>CM070073.1:37193172-37793172 GCA_036320875.1 Cotoneaster glaucophyllus
CTAGTCAGACTTCATTAGCTTTCATTAGATAACTTACAACCTGGAAAGAAAGCACTTAATAGAATATATCTCCTAAGTCCTATCTTTCGAAATTAATCAATCAATGAATTCAATCTCTCTATTTCCTGGTAGTATACGTATAAAACTACATGAAATCCTTTACGAAACAAAAACAAGAATAAGTTTTTTGTTATCTAAACAAATCCGGAAGATACATACCATCGGTAAGTTGTTCAGTAATTAAACCCTCATGAATCCATTTTTGTTGTTTCATTCCAGGTAAAACCGCTTTGAAGTATCAACTAATGTAAGAGGGATAATATTATAAACTTGTCCTTTCTCTTTTTTCACAAATATGACCGTGTCGGCTATTAGAAAGATTACCATATATAACACAAAACTTCTCCGCCGATTCCTTCTAGTCGAGCCTTTCGGTCTGTCATTATACCTCGGGAAGTAGAAAGAATTACTCTAAATTTGATATTTTTAGATACTTTTTCAGACCTATTGCCGATACTAAGTAGCAGCCAAAAATTTGTATCCATTTTTCATGATAATATGCATGGATCAGATATATCATGGCGAATTCTTCAGAAAAAATTGTGTCTTCCACAATGGAATCTGAAGGGAAACGGATACTCAATTTAAAGTGAGTAAACAGAATTCCATACTCGATCTCATAGAAATAATATATTTTTTATTTAATAATATTATTTAATAATATATTTAATTTATTTTTAATAATATATTTAATTTATTTTTAATAATATATTTAATTTATTTTTAATAATATATTTAATTTATTAAAATAGCAAATTTATAACCATACTATAATTAATTATAATGTTATAATTTTGATTATATATTAAAATATTAAATTATACGGTTTGTTACTTTTTATTATTACTTTATTACAAAGATCAACAATATCTTTAATATCTTTATTCGCACTTCAAATTAGTAAAAACACGTTGGATAACAAATTAGAGTTGGAATCTTTCAGTAACCGAAATCGACAATGAGTGACCTTCTAAATTTGCTTTTATGTTTTTTATTATTCTAATAATTTTGAATCAAGTAACAATGTTCAATTCTTATTTTTCTTTGTGAAATAATATTTCATTTGAGTTATTGTGGATGCATCTTGTCTCCAATCTTAAAGGAGAGATTGTATATTAGGGCAGCGGATCCTTTATATTAAAAAAAAATTATCTTTAACGACTTGAGTATTGGAGGAAGAAATACAGATATCGTTATATAGATCTTGTACTAATTGAGGAAGTCGTAATAGGGGTAAATGGGTTTGAGCATGTCATCCTCTATAAAGGAGACAATTGGTTTAAAGATAAGAATGATGATATAATTTGACATAGAGTTTTGAAGTATGCGAATACAAATCAATTTGACATACAAGATAGATGAATACTGGCACCTTTATGTGTTGAAGGATGGAACAAAATGTTGGGAAACTTTTCAAAATAAAACAAGTATTAAAAATGAAAACATCGTTGGTGCAAGCCTAAACGGTTGAATGTTTTTAGGCTCATCTTGTATGCTTGAAAGAGTGCACCACTGATCTTTTTTCATTTGTATACTTGTTTTATTTTGGAAAGTTTCCCAATATTTTCTTTCATCTTTTCAGTACAATATGATGTTAGTGTTCATCGATCTTGTATGTCAGTGAGCAAGCCTGAATGCCTGAAATTTTTTTGCGGCTCATATGGTGAAAAGAGGGCATCATTGATCATTTTCATTATTATACTTGTTTTATTTTGGAAATATTCCCAACATTTTCTTCCATCATTCAATACAAAATGATGTCAATGTTCATTGATCTTGTATGTCAAATTGATTTGAATTTGAAAATCTTTACGAATCTAAAGAAAGATTGCAACATGTATTTTGGAACGGGTGCCACAACAATTTTCAAATTCAAGTCAGTTTGGCATACAAGATTGATGTACACTAGCATCATTTTGTACTCAAGGAAACAAGAAAATGTTGGAAAAGTTCCAAAGCAAAACATGTACAAAAAAAAAAAAATAAAAAACAAAAAAAAAAATCAGTGGTGCGAAAAAAAATATAGGCGTTTAGCCTTGAGCCAACGATCCTTTTCATTTTTATGCTTGTTTTATTTTTAAAATTATCCCAACATTCTATTCATTCATTCAGTACAATGACAGAGTTCATCGATCTTGTAAGTCAAGCTGATGTGAATTTGAATTTGAAAATTGTTGTGACACTTGTTCCAAAATCTTCCTTTGAGGCCACAACAATTTCCAATTTCAAATAAATTTGACATACAAGATCGATGAATTGACATCATTTTGTACCAAAGGAAGAAATCAAATGTTGGAAAACTTTCAATAATAAAACAAGTATAAAATGAAAAGGATCAATGTTGATCCACCATACAAGATGAGTCTCAAAAACATTTTCAGGCGTTCAGGCTTTGCCCAATTATCCTTTTCAATTTTTATACTTGTTTTGTTTTGAAAAGTTTCCTAACATTTTTCTTCCATCCTTCAATACATAATGGTGCTAGTGTTCATCCATCTTGTTTGTTAAACCGATTTAAATTCACATAAGATAACTCCTCTAATCTCATATCATCTCTTATCATTAAACCAATTGTCTCCTTTATAAAGGATGACGTGCTCCAATCCATTTAGTCCTATCATGACTTCCTCAATTAGTGCAACATCTTTATAACAATGTTTGTATTTTTTCCTCCAATACTCACGACGTTGACGATAATTTTTTTTAAATACAAATGACCCTCCACCATAAGATACGACATCTCCTTTCAAGATTGGAGAATGTGATGCATCCACAATAATTCAAATGAAACATTATTTCATAAGGAAAAAAAATGAACATTGTTACTTGATTCAGAATTATTAGAATAAAAAAAAAATGAAGTAAATTTAGAAGGTCACTCATCGTCGATTTTAGTTATTGAAAAATTCCAACTCTAGTTTGTTACTCGTATCATCCCTCAATATCTCCTTAACTAACTTCTTGAAGTGTTGCATATATTTTGTGAGTGGTCCTATGAATTCATCATAAGACTAACTATGACCATAACCCACCCTTGTACGAGAACTATGTTAACATTGCTCAAATAGCCATGTTCACAGTCTTTCACCTCCATCTGGTACATTATGTCAATAACATTATTTCATGGGAAAAAAAGAGAAAATGCACAATTAAAAATATTTCAAAAAAAGAAATAAACAACCATAATTTCAAGTGAATACAAGAGACAACGAGTCACATACATATTTTTATTTTCTTTTAAATATTTTTTTTTGTCAACGGACTATTGCTAAGCACAAATCTCAAACACCAAACAAATAAAGATGTGTAAAAATATCAGAGTCACGCGTGAGGCTAGTGAAATAATTATTAAGCCTATTTTTTGTAATGCCTAATGAAATATTTTTGTTTTAGATTTACCAAAGTCATGCGTAAATCAATTTTTAATCACACTTTACTCTATGGAACTAAAATATTGCCAGTTTGCACACTAAAACTCATATTTGCTCCATTTTGATGAGATATCTATTCTGTAAAAAATGTTGATGTAGAAGGGTAGTATTATCAATTCATCCTAGTTGGCAATTAAGGACCTAATTTTTTATTACGACGTGGCAAAAGTTGACCCCAGACGGTTATAAGGGTTTGTAAGCGGAAATGCATGTGCTATGCATTTTGTGTTCTTTGCGTAAAAATTTCGATGATTATGATAATGAAATTGATGATGATAAGTTTGATGGTGATGGTATGATAAATTTGATCATAGGCTTAATCAGATGGCTAAGAATAAGGTGATGAGTAATATTTAAAATAGACCACAAGGGACTTATGATTGTGGCTATGCACAAAGAATAGCTCATAATCAGGAAAATTCATGGGTATTATGAGAGGACAACTGGGTTGCGAACCTGTGATAACATATTGGCCCCGCAAATTTTGGAAAAGGAAGGATTTTCCATGTAGCACCGCATAAAGAAACTGACTGAGAGTTGTAAAATGAAAATGGTGAGATATCGATGAAAAATTGAAGCAAAAATTAGGGATTTGGGGCTGGTCTGCAAATTTTGGGGTTGCTTTTGTGAATTTTGGGGGTCAAGTTTGTTATTCTTCAAGAAGGGAGAAGACTTGCCAATTTGACCAGAATACCCTTCTTCATTTTGCCAAATAGAAGTCACGTAAGCAATATGCCTTCCATATTCGACCTTTTGACAAAATCGACGGAATTTCATCTAAGTGAAGCAAATATTGAGTTTCAAGATGTAAAGTGGCGATATTTAGTTTCTAAAAACATTGCAAAAACAAAAAAAGAAAAAGAAAAAAAAGAAGCTAATAATTACATCAGGATTATAAAATGATACAATTATACATAAGGATAAGTTGTTCAACAAACTTACCTAATGCTCTAATAGAACGATTAACATATCCCTTTGATGACCATTGTAGTTTCTTTCATAAAATGTCTCCAAAGCTAACACGAATGTGAAAAGGCACGGTTTTAGGTTGTGCCTCTTGCTCTGACGGTTGCTCTTGCTCTTGACAGTAAAGTTCATATTGTTCACCTGATTGTAGTTGTAATAGTGGCCCTGGATAATCACCATCATAACTGCCACCATATGATGATGAAGCACCATCTTGGCTACCTCGATAGTAAGAATGAGGATGCCCGTTAAACATTTATTGTGCAGCTGACTGTACTTGCAGATGTTGCTCTGAGTTGTCATCATCATGACCACCATCATGTTCATGCTCACTTCCGTAATGAGGATATTGTTCATAATTACCCTCATATGATAGTCCCAAACAATATTGAGGGGGATCACCACTCATCTTGTTGTAAAATTTGGAAATTTAACTAAGAACTTTCTATTTTTGTATTATGAGTTTCATGTCAACCTGTATTTTGAAATTTATAGCGTATTTAGACTAAATGACTAACACATAATTATTGTGGGTTTACCATTTGGCATGTATTTTATACTGCTTTCGTGCCATGTACTGATCATGACTATGTTCTTCCAAACCTCGATCCGATTAGTGTGAAGCTAGTTGGTTACATGTCCATACCAACAAGAATCAAACAAAGGGGATTGAGGTATAATAAAGGGTAAATTACAATTTGCACTTTGAAGTTTGTATGCAATTGCAACCTCATACACCATCTTTAAAATTTAAAACATTTCAATCTTATACAATTACTATTTCAATCTCATACAATTACTTATATTTCATTTCAGTTTTGTACAATCGTTAATTAATCCGTTAAACTAATCATTAAGTAATTACGTGGCAAATATAAGATCTGTATATTTTGATAATTTGTCAAATAAAAATAATTAAATATTAAAAATCAATTTAAAAGCAAACTAAATTAAAGAAAAGCGAGTCCCACCCTACTCACCTTCTTCCCCAAGCTTTCTCGCAGAGCAGCAGCCGCTTGACAAAATCCCTAATTTTTTTTTTGGTAAATTACAAAAAACTACCTCAACTATTTGATCATTAACAGTTTCATACCTCATTTTAAAAAGTTTCAATGTCATACCTTTGCTTACGAATTTGTTTCAATTTCATACCTTCCTTCAGCCTTCCGTCAATTCCTCCGTTAAATGCTGACGTGGCATGTGACGTGGCACACTTTATATTAAAAAATTATTAAAAACTTAAAAAATATTAATTAAATATTAAAAAAATTAATAAATTTTTTTTTCTTCTTCTTCTTCCGGCCGAACATCTTTTTTTTTTTCTTCTTCTTCTCTCTTCTCCTCCTCCTCCTTCTTCTTCTTCTTCTTCTTCTTCCTCGGGCCGAACCTTTTTTTTTTTCTTCTTCTTCTTCTTCTTCTCTCTTCTCCTCCTCCTTCTTCTTCCTCCTTCTTCCTCCTCTTCCTCCTCCTTCTTCTGGGCAGGGGCCGAACCACCTCTTTTTTTCTTCTTCTTCTTCTTCTTCTTCTTCCTCCTTCTTCTTCTTCCTCCTCGGGCCGAACCTTTTTTTTCTTCTCCTCCTCCTTCTTCTTCCTCCTCCTTCTTCTTCCTCTTCTTAGAAGGAGGAGGAAGAAGAAGGAGGAAGAAGAAGAAAAAAAAAGAGGTGGTTCGGCCCCTGCCCAGAAGAAGGAGGAGGAAGAGGAGGAAGAAGGAGGAAGAAGAAGGAGGAGGAGAAGAGAGAAGAAGAAGAAGAAAAAAAAGAAAAAAAAGATGTTCGGCCCGAAGAAGAAGAAGAAAAAAAAATTTATTAATTTTTTTAATATTTAATTAATAGTTTTAATATTTTTTTCAGTTTTTAATAATATTTTATTAATTTTTTAATATAAAGTGTGCCATGTCACATGCCACGTCAGCATTTAACGGAGGAATTGACGGAAGGCTGACGGAAGGTATGAAATTGAAACAAATTCGTAAGTAAAGGTATGACATTGAAACTTTTTAAAGATGAGGTATGAAACTGTTAATGACCCAATAGTTGAGGTAGTTTTTTGTAATTTACCCTCTTTTTTTTTATTCTAGGTTAGTCCGACCTAATCAGAGCATCTTTTTCTTCTCTTTTTTTCTCTCTCCCTCTCCTCCCCTTTAAAACTCGAACTTCAGCTCTAGAAGCTTCGCGAACTCACAGGCTAGATTTCCAATGGCAAATAGCAAGGCTGCCAGAGAATCTCCAATAGAAGGAGCGGGCATGCCATAGGTCCGAATATTGACGAGTTTCCAAGTGGAGCGAGTCACCATGGACTACAGCAACGTCGCCCCTTGACATGCGTCGTTGCAGCGTGAAGTCCTCGAAGGAGTGTCATATGCCGTCGTAATGCAGTGGTTATGGGTGGGTTTGTGGATTTGGGAGAAGGGATGGGAAGATGGGGTGGGGGTTGCAATGGGAGCCGGAGATTTACGAAGAGGTATGATTGAACTAATTGAAGGGGGTGGGGGCACACTTGGCATAATATTTTTTTGGGTAAATTACAAAAAACTACCTCAACTATTGGTGTCGCGACACTTTCATAACCAATCTTTTAAAATTGACAATGTCATACCTCATCTACGAATTTGTGCCAATGTTATACCTTCCGTTACTTGGCTGTGAATTTTTCAGTTAAATGCTGACGTGGCTTGATTCGGGGCCCACTTTCTATTAAAAAAAATTAATAAAATATTATTAAAAACAAAAACAAAATTATTTAATATTAAAAAAATAATAATAATAAAAAAAAATCTTAGGTCAGTTCGTCCCTCCACCCCCTCTCTCTCTCTCTCCCCATCTTCTTGCAACCCAGAAACAAGAAGAAGGAGGAAGAAGAAGAGGAAGAAGAAGAAGAGAAAAAAAAAAAAAACAAAAACAAAGGGAAACCCAGTTCGTCCGTCCCTCCTCCCCCACCCCACCCCACCTGCAGAAGAAGAAGAAGAGAGAGAAGAAGAAAAGAAAAAAAAAAAAAAAAAAAAAAAAGGAAACCCAGTTCGTCCGTCTCCCCCCCCCCGGCACCCTCCCTCTTCCCCCATTTTATCTCTCCCCCCCCCCCCCCGCCCCCCGCCCCCGATTCCACCTTAACAGGATCTGGGTTTTTTTTTTTTTTTTTTTTTTTTGGGTTGCAGGAAGTGGGTGCGAGGTTGGGTGCAAAGGGTGGGTGTGCGAAGGTGGGGAGGTTAGGTGCGGGGAGAAGAGGGGGTGAGGGGGGGTGGGGAGGGGGAAGACAAATTGGTTTTTTTTTTTCCCTCTTTTTTTCTAGGTTGCAGTTGCAGGAAGGGGGAAGAAGAAGATGGGGAGAAGAGAGAGAAAGGGGGGAGGGGACGAACTGATTGTTTTTTTTTTTTTTTTTTAATTTTCTTTATTATTTTAATATTTAAAAAATATTAAATAATTTTTTTTTTGTTTTTAATAATATTTTATCAATTTTTTAATAGAAAGTGGGTCCCGAATCAAGCCACGTCAGCATTTAACTGAAAAATTCACGGCCAAGTAACGGAAGATATAACATTGGCACAAATTCGTAAGATGAGGTATGACATTGTCAATTTTAAAAGATGGGGTATGAAAGTGTCGCGACACCAATAGTTGAGGTAGTTTTTTGTAATTTACCCTTTTTTTTTTATTAAAAAAAGGCTAAATAGCGAAAATGGTCATTGAAATTTGCATAACACATCACTTTGGTTCCTGAAATTGAAAATCAATAGAAATGGTCCCTAAGATTGTCCATCATCCATCATTTTGGTCCTTTCGTTAAAAACTCTTTGGGTAATTTTCAAAGCTTCGTAACTCAATTGTTCTTAATCAAATTCGACCCATAATATATCAAAATGAAGTTAGAAAAGTGTAGAACCAGATTATACATATTAGAAAGCCCAATGGTTGCCCGAGATGGCCGGAAAATAGCCTCAAAGGTGACTGGTCCGTGGAAAAATTGGAAAACTCACCGGAACGTTCATAACTTCTTCAATACTAAACGAAATAGAGTGATCCAAAAACAAAAATCATACTTCTCAACAAGACGAATAGAATGATACCTTTCTTGATGGCTAACTCGCCATGGTTTGGACGAAAAACGGCTCGAAAGTGGCTAACTCAAAAATGGTTAGCCACTTTCGAGTTGTTTTCCAGCCAAACCACGGTGAATTAGCCATCATGAAAGGTATCATTCTCTTCATCTTGTCAAGATGTATATTTTCGTTCTTGAATCACTCGATTTTGTTGAGTATTGAAAAAGTTATGAATGTTTAAAGTTTACCTAATTTCCAGCTAGTTTTCCAGTTTTCCCGCAGACCAGTCACTTTTGAGGCTATTTTCCGGCCATCTCCGGCAACCATTGGGTTTCTAAATAGATATAATCTTGTTCTACACTTTTCTATCTTCATTTTGATATATTATGGGTCGAATTTGGTTAAGAAACAATTGAGCTACGAAGCTTTGAAAATTGCCCAAAGAGTTTTTAATGGAATGACCAAAATGATGGATGGTGGACAATCTTAGGGACCATTTCTATTGATTTTCAATCTCAGGGACCAAAGTGATGTGTTATGCAAATTTCATGGACCATTTTGGCTATTTAGCCTTAAAAAAATTATTTTATACTTGTTTTATTTATTTGGACAAATTTAACTGCCACGCCATCACTTAACAACCATTTTTAATGGATTGACTAAGGCCATGTCTAATGGATCAGGCCATAGGGCTATGGGCACTTTTATAGTCCGAAATGAACTTGCAACAGCCAGCGGCTGCACTTCGTCAGCTGACATCTTCTAGCCGTTGTATTTGAATTTTTTTTAAGGACAAAATTAAAAAAAAAAAAAAAAAATTAATTCTAATTTTTTTCTATATATACCTAAACCATTTCTACACCATTCCTCACATTATTTTCACCCTTCTATGCTATCTTACCTCATTTTATTTCAATTCTTCACATTCTATTCTCTTATCTCCTCTAATAATCTTTCCTTTAATTTTTTCAATAATTTTCAAATGGCCACATCTCCAACCAAAGGAAAGGCTTGGACCCGAAAAGAAGATGAAGCTCTTTGCAAGGCTTATAGATGAGTCTCGGAAGATAGTGTCAAGGGTATTTCTCAAACAAGTGAAGGCATTTGGACTCATACATCCAAAAAGTACAATGAGTTCTACGAAAGCACCACTCCACCGAACCCCTAAAACCACGAGAGTTGATCTTCACGGTGGAAAAAACATCTTCATTTAAGGTTGAATAAATGGCATCAAGCTGTGATAACGGCCCAAAGGAGACATGAAAGCGGAGCCAATCTATACGACAAAGTAAGTGTTTTCAAGTTCTTTTATATATTTAATTATATTACATTTAATTCCATAAATTAATTTCTTTAATTTTTGTAATTATATTTTCTAGGAACGCCAAGCGCAGCAATTGTATATGGATGACATTAAAAATCCCCTAACTCATCAAGGTTGTTGGGAAATTTGTAAGGGGTGGGTGTTATTTCAAGATCCGCCTCAAGAAAAATGTGCCATTGCAGTTGGGGATGAAGAAGTATCTCCTATCATTGAAGAAACAAGGCTAGAAAATCCGTCTCCGGGTCAATCTTCCATACCCTGGGCTATGGGACGACACAAGGCTAGAAAATTGAAGGAAAAGGGCAAAGAAAAGGAGGAGTTAGCCTTTCGAGAGGAAATGACCTCCTCATTGCGATTAATGGTGGAGCAAAATGACATTGCCGCGGAAGAAAGGAAGCATAGACACGAAGAACAGGCAAAACAAATACAAGAAGAGATGGATGATAGGAACATGGAAAAGGACACTATGACTTATCCTCCAATGAGTAAGGCATATTTTAAAAGGAAAAACAGGGAAATTATTGCCTGATGGGAGTTGTTTACAATATCCGACTATACTCCTACAATGGCAAATGAAGATCATTATTATAATTAGTTGTTGTTGTCTTTAATGTTTAAGTTGTTGTAATCTTTAATATTTAAGTCATTGTAGTTTTAATATTTAAGTTGTTGTAATCTTTAATATTTAAGTTGTTGTAGTCTTTAAATTTAAGTCGTTGTAGTCTTTAGTTTAAGAAGTTGTGTTTCAATTAAATTGTGATTTTTTAATTAATGTCTAAGTTGGTTAAAATGCAAGTAAAATTAAAATATTTATTAACATGAAACTTAAACAACATTTAACTAATAATAATACAATCTCCACCCTAGTACTACTTCGGGGAGTTATTGAAACTTAAACAACACGAAACTTAAAAACATTTAACAAATAACAACACCAATCTCCACCCTAGTACTACTTGAGGGAAGTTATTGAAACATAAACAACATTCGGTCTATTACGCCTACTCCATTGTTCTTTTGGCCCAAAGATATGCAACAATATCCTGTTGTAGGTACTTGTTTGTGGTACACGAACGTACCATTCCATGATGCCTCATGTATTCATTTAAAGAGATGTTACCAATTCTTTGTCATGGTTTGTAAGAGCGACCAACAACCGAGCCACCCCATTGAGGTTGTTCTTGAGTTTCCTCACATGCCATGGCCCCAACCATTGTTGCCATAAATGTTGTGTTGAACCATGCTTCATCTTCTTTATCGGACTCCTCATCTTGTTGTCTCCGCTCCGCCCATTTATATTCGAATTCAGAATTGGATGAGGACCCCCAGTTAGAATGCGAAGAGGATCCAAAGTTGGAATACATTACAAACTTGAATTGAAATGACAAATTTTAGAAAATGACATGAGATATTGAAGAGGGAAAAGATGAAGGTGTGCGAATTATACCCCAATATCCAGCCAATTTATTAACATTGGAAGTTGAAGATAAGAAGTGCGATGTAGGTAAGAATCCTATCTAAAATTTGGATAAATTACATCTCGACATGTGGCACTCAAAAATCATATCCAAAAAATTATTAAAATTACATAAAGATAAGAAATATGGAGAGGTAGTCACTTTAGCGACACGTGTCACTCAAAATCCTATTGGAAAAAATTATTAAGATTATATAAAGATAAGAAATCCAGAGGCTTACTCAAAATGTGATGACCCGTCCCTAAAAAAATTATGATTTTTAAAATTTTAATAAGTGAATTTACGAAAATGCCCTTTGAGGCAAACGCATTGACTGTTGTTGACTGCCGTGTTGCATCATGTAAGACTTATTTTCTTTGTATATCCTTGTAGTACTCATTACTACGGACGTGTGAGCATAAACAGATCATGATTTGGAGTTATAACGAAGGAGTTAGTAACGTTTGAAGTTTGGGGCAATTTAGTAAATTAAGTTCAAGAAAACTTCAGATTTTTGGAGTGAAATCTGGTGTGCCACGTGTGTGGCCCAGATTAAAGGATAGGGAAATGGGCGGCTGTGATGGAAAGGTAAGAAGAGAAAATGAGAGAGGTGTGGACCAATGGAGAAAAGAGAGAGAAGTGAGGGACCAATGGGAGAAAAGAGAAAGGAGGTGAAATGAGAGAAAGAAATGGGAAGGGAAACAGATCCCTTGAGGAACCGTGACCCGACCCAGTTCTATCTCCTAACTCGGCCACCATGGACAGCGAGGTTGATGTCAAAATGTTCCTTACCTCGAGGCCAATCGATCCCTCTATCAATTCCACCCCAAAAAGTGATGAAATTAGCTTTGGAATGGTGAAACCCGCACCAGTGGGTGCGAAAGTTCTTTGCCTTCAATCGAGCAAATATGAAACAAATTCTTTCAATCACCACCATCCTTAGCAACCCCTTGAGGCCTGGAACAAAGCCCAAACAAGTTTGGGAGTGGCAGAGTTGTTTTGGAGTCGGATCGAAGACACCCAAAAACAAGGGTTTTGGGTGGTTCGTGGCAAGTTTGATGTGTTTTCCGGCCAAATTGGCCTTAGTGAATGGTATTAAAGTTGTTCCTCTCATTGAGATCCTCACTCCTGTAAATTTTGGTAATGTTCAGAGCTAGTTGAATTTTCTGGCGAGTCGAGGAGGCCGACCGCCACCCACTGCGGCGCGTGCGGCGGCGCGCGGCCATTGGGTCTTCAATGCTATTTTAGGCTATGTTAGATGTCTTGAATTCAGTTTTGATAGTGGTATAATGTAGGTTGATCGTTTAAACCTACCGTCGATCTTCAGGATCGAGTTATATAGGGTTGTGGACCCTACCGTCGATCTTTGATCAACTGTTGACGTGTGGTCAATGGGTCTCAAATCATTCTAGAATTTCCTTAAGGATGTGTTTTATGTGAGTTACGTATTCTATTGATAAGAATTCTGAGATATGATTTGATAATTCTTCTAGGCGCCGATCATTCGGGACGCCTCGATGTTTGTGCTAGGGAATTATAGCGCGGACTCCAGGTGAGTGGGCTTTTGGTTTTCTATATATATATATATATATGTATAGGTTTTACGTTTTCCAAGAAATTTTTTTAAATGGTTTTACGATTTAAATGCCATGTCAATTGCATTAGATTTTAGAATATGCATTAGTATAGTTATCCATATTGATGCTTGACGCTGCGGACATTCAAGTGAGTTTCAGGTGAGTATATATTGTTGGTAGTGATTGTAGTGTGTATGATTATGTTACGTTGCACTTAGTGCTTAATATCCTGCACCTTGATGTTAGTGCTCCGCCTGAGGCAAGGGCCTAGCCTTCATGTGATCGTTCACCTCTCGCACCACACGCTCACCTTGGATCCAAGGCAGGTGCCAGCCTGTCGTACAGACCACATTAGGTGGTTCCGACTCGTAGGTGACTTGCGATACTTTGCACAGCCTTCACGTGATCGTAGCACTTGAGCGTAACTAATTACACCTAGCCCGTCGTACAGACCACATTAGGTGGTTTCGACTCGTGTGCAGGAATTGATTTATGAGCTATAGGCTCAGCCGTACAGGTCACGTTAGGTGACTGATGTGATATAAAATAGCACACAAACTTAAACCCTCTTGTGACAATTGTAGTATATATGTAAGTAAGGATCGTTCTAGGCCGGGATTAGGAGGGACTACTATACAATTTAACTCAAAAACACTAAACTAGACTTAAAAACAGAAAACTAGACTCTACTAACTCAAAACTGACCAAACTAACTCAAAACAGCACAAACAAGTAAATTGACTCTAAACAGACACAAAAGGGTGACTTTGGACGAAAATTAAACTAAAAAGACTCAAAATACTAAATGGGGGTTGTTTGGACGAATTTAAGACTTAAACAAACAAATTAAAGACACTAAATAAATTTTGGACGAAATTGGGGTGATAGATGGGTGAAAGGCTAGCTATAGGGTCTTTCTCCACACACGACACATATGCATACAAATCGATTTCCAGTTATTATTCCTGTAAACCATGAATGACAATGCCCCAAGTTAACCGTGAACAACACTAATTAACCATCAGATTTTCCTAAGTTCATTGAATTGGACTCAGCGTCGCAACCAAATTATTCTAATCAAGTTCCCTACATGAACAACATGATAGAGATACATATCAAAGATCATTAAGTTATGTGAAAATCATAAGCATTGACAAGGCATTCGTAACTATGAATAATATAATACTCCTGCCAGGAATTTACTTAACTTGATCGTGACTAGCGACCTCCACTACTTGTAAATATAAGTTCCTAACTATTAGGTGAAACTCCTTTATATTTTAGCATCAAATTCATGCATGCAAAATAAGTAGGTTTCCTTAATCAACATACAAGAATAAGTTCTGAATCAAACAGTTAAGCAAATTGCATTCACGATTTATGAAACCAAAACTAGAGGTAATCAATTCATATCAAACATATATGTTGTTCATAATAATTGAAAACCAAATTAAAACAAACATTGTACTGAAAACTAAGGATAAAATACACCTAGAAACGCTCCTCACAGTGGCAGGTTGAGGACCAAGCTTCTCCTTCCTTCCTTCCTTCCTTCCTTCCTTCCTTGTTGCGGCACTATGGTTTATTTCTCTCTAAAAATCTGACTTTTAAGCTCTCCCCTGGTTTTTGAGGCACCTTTTAGGAAAAGGAATAGGACTTTATTTGCAGGATTTTAGGGCTTCTAGAACCAGGTAATAAGTGATTTAATATGCTAAGGATTCCCTTTTGTAGCTGGAAATAAGGTGAGATATGATTAGGATAGGATATGATAAGATAAGGTTGTTTGGATAATGTTTTGGATAATGCTTCTTCCTTTTAGCTGACTCCTTATCTTCTTTGTCTTTGAATTAATTTCTCCAACAATTTAGCACATTCCTAGCCTTTCTTGAACTTCAAATTCGTCCATCCACCTTGCTCCACTAATGTGCTATCCATTTCAAGCCCAAAACTGCTCTAAAATGCTCCAAATTGCACTTTCTTGCCACCTTTGTCATTTGAACCTGAAAACACACGAAAATAGCTTAAAACAGTATAATAAGTAGAAACTAACTACATAAATGCAAGAAAACAAGCTAACTAAGTTGCATAAATATGCTCCTATCAGTGACTCCGGCTGACGTATCATTTTTCATTGATTTATTTCACCTGGCTTACTTATTTCTTTTATGAGATACTTGACATGGCATATACTTGGTTTTCCCTACTCTCGGGTATGATTTCTGTATATGTACGTATTACTATTTTTTGGGAAATTATACCGGTTTTACGATGAGGGGTTACTATTTTTGGAAAGATAAATGGTTTTTGAAAAGCTTTGTTTTTGCCCACTCACATTTTCTTGTTTTGCGCCCCTCTAAGTTTTAACTGCTACAGGTTCGTATCGACGAGGATTCTTGGCGAATCTCAATATAGGTGGTTGCCTTTGATGGTATGATTCTTACCCACACTGCTGTACTTTACTTATGCTCTGACATCGCGTGTGAACTGGGCTCATTCCCTCTCACCGCGCACTTTTATCCTTAGGCACTTTTAGGTTTAAATTTATTCACATTTTCCACATCACCATACTTTATGGCTTCGTCACCTTCCAGGTGTCGGCCAGCACTGCCCGATTCGAAGTCCTAGTGGACATTTCAGGTCAGGGTGTGTCAGTTTGGTATCAGAGCATAAGTTTGGGCAGTATTGCATTCATCACACGCGTGATGTAAGCATTGTCGGTTCTTGAGCCTAATGCTCGAATTTTGCCACCTCGTCGAATACGAAAAATGTTTTAGTTTTTCCTGAGTTTTGAGTAGTTTTGTCGACTTTTCGACCTTTTAGAAGGTCACTTTGGCGAACATTTATAGACTTAAAGTGAAGAACTTTCCTACCAAGGAAAGCTGTAGATTTAAGACAAGTTGCTGGCCCTAAAGCAGGGCTAATGTATTGATATCGGTGTATCACTAGGGAATTATAAATCAATCCCGTCATTATTTTCATGCCATCATTATCGATCTTTTTGAGTTAGGAAAATAGAATTGATTTCGATTCCTAGGCAGTAATCGTTAGCATACCATTTATTTGGATTCCTACGAAGTTTACTTCATCAAGATTCCAAAATTGTCTTGAGAGACAACCTGGTGCGAAAGTGGTAGCACTCGACGAAAGTGGTAGCACTCGACGAAAGAAACATCTGGGGGACAGTCACTTATGGTTTCGATAGTATTAGCCTTCTTGACCACACTAGTTATCATTTCGGCTTTTCAAGAGAAAGATCGACTTCCGTTTAAACCGTTCTAAGGTAAATTATTAGTAAATTCCTCTTTTTGGCTTTGGGACATCTTTGCCAATACTAGTTTCCAAATTTCTTTTGGTGATGTACTTGTCATTTTGATGAGTATGTACACCGAAGTATGAGTTGTTATACCTATGATTAGTACAAAATCTTTGAAGTAGTGAGTATTCCTCCTAGAATTATAAAACCCCCTCACATGATCAGTTCCTTCTTAGTTGTTCAAAACCATCCACCTGAGTGGACTCTAGTCTGTAATCGGCCTATGATGGCGCTACTAATTGACGATATTGTCCGATATCCCGGAATTGTCAACCAATATTCAAGAGGTATGATTCCTGATACCGGACACAAGTGCTAGTATCTGGGAGTGATACTTTATACGGAATGTCAGTTCACAGTTTCAGGGTAACGAATAATATTAAAATATCATAAATTTGTTAATTAGAGCACGAACAATAGACTGATTAACAGTGGCTGCTAGAATCGAAGAAACTAAATCTCTGAAAGTTAGAAACAAGCTTTGCATTAGTATAGTAAATTCAAAATTGCTTTTACCTTATCACCTATCTAGGCAAGCATAACCTCTCCTACTAGCCACCTTTTCGATTACCTTCACTGGTAGACAGTAGAATTGAAGTACGAGTTAATTTCTCACAGTTAGAGTGAATGGAATATTGAGGAAGCTGTGAAGACCCTTTAGCCCATGGTATGGTGAAAGGAAATATTATGGTACGTTTTGAGGACGTACATTCAGGCGTCACATTCCAAAATCCTATATGAGATATTATCATTGACCTACTTTCTCAGACTAAACTAGTTTCCTTGCATTTTTCGAGTGACTCACACCATTTGGAAGAACTTAGTTACTAAAGCTTATTGATTAGAAAATTTACTTAACCAAGCCTTTTAGTTAGGGAACTTCGAACCTTAGGATTATACCTAGATTTTAGCCACTACCTTAAGTGACGATTAAAACTGTTATCCCATACTTCGAGTTGATGATCTATCCGACCTATCCTTTGTGACACGAGTTTTCTTTCTTAACCTGCTTACTTCGTAGTAGTCTTTTCGACGACTTTCTTATCTGCTTCAGCAGTAAGACCAAATTACTCAAACATCAGCTTTGTTTAAATTGGTACTTATCTTGGCAGGTGTGATCTTCGCAGACGGTATTCTTCCGTTTCCAGAAAGAGTATTGAGGATGAAGATTGAAATTCTCACAAAGTGTTGTGAGATTTGAGATATTCTTAGTCTTGTCGAGGTTATCGACTATTGGTTAGTGAATTTTTGGCTATAGTGTTCTTCATCACTTTTTGACCGTAGAAAGTTGGTTTAGTTTAGGATGTGGGTTGTGAATAAAATTTCTGACAGCTTAAGTGTTGTCTTTTCCCCAAACATGATTCTTGCATTTTTCGGTAACATTGAGAATTTTGAAATCCATGATGACGTTTTCTTCGGATGTTTTGGCTATGTAGATGCAGCATGATAGGGTAACTCTTATGTTTTCTGACGGTAGAACCGTTCAAAATGAACCAGCATATATGTGACTTAGAGTCAACAATTTTCATTTTCATTTGAAAATCGATTGGTACTCATTTGTGAGGAAATATATCCAAAACCTTATTAAACCTTAGAACTTCTCAATTTCACTTACTTTAAATCAACGTCTATGATTGCACTATCGTGGATCGTCTCGGTTGTGCAAACGTAATCATTAAGCACCGTAGTAAGACTTGTTCTATCCCTAAATATTTTCAGTCATTCTTATCCTATTCCAGTTGAAGTTCATGAGTATCGATATGACGTTACTTTTGACCCATCAAGAAATCGTTTGAATGGGTTGTAATCACTTTTTGTATCCAAATGCTAATGGGAAAATATCATCATAAACTACTAGTACGAGGTATTTGATACATGCGGAGATTGTGATGTTGTCTTGATGTTTATAGATCGACCTAACAGTCAACCCATTTTTCCATTGGTCCTGAGGGACTACAGTTAGACCACTTGGTAAAATTACTCATTCTTGAATTTATTGGATTTTCTAACATGTTGATCAGCATCCGTTCTGACCGTGACTCTATATTCACTCATTTGTGCTGAACAGACAATTTGGTCAACTTTGGGTACGTGTCTACTCTACTGTAATTCGTATAATTTTGAAGACAGGTAGATTGTTCAAAAGAGTTACTTAGATGTTGAAATCTAGTTGTGATCATGGATTCTTCAATCACCCGTCAAATACGTCGTCGAATAGATCGTTACCGTTGGTGATTGAATATTCTGGAAGTTGTTTTGTAGTATGATGGCAAGCAATCAATCTAGATATCTTGAGCTTCCAATTTGATGAACTTGTTTTGACTCTTAAATTCTTGAGTGTTCTTTTAGCCTACGCGACATGGTTTCTCGCCCAATCAATGAGAAATTCACGATAGGTCGATTCGGCGGATACGTGCACTAATTCATATCGATGCTAGCAGAAACCATTGGAGTACAATCTCCTCGTGAGTTTACTAGACTTACCAAGAAGAATTTCATATGGTTTTGCGGAATGAATAGTTTTCAGCATAGTATTGGTGAAAATATAAAGCTTGGCGATTGTGGCATCAATCTTCATGTATGGTTCGAGACTGCAATTGTCATTCAAATGATATTGTTAGAGATAGGGTTCCTCTAATTCAGGATTTCAGAGGTTATACCCCTTGATTTGGTAAACAATGTTAGTAATTAGTGACGAAGGAAATATTTTACTATATGTGTTCATCTCTATGCATCTTTTCATTACGTCACTCTAGGACTTGATGGTTCGGGCATACTTGGATATTAAGGTACTTCTAGCAGCTGAATTGGTGCATTCTGGGAAATTACGGCGTTGCGATCGAGGCATGAATCGGAAGATCTAGGCATATTCGTACATGAGGAGCAAGACGATATTTTGGCATCCTCAAGAACTTCTCACTAGCTTATTGAGACAACGATGAACTATCGGCATTACAGGCTGCAGACTGGAATATCGATGACTTAATTGTTGGGTTCACTAAGCTAGTGGGCAAGACGGCTCATCTACGGCAACATTTACTAGTTAGCTATGATTCAGACTTATTCTCGTAGTCCGTGACATGACAAATGTTTGGTGAGGTCCATTTTCATTTTGAGTTTTAAACTTGATACAATTATTTGAATCGTACATTTTTTATATAGATGTATCTATTTTTGATATTTTATTATGTGTATATTTTTGACCTTATGTTATTATGTAATAATTGGTGCTTTTAACTTTACGGTTTATACAGGTATTATATTACTATATTATCGAGGAAGGAAGAAGGTATGAGCTTGGAAGCATGAAAAAGGAATAATTGCAATCCGATCGCGATGGAATAGCACTCTCTTTTATGCAACTTCTCTAACTCGATTTCTTCCTTGTGTAAGTATAGATATGCTCTTCCTATTTTCTAGTATTTTACATTTAACAAGTTATTTTAAATTTCAGGGACGAAATTTTCTTAAGGGAGGAAGGTTGCGACGACCCATCCCTAAAAAAATTATGATTTTTAAAATTTTAATAAGTGAATTTACAAAAATGCCCTTCGAGGTAAACGCATTGACTTTTGTTGACTGCCGTGTTGTGTCATGTTAGACTCGTTTTCTTGGAATATCCTCATAGGACTTGTTGCTACAGATGTGTGGGCGCAAATGGATTGCGATTTGGAGTTATAACGAAGGAATTAGTAACGTTTGAAGTTGGGGGCAATTTAGTAAATTAATTAAGTTAAAAAAAACTCCAGATTTTTGGAGTAAAATCTGGTGTGCCACGTGTGTGGCCCAGATTAAAGGATAGGGAAATGGATGGCTGTGATGGAAAGGTAAGTAGAGAAAATGAGAGAGGTGCGGACCAATGGAGAAGAGAGAGAGAAGTGAGGGACCAATGGGAGAAGAGAGAAATGAGGGGAAATGAGAGAAAGAAACGAGAAGGGAAACGGATCCCTTGAGGAACTGTGACCCGACCCGGTTCTATCTCCTAACTCCGGCCACCATGGACGGCGAGGTTGATGTCAAAATGATCCTTACCTCGAGGCCAATCGATCCCTCTATCAATTCCACCCCAAAAAGTGATGAAATTAGCTTTGGAATGGTGAAACCCTCACCCGTGGGTGCGGGAGTTCTTTGCCTTCAACAGAGCAAATTAGAAATAAATTCTTTCAATCACCACAATCCATAGCAACCCCTTGAGGCCTGGAACAAAGCCCAAACAAGTTGGGGGTGGCAGAGTTGTTTTGGAGTCGGATCGAAAACACCCAAAAACAAGGGTTTTCAGCAGTTCGTGGCAAGTTTGAGGTGTTTTTCAGCCAAAGTGGCCTTAGTCATAGGTATAAAAGTTATTCCTCTCATTGAGATCTTCATTCTTGTAAATTTTGGTAATTTTTAGAAATAGTTGAATTTTCTGGCAAGTCGGGGCGCCCGACCTCCACCCACGGCGGCACGTGGGGCGGCGAGTGGCCAGTGGGTTGTCAACGCTATTTTAGGCTATGTTAGATGTCCTGAATGTAGTTTTGATAGTGGTATGACATAGGTTGATCATTTGAACCTAATTTCATTACGATACGTGGTTTGGTCAATATATGAATCGACGATCCGACCGTTGGATCGTCACCAAACTTCGATACATTATAATACGTAACATTTAAGAATTTAAGGAACTTATGGATAGGGAATCTGACGTGCGGATCTTCCCGAATCAGATTTGTAAGTTCATAAAATAAAACGTTAGCAGCCACTTGGTTTTAGCAATTGGCGGAGATCCAACCGTTGGATCATAACAAAACTTTAATATGTTATTCTTGAAGCATAATGTGTATCTCTAAAAGTTACAGATTGGAAATCTGAGATGTGGATCTTCAGGATCGAGTTATATAGGGTTGTGGACCCTACCATCGATCTTTGATCAACGATTGACGTGTGGTCTATGGGTCTTAAATCCTTCTAGAATGTCCCTGAGGATGTGTTTTATGTGAGTTATGTATTCTATTAATAAGAATTCTAAGATGTGATTTGATAATTGTTGTAGGCGCCGATCATTTGGGACGCCTCGATGTTTGTGCTAGGGAATTGTAGCGCGAACTCTAGGTGAGTGGGCTTTTGGTTTTCTATATATATATATATATATACATATATCTGTATATGTTTTACGTTTTCTCATAAATTTATTTAAATGGTTTTACAATTTAAATGCCATGTCAATTGCATTACATTTCAGAATATGCATTAGTATAGTTATGCATATTGATGCTTGACGCTGCGAACGTTCAGGTGAGTTTCAGGTGAGTATATATTGATGGTAGTGATTGTAGTGTGTATGATTATGTTGGGTTGCACTTAGTGCTTAATATCTTGCAACCTGATGTTAGTGCTCCGCCCGAGGCCAGGGCCTAGCCTTCATGTGCTCGTTCACCTCTCGCACCACACGCTCACCTTGGATCCAAGGCAGGTGCCAGCCTGTCGTACAGACCATATTAGGTGGTTCCGACTCGTAGGTGACTTGCGATACTTCGCACAGCCTTCACATGATCGTAGCACTTGAGCGTAACTAATTACACCTAGCCTGTCGTACAAACCACATTAGGTGGTTTTGACTCGTGTGCAGGAATTGATTTATGAGCTATAGGCTCAGCCGTACAGGTCACGTTAGGTGACTCCGGCTGATGTATCATTTTTCATTGATTTATTTCACCTGGCTTACTTATTTCATTTCTGAGATACTTGACATGGCATATACTTGGTTTTCCCTACTCTTGGGTATGATTTCTGTATACGTACGTATTACTATTTTTTGGGAAATTATACTGGTTTTACGATGAGGGGTTACTACTTTTGGAAAGATAAATGGTTTTTGAAATGCTTTGTTTTTGCCCACTCACATTTTCTTGTTTTGCGCCCCTCCAAGTTTTAACTGCTAAAGGTTCTTATCGACGAGGATTCTTGGCAAATCTCAATATAGGTGGTTGCCTCTAATGGTATGATTCTTACCCACACTGTTGTACTTTACTTATGCTCTGACATCGCGTGTGAACTGGGCTCATTCCCGCTCACCGCGCACTTTTTGTCCTTAGGCACTTTTAGGTTTAAATTTATTCACATTTTCCACATCACCATACTTTATGGCTTCGTCACCTTCCAGGTGTCGGCCAGCACAGCCCGATTCGGAGTCCTAGTGGACATTTCGAGTCGGGGTATGTCACAAAATATGTCCGGAAACCTTTTTTAATATGGTAGTTTAATTCAATTAACCAATAAAATTAAAAAACAAACTTAAAAATAAACTGAAAATATGACTTTAACCCCTCAAATTCAATTTTTTTCATAGAAAACCCGACATAATGTTTGTACTAAAAAAAAACCCAGTGATTAGGATCCACCTAAGTGAATTCATTAATTACATATTACTTTACACATTTTACATTTTTAAGATGCCTAAAATACCCATATTGCATATGTGATGTGCATAATTAATTCTATGCAGATTGTTAGGAGAGAGTTAATGATTTTGCAAAAAGAAAAATAAGACATTAATGTTAAAAAATTCATTCCATATTAATATCAAATATGAGAATTGTACTTGATTCTATGTATCTGGCATTATGAGTTCATATATATATTTTCACAAAAAAAAAAAAAAAAAAACCCCTAATATATGTAATAATACATAAAAAAAAATGGTAAATTTCCTACCATGTACAAAAATGTTATTCGATTCAAAATGTGTATAAATATATATATAATTAGACCATATTAATTTACTTATCTACTATTTGAAATGTTCATTTCCAATTATGCAAAATATTGTATACCAACAACAAAATATTGCATAAACTTAGAAATTGGATCATGCTTTTGATTTTGTCTTTTACCTACTACAAACAATCATATACATATTACTTTATATATTTTTACCAAAAAAATCCCTAATAGGTTAATATATGTAATAATATATGAAAAATAATTTACTTATACAAAAATGTTATTTGATTTAAAATATATAATCTAGGTAACACACCTCGACTCGGAACATCCACTAGGACTCCAAATCGAGTTGTGCTAGCCGATACCTGGAAGGTGACGAAACCAAAAAGGATGGTGATGCGGAAAATGTGAATAAATTTAAACCTAGAGTGTCTAAGGCAGAAGTGCGCGGTCAGCGGGATTGAGCCCATTTCACACGCGATGTCAGAGCATAAGTAAAGTACAGTAGTTGTGGGTAAGAATCATACCCTCAGAGGCAGCCACCTAAACTAGAATATGCCACGAATCCTCGTCGATACGAACCTTTTGCAGTTTAAACCTGTAGGGGTGCAAAACAAGAAAATGTGAATGGGCGAAAACAAAACTTTTCAAAACCTTTCTACATTATCAAAAGTATAACCCCTCGCCGAAAAACCTGTATAATTTCCAAGAAATTATAATATACACAAATATATATATGTCTCAAGATCATTTTCATAATCCAAAAATCCCAACATGTAAATCCTACAAGATACCCTATAAATAATCAAGCCAAACAGCTGAACTAAAACGCTGAATAATAATGTGTCAGCCGGATCCACTTATAGTGGCCTGTACGGCTAAATCTATAGCTCATCACATATGCCTGCACATGAGTCGGAACCACCTATAGTGGTCTGTACGACTAGACTGTGTCAAAACCACCTATAGTGGTCTGTACGACACATAAATCAATCTATGATATCACATGAGTCGGAGTTGCCTAAATCAACCTGTACGACTCATAGGCAACCTGTACGATAATGTCGGAGTTACCTAATATGACAACTTGTACGACACTGTCGAAGTTGCATAAAACACAATATAATCATGCCATAACCTAATCATTTCAAATAACACCATAAACTCACCTGAACTCACCTGCGCGTCCCGCGTTCACCTTAGCACTTCAAGCATTCACGGCAATTATAGGTAGGTATATGCATATGGGTATGCCACAATGCAATCTAAAACTCATTCATATCATACTATATGCAACTAATAAATACATAATCTAACGTATAAACACGTAACATAATATTTCAAAGCATATAACCAATTATATGACTTTTCTGGGAAAACACAAGGTATATATACGTATATAGAAAACCAAAATGCCCACTCACCTGGAATCCGTGCTACGATTCCCTAACACGAGCATCAAGGCATCCCGAACGATAGGTGCCTGTGACCAATTATTGAATCACATCTCAGAACTCTTATCAATAGAATACGTAACTCATAAATAACATATCCCCTAGGACATTTTAGAATGGTTTAAGACCCATTGACCAAAAGTCATCCGTCGATCAAAGTTCGACGGTAGGGTCACAACCCTACATAAATCGATTCGGAAGATCTACATCTAAGATTTCCGATCCGTAACTTCCAGAGATCCACATTATACTTCTAAAATAACATACTAAAATTTGGATACGATCCAACGGTCGAATCTCCGCCAATTGCCAAAACCAAGTGGCGGTTAACATTTTATTTTACGAACTTCCAAATCCAATTCGGGAAGATCCGTACATAGGATTCCCGATCCGCAAGTTCCTATGATCTTCATATATTATGTATTACAACGTATCAAAAGTTTGGTGACGATCCAACGGTCAGATAGTCGATTAATATTTTTACCTAACCACGTACCGTAATGAAATTAAGTTCAATTGATCAATCTACGTCATTCGATTATCAAAAATGAACTTAAGACGTCAAACTTAGCCTAAAAATAATATTGACGGCCCACTGGCCATGCGCTGCCGCACGCGCCGTCGTGGGTGGCAGTCGGCCACCCCGACTTGCTGGAAAATCCAACTATCTCCAAAAATTACCAAATTTTGCAAAAATGAAGATCTCAATGAGTAGAGTAACTTTCATACCTGTGACCAAGGCCAATTTGGCCTGGAAAAGCTTCAATTTTGCTAAAAACGTACGGAACCCTAGGTTTTGGGTGTGTTCGATCCGACCTCCAAACTTGTTCCAACGCCTCCACCACTGCTTGGGTTTTGCTCCTAGGGGAGTTTAATGGTGGTGGTGGTTGACGGAATTTATTTCAAAAATGGCGGATCACCGCCACATCACCTTCGGCGCACCCCCGTGAAAAACCCTCAAAACACCCTCAAATTCCTTCCAAATTTGGGTGATAATGGAAGAAGGAAGGGTTAGATGATGATTGGGAGTGGTGGTTTGGTCCAATTTGTGAGAAATCCGGTGAAAAACCACCAGAAAATATGGTGAAAATGGGTCAAGGGTGCGGGTCAGGGGTCCGGCCGATCCCCTCCTCTTATTCCTCTCTCATTTCCTTCCTTTCTTTCTTTCTTCATTGGCCCTTCACCTCTCTCTTCTCCTAACTGGACAGCGCCCAATCCCCTATATTTTTTGTCCTTTGCATCTCAGCTGTCCGTTTTCTTCTTCATTAAATCTAGGCCACACATGTGGCACCCGAGATTTAATTCATAATTTCTGAAATCTTCCAATAATTAACTAAATTACTAAGATATCCCCAATTTCAAACGTCAATAACTTCTTTGTTATAACTTCAAATCACGAACCGCTTGCGCCCACGCGTCCGTAGCGATGAGTACTACGAGAATATGCCAAGAAAACAATTCTTACATGACACGACACTGCAGTTAACCCCAGTCAACTTACGTGCCTTGAAGGGCATTTCCGTAAAATCACTTAGTAAAATTATAAAAATTATAATTTTCAGGGACGGGTCGTCACACTAGGTGTAGTATATATATATTTTATATAATTGGAACAAATTAATTTACCTACCTACAAATTAATTTCCAATAATTTACCTAAAAAAATTATACCCCGTGTGTAATATAATATCTTTTTTTTTCACTAATACATGGAGAATAATTTACCCATAACAAGAAGAAATATAATTTGATGTATTATATTGAAAAATATTTTGCCATACCTATATTTATACAACAATAAAATGTGCCTAATATATGTAACAATACATGAAAAATAATTTACCTACAAGTTAGAGAAGTGTTATTTGACCCAAAATATATAATACGGATTTAGTATAATTTTTTTTTAATAATTGGAACAAATTAATTTACTTCCCAATTAATGCAAAATATATATATCACAAAAAGGTAAATTTTTGGTATGATATGGATACAATTAATGCAATACAACAATTTATTTATTTTAGTTCACTTTTTCTACAACTTTTAATTTGGAATATATTTAGGGATTTGGGAAAGTGGCATGGGTGTAAATAAATTGTACTAGTAGGTCAATAGTGTTTTGATGTGGCTGCAGATCTTAAATTTGGGCTTTTATTGGACGTTTATATGTAGATAGGTTTTTTTATCTAGGAATAATGAATTGTAAGGGCCAAAATCTAAAACACCCAATAATAAATTATTGAGCGGGCCAAAAAATAGCCCCCTTCTGTTGGTGATAGTATATAAATATGGTCTGACACTGTTCATTAAAAAATAATTTATTGCAGGGCTATAATCTGGATGGGGGCTAAACATAGCCCTTTTCGGTTGGAGATGGCCTAACGGTTGTACGAAATTGATATGAAATATAAGTAATTGTATGAGATTGAAATGTTTTAAAGATGTTGTATGAGATTGAAATTGCAGCTAAACTTAAGGGTACAAATTGTAATTTACCTTATAATAAATTATCTTTCAGAAAGAAAGAAAAAAGAAAGAATATTCAAGTACAAAAATAATTAAAGGCTGTAAATTTAACCACTTTGATCTAAAGTTTACATGATTTAGTACAGTTCGGATCTTAATTTAGAAGGTCATAGTGAGATCGTCGACATGGAGAGTGTTATTTTATCATATCGTCAATTTGAACAATGGATCATACGTCATACTTGTTCATATATATTGTTTTTAGTTAGCACATTATGTTATGACATTGTCAATGTTAACCATACAACATTACATTATACACCTTTTTGGCTTGCTCAAATTAATAAGAACACTTTTGATTAGTAAGCATTACGTATCGTCTTTGTTTGTCATCTTAAAATAAATCGAACTATATACTAATATACACATCCTCATCCAAACTTATTACCTTACATTTTTTAGCTAACTTAAGTGACTTACTATATACCATGTGTATAATTAGCAACAAATGTGTATCGAACTAGGAACTAAATATATGGTTCATATTTTTTTATCCACTTATGAACATGATACCAAAATATTCTTGTTTGTAATCTGGTAGAAAAAATTTAGTATCAAATTTTATGCATTTGGTTTATGATAAAAACTTGGCACTTTGTAGGGTTTGCGCTTAGCTAATTAAAGCACTATATATATATATATATATAGCAAGGCCCTTAACAACTAGAAGGAGGACACTTCAATTTTGGGGAGAGTAACTTATGATGCTTGTGTGCTATATTAAACTAGTACTTAAGGGCTGGGTTTATTCATGTTTTTCGAGATGCTAATGTTGTGCCATACAGATTAGTTGGTTTTACGCTTGCTCTGGAGTCCTCCGAAAATTATAGGGCGCCTTACAAAGCTACTACTTACTCCTTGTACAATTAAGTTTTTTAATCAATAAATTTATCAGCGATTAAGGGAAAAAAAAAAAAAAACCAAGCCTTTTAGAATCATATATTTGAGTATTTTGTGTTCGGGCTAGATCCGCCCCTCGCACAACTCCCTAGGTCTTGCCTATCGGGCAAGGTTTGTTGTTTGGTCTGCTGCAATATGAGTTTGCTATTACTTTGAATGGTGCCTTTGTTAGGCCTTGAGGCTCACAATCAAAACTAATATAGATCTAAGTGTGCCACCATTATCTTTGTATAACAAATTGTTCTTTTTGGTTTTTTAATTGGGTTGATTACTTGCGCCACAAGTTACTTAGACTTCTTGATCTTACTGGATTGTTCTCTTGCCTTGTAAACAATGACTTTACTCATGATATTATATGTCCAGGCAAAGGGAGTTCAAGACCCTTTCCACTATTTCTTTGATTACATTTAACATTAAGGAAGCAAGGTTAATTAGTTTAGCCCGATTAATCATCAAATTAAAACTTTGAACGAAAAGCAGTTGAAAATGATTTAAAACATGAAGGAAGATGTATTAAACAACAGATCTACTTTATGTAAGTACAAATAAAAGAGACTCGGGCAAGATTATAACCTTGTCAAGCAAGGTTCATCTTCTTGCAGCCACTTCTCTTTGTGTTTTACAAGGGTTGTAATCTTTGGAGAATGAAAGGTAAAATAGGTTTTACTAAAGAGATTCGATACTACAATGTTGGGGAAAAGTAGCAAAGCTTCTAAATCTTGATAGAAGATGGCTTTTTACGGTGAATCTATGACGAAAATAATAGAGTCTAGACAAACAAAAGCTTTATGGTTTCTTGCTTGTCTGAGAGCAAAGTGGGATGTCTTTTGATTGATTGGTTGAGTGTCCTTGTCTCTGGGGTCTCTTGCTGCTTTTATAGACATTTTAGCCTGAGTGTCCAAGCTTTGCCTTTGGGTGACGTCCTCCGGAACGTGGTCAGTCACCACTTATTTACCCATCCATACCCTTGAAAAGTACTTTTTGCTGGGGGTGAGATGCCCTTCTGAGTGTCACTTCTCTCATAGGCCTATTGCCTATTCCTTGGCAAAAATGATTTTTAATTCTTCTTGGGTTGTTGCCTTGTATATTCAAGCCCAATCATCCCTTTGCTTTTTGTGTTCTTGGGCCTCCACTCTTACTAAACCCAACATTAAATATCCACTCAAGCAGTGCTCCCTTTAATCATTGTCAAGTGTGCTAATCAAGACATTGATAATGATTAAAATAAAATGCATGCTGAAACTGGGTATTAGCGCCACTTAATTAGCCGTTTTAAACAAACCTTTCCACTAACCCACGATTTCCAAAGCTAACTGCTTGCCTGTTGAATAACTTCCATTTCACTTTTCTCGGCCACCTTCTTCAGCAACTTGACTCTCTAAGCTCCCAAATCTCTTGAATTTGCAGCCCTTTCTTGTCTTATTTCCCAGCCACTCTTTCACCCTTTTCTCTCGAATTCAACAATGGCCCCTAAATAACGCCCTGCATGCGAGTCTGGAGAAGGAATCATCACTCTGTTCCGTCGGCTCAATGGCCTTCATTACCCTCGGGCTAGCCTCATTCTATCCATTTCTTCGAGGAAGAAGATGTACACTCACTGGGGCCTGCTTAGACTACCCAAGTCCCTGTTGTAGTGGCGAACAACATGGCAACTGCCAACTGGTTCACCCCCAATCCTTACACGGTCGAGGATGGAATTTCTGCCTCAAAGTGGTCCAATTTCAAGAGGGGTTTTCCTTTAATGAAGGATGAAGCTTGGTCCAAGTGGGTGGATGAACTAGAGCCCATCTGGAAGCAGAAATGGATGGCAAATGGCATTTATCAGCTCATCATGATGTCTAAGACCACCATTCCCATCAAGCATGAGTTTCTATCAACAACTCTTCTTTTCTGGAACATAGGGACGAACACTTTCGATTTCAAAGTTGGCCCTATGACTCCCACCATTCTGAATATGGGTTAGGTTTTTGGTCTGAGACCATTGGGCAGATGTGTAAACATTACACATGAATGGTCATCCCCCTCTTGTCCTATTGCTAAAAGCTTAGAAGCCTCTCAATCCATTACCAACTTGGAGTACAATCCCACTACCTTCAAAAGTTATAGGACCTACTTCACGGGCATCATTCCATTTGCCAACACAATGTTCAACCCGTCTTCTCCCACTGCTGACCCAGCTCAGGAACACATGTATTTTCTCCTTTATTAGTTGAATAAGCATGTGTTCCCCCAATAAATTCAAATGAGTGAAGCTGGAGTGGATCCCTCTGGTGGAGGCACTGCATTCCTTCGATGATGTTGCCACCGGTCCCTTTATCCTGGCACACCTCTACCATTTTCTCTACAAGATGAGAAGGGACCAATCCTTTTAGACTAATGTTAATGAGGGTACCAAGATGGTGCAACTATGGCTTCAATGGTACTTCCCAGAGTTTTAGGCTGCCAACTTGGAGTTTCCAGAAGGAGTAGCTACTGCCTGAATTCTGGCAGAGACTTCTACCACCAACCATTCTACCTTAGCCTGCCTCTACTTATTCAAAATCTGTAGGACTCGGGCGGATTTGGAGTAGGGTGTCTCTGTGCTAAAGAGGTACCATTGGTTCTCGGACAACCTTTTCCAAGATTCCTTTGGGGATGATGCCAACAACTTTTGCAAGGAGAAATTTATTAGTTGCATCCAGCAGAGGGACTTGGCTTGGGGAGTTTGAAATGACCGAGCGGGCTACGAACACGGGTTAGAGGTCTACCACCCTAATTTATGTGGTAGGCAACTGGGTTTAAGCAGACAATCCCAGTCCCCTTCTTCAACTCTGTCTAGTCTGGAACTTCTTATCGCCTCCGCTCTCATTCTGAGGCTACATTTCAAGCAAACTAACTTCTACTGATAGGTCATTTACACTGCTGCCTTTTTCTTTACTTTATATTTTCATGATTTTTTATTGCTAACTCTTTGCTTGATCTTGCAATCCATGGCAACCCTGATGAAGTGGATGTCAGGCCAGAAGAAAAGGTTGTTGATGCCTTGGTTCTCCAAGAGGCAGCTGTGGAGGCACCTAGGCAAGAAGCAGGCTCTAGCCATGTTCCTGAGGATACTGGGGACATCTCTACGATGATCAGCGAGTCAGAGACAGAAGCTGGGCCCGAAGCAGATCTGCTATTATGGAATCTTCTGACTCTGAGCCCGAGGTGACGCCCTAGGCTAGACTCAATCTTCCTGCTCCAAGAGCCACTCTCACCATGAAAAGAACTAGGTCTCAGATCTTTCAGGCCTCCAGATCTCTTCAACCCCCTTCCAGCTGAATCGAGTAGGAAAAAACAGAAGTCTGCCAGTAAGTGATCTAAACTTGGTTTTCTTTATTCAATTTTATCTCCTTAAATTTTGAGTTAATCCTGTCTTTTCTTACAATTAGGATCTGTTATCAGCAAAATGCCCAATCCTTCTCCTCAGGAGTTACCAACAAGTGAGGAAGGGCAGTAAAGTGACAAGGAGTTCCTTGCCAAGATTTTGGAGAAATTGAAGGTAGCCTTCTTAAACTTTAAGTACTTAGTTAATGTTGAAATCCCTTTCTTATACTTAACTAGTTTTTTGTTGTTTTCCAAAATAGGCTTCCAAAGTATAAGGGACTTCTCAAATCAAGCCTTCTTCATCTCCAACCCGACCTATGCATCTTTCTCTTCCTCGGGCTGAGCCTTCAAAGGTAAAATTATTCTTCTCAAAACTTGTCAACCTCACATTTTTAAGTTTTAGATGATGACTTTACTTCTGCTATTTTCCTAGTAAAGAGAGGCACTCTGGCTCCTCAGGTCGGGCAAGAACCAGCTATTTCTTCTTCTTCTATTCCTCCAGCAATGGTAGTGATTCCCACCTCTCAATTCAATCCAGCAACTGAAGAGATGCTCCACTTTGTATAAGATGACAGTGCTTCTCTAAGTGTTCTTTTCCTTAAGCCATTTTTTAGCTTTTCTTAATATATTTTTACTTTGAATTTATGCTTTGTACTTTGTCTTTGCCAGTCTTCCCCCTTGCCAGAGACTACCAATCAACCAACACCAGCTGTTGAGAAGCCTATAGTCCCTAAGATACCATTTATCTCAGAGGCGACCACTTCCAAGGCTGCTCATCCCCCTACTTAGACAAGTCAACCAACTCCCTCTGAGGCAGCAATAACAACACATCATCCTCCCAAAGCACAAGGCTCTTCTCAGGTACAAACATACCTACAATCTTGTATTTTCCTTCTTCTGGTCCAGACTGCCTTATTAACTTGCCTTTTTTGGTGTTTTGACAAGTTTTCGGTGAGGGCTCGGGTAATTCTCCTCAGCCCGATGTGAGTAGGATAGTCCTTCATCGACCTCTGTGAGTTTCTGGAATCACAGGGATCCCAATCCCTCGGCCTAGAAAGAGTGCTGCTGCTGAGTCTTCCCCTTCCATCTCTGTCGATGTTGCCATTACTGCTGCTGCCCCTGGTGGTGCTAGTGTGATGCCTCCTCTTTTGGATTCTCTTCCCGCTACAGCCTCTTTGCTTGAACTAGTCAGAGAGTTTGGGCAAATCAGGACAAAGATGAGATCCCCAAGGCGCCCCTCTAAGCCTTAGCACCTCCAAGATCAATGCAGGATTTTTAGAGAATGGATGCAGAGGGACTTCTCTGCCTCCTTCAGCCTCAAAGCTCTTTAAGATACCGAGAGAGCTCTCACTGACTTGTACCAAGCCCAATGGATGACAAAGGTACAGTATAAGTCTTTCATCTACTTATTTGAAAACCTGAGGGCTTTGAGGGATCAACATCTCAAGGCCGAGAGGTAATTGCTGAGTGATCATCTCTCGGCCATGAGGCTGAATGATGGTGGTAGTTGCTGAAATCCAGAAGTTGGAAAAACAACTTTCTATGTTGAAGGCTGAGTAGATAACCCTTTCCAGCAAGCTATACAAGAAAATCGAAGAAGTGAAGAGAGTCATCCATGAAGTAGAGGAGTTTGAAGCTCAGTTAGACAAATAGCAATATAGCCTTAGAAGAGTCGGGTCACTTTTTCACCATCATGCAGGCTTATCATTCCATGATAGCTGCCTTGGCTAAATAAGTAAATCTATTAGGCTAGGGCATCTGTACTTCTCCCAATTATTGAATGAAAAGATATCTCACTGCTTTACTTGTTACCTTACTTATTTATTTTTCTAACATCCACAACTGCTTTAAACATACAAAAAATGACCTCATTTCTTCTCTAAGTATTAGACTTCACTAATGTAACAGTCTCTAACATCCCAAAGAGTTGGGTGGTATTTCTTCAGAAATTTAGCAATGAATGGATGTTTCTATAAGTTTCCCTCTAAATCTGCCAAGTAATACCCAATTTGTCTAATACATTAGTAATTGTAAACGGGCCTTCCCAAGTGGTACTGCACTTCCCAAAACCTTTAACTTGAGCTCTCACAGGCAAAACTGCTTTCCACACAAATTTTCCTTCTTTAAAAGTCTTCAGCCTTACCCTCTTGTTGTAGGATCAAGCAACAACCTTTTTCTCTTTCTGGATCTTGTTTAAAGCTTTAATTCGGGTAACATCTAAATCTTCAATTCCTTGACACATGGCCTGGATGAACTCATCACTATGTAGGCCAAATTGGTTCAGAAGTCTTACAGAACTCGTATTGATCTCCATATGAAGCACTGCATTTTGCCCGAATATCAATGCATGAGGAGTGGTCCCAGTTCCTGCTCTTTTTGAGGTTCTGTAAGCCCAAAGAGTATCTCCCAACTTCTCATGCCACCTTTATGGACTATCTGCCACCATTCTTTTATCTGTAACAATTATTTCAGGCACCCCATATCTATGCAGGATTTTGGTCTCAATGAACTTCCTCACAATAGCTTAATTAATAGTCCTCACAGCTGAAGCCTCAACTCATTTAGTAAAGTAGTCTGTCACCAAAATTATGAAGGTGTGTCCCTTGCTGGAAGCTGCTTATATTTGCCCAATAAAGTCCATGGCCCACCCTCTAAAAGGTCATGGCTTTACTACTGGATTTAAGGGCATTAACGGTGTGTGCTGGAGAGATCCATGCCCTTGACATTCTTCACATCCTCTAGCATAAGCTTTACAATCCTTCTCCATGTCGGGCTAGAAGTAGCCATATCTTCTCAGCCACCATCTCATCTTTGTTCCTGCTTGGTGTGCTCCACAAATGTCTTCATGTACCTCAGTCATCACCCTCGTTGATTCTTATAGACCCAAGAATTTCAACAAAAGCCCATGTAGAGTCTTTCTCAGCAAAGTTTTATCCCACATAACAAACTTAGTTGCATGTCGTCTGTTCTTCTTACTAATGGGAAGAGAAGGGTCCTTCAAGTTCTGGATGATAAATGTTCTCCAGTGCATATCTCAGGTTCCTTAATCATTACATCCAAGCTAAATCCTTTCTCAAAGATAGAAGGAAGACTTTTCCTTTGGATCTCTACTTTCGTCTCAGGCCTTCTCTCTTAAACTTGTGCTCTAGAAGCCTTCTGGGCCAATTCATTTGCAATCATATTCACCTCTCTGGGAATATGGTTAATTGTTATTTCATTACCCCAATAATCTAATAGTTAAGTAGCTTCCAAGTAATACCCTGCCATTGTGATATGTCTGCACTTATACGCTTCATTTAATTGATTAATCACCAACTCAGAATCACCATATACTTCTACTTCAGCTGCCCCCAACTCTATAAGAATTTCTAAGCCAATAATCAGTGCCTCGTACTCTGCCCTGTTGGTGGTAGTATCTTTGTAATCCAGAAGGAATGAGTAGCAATGCTGAATCCTCTTTGGATCAATGATGATAAGTCCGGCTCCTGTAGCATGCTGTGTGCAAGATTCATCGAAATATAACCTCCAATGAGTGATCCATAGGTTAGTTATTCTTTTTACTTCTTGCTGAATCCATTCCTCCTTGCCTAAATGAGCTTTACTTGGTGGGATCCAGAGACTAGCTACTTCCAAAGTTCTAGTGATGTTAACAAGTTTCTCCTTAGATTCTTGGTACTTAACTAGGAAGTTTGCATTGCTTGTCATTTCGCTGCCCTCTGAGGTATATACTGAAAAATAAAATCTGATAGTGCTAGGATCCATTTCCCAATTCTTCCAGTTAGCAATGGCTTGGATAGCATGTACTTGATAACATCAGTTTTGGCAATTATATGGATATGGCAAGGCAACATATAGTGCCTTAATTTGCTGGCAATGAAGTACAAGGCTAAACATAGCTTCTCAATTGGGGTATATCTTGTTTCTACCTCAGTGAGCATTCTACTGAGTAATATATTGCCTGCTCATTTTTCCCTTCATTATTCTGAGCCAATAAACTTCCTATTGATTTCTCGGATGTTGAGATGTAGAGCTTTAAAGACTTCCCCTTCTAGGGAGGTATAAGCACTGGAGGAGAGGCTAAACAAGTCTTCACTTTATCAAAGGCCTCTTGGTATTAAGGGCCCCACTCAAATTTGTCTTGACTCTTCAATCTCAACAAATGAGTCAACGGTTGGATTTTGCCCGCCAGGTTAGCAATGAATCTCCTCAAAAAGTTAATATTCCCAAACAGCCTCTGCAATTGCACTTTGTTAATAGGGGAAGGTGATTCCATTATAGCCATAGCCTTGTTTTTGTTCACTTCTACACGTCTTTGATAAACCAGGAACCCTAGAAAGTTGCCCGATCTAACCTCAAAGGCACACTTTTTAGGATTCATCTTCAACTTGTGGGTTCTCATTCTCAGCAAGGCTTGCATGAAATCTTCCAGGTGCTGATCTTCAGTTTTAAACTTCACCACGTTGTCATCAATATATACTTCCATGTTGTGCCCAATTAAATCATGAAAAATAGCTTTCATTGCCCCTTTGGTAAGTAGCATCAGCATTTTTCAGCCCGAAGGGCATGACAATGTATTCATAAGCTCCTATATGTCCTGGGCATCTGAATGTTGTCTTATGTATGTCATTTTTAGCCATTTTTATCTGATTATATCCAGAATTTCCATCAAGGAAAGATATAACTTTATGCTTTACAACTATAATCGACACAACATCGAATGGCATTAGTTATAGCTTTCAGTACAGGTACAATGTTGGCCAACCACTCTACATATGTTGCAGGTCTCATAAAGCCTACCTTTACTAGCCTCTCAATTTCTTCTTTGACTTTTTCTTCTATCTCTTTCGACATCCTCCTCAGTACTTGCTTCACACCTCTGCAAAGTTTCTTTATCAGTTTAAGTGGCAGCATATTAATTGCTACCGCCTAATTTATCAACACCCTTTTGAAATGAACTCTTTCCAAATGAGTTGTCACATATATGGGTTTTAGATGGTTTGCTAAGGCCAGACTTGGCTTTTTGAACATCATCTTGTCAGAATAAACCCTCTTGAGTTCTCTTGTGCCACATAATCATCCTCCATTACTGCTGGTTGATTTGGTTTTGCACAGAACATATCTAACAATACATAGGTCACATTTTCATGAAAGTTGCTAGGTCCAGGTGTTCCTTCCTTCTTCTCCCCAATCTGGCATAGAAACTTATCCATCCATGCTTGAGCATCTTTGGTTAGCATGAACTTGAGCACTTCATCCTCTCCTATGGCGTTAAAATCATGCAACTACTTTGGAGTTCCAAAGAAAATATCATCTTGTGGTAGTGGAGGCATCCCTCTTTCAAGAGAAATGGTTTCAAAGCAAATAGGCTATGGATTCCAACTTGGTGTAGGTACCATCCCCTACGCCTTTAGTCATACTATTAACCCTCTCTACTTCTTTCTTGCTTCTCCAACTGAGTCGTTCCTCCTCCTTGGGTAAACTTCTCAAACTTAATATTTTCAGAAGCTTCTGAAACAACAGGTATTTTTAGTGAGTTCATATAAGCTTTGTGTTGCCTCTGAACCCTTCTTATCATGGATGCCCCCATTTCTCGAACAGGTATTCCGTCTCTACCCACTACATACCACTTTCAGCCCAGTCGGGATGAATTCACCTTTGTAACTGGTGGTATCGGGCTCATGGTTCTTGCAAGCCTTCCTCGTCTCATGTTGCTGTAGTTGGTTGGTTAAGGAACTTTAACATCCACCCAGCGTGGCAACCTCTCCCATCATCTTCTACCTCTTCAAAAGCTTCAAAATTTCTAAACACTTCATACAAACCCTTAGGCTCTGAATCTCCTCCCAACCACTGGAACACATTCTTAGTAGTCTCTTTGTTTGTCTCAGCAGCCCAAATAGTACTTATGCGAGCATCATGCTCTTTTATCTCTCTCATTCTGACCAATTCTCGATCAATAATGGCACCTAATACTGGTACCTCAAGCTCATACTCACATTGACACTTGCTACACAAAACTACTCATCTGATCACAACTGCTTAGGGCCTATTGAGCAACCTTTTAACACCTTCTGTTAGTCTACCTGCTTGCTTTCTTTCTCCTCTTTCATCCAAGGTAACTTTTCTTTTCCCTTTCTCCACCCAATTAAAATTTATCATGTTGATTGAGGCTTCAGGGAATAGATCTGTGTCAACCATCATGTTGGCCTGAGGTTTTTCTAGCAATAATTTCCCTTTGACTATAAGGTCTTGGATCCAATCTTTGAACTGCACACAATTAGCAATGGAGTGGTTGAATGTATAGTGGAGCTTGCAATATGTCTTCCCTCTTAGTTCATTAGGTTTGGGCATCTTTTTGGTGTTGTCGGGTAGGATTACTTGAGCCCTCACTAGTTCCTCGTAAATGTCTGCAACCTTAGTTAAGTCAAAGGAATATGACTGATACTTTTGAGGCTTCATGGGTACAAAACCTTCATCATTCATCATAATCTTCTGGTCTTTGATGGGTCATCTCTGCATCAAAGGTGTGAAAGAGGTGGTCATCTCTGCAGCACACAACTTTATCCCTTCTCCCAGGCTATTATCATTTTCTCCCTCTTCTAGGCCTTCAAACTCCAGCTGATGTATTGGTGCTTTGCTTTTATAAAAATAGGGCACTTTGGATGAGGGCTTCACTTGCTTTTCTTTTGCCAACAACTTCTCATACTTAGTGGCTGCAATCACCAGTTCTTGAAGCTCGTTAAACTGTACATCATAGAACTTCTTCCTCAGGGGTAGTCTTAGAGCCTTATGGGCGATGGCTATGAGTTGAGCATGGTTAATTGGGAACTGGCATCTCATCCTGATCTTCCTGAACCTCATCATAAAATCCTCTGTAGAATAATATTCATATTGCTTCACTTCCACCAGATCATTAACGGTCATTTCAGGTTCTACCCTATATAACTGCTCATGACAGGTCATCTCCATCTGCCCCCAGTTGGCAGTGGAATTGGTGGGTAATAGAGAGTACCATTGGGAAGTCAAACCTACCAGTGAGTTTCAAAACAGTCTCGGTTTGTAGTTGAGGCTATCCTCAAATGCCAAACAGTGATTTGCAAAACTTGAAAATGTGATCTCTAGAAGACACATTACAGTTTTCCCCACTGAAAGTTGGGAATACAGGTATCTTGAAATTGAGAGGGAAAGGATTCTGCTCATCAATGGACCCCGGATAAGGCTTCTGATATGTTATCCTAAACATTGGGCGGGCCTGGGGCTGAGTATATAGTACTACGATCCTCCTTAATTCTGCCAGTTCATTCCTAAGTTGTTGGTTAGCCATATTATTGTGTAGGGGATAAGGAGTCGCCCAATTCGGGCTATGACCAATGTTCAAATGAGCTTCCCTCTGTGGATCTGGCTGTCTCCATCTAGCTTTTCCTTTTTCCTTATTAGCCAATGGTGGTGCCTGTAAGGAATAGGCTTGCCCCTAGCTATGGATAAGTCTTTTCTGTTTACTTCTCCCACCGAGTTAGACGCAACAATCTTCATCCCTTCCTGCCCCACCTACCCTCTAACATCTGGTGGTGGTAGCAGAGGATCGGGCAAACCTACTTCTTGAAACTCTTCCTCTTCTTGCAGACTGGTTTCAGCTTCTTCCATCATTTTCCCTTTGTTCTTCTTTTCTTCTAGTAAGAAGAACAAAGGAATTACTGGTTCCTTTTATGGGCTTGCTTCCATGATTCTTTCCCTGGTATAGCCATCATTCGGTGTGGAGCACTCTGACTCCAACTTTCTTTGTAAAGTTCCTGTTAAGGAACACAGCCTGCTAACCTCTCATCTAGTCTCCAGAGAGATTTTCTCCATACTCCTCATTACTTGAGCCATGGTGGCTTGCAAATCTTCATTAGTGACTTTTCCCCCTGATTATTTTGGAAGAGGTCGGGCTCTCTAGGATTGCGGGGCCGTGTAGTGAAGGAAAATCCTATAGGTGATCTGTCATGCCTATTTCTGTTGGACAAAGAGGTTACCCAAATTCCACCTTCCACCTGAATGTTCGATCCTTCCTTCGTCTTGGCATACAATATCACAAAATGGATCTTGTCGGGCGTGCCAAAACTACGTTCGGGCTAGGTCAGTCCTTCGTACAGCCCCCCAGGGTCTTGCCTATCGAGCAAGGTTTGTTGCTTGGTGTGATGCAATATGAGTTTGCTATTAGTTTGAATGGTGCGTTTATGGGGCCTTTTGTTAGGCCTTCAGGCTCACAATCAAAACTAATATAGATCTGAGCGTGCCACCGTTATCTTTGTATAACAGATTGTTCTTTTTAGTTTTTTAACTAGGTTGATTACTTGCGCCACAAGTTACTTAGACTTCTTGAACTTACTGGATTGTTATAGATGGGTTCAGTCTGTATAAGGTTCTTTTTCTTACCTTGTAAACAAGGAGTTTTACTTATGATATTATATGTCCAGGCAAAGGGAGTTCAGGGCCTTTTCAACTATTTCTTTTATTACAGTTAACATTAAAGAAGCAAGGTTAATCAGTTTAGCCCGATTAATCATCAAATTAAAACTTTGAACGAAAAGCAATTGAAAATGATTTAAAAGATGAAGGAAGATGATTTAATAGATGAAGGAAGATGCATTAAACAACAGATGTATGTTACGTAAGTACAAACAAAAGGGAATCGGGCAAGATTATAACCTTGTGAGGCAAGGTTCATCTTCTTGCAGCCACTTCTCTTTGCGTTTTACAAGGATTGTAATCTTTGGAGAATGAAAGGTAAAACAAGTTTTACTAAAGGGATTCAATAATACAACGCTGGGGAAAAGTGGCAGAGCTTCTAAATCTTGACAAATGATGGCTTTCTACGGTGAATCTATGACGAAAATAACAGTCTGGACAAATTAAAGCTTTGTGGTTTCTTGCTTGTCTAAGCGCAAAGTAGGATGTCTTTTGATTGATTGGTTGAGTGTCCTTGTCTCTAGGATCCCTTGCTGCTTTTATACACATTTTAGCCCGACTATCCAAGCATTGCCTTTAGGTGATGTCCTCCGAAATGTGGTGAGTCACCATTTATGTACCCATCCATACCCTCAAAAAGTACTTTTTGCTGGGGTGAGATGCCCTTCTGAGTGTCACTTCTCTCATAGGCCTATTGCCTATTCCTTGGCAAAAATGATTTTTAATTCTTCTTGGGTTGTTGCCTTGTATGTTCGAGCCCAATCCTCCCTATGCTTTTTGTGTTTTTAGGCCTCCACTCTCACTAAGCCCAACATTAAATATTCACTCGAACATTTTTTTATAATAAATAAATGTATGAAATAGAGTAGCAAGTTCCAAATTTTCGAATTGGTTTCTAGAATATTCAAATACATTCTAATTCCTATTAAACATTTATTGAATTTCAAAATTAAATTGGATAGACATTTGAAATTTTTCTCCCGAAATCAATTGAAATCGGATTTTCTTATCTAAGTTGGACTCTATGGGGCCATTTAGTTTTACAATCTATATTATTTTTTATTTACAAGTGAGAGGTCTTAGATTCAGTTCTTGGCAAAAACAAATTCCAACCAAATTATTACAACTAGCTCATTGTGGAAGTTTAGTCCACTCCCTCACTCTATAATATAGATAATTTTGTATGTATTGAAAAGTTGGACCATAGACCGTAGTACCAAACTTAGCCATCATGCTTAGACTTGGCGATCATGTCTTGTTTTCTGTGTTCGTGTCGTAGTTTCGTGACATTTTGATATCTTAACGGATCGTGTCGTGTCAAATCCATTAAAATGAACAGATTATATGACCCGACCCGAACTCGACTCATTAAACTGACGGGCAATATAACCCAACCCATTTCCAATTAAAGAAAATATATTTTACTTCAATAACTAATCAAATGAAGAACGTCATACTAAATTAATATCTACATACCGTATTGTCACATAAATTTTTACTTCAAAACAAAAAAAATACATTTGTCTTTCAAGTATTATATATATACCACAAAATAAGAGTCTAATAAAAAAAAATATTAGTACACAAAATATTAAATGTACAAGGATACGCAAATTAAAAAAAAAAAAAGCAGAGTTTTTTTCAAGGTTGTGGAGCTTTCTCGAAAGTCAAAATGTTACTAATGAGACTGAAAACTTGCACGTTGTTTTTTGACAGCAAAACCTTTCAATTTTCATCAATCACCAAAGGAAATAGTACTGGTCTTCAAGAGTTAGATTGATGATGTTTTCAGTAAGACTTTCCACATTAGCACTCTCTTCTACATAAACTAAGCATAGAAAAATAAACGGTAAGTTAAATTAAATCCTATTTCTATTAGACCATCTCCAATGCATGGGCTAAATGCCAAATATTTTAGCCCGGAAAATTTAGCTTTTAGCCCAGAAACAACTTTTCTGCTCCAATGGTTCTGGCCTAAAAATTTTAGCCCGGGATTATTAAAGAATAGAACATAGGCTATTTTTTATCTTAAATTAATTTTTTTTTAAAAAATAAATATGTAGACTATCGTAAATTAATTTTATGAACATTTTTATCTAAAAAAATTTAAATTCCGATAAATATTGAAAAATCACTAAATTTTCAATTAAATAATTTTTTAAAATTATTTTAGCCGTTGGATTTTAATTTGGACCGTTAGATCTTTTTTTTTACCGTTAGATTTGATTATATTCGATCTCAGCCGTTGGATTCAATGTATTTTAAAATAACATATTTAAAAAAATAAAATTTAAATTTAAACCCAAACAACCGTTGGATCCATTTGGGCTAGCCGTTGGATCGGCCAACTAGGCGTTGGAATGCAGCTGGCACCAGCAGACAGGTCCTGACATGGGACCCATCGCTGTCGGAGCCAAACGGAAAGCATACCGCGTGAGGCGCTTGGGGCGCGTAGGCGGGCCGAGACTAGGTTTGGGCCAGCGAGTCCACTCGCGGCTGGGGGGAATGTTGGGGGGAATTTGGCCCAAAAAAATTATTTGGCATTTAGCCCAAAAATTTGGCTTGCATTGGAGCATGTTTTGGGTGGTAATTTGGGGGGAAATTTAGCATTTGGCCCCCCATTGGAGTTGGCCTTATAGTAAGTTTTTTTTTTATATATAGTTGAAAATCACCAAACTAATGGGTTAAAATAGGTTACCCGCATATAGACTTGTATTAACAAGTGACCCGTTAACAACACAATTAGTTAACGTATTAACCTAAAATTTGTTATTTTTGTGTTATTCATGTTGTGTTAATAGGCCGTGTGAGAAATTTTCAAGTCTAAATCTAATCTTGGTCATCCCACCCGATTCTTCTGGAATCAGGATCCTCTCTGGATCCTCTTTGTGGGGATCCTAAGGATCCTTTATCGTGCCACTCATCGTACATAATACGGTCAAAAATCATTTTAAAATTTTTATTTAAAATTAAATACAAATAGTACTTGACAAAAACTGATCGTACGATTTACGATGAACGGATACAATTGAATGATCATCTGAATCCTCATGATCTGAAGATGACTTTCTTCTGTCCAAACAAATTGATGTGGCAGACTAAATGGATAATCGGATAAAACCCCGTGGACGCTCAACTCCTTTCGCCAAGAGGCAACCAACCATTGGATGTAACCAAGTGGATCCCACACTCACCTTTCCTTAATTCCCACTCAACACTGAAAAAGCAGCGGCAAAGGAAAGAAGAGGCTGAGGGAGTCTGTTACAGGACAGTTAGTCCACTCCACCGCCGCTAACTGAAAAACATTTAATAACCTAAGAAGCTTCTAGATCCTTCTCCTCCATGGCTGACGCCGCAAAATCCACGGGCACGGTCAAGTGGTTCAGCGCGCATAAGGGGTTCGGCTTCATAGCTCCCGACGACGGCGGCGAGGATCTCTTCGTCCACCAGACCTCGATCCAATCCGACGGCTTCCGGACCCTCTCGGAGGGCCAGACCGTCGAGTTCCTCGTAGATTTCAGTGAGGACGGACGCACCAAAGCCATCGACGTCGTTGGAAATATCACCCGATCCCGCCGACCCGGCTTTGACCGCGGCCGCGGTCGCGGTGGATATGGAGGGAGTGGCGGCGGAGGCGGTTATGGAAGGTTTGGTGGAGACCCTGGAGGGTATAATGTAGCGAGAGGCGGCGGAAGGCGTGGCGGTTACGGTGGGGGTCGTGGGGGCGGCGGCGGTGAGTGCTACAACTGCGGTGGTATTGGACATTTGGCAAGGGACTGTACTCAGAGTGGTGGTGTGACTGGCGTCCCGAAATTTGGCGGCGGTGGACGCGGTGGTCGGGGATATGGTGGTAGAGGCGGCGGCAGGCGTGGTGGTGAATGTTATAATTGTGGAGAGGAAGGGCATTTGGCAAGGGAATGTCCCAATGATCAGAAATGATGATTTGGTGTGCGAATTCCTGTGGTTTCCCGCGCTTTTGTGTGGTTGGTGATTGCTTTTTTCACGAATCGTTGCTTCTTCTTGGGTAATTTTGTTTAGTTTTGCATGACTTGGGTGATTGTTTTGCATATATTAGATTAGATGGTAGCTTGTTTCTCCTTCTCCCATTCATTATTTTGGGCTCCTCAATTTTTATATCTATTCGTGTTGTTCAAATATGGAACCTGTGAAAGCTGAAATTAATGATCATGTTTTGGTGTCATTTACCACTTGCATTCGTTAAGTGTTTGAATTAGTTTTCGTTTTTCGTGCTTTGATTAGTGTTGAACTGGATTTTTGTTGGACCTTAAAGATTATACTTGGAGTAATGTTATTTAGACACAAAACTGACTGCACACTCTTTAGGCAAGTCGTATGTACAATGGTACGAGTCACATTAGAGAGTATGTCAGCAATGTTATCAGTTTTGGATGTCTATAGGATTTGATGCATTTGAGTATTCGTTGTTTGACACCACGTACCGATTTTATCTTTGTTCCGCTTGGATATCTCTATATTAAGTCTTAAACAACAAAAAATGGCCCTCCTTTTGAAAGGGACGTTTAACTGTTATCACGGCCTTCTCATTTTTCTGGCTAGTAGTTGCGGATATAATATCTCGTCCTTTGAAATTGTTGTGGGTCCTTTGAAATTGTTGTGGATTTTGTGGTCGCCGCTCAAATTTTATCGTTGGAAGATGATTTTATGGTTTAGCTGTTCTATTGAGTTATCATCAATTGAATGGTAGCAGAAGGGCAGACCAACAACATGCTCATTAATTCATTTCATCCGCTTCCTTTGGAAAGAATAAGAACCACTTATCCAAGTTGATAAACCATGAGAGGTTAATATTTGACGAGTCGAGATTAGCTTTTTCCCTTTTCGGCATGATCAACTTCACTTTAAGTGATTGCCTCAAGTGTCCTTGTTCATCTCAAAATCTTAATATTTCATGACATGTCATTTTCCTTCGCATTGAACATTCACTGTCCCTTTTTTTTCAACGGACACAGAGATGTATCCACAATTCCACGTGTGTATATCTGTCAGAGTAGGGTGTGTAAGTGAAAGGCTATTTGCTGCAATAACTTGGTATTCGTAGGTTCAAGTCGAATGTTCAAGCTGCATGGTAGGTACATAGAGTTATGATGATCTGATCACGATAACAAACTTCAAGAACATTTTTGATCATCGGTCAAAGAGCTTGTGCTAATGTATGTACTTGCTGATGCCCTTCTAGAGCTACTTATCGCGAAGATGCACTTGCAAGTGTTACTGAAAATTCGCATCTCATTGTCTTTTTTATCCGTTTTAACTCCACAGCTCCACAGCTCCACAGCTTGAATGAAAACTACCTCGAAAAATAATCTGAACGAAAATTTTGCTGGCTGATGGAAGTCACTTGTCCTGTTTTGATCTTTTGTGTGGTGTCCTTTCTTACTGAGAACAGAATAGCGTTTTGATGTTAGCTGTTCTAATAGAATTTACGGCTTAATTTTCCTGTATTCCATAACTCTCAATAAATAATACATACAAACCTTGTTACAAAAGGCAAAAAGAATAAAGGACATGATATCCTTCCTAAAACATAACTCTAATAATTACAATATTTACATTCCTTTTTTCCCTAAATATTAACTTATTCCAATAGTTCTTATTAACAATACCCTTCTTATCGATCATCCAATGGAGTTCAGCGATGAAATATTCTTGAAGTTTCACTTATTGTTGATGCGAACTAAGACATTAAGGGAAAATGGGTGTGGATCTGTCTATTTCTTCGTGCATCTACTACAGCCATATTCCGATTACGCATCCAGTTTGAGTTTGTTGATTTTGGCGCTTGGTAAATCAGAATGATCTTTAATGCCTCCTATGATTCTTATTTTTCTTTGTGATCTTTAGTGCCTTTTTACTAGGATGGAAAGAAAGCGTGACCTGGACATGATTGTGAACAATTTGATTCTTCGTGATCTTTATGATCGTATAAAGGGAACAGTATCTGCTGCTACCTATTCTTACAGGAGACGTTGAAGAGGGATACGCCGAGCGCTGGTGAATGGTGATTCATAATAAACAGAAATGTAGAGGAAGTTTGTGTAATTAGGTCAAATATTGTGTCCATCTTTGGTAATGTGATGGAAGAGGAGGGGGATTAATAGCTGTCTGAAAATACATCTGCAGCTCGTGCAAATATAAAATGAGTTCCTTGCTACTTACTAGTGAATCATGTATGAAACAAAGGGTGCTAATTTATCAATTGTTCAACGGCCCAAATGGATGCCTGACCAACAAGAAATCCCTCTTTAAAAGGAGAGGAAATTGGTGACTGTTTGGCTGATCTATGTATAAAACAATGAGCAGTGCTAAGGTCACGAGAGCATGGGTGACCGACTGTAGCATTGTTCGTAAAATAATATATCTTAGATTAATCATTTTAAAAAAAAAAAGTAGAATTGGTATTTTGATCTATCTTGGTTGTATAGTTAGGGTTAATAAGAGAAATAATTTTCGCACACCTTATTCTTTTTCTGCACATCTCTGTTTATGTATCTTGATTCTCCTTGATTTATTCAATAAAAAAAAAACAATTAGCATGAATGATCAGTGCTTAAGATTTTGGTTGCAAAGTTGATCAACTTTAGTAATGACAACATATTGATGACTGGATGATGGCATAATAACCATGCAATGATGCTATAATGACGACATAATAAATATTGATCATTTCTGCAATCAAATGTCAAAAATTAATCATTCTTACTAATTGTCTAAAATAAATAACGGTATACAGGAAAGAAAAATATATGAGCATGGGCATGGCCAGTCCAAGCGCACATAAAAGCTGGAGTAAAGGCAAGATTTCATTTTACCATGTTCCATGGGGTCAGTTACTGTTACTCTCACAGTTGCAACACCAAAAAAGATTGCAAGTGGCAGCACACATTGCCAAAGACAACGACAGGTCATTGCAGAAGCACTATCAAACTCTCCAGCGCAGTGCAGGTTACAAAGTGGCAGCCTTTGCCCCTTGTGGCTTGTACCAATCTATCTATCTCACCATCTCAAGAAACTTCCATGGGTCCTAGGCTCCTAGGGAATTTGACCAACATCCTCCTCAGCCCCCGCCCCTCAACCCCCACCACCACTCTGATAGCTTTTTTGCTCTCTTTTTATCTTAAGTGGGGCTAATGAGGTTCCATTCTCTTTCCTATATCCTTGTTTGGATTCAAAGGTCCCGAAAGAAAAGAAAAAAGGCGTCAAATCCTGACAAAGGATTGCCACAATCTAAATCTCTGCTAACTAATCACTTCACAAAGGCTCGATGATGACTTTTATAGTACGTGTATTATAGTGTCTTGTGTCAATGATATAATGTTACGTAAAAAAAATACTTGTATATGTAATTTTTTATCATTTAAATGAAATATCAAAAGTTGCTTTCTCTACAAAAGTCCAACTATAGTCATTCAGACACTTACATCGAATCAAATGAAATTTAAAAAAAAATTAGTTAAACAAGAATGATTGTTATATGAACGCATCTGACATATGAACACAGTCAGAGTCATCAGATTTGCAGAATCTATTTTTAACACAAGGTTTGTACGTCATGTATGTTGCTAGGATTGAATTTCCCCAATCCAAGTTTCAAGTTCCAACCATGTGGTGACACATTTGCTACACAAAATATTCACATTTTGATATTTCCGTCACTGCAGTGATAATATATAGGACCCTCCACACGTTTTGCCTTATCTACACTGTCAACCTGCTGGACCCTCATCAAGATTTTGATTCTGTTTTCACAAGCTTACAACTTGAATGGCAACAAAAGGATTGCTAATTGTTGATTTGATTTCAAATCAACCCAGAAGTTTCCTCTATTTAATTAACTTGTTAACTGAAAGAAACATATGGGAATTCCAGTCCATTGGCTGGTCAAAAACATTTTCTGAATGCATATGGGCAGATTCAATGATTTTGGAGATGTAGAAATATGAAAATAATTGAAACATTCCCATGCCCTTTCCGATGACAAGTCTTCATCTTCGAAAGTTCATGTGACCTCATTTTTTTAATTCCATCGAAAATCTAATATATATATATATATATATATATATATATATATATATATATATATATATATATAATCTAAACTATAATGGAGGAATTCTGACATTGTTACGCTCAAATTTTCTGACCTCCACTTTAAAAAGTTGCATCGTACAAAATTTTCATCTCAATGTCCCTCTAATTTTAACTATTTACCTTATGAGTTGAGATAGGAGGGCTCTCCCTTTTTTTCCCTAGCTTGTCTTAAAATCAATGATATTTCTTTGCAAAGGTCTAAGAGAATATATATATATATATATATATATATATATAGGAGTTTTTTTTTTTTTTTTTGGGAAACTATATATTGGAGTTTCATAGGCATTAAAAAGGTGGAGTACTTGGGCAATGGCATCAACTTTGTTGTTTTCCTGGCTTTTTCCATTTTTTCCACTTTATATTATGTACTTTTTTCTTTCTCCGCACTGGAGATATTTAGCTCATGAATTTCAGGTGTTGGAATCAAATTCGTCCACCACCATGTGGAGAGGAGATGCACAAACTCAACTACCTGTAAAATAACAAATGATCGTGAACAACTTTGGCACTTGTAGGGTTCGGCCGAAGATCCTCTGACAGTTAAGTTAGTAAGCAATATAAGAGACTCAAGTAGTGGGCGAGAGAATAGAGTATGTTATAATTGTGCTACCAAAGATGAACCTAGATGAGTGAATTTATATTAATCGGGACAAAGACCTTTTCGAAACATAGGGTGATGGTGGCATTCTGGTCCGTTTGTGTAGGCTCAAATCGATTGGAGCTGTTGAGCCCATAATCAAATTTCTGGAGTATATGTATTCCAATCAATCTGACTTCGGCCTGAAAAATCATGGTCCCACGCTAGGGTCTCATTATTAGGTTCAAGTATGGAGTATGGAACCCCCCTTGTAGAATCAATATCAATGGTGGGCAATTTCTTGGGCCAGAAACCAGAAATGTATATAGCTTTCTTTCAATATAATTATTATGAAAATAACAATACTTGTTTATTGAAGCTCTAAAATTTATTTAGTAGGTTACATGCTAACCTATATAATGATTTAAGCTAACGCGACCAAGAGATTTTCTGTTTTTTTTTTTTTTTTTTTTTTTGATAAAAAAAAAACAAAAAAATAAAAAAATAAAAAATAAAAAAACAACTACATTGCCAGAAAATTGGCTTCCAACAAATCTCCTCAAAAGAACCTGCTAGCCAACAAATCTCCTCCAAGATGTTCCTTAATCTCCATGGGGGCTATAGCCACCTCTAATAGACTCGATCACCAACCTTGAATCACCTTCCACCACAATACGAGACAAACCTTTGGCCTTAGCCATCCATAGGCCATCTCTCAGCGACAGGCATTTCACAACCTAAATCGTGTTTTGGCCAACAAATCTGGCTCCCACAACAATAGGCTCTCCATTCTCATTTCTAATCACAAACACAACAGCCGCACCTTGATGCACAACTAAGCCATCAAAGTTAAGTTTCACAAAACCTGCCTTCGGATGGGACCACCGGATTGGAGAAGTCAGGGAGGACCTGCTACCATTGCAAACCTCAGGCATTACTCCATTGGCATCAATGAAATCCCTCCCAAAATTGAGGGTAGCCTTAACGATCCATGTAGGGTTTGGAATTTTATTTTGGAAAATCACCAAATTTCTCTCCTTCCAAATCTGCCAGCAGGTTAGTAAAACTTTACTGAGATCACACATACCTGCATCATTCTTGTCAGTTAATTCATTGAGCCAATCATTGAAAGGAAGAGGCTGATTTAGCCTTATGTTATTAGATATAGTTTGACAATTCCAAACTAGCTGTGCGAAATTACAATTTAAAAACAAGTGAGATATTCTCATCCTCTAAATTACACACAGGACAGGTGGACGGGATGTTATGAACATATCCGGATAATATGTCTCTTGTATTTAGTCTTCCAATTATGAAAAGCCAACTAAAAATTTTGACCTTATGAGGAAGCTTAAGCTTCCACATTTTCTTAAGAAGGTCACTTGCAATAACATTGTTACTATCACTATGTTGTATCCAAGTTGCCGACTTAACTGAAGACTTACCATTTGCATTAGATCCCCAGCAACAGCTACCACATTGGGGGGTTAAGGGGAGGAGGATACTACAAATGCTATTCACAGTATCCTTATCAACTAGCAACCGCAAGTGATCTCTATCCCAATGTCCATTATTAATGAATTAACTCACCTTTAGGTTCAGATCGATATCATTAGCCTGTTTGAAGGAACAAGGTTGGAAAGAGGGAAAGGAAAAACGCAGTTATGGGTCCATAATAGGATGTTCTCCCCATTTCCCATAACCCACCTCATCCCCTTTTCAATAATATTTCTCGACTTAAGGATGCCTTTCTAGGCACAAAAGTGGTTTTGTCTAATTTTAGTATTAAGGAAATCCTCATTCTTTAAGTATTTATTCTTAACAATCTAAACCCATCAATTTTGGCTATCCGTAGAACTCTCTAACCAAGTTTTGCTAAACAAGCATTATTAAAAGTGATCATTTTTCCTAATACCCAGACTCTCATTTTCCTTCGAGCTCAAACTCTATCCCAAGCCACAGGGAGAAGTTTGCAGTCTTTACCCCAAAAAAGCTTCCTACTTTCTCTATCTATAATTTTTGTGATTTTCTCAGGGCACTTAAAACAAGACATAGTATGATTGGGAATACCTAAGAGGTTGGCCTTAATGAGAGTTAGTATTCCCGCTTTGGAGAGAGTATTTGCCTTCCAACCAACAAGTTTGTTCTTAATCTTAATAATTAGCTCCTTTGTATTAACTTGATCCTTACAGAAAATAATATTGTGAATGCCCAAATATCTACCAATGGTGGTTTTATGCTGGATAGCAAGAATATTAACAATATCACTTTTAACATGGTTATGGGTGTTATTTGAAAAATAAAAAAACGACTTATGATAGTTGATTTTTTGACCAGAAGCTTGAGCGAAGTTATCTAGAACCTCGGCAATATTCCTGGCTGCAATTCCATTAGCCTTAGCAAAAATTAGACAATCATCCGCAAACATCAGATTAGTAATTCTAAAGCCCCTAGGTGCAGTCAACAGACCAACATTGCCTTTGGAAGATTCTCCCAACTTATTCAAGTGTCTAATTAAGGGTTGCATACAAAAGATAAAAATATAAGGCGATAAAGGGCCTTCTTGCCTAATACCTCTAGAAGGATAGAAATAACCATGAGCTTTACCATTAATAAGGATAGAAAAAGAAGAAGTAATGCACTCCATGATAAGCTTAATCTAGTAATTATTAGAGCCAAATTTAGCAAGCACACCTTAATACAATCCCAATTGAGGAAATCATAAGCTTTTCCAAGGTCAAGCTTAATGACCATAGCACCCTTTCTACCTTTTTTACTCTTAAAAGAGGCAAAAAGTTCATGCGCAATGATGATGTTATCCTGAATGGATCTACCAGGGGCAAAAACTCCCTGGTTCTTGGATATGTGATGTGATAAAAGCTTAGCATACAAATTAAACTCTCTTGTTGACAATTGTAGTATATATGTAAGTAGGGATGGTTCTAGGCCGGGGATTAGGAAGGATTTCTAATCTACCCAAAACTGACTCAAAAACACAAAGCTACACTTAAAAACACTTAACTAGACTCTAAAGACTCAAAACAAACTAGAAAGACTCAAAACAAACTAGAAAGACTCAAAACAGCACAAAACAACCAAATTGACTCAAAACAAACACTAAGGATAACTTTGGACGAAAATTGATTTGGTTTTTACTCAAAACACTAAAAGAAACAGATTTAGATAGATTCTAACTAAGTCGACACAATAAAGTAAAGGGGGATTGGTTTTTTGACAAATTTAAAGTAAAACAAACAGATTCTAAACACTAAACAAAGATTGCACGAAATTGGGTGAATGAATGGGTGATTGGCTAGCTAGAGGGTCCTTCTCCACACATGACACATATGCACATGAATCGATTTCCAGTTACTCTTCCGATAAACCATGAATGACAATGCCCCAGATTAACCGTGAACTGCACTAATTAACCTTCAGATTTTTCTAAATTCATTGAATTGGACTCAGCATCGCAACCAAATTATTTTTATCAAGTTCCCTACATGAACTGCATAATAGAGATACATATCAAAGATCATTAAGTTCTATGAAAATCATAAGCATTGACAGGGCATTCGTAACTATGAATGCATGATACTCCTGCCAGAAATTTTACTTAACGCGATCGTGACTAGCGACCTCCACTACTTATGAATATAAGTTCATAACGATTAGGTGAAACTCCCTTATATTCTAGCATCAAATTAATGCATGCAAACTAAGCGGGCCCTCTTAATCAACATACAAGAATAAGTTCTGAATCAAACAGTTAAGTAAATTGCATTCACGATTCATGAAATAATAACTGAAGGTAATCAATTCATGTCACATATATGTATTCATGGCTTTGAATTCACCTCTAGCTAAAACGAGTTTAGCTCCTCAGGTTCGCAACAAAACAAAGATAACTTAAATTAAACATTGAACTAACAAAAGATAGAATACACCTAGAAACGCTCCAGCAATCCAAGCTTGAATGGCAGGGCACGGCTCCAAGGGACTCCTCTTCTTCTCCTTGCTGCGGCACAATGAAGGATGTGGTGGTGAATTATGGCTGTGAGTGGTAGTGTATTGAATGTGGTGAGGATGGATGGGTGGTGAATTGATTTGTGCGGCAATATGATGTATTTATAGGGCTGAGAAGAGGCACGGTTCCAAGGCAGCTTTGGAGAAGGATTTATGACTCCAAATCCACAAGGAACAAAGCTAATTACAAGTCACAAACTAGGGAGGACAAGGAAACCTTTGTGCGGCAGAAAACATAGCTTCTAGAAAGCTAGGTGCGACATGAATTTAGGAGAGGGAATGTGGCTTCTAGAAATCAGGTTCTAGATGTTCTAATATAAGTAGGAGTCCTTCTTATAGTTGAAAACAAGGTAGGACAGGATTAGGATAAGGTTAGGATAAGATAAGATAGTTTGGATAATGTTTGGATAAGATAAGGTTGGATAAGGTTTTGGATAATGTTCCTTGTTTCTTGCTGTCTCCTTATCTTCTTTGTCTTGAATTTGTTTCTCCAGATTTGTAGCATGTTCCTAGCCTTTCTTGAACTTCAATTTCATCCATCCACCTTGCTCCATAAGTAAGCTATCCATTCCAAGCCCAAAATTGCTCCAAAATGCTCTAAAATGCACTTTCTTGCCACTTTTGCCATTTGAACCTACAAACACACGAAAATAGCTCAAAACACTATAATTAATGTAAATCAACTAAGTAAATGCAAGAAAACAAGCTAACTAAGTCGCATAAATATGCTCCTATCAATATGCAATTATTTAACAAAGGCTTAATTCCACTCACCAAAATTTTAGTAATGATCTTATAAGTACAAAGGCTAAACGGTCTAAAGTTAGATACTAACTCAGGATTTTCCACCTTTGGAATGAGAGCAATATTAGTGTGATTTATCAATCCGAGGCTCAAGCCACTATTGAAAAAATCTTTAACTAAATTAACCATTGAGGGACCAACAATCTCCCAACAGTTTTGATACAAAGAAGCATGAATACCATCTGGTTCCGGTGCTTTCAAAGCACCAATGCTTTTAACAGCCTCATACACCTCACTATCAAGGATAGGCCTATTTAAGTTACCATTATGCTCATCACTTATACAAGGATCAATAATGTCAATGAAATAGTCCAGAGCTCTTTGAGCAGGTCTGAAAGGAGCAGAGAACCTAGCTTTAAAATCCTCAACAAAAACCTTCTCAAAACCTTCGCCTTTCCACCACCAATTACCTTGGTTATCTTTTATTTTATTAATTTGTTTTCTTCTCCTTCTTATGTTGGCCACTGTTTGGAAATATCTAGTGTTCTTATCTCCAAGTTACAACCAGTTAGTTCTGGCCTTCTGGGTCCAAAACAATTCCTCATTCTTTAACACATCACTCAAGTGATTTTTAATTTCAATCTCTCTATCAAGGAGGTTACTAGGATCAGAAACAATCATAATCTCTTGTTGAATTTTGCCCAAGTCCCAAAGAAGCCTTTTCTTTTTTTTTTCAAATAAATTCCCGAAAGCATCTTTTTTCCAATTTCTAACTAGAAACTTAAAAGTCCCTAGGTATCCCCTAACCTTTTCACAAGCAATACCAGAAATATTATGCTCCCAAGCTTTTCCAACAACACTTTTAAATCCCAGGTGGGAAAGCCACATAACTTCAAATTTAAAAAGCTCCCACCCAGATTATTCTCACTTCTATAGTTACTAGTCTCAAGCAAAATGGGGCTATGATCAGACCCAAATATAGGGTAGTTATGAAGAGTAGCACTAAGAAAAGAGTTAAGCCAGTTCATGTTAGCTATGGCCCTATCTAGTCTTTTGAAAATAATGGTATTATCCTTATGTCCATTACACCAGGTGAACGGTACACCAGTGGTAGAAATAGAAATTAAATTTCCTTCATTACGGAAGTTATTAAAGTTGATCATGTGAATATTAACATTTATGTCGCCTCAAACTTTTTCTTTCATATTAACAATGTTGTTAAAATCACCTAGAAGCATCCAAGATTGGTTGAAATTATTACTTGGAACTAGAGAAAGAATTTCGTTCCACAACTGGGGTTAGAGACTCTTTTGGGGGTAAGCATACACACAGGTAAGAAGAAATTACCTATCCGAACACTTTTCAGTAACTTCACAATGAATAAATCTGGAATTATGAGCAAGCACAACTAGATTAATATTTAAATCATTCCAATAAAAACAAAGGCCTCCAGCCCTGCCAACCTGTGACAGCCCGTCCCTAAGTTATATATATATATATATTTTTATCCTCAATACATGAATTGACGTAAATGCCCTTGAACGTTGGGTTGTCTTGGCAAATTAGGGCTAAGGAAAATGGTCCAATCACTTTATTTCCTACAATTTTTGGGCATTTACGTCAATTCACGTCAATTCAAGGGCATTTACGTCAATTCACGTCATCGAAGATAAAAATATATATATATATATATATATATAACTTAGGGACGGGCTGTCATAATTATTATTTTATTTTTTTAAATCGTAACAAATTTTTGGGGGGAATTTAAAATTTGGGGGAAAATTTAAAATTTTCAGAGGGAAATTTGGGGGGATTTTTGCCGCCATTTTGTTTCTGTGGGTTATAACCGACAGTAATGAAAATTTTCTGTCTGTTTTTATTTTAATAAAATGTTTCTGTCGGTTTTAACCTACAATAATGAAAATTTTCCAAATAAAACCCCTTCATATTTTCCTTGCCCTGGTGCTTCTCCCTTCCCCCTTTGCTCCTCTCCTCATTTCCTTCTCCTTCTCCTTCTCTTCTCTCCTCTTTTACCTCCAGTTCGAACACTTGCAACCAAAGTTCATAAACCCTAGCTTTAGCTATCTCAAATATGGCAAAGCGCTCCGATGACTCCAATTCTTACCGTTGTCAGACAAGAAGAAAGTAACACTCTCGTTCTCCCTCTCTCTCCCCCCCCCCCCCTCTGTCTCTCTCTCTGTGTCTCTCATATGGGGAACTGTGGGTACGAATTTAAACTTGCTAGAATTTGTTAATAGTTAGTAGTTACCCGGCCGAGAGGTGATTGAAAAACTTGAATAATTTTGTGTTTGTTTCAGTGGGTTGGATGTTGGTGGTGGTGGTGCTACGAGCGGATATCGTCGCTCAGAACGGTTGGCACAACATTATGGTGCTGATGTTGCTCGAGACACCTCAAATATGGGGCAATAAGGGACAGCCCATCCCATGAACTCGTCAGACTCGAACGACCTCATGATGGAGGGTAGAAACGGGTGAGGGTTCGAGCTGGATAGTCTGGTCAGGACCTGGATTTCCCAACGGGCGCGGCGCTCGACGTCTAGCTTTGAGCAGAGGGTGGACTTGTCAACGACTTTGAGAGTGAACGGGCGACGGGATGAGGGGTCGGATGATAGGTCATGGACTAAGAAAACGGTGCCCATTGCTCCCTTGCCTAAGACTCTAAGGGCCCTGTGGTTTTCGAGATCGAGCTCCGGCGAGGTTTCGGATGGTGAATGCTATGGAAAATACAGAAAGTTCAGGGGATATGGAAAATGCAGAAAGTTATTTATATTTTTTTTTATTATTAGTATATTTTATGTCGGTTTTATCCGACAAGAATGCATTTATTTATTCTTATTAATAAATTCTCTGTCGGTTATATCCGACAGAAATTCTAGCGATTTTGTATTTTTTGTCGGTTTTATCCGACAGAAATTCACTTATTTATTTATTATAAATATATATCCTGTCGGTTATATCCGACACAATTTCTTTCGGTTTCAGAGTATTTTCTATCGAAAAATTCATTTCCTAATGCTGACAATTCTATCGCTTATTATATCCGCCACTGCATCCATTTTCTGTCGGATTTTGCTTAAAATCCGACAGTAATATACTTTTCTTGTCGGTTTTTAGACCGCCAGTTATAGATAACTTTGTAGTAGTGTTAGTGAACCGCTTAGACAACACAGAACAAAGACCATTATCAAGGTCAGACCTCGGTTCAACAATACAAAAACCATCTCAAGCATTTAAACAACAAAGGAAATTAAATTGATTGGCAAAATCAGGTCTACCTCAGCCCCTACAATTCCAAAGCAACAACTTCATTAGTCAACATCTTCCAGATTGTAGCTTAGTCCCGCTCCTCTTTTAACCTCACTTCTTATCCTCTTCTTATTACCCCCAACCTGCACTTGTTCAAAATCTCCACCCTCGATTTACATAAACACTTGACCCCTGGCTTCAAGGTCCGTATTCTCTTTCACACTCCTCCCATTTATTACCACAATCATTCGCAAGCTCCACTGCACAGTTCTTCCCACCACCAGCCCCAGAAACAGAGCCCTCATCAGCCATAGGGCACCACTTAGACACCAAATCCGCCCTCGAAACCTAAGTTCTATTACCTCTAACTACATTATCATAACTTCTACCATCTCTACTAGCAGAACCTCTCCCCATACTGTTATTCCTAGTCCACCTCACAGACACTTGAGTTCACCCCTCATCCTCCACATGATGTTCCTAAACGTTGCCCTCACGAGCGTGAACATCCCCATCCACAGAGCTGAATTCATCAACCAGAGTGGGCTGAGGGAACAAAAGCATAACCTCATCCTGTAACTTGTTTTTGGTCTCTTCACTAATTGGGAAATCAGCTGGGAAAATCACAAGTTCATCCTCAAATATCCTATCCACTAGCAGACAGCCATCATTATCGTAATCTACAGGACATGAGTGTCTATCCAAGCGTTTCCTTCCACAGTAGAAACACATGTCGAACAACATTTCGTAGCTCCGCAGCAAATGGCACTCCTCATCATCATTCACCACCAGAATCAACTTAAGTGGTAGCCTAAGGTTTACTTCCAGCAAGACTCTCACAAAAAATCCATTTAGATCAGACAAGGTGGTCTCATCTGCTCAAATAAAATTTCCCACAGGCTGAGTAATTACTTCTAGAATCTCAGCATCCCTATATTGTACAGGTACCCTTTGAATCCTTAACCAAACTCTCAAGTTGGAAATATAGTCCATGTCCCGAAAATAGACATTCCATCTTTCCATATGAAAAATTTGCCCTCTGACATACTAGGGCCTATTATCCAAAGCAAACTCCAACTCCTCCTCATCAATAAACTCAATGACATACCACCTATGACCAGAGTGATCAAGATAAAATGGATTCTTAACTTTATCCCCCCAGGTTAGACCAAGCTTCCATTTAATGGTCCTTGCATCAAGTTGTTTTCCCACAAGCTTGCCCATAAGGACTCTATTATCCATGTACTCAACATTAAGGTTGGAATGAAGATTGGTAGAGACACTGGTAACACCACTTTCTAGTGTAAAGGTACCGCAAGCACCTTCCACCACCACCGGGGGTTGTTCAGGCAAAGGGTTGGCAAACTTATTAGCCCAAGAAGGAATTCTGAGGTTAGTGGGAATACGAGCTTGCCTAGAGGAGGAGGCTTCGAGTTGGGTAATGACCGTCATGGTTGAAAGAAGAAGGTACAGGCAAAGAGTGATAAAAGTTAGGATGTAAGTAATACCCAACTCCAAACCCCTATAAATACTAGCGCAAAAGCAACACCAAACACTTAACGGTTGAAGATCAACAGTCATACACAAGTAAAATCTTATAATGAGTTGAATATTGAAAGAGCTAATCTAAGCCACAAAGCAAGCATTCTCAGCCTCGAGACTCATAAAAGCAAACCAATTAAACACGTAAAACCTAATAATTAACTCATAATTTGAGCTAGAAATCGAAAAACCAAACAAACAACAGCAACTCTTTAGCTTCCTTCTAGCACCATAATTAACAATGCAGTAATAAGCCCAATAAGAAATGAAACTTACCTTGCACGCCCGTACTGGGAAAACACTCACCTTGCAGTAGCCATCAAGCGTTGACGTCATCGACCAAGATTGTTTTCTTGGGAGAGTCCTCAGCTTCTGCATATCCCCAACTTCATTGCACGTTCCGAATAGTAGAACATCCAGTATACGGTAGCAAACAACAGCTCGCGTCAACCCCCAACTCACCCACCTTGAGTAAATCCCCCATCTCTTGATCTTCTCATTGTGGATTAGCTCTTCACACTCACCTCTTCTAACATAATGATTATAAAAAAACCTTCCGAGACACTGCCTCGTTAAGACAAACAACATCATGCGCCTTATCGGAAAGAAAAAACCCTAGTTTCTCTTGAAAATCTGCCTTAATTGAAATTTCCCTCCCCTCCATTATCCAACTAGTTAGCCAATTAACTACAACCCAGCTGAAATTTAAAAAAAAAAAATCAATTATCCAAGTGGATTTATTGTACCAAAGTGAACCCTAACCCTAGAAATTTCCCCTTTTTTCCCTCTCGGCTCTCATCCCCTCTCCCACTAGGTTTTTTTCAAGAGATTTTCTGTTACGTCACGGTCCACTGCATGTTTTACCCTAAAATATTATAAATCAGATTAATCAATTAATGTGTTATGATTTTAATTTAAACAACATATAACAATTTTACAATTACATATAAAACTTCTCGACCAGGCTATGGATAGATTGTTTGTAATATGTACTCAAATGGGTCCGTAGGGCCTACAAAGTTTTCTCGAATTGGTTGGTCGAGACTCAAAAAACCAACTTGACCAATGTGTTTTGATGGGCTAATTAGATTCTTTTTTAGTCTTGATATGAACATGTCATTCGAGCTTGATCCGACAAACTTTTTTTTCTCCTCCTCTCTCTTTCACATGTGTTATGCCAATAATTTAAGTTCAATTGGTCTAGTTCTGCCAAGGACTAGGTGATTGAAGTTCTCAAACTTATTTTGTTTGTCGTTTAAGGCGTGTACAAATGCATATTTGGGGGTAAGGAACTTACATATATAACTGTTGACCCTAAAAACTACCAAGCCTACGTGGCGCGCAGGCCGAGTAACTAATGAGCTAACTACGTCCTTCGTTTGAATGCGGGGCGTGCCAACTCGGCCGGTGAGTTAAATGTTGATGTTGCGTTGTGTGCGCAGCTGACTTCTTAATCTTGCGACTGCGGCCGAGGAAGGAACACGCCTCGGCCTTTGGATTCTAGAGCCTGAAGACAAGGCTACTAGTCTTGCGAATTTCACGAACCGTCGGCGCCGGATTCGGTCACAGTGATTATATTCGTAAAGGTATAAGCACGCCGAATCGACACTAAAGTATAGGGGCACATATACTCAAAATAGATATATGTCTTGACGGTGAAAGTGGTTCGACCGTCAGAATGCCGAACTCTAAAACCAACTTGTGAGTATCCAATCATAAAACAACTTGGTGTTCGATGTGCCGAGCTCGGTAACTCGTAACACCTCACTTCGCCAAGAAGGCTGGTGAGATGACCTCTTTCTATGAGAACCCGGAAGTCCTTCTCGACCGAGACTTGGATAGATAACCAATCGGCCTCGGCGCAGTGCTGTTTATCCAAACTGAAGATGCTCCGCGATCGACTGGTTCTACGGTGATAGTGCTGTTTATCCAAACTGAAGATACCACCGGTTGCCTTCACAGTGCTGTTTATCCAAACTGAAGATGTGTTGGCGGACAAGAAAATAAAAATCTCAAAGGTTGAGAGGGTTTGCGCAGGGCAGTTTTTGTGTGTTGAATTGGAGAGATCGAATGTTATGCTCTCCCCTCTATTTATAGTCCGCAAATACTCCAATCCGTCCTCGGATTGGACCTCTTCTTCCTAGTCCAACTCTACCTCAGCCGATACTAATCCAGTCCTATCTCGGCCGATCCCAATCCAACTAGGACTCTGAACCTGCCTCCAATTGCGAGCTCGATTCACTTTTACTTCGGCTTCCTCAGGACTCCTTCTCCTAATAGGTCTCGGCCTCTATCACATTCTTATACTTATCTGTTCCTCCTTCCCTCTCCAGATAGGATTCCTCCTAATCCGTGGCCCATAGCGCCGACTCACCGCCTTCGCGCAGGTCCTGGGCCGAGGATGGTCCAAGCTCGGCCCAATGTCATTTTGGGCCCAAACACTGCCCCCTCGCTTCTGAGGTCGTCGACCCATAGCCCATAGTCGAGCCTCGGCCTTGAAGAAGCGAAACGACATTACTTCTCTCGCGACGACCGATGAGCTATCCTAGAAAATAACGCCACGCTCATTCATGAGCAATGATGTTTCCCTCGAATCTTTCCCGAACTCGCCACGCATCAGTCCTCGATCACCCCAACAGTTTGCAATTATTACTCTGGGCGCACGCAACAGTCGAAACGTCTCTTTGCATTAAATCCGCTGTCACATGCAATCGTGCGTCCTCAAACCACGCGATAAGCCGTCAGTTCTGCGAGATTTTTTGGTCTTTTCGCCTGGATTTCCTGGATCCTCATCATGGCGCGCAGTCTTATCGATTGGTCCATTTCAAATTTCAAAAACGAACCGATTGATCTTCCGGAGAAATGCCTATAAATATCCCTTTTTCTTTCATTTCTATTTTACACTCTCAAATCTCTGAAATCTCTTTGCTTCTCTCTCGCAGTCCTTTAGAAAACCCAGAATCCCCCTAAAGCACCTCCAACCCATAAATTCGTCTTCAATCCTTCCTTCTTATCAACAATGGCTTCCTTCATTTCCAAGCTTTCCGACGAGTGCAACACCCACAAAGACATCATAGATCGTTGCGCCATCAAGGCCATTCATTTTGAGAACGACTCCAGTACATCCCATCAAATCCTTGGACCTCTATTCAAGAAGCCAGTGCCTTCTTCCATTGTCGACCTTATGAAGGGACACTGCTTGACGCCCCTTCAGCAAGGGCTCGATTGGGCGAAGTGGGATACGTCGAAGCCTCAAGGAGCCTGGCCTTCGACCACCGCGACCTGGGCTGCCAGCTGTATGGAAAAGTTCTTCGGTCAAGAGTGGAAGGCTCTGGGAATTTACAACGTTATCAGGCTCTCGACGATGAAGATTGCCATAGACCGAGAGCTTCTTATGGCGGCCCTGACTTTCTGGTGCTCGGCCACCAATACTATGGTTCTTCCCCTTGGCCCTATCGGCCCTACTATCCTCGACATCTCTGCCATCCTAGGAACTCCCGCTTCTGGTCTCTCGATCGATGCAGCTTTCTTCGGCTGTGAGTCGAACATTGATCTTAGGGCACTATTCGATGCTCGAGCCGTCGAAACCTTACGTCGGGACGGTCAAGATCCCTCCAGGGACGAAGTCCAGAGGCTGCACAAAAATTTCTTCAACTACAGCACCCTCATAGCCCACTTTGCCGGCCGAGGAGACGCGAGCCCACGCAAAGGGGAACACGAAGCTTTTCTGTTCTATTGGTACAACAAGTTTATTTGTTGTACCAAATCGAACAAGTGTCTGGTCGAGAACATGCTGGTTACTGAAGCCTTGGCAAGTGGTCTTACTCTGGCACTTAGTCCGGCCATCCTCGCCCACCTCCTGCATTGTTTGGCCGAAGCGACCATCCACACGATCGACCCTCACCAGAATGGGCCCCTTTGGGTATTCCAACTCTGGTTGCAAACCTACTTCACCACGTTTCGGCCAGACGTTCCCAACTTTCCTTCCGACGAAGCGCTCGGCCTTCTGCTGGCTTCCAAACCGGCGCCTCCCCACCAAGCTGAAGAAGTCTTCAAGTACTTTTTTGGTCTTGAAGATTTCTCTGACGACGAGTTCCTCGTATGCCGTCGTCGAGAATATCCTTCTTTTATCAAGCTCCCTATCGCAGCTTGGAGTGAAAACGAGGACCATTCGCTCCGTCAGAACTGGGGGTCGTTTGTCGAGCTGGGAGGTCTACCATCCGCAGTTCATGGCCAGGCAACTTGGCTACCTGCAAGGCTGTCCGGTGCCCCTACTCCTCTCCCGCTCTCTTCTCAGCCAAGGACGACTCTCCGGTTCGTCAGAGAAAGAATGTCGGGATACCGAGGATGAATTCCAGGAGAGGTGTACGCACCTCCGTCTTCGGTCGGCTGTTTCGGAGACTCTGAGTACCGATACCTTCGTGGATTGGTGGGAGTCGTACACCCGGGACTTCTTTGGGACCCCTGTCGATGATATCATTGTCGCAATCTTCGGTGACCGCCCCAAGAAAACTACTGTCCCTCCCCCTAAGGAAAAAACTCAAGGTATCCGACCATCTTTACTTCTGTATTTCAAACGACCACGCGATTTTAATTTTACTTCTCAACTACTTGGTTTTTTAATATATTTTCCTTTCTTAGGTGGTCGAGTACTCAAACAGGCGGCCGTAATTGCTGCGGCCGATGCCAAGAAACGATCAACCTTTTCTGCCGCCGTTGTGCGAACTTCGCCAAGCAAACGGCCACGCCAGGAGGACGAGTCGGTGCTGAAGCTCCCCGACCCCAAAAACGTGTCAAGACATTGGCAAAGAAGGGGGAACGGGAGATTCACGTAATCTCAAGCCGGACGACTGAGGCGACCACCTTCGATGACCTCCCTACTGTTCCCGTTGTTCAGGAACTACCAGCTGATCGGCCAATCCCTGCCAACCGATCACCTCGAGCGTCACCTACTTTGGGAGCGGTCGAACCAGCCGCTGCCTCGTCCATTCCTGAGGCGGTCGAACCGTCCGTTGCTGCACTGGTCGGGGAACCCGCTGCGGCCATTCCGAAGTTGGCAACTGAGAGACAATCCCCACAACATCCAAAACGAACAGCGATTGTTTTGGAGGAGGTATGAACATTTTAGAATAAATACAAGTATTTTGTCTTATTTTAGCCCGATGCTAACGCCATCATTTTGCTGTTGCAGGATGATGCTAGTGAGGAGATTCCACTGCTCATCGCCCTCGCCGAGCTCGGCCATCCAAGCCTGTGGTCGCCTCTTCCCAGCCGTCAAGGAAGGTTACCCAACCATTCGGCCCTGCCGTGGTCGAGACGGTCGTGTCCCCTTCGGCTGCGACCGACGTTCCTTCGGTTGTCGCTCCAGCCAAGGCAAAAATTGCTGCTCCAGCCGAGGACAACTCCTCCGCTCCGGTTGGAATGGGAGTCATTGCTCCGAAAATGGTTCCTCCTGCCGAGCCAGAGGCGACGGCGGAGACTCCGGTACATCCACAAGACATCGACCTCGGCATCCCCCCTCAGGAGGTCTCGTCAACCTATGTAAGGATTCCTATCTTCCTTTATTTTAGCTATGCCTTCTTTTTAGAGTTCTGAATCAAGGATGTACTAACTGATAGGTGCCCCCCCCATTCTTTTCACCAAAAATTCTACGCGCGAGGGGCATTGTTTATATTTCTTGGCCACCTCAGTGGCCATCGAATGTAGCTAACCTCCATCGGCCGCGTGAATTGAGAAGCTGTCTCAAACATTGGGCTCAGCCTTTAAGTTCTTTGGGTTCGAGCAATGACCCAAGGGATATGGTCGAGGTTTCGTCGCGTCAGGTCTATCATCTTTCCTTTCTTTATCCTTTTCGGCTTAACTAGTGCTAACACATGTCCTTTCATGCAGCCTTCTTGGGAGGCCGAGTTTGATGCTCTTCTGGCCAGCACGTCGAAGAGAGCGGCTGGGCCTTCCATTTCCGTTACACGGGGCTCGGCCGACCCAGACTCTGCGGCCAAGCTACAAGAGCTCTTTTCCCTCTCGGCTTCTCAAACCCTTGAGCGAAAAGGGCTCGATTCTGTCGGGGCCTGCTTGAACGACCTTGCCGCCGACGGTCGCTTGGATAATGCCGCTGTCACTCGAGCTTCGTCGATGCTAGAACGAACTCGAGAATACTTCTATATTTTCGAAAGAGCTCTTCGAGCCGAGGACGACTGGAAAGCTGCGTCGGCTCTGCAAGAAACCCTTCGTCCGAAGGTGGAGGTGCTCGTGACGAAAAAGGAACAACTTGCCGACCTCGACCGCCAAATTGTCGAACTCCAGAGTCGACGATCGGCTTTTGCTTCTGAACTTGAACAAGAGTTCAAATCAGGTAAATCTACCCTGATCGAATATGCATCCAACAGTAGGCGGGTCGAGCAGCTGAAGCTGGACAAGAAGATTCGGCAAGCTGAGGTGACAATTGGCGAAGTGAGATGGCTGGAGTTGAAGGCTTTCCTCGGATCTGTTCTCCCCTCTTCGCCTTAGGGCTTTCAATTGTAAACTCAGCTTGTATTCCCTTTTTGGAAATCTTAATGAAAATTTTATCGAATCTTGCATTTGTTGGATCCCGGATATTGTTGTCCTTGATACGACCTGCCCCCTTGTCGAGAACCTTCTTATTATTCTTGCATTTCCCAAGTAACCGGATAATATTTCTTTAAGAACTTCCCATTAATTGGTAATTTATGAATTAAACCCATTCGGTCCTTGAGACGATATAGTCCTTTGCCGAGAACCTTGTAAACAACGAATGGTCCTTCCCAATTCGGCGACCATTTGTCGAACCTAGGGTCTTTAACTCCAACCGGTAATACAGTCTGCCAAACCAAATCTCCTTCGCCGAATGTTTTTTGTCTAACTCGTTGATTGTAAGCTCGTTCGGCAATCTTCTTTTGCGCTGCTAATAGGTTGCAAGCATTGAGTCGAGCTTCTTCCAAATCTTCTAACTCTTGCCTCATGGCCTGACTGTACTCGGCGCTAAACAGACTACTCTGTTCGATTATTCGCAGCGAGTTTACACTTAGCTCGACTGGCAGTATTGCGTCATGCCCATAAGTCAAGGCATACGGAGTTGTCCTAGTCGCCGACCGTGGTGAGGTTCGATAAGCCCACAAAGCTTCATTTAGTTTTAGATGCCACATACTAGGCTTTTCCTTTACCATTTTCTCGAGGATGCCGATCAAAACTTTGTTACTCGCCTCGGCTTGTCCGTTCGCCTGTTGGTAATACGGCGTTGACTGTTCGAGTCGAATACTCAATCCACTCGTATATTCCTTAAACCTGTCGGACGTGAAAATTGTACCATTGTCTGTTATGATTGTTTCTGGCACACCGAATCTTGTCACGATGTTCTCTTCCACGAAATTGCAAACTTCTCTGGACGTTAACTCGGCATATGATTTTGCCTCTACCCATTTAGTGAAGTAGTCCGTTGCCACTAGTATGCATGCATGTTTTGCTGCTCCAGAGGATGGTGTAATTTTGCCAATTACATCCATGGCTCAGCCCCTAAACGGCCAAGGTTTGGTCACCGAGTGTAATGCCTCGGCTGGTACTCTTTGTATGGGGCCATAGATTTGGCACTGTACACACCCTCGGGCGAACTCGATGCAATCCTTTAGCATGCTCGGCCAAAAATACCCGTGGCGGCGTAGCAGCCATCGCATCTTTCGACCTAATTGATGGGCTCCGCAGATCCCTTCGTGTACCTCTGCGACTGCTTGGACGGCATCTCGTGGTCCGAGGCATAATAGCAATAGACCGTCCTCACCTTTCTGGTATAGCTCATTCTGATAGATGACGTAGTTCGTGGCATGCACCCTTGCCTTACGATCATGTTTGCCGTTCGGGTTGTCAAGGTATTGCATAAGTGGTCTTCTTCAATCGTCTGGTAATGCCTCGATCGCACAAATAACCATTTTTCTTCTCGTTCCAACAACGATGGTAGAGACATCACGCGTATCTGAATTACTTGGTCGCGATGAAGGACTTGTTGATCGACCAAGGCCGGATATGACTTGTGTACTGTGGGTGTCATCCGGCCTACCTCACCCCCAGGAGTTGTGCTCCGGAGGCCAGCTGGACGAGTTCATCGACGACGGTGTTTCGATCTCGAGAAACGTGACTAAAAGTAATACAGGCGAATAACTCGGCCAGGTAGCTGGCAACCATGTGATATGGTGCCAGAGTGCAACTCATGCAACGGAAAGTGCCATTGAGCTGGTTAATGACAAGTTCGGAATCGCCGAGAACGAATACGCGAGGTGCTCGTAATTCATAGAGAACGCCGAGGCCGATGACAAGGGCCTCATACTCGGCCTGATTGTTGGTACACTCAAAGTCGAGTTTGAGCGAGAAATACCAATGATGTTGCTGTGGTGATTGGATGACGATGCCGACGCCGGCCGATGTTGAGGTACTAGAACCGTCAAAGTAAAGTGTCCATAAATAGTCGCGTGCTTCCACCATGCCGATCTAGACGTCGGTTTCCCCGAAATCGTATGAGGAGGGGTGCTGAGCAAGAAAATCGGCGAGAGCTTGTCCTTTGACTGCTTTCTGGGGGACATATTGTAAGCTAAATTCGGATAATGCCATCGTCCATTTCCCAATTCGGCCTTTGACTATTGGCCGAGTGAGCATGTACCGGATGACGTCTGTTTGAGCGATGACACGAGTGACCGACGGTAGCATATAGTGCCGAAGTTTGGATGCGACGAAAAATAGAGCTAGGCAAAGCTTCTCGACGAGGGAGTAATTGATCTATAGCGAGTTGAGCCTCCGGCTGAGGTAGAAAACGGCCTGCTCACTACCTGCGTCATTGTCTTGAGCGAGGAGGCAGCCAATGGATTCCTCGGCCGCGGATATGTAAAGTTTGAGGGGTTTATCGCGCCGAGGGGGAACGAGAACGGGTGGTTTTGTAAGAGAGACTTTGATTTGCGTGAAAGCTGCTTGGTGTTCTTCACGCCACTCGAACTTGTCTGAATCCTTGAGTTTTAGAAGTGTGGAGAATGCCTTCATTTTGCCTGCCGAATTTGCTATGAAACGGCGGAGAAAATTTATTTGGCCGAGCAACGACTGGAGTTGCTTTTTAGTGGTTGGTGGTGGAGCGCTTAAAATAGCTCTAGCCTTGCTCTCATCTATCTCAATGCCCCGATGATGGACAAGAAAACCAAAAAGTTACCGGCCGACACACCGAAAGCGCATTTAGCAGGGTTCATCTTGAGATGATGTCGGCGCATACGAAGGAAAACCTACCGAAGATCATCAAGATGCGTTCGGCGGCTGTTCGATTTGACCACCACATCATCGATGTATACTTCAACGGTCGTGCCAATCAGATCGTGAAAGATGGAGTTCATGGCGCGTTGATATATGGCACCAGCATTTTTAAGGCCGAAAGGCATGACTACCCATTCATAAGTGCCGAGTGCCCCCGGGCAACGAAAGGTAGTTTTATAGACGTCGGCTTCGGCAATGAAGATCTAGTTGTAACCAGCGTGGCCGTCCATGAAGGATAATATGGCATGATTGGCCGCGGCGTCAATGAGTAGGTCTGAGATTGGCATTGGATACTCATCCTTGGGTGTTGCCAAATTCAGATTGCGAAAATCGATACATATGCGGAGGGCGCCATTTTTCTTGAGTACTGGGACGATATTCGCGAGCCATTCGACGTATCGAGCTGTCCGAATGAACCCGGCGTTTAAAAGATGAACGAGTTCAGCTTTGATGCCGAGTTAGACCTCGGTCGAGAATCGTCGGGGTGGTTGACGAAAGGGCTTGTAACTAGGTTTGATACGTAATTCGTGCTCGATGAGTGTACGATCAAGACCAGGCATCTCATGATAGCTCCAAGCGAAACAATCTTTAAATTCATGAAGTAGCTTGCAGAGCTCTGTTGTCATAGATTGGGGGAGCAGAGCACTAATAAATAATGGCCGAGGATCCTCGGCCGTTCCAACATTCACCTCCTCCAATGGATCCTTAACCTGAGGCCGAGTATCGTCAAGGTCGGCCGGAGCAGCTGGAATATTGTCAAAAGAGAGCATGGGACCGCCATCGTCTTCGGCAAGGAACTCCACAAGATTGATACCCGAATGAGATTGTTTGGATATGATATGCCAATGAGCCAGCAGTCGTTCCATAATCGATGAAACCATGGCTCGGCGTCGGGTTTGACTGGTGTCAGACATCAGGGTCGGTGATAAAGTTAGCCAGTCCGAGTCTCGCCGAATCCTGATAGACAGTTTCGGCGCCAACCTCGATGGCTTTCTGAACTGAAACGCGAGTCGGTCGTCCCTCTTCATTGAGTCCTTGTAGAGTAATGTAACCAACGTGATCGTCGTAGTACCGTGCTTGGACCATGTTAGCCTCAAAGGGCTGATGGTCGGCCGGATGTACGACGATTGATTTACCATCCCAAAAGACGAGGACTTGATATAACGAAGAAGGAATACAACTTGTTTGATGAATCTAGTCTCGACCGAGCAGTGCATTGTACTCGGTCTTCAAATGAACTATGAAGAAAGCTGTCATGTGGTTGCGACCAGCGATGTTTACTTCCAATGGTAGCACTCCTTTTGTTTGAGACTTATCCCCGACGAAGCTGCTCATGGTGATTCCTGATGGGATAAGTTCGTCGTTTGAGCGATGTAAGGCCTTCATGATGGTTACGGGCATGATATTGACAATAGCCCCACAGTCGACGAAGAGACCGGATATCCTTCGATGTGGGCTGTGACATACAATGGCTTGAGGTGACGAAGGTTGGCTGTCGCAGACCGAGGAAATAATTCGGTCAAAGCTGCCTTGAGGTTATCGTCCTTAGCCGTTGGCTCGACCTTGGTGGAAGAGACGAAGTCAACTTGGGTAGCTTCTTCGACCACTACGTCGCCATCTAGAAAGCTTGGTTGGGACGTGGTCGACTGAAAATTGGCAGGTAAGACATGGACCATGCTGATTTCCATGTTGTCGAGGATTGAAGGGCCCATCGAATTGGGATCTTCCTCCTTCGTCGGTTCCTCTTCCTCTGGAGTCTCATCCTCCGGAATGTCTTCTTCGTCCCCTGGGTTCTCCTCATTATCCCCGAGGTTCTCCTCATCCCCAAGGTTCTCCTCATTATCCCTAAGGTTCTCCTCATCCCCAAGGTTCTCCTCTTTGTCCTCAAGGTTCTCCTCCTGACTCTCTTCCTTGCCCTCTGGGTCCTTTGATACTGGCGTCGGGTCTGGTACTTGTGTCGTGGCCCGAGTTCGTTCTTGGTATGCTATTCGAGCGTCTCTGATGTCCAGATAGGCATCCAAACGCTCGATCTAACGTATTTCATCAGCCGTAAGGCCAAAGAGAGAAATGGCTGAAAATACCTCAAAATGATATCGTAAATATTGGAGATCCTCAAGGGAAAAAGGAAGTTCGTCTGGGTTGATGTCCGTATATGGATCGACACTGAAGCCGAGAACTCGGGCCTCGCGTATGTGTTGAAACCTAGCTTTCAACCCGAGATCCGAATTCTTTTGGATGATTCGTTCGGCATCTGGGCAGGTTAGGACAAGGTCGACCGTGTCTTGACATGCTTTCAGCAAACCATATAAATCATTGGCCGAATGAGTTTTGTGAAACTCTCGCATGTACTGTAAGGCTTATCAGAGGAATGGTGGATGTAGATTTCGCCGGACCTTGATCAATGGTTCTTCTACAGACGATGGAAGAAGTTTATATTCGGCCTCCTTCTTAAAATGCTCAAGTCGTGCCTTCATTTCTCCAGGTCGAATAAGAAGTTTGATTAGCTTCTCGGCCTCCTCAAATGTGGTTTCCAGGGTATGACCAACCGACTGTTTACCTTGTACCAACTCTCTCATAATTGCTGGGGTTTGCCGGTTATCATTATTGCCAATTTTCTCTTTTGGCTGCCACTTGTGGCCTGAAGTAGCCGAAGTTTCTTGTGCCGCTTGCCGGCGGGCCAGGCAATCGATTCTTTGGCGTCGACGCTTCTGTGATTTGGATAACGCGGTGTACACACCCTTAGGCGAGTGATAAGTATACCATCTTTGGTCTTGAGGTTCAGGAGGTTTGAAGGTTTTTCGACTTGCGGAAGAACTTGAGCTGCTAGAATTACGGGAATAATACTCTTCATTGTAGAATGGAGTATCAAAGTCGAGTCGTCTTCTGGCCGAGGATGACTTGACCTCCTGTGGGCCGAGCCTGTTGAAAACGGTATTGCACGGACTCGAGCCGGGCTTTCTCTGAAGTGTCGTCGGGACTGAGCGCACACGTGGCACTTCTGTTTGCTGTGGTCGTGCTCTTGGTTTAATCGGGACATCTGCTTTGCACTATGTGCACAGGGTTGCAGATTCAATGGCTTCTTCAGCGCCAGAACTTGACATGGATTCGACGATAGCCGGTCTGACCGAATCTCGAGGTGGTGAATTCGAGAACAGATCGATCTTGAGTCGTGGTTGGCCACCTTTTGTTAAGAAGTGCCGAGCTGGGACGATCTCAACCTTTGAACTTGACATAGGTTCGACGATGGCTGGTCCGACCGAATCTCGAGGTGGGGAATTCGAGAATAAATCGATCTGAAGCCGCGGTTGGGTCCTCTTTCTTGGGATATGTCACGCCGAGACGAACTCGATCTTTCCTTTTCCTTTGTCTCGAGGTAAATGAGCATCGACCATACCCACCGTCGTTGTAGGGAAGGGTCAGTATCAACTCCCATCCTCTTCTCTGGAAACTTAAGTTTTCCATCGTCAATCCATCTTTGAATAGTATCCCAAAACACGACACAATTGTTTGTCATGTGTTTGCTCGAATTGTGATATTTGCAATATACCCGCCCCTTCAGCTCTTCGGCGTTGGGAATGTTGTGTCCCGGCTGAAGTTTTATAATCTTGGCGAGTAACAGTTGATCGAAGATGGCGTCGGCCTTAGTAATATCAAACGTATATGTTTTCGTCGTTTTTACGGCGCTTTCTTCAGTTGTTGGCCGAATTTTGACATCCTTAGGATTGATATGGGTCAACGCTTTGCATATATATGGTTTGTCTATCACTATTTTGGCTGCATCTATGCTGGCGTATTCTTCAAATTCTGCCGATGCATAGCTAATCGTGGGGTTTTTATAGATGGTTCCTCGGGATGGGGACTTCGAAATTTTCTCCTCACAGAGCAGATAATCATATTGCTCGACATGTTGAGCTAGTTCGTACATGTCGCGGAAGTTCGCCCCCAGGAATTTCTTCTTATATTCCACGTCTAAACTGTTCAACGCGAGTCGAACAAACTCAACTTTCGGCAAAGGTACTCGGCACCAGTTCCTGGCCTATTTGAATCTTGTAAGATAATCCATCGGCGATTCGTCAGAGTCTTGTGCCATTCTGGCTAACGAAGAGACTGACATTTCCATCCCCGGCCGATAGAACTGTTCGTGAAACTTCTCGACCAGTTCTTCCCAACTTTGAATGGAATTAGGTGGGAGGTTAATGTACCAAGCGAAGGCCGAACCTGTGAGTGAGAAGTTAAACTGTCGTAACTTATAAAGGTCATTACTAACGTCTCCACACTGTGCAGTGAAACGAGCGACATGCTCTAAGAAGGATAGAGACGATTCTCCAGCAAAAATGCTGAAATCTGGGATTTTAAAGCCTTTAGGATACTCGAACTTCTCCACGTAAGCTGGATATGGGTGGATAAATTTTGGGAACTTCGGTCCTTTCTTCAGAGCCGAATCAATCATTCTCTGAACTTCGACCACATCTTCAGATGTTTCCATTCTTGAATCAAAATCATCTGTCCGACTGGTTGATCCACCCCTCTTGTCTAGCTCGACCATTTTGAGCCGAGCAGGTCCTGCCTCGGCCGGTGATACTGATACGAAATTACTTGTTGGCATAGGCTGTTTGAAACGATCAGAATAACCAATATGCTGGGTATTGTTAACCACGGCTTCGAGCAATCTCGTATGCATGGCGTTTTGACTATGTATTTCTTCGAGTATCCCTCTTATTCCTTGACTGAACGTGTGTTCGAAGTGCCGAGACTGTTCTTTGAGCCTTCGTCGAAAAAATGATCTGGTTGGCGGGTCTGACCCCTCACCACCGTCTTCATCACAATCCTCCACTATGCCTTCAATCACGGCTTCCTTTGTTATCTTTGCGAGGGTCCCTGTGTCCCGAGGCAACTCGCCAATGCTCGCTTCTCTTTCTTGTTGTGTCCCTTTCGACGCTTTAGGTGTTACGGCAGCAGTAGGCTATGTCCGTAATGAACCTTCGGCTCCTGGGTTCTGACTCGAGTGGGTAGCGACCGATTTTCCCATGGTTGATTTCTTTGTTACTGACCGTGTTTCAATGGTCATGAACTTCGAAGGTTTAGCACTTGGTCCCACTGGGCATGCCGAAATGTTGACCCTAAAAACTACCAAACCTACGTGGCGCGCAGGCCGAGTAACTAATGAGCTAACTACGTCCTTCGTTTGAATGCGGGGCGTGCCAACTCGACGGCCGAACTCGGCCGGTGAGTAAAATGTTGATGTTGCGTTATGTGCGCGGCTGACTTCTTAATCTTGCGACTGCAGCCGAGGAAGGAACACGCCTCGGCCTTTGGATTCTAGAGCCTGAAGACAAGGCTACTAGTCTTGTGAAGTTCACGAACCGTCGGCGCCGGATTCGGTCACAGTGATTATATTCGTAAAGGTATAAGCACGCCAAATCGATACCAAAGTATAGGGGCACAGATACTCAAAACAGATATATGTCTTGACGGTGAAAGTGGTTCGACCTTCAGAATGCCGAACTCTAAAACCAACCTGTGAGTATCCAATCATAAAGCAACTCGACGTTCGATGTGCCGAGCTCGGTAACTCGTAACACCTCACTTCGTCGAGAAGGCTGGTGAGATGACCTCTTTCTATGAGAACCCGGAAGTCCTTCTCGACCGAGACTTGGATAGATAACCAATCGGCCTAGGCGCAATGCTATTTATCCAAACTGAAGGTGCTCCGCGATCGACTGGTTCTACGGCGATAGTGCTGTTTATCCAGACTGAAGATACCACCGGTTGCCTTCACAGTGCTGTTTATCCAAACTGAAGATGTGTTGGCAGACAAGAAAATAAAAATCTCAAAGGTTGAGAGGGTTTGCGCAGGGCAGTTTTTGTGTGTTGAATTGGAGAGATCGAATGTTATGCTCTCCCCTCTATTTATAGTACCGCGAATACTCCAATCCGTCCTCGGATTGGACCTCTTCTTCCTAGTCCAACTCTACCTCAGCCGATACTAATCCAGTCCTATCTCGGCCGATCCCAATCCAACTAGGACTCTGAACCTGCCTTCAATTGCGAGCTCGATTCACTTTTACTTCGGCTTCCTCAGGACTCCTTCTCCTAATAGGTCTTGGCCTCTATCACATTCTTATACTTATATGTTCCTCCTTCCCTCTCCAGATATGATTCCTCCTAATCTGTGGCCCATAGCGCCTATTCACCGCCTTCGCGCAGGTCATGGGCCGAGGATGGTCCAAGCTCGGCCCAATGTCATTTTGGGCCCAAACAAGAACACATCAAATCAAGAGTTGTGTTACTTGCATATGAGCATCTGTTAATCATTGACGAGCTGTGAGACTTACTTTTATTAACGGCTGATATTCATATGCACATCTAAACGAATTTTCAGTAGTATTTTTCTTTAATTATAATTGACACGAGAAAATACCATAAACTTTTAACTTTTGCAGCAGCGTGCTACTGTTTCCCACGCAATGCAAAGTTCAAAGAGGATCCTTGCTGGATTCTTTTTGTGAGGATCCTAGGGAACCTCCAACCACCTATGTTCATCGCATATCGTGCGAACAAAAATTATTGTAAATTTTTTTATTTAAAATTAAATATAATTAGTACCTGATAAAAACTGATCGCACGATGATGAACAAATGTGATTGAAGGATCCGGCGAGGATCCTCTCTCATGCAAAGTCCAAGACTTGTACCTTATTGCTGACACATGGGGCCTTCTAAGCACCAGTCAACACACAGCTAGCTATCTCACCTATTGAGGTTGATGTGGCCGGCATGCATGCCCAAAATCCAAGTCTCTTATTAACTATATATATATGTTCTTCAAGGGTTGAAAGTTGCGGATGTGGTGCTACATAGTTGAAGGCAAGGTTCTAAAAGACGCTAGGAGCTAGTCGGGCGGCGGGCTGGGGCCTAGCGCCTAGGCGGCTAGGCGGGGTCTAGGCGGGCGCCTAGGCGGACTAGGCGGATTTAACTAAATCCATTATATTTCGTGTAAATAAGTGTCTGTTTATACTTAAAATATATATAATTTCATCATAAACTACAAAATAGAATGACATATGTATTATGAAGTATTGGAACATAATGAAAACATGGGGAACAAACATATAGTATGTGCTCATTTAAGTATTCAACAAGTCCCGTACAATTTATTAAAAAAATTAAATGCAAATTGAAAGTTATCTATTTTCTATCTAAGTGAGTCGCAACCTAGGCAGGTGTCTAGGCGGGTTTGGGCGGGCTAGGCGGGTGCCTAGGCGGTCTAGGCAGGTGCCTCAACTGGTCTAGGCGCCCTTTCCTAATTTTCAAACGCCTAGGCATTAATCGGGGCGGTGACCAGCCGCCTAGCGCCTAGGCAGGGCCTAGGCGGCGCTAGGTGGGGATTTTTAGAACAGTGGTTGAAGGCAAAGCGTATACGTCTCTGAACTTGCTTCAAGATATTCAAGTTATAACGACGTAAGATGTGATTTATGACTTAATAAGAAGTCCGACTACAATGTTCATTCTCATATACAAAATCTAATCGTTCATTTTTCAAATCACTCAATGCTACGTACTGCAAAAGAAAATTGACTTAATAAAGTTTTGTTAAAAATGATATGCAATAATAATATTTGGTGGAAGAATGATTACTTCAACCATCGGCAAAAAGCAAAGTATTACAATCATTCCTAGAGAATTTAAACCTTAATTAAGTAGATATAGAGATATGTCAATGGGATTATAGAACCATAATTGATAAATTAGGTCCTGGCCACAAGAGAAAAACCAGGGGGGTTTGCATTTGTTAATTAAAAGAAGACTAATTAATCAACACATAAGGGTACAACTGTAGGGTCCGTATAAGGGTGGCCATGATAATTGCCATCACACCTTTTCTGAAAAAGCCATCAACAATAGGTCTTACAAAATAGCTAAAATATATAAAAAATAATAATAATACAAATCAAGTAAGGAAAAAAAAAGAGAAAGGGTTGGAAATGCCAATCTCTTTACACACACTTACATATGTATCTTAAAATTGTTAAAAAACTTTTGGAAAAAGTAGGGGAATCTACTACTCAAGCTTTGTGAGGGGGGCATTGGTAGCACTTTGTGAATAGACCAAATGTGTTAACTTGGTTTATGAAGTTGAGCATGCTTGCCCATCCTCCAAACCCAAATCCCACTATCAAAACCCATACCACCACAAAGATGTTCATGGTGTATGATCCTGCCCAGCCTCCTAAGAATGATGGGGGTTTCTCCACAGCATTCTGCATGTGTGCCATAAAAAACAACAACTAGTCAATATACCTGCACTTATATGTCCGTTCATATCTTTTTAACACGGTTTGATATGTTATGTTATCAGACTGTCAATTCAAATCATGAATTGTATAGATTTTGGTTTGAGTTAATGTATTTGGCATGAGGTGGTTACCGTCTTTAGCAATTATTATTATATCCCATTACAATTAATATTTTCATTTAACGAAATGAAAAACAACAATGAATATATCAGATTATCAAACAAAAGTAATTACTAATTTGATTATTCTTTCTTTTTATTTTTGATGCAAAGGTACAATAGTCATTAAACAAATTAGAATATATACAAACTTATATTCTTTGAATGGTCTAAATTTACATTTACATGTCTGATACATGGTATGAGAATGTTACTCTCCTTGGCAATTATTCAAACTTATATTTCTATATACAGTAAAAAATGATAGTTTGGTAACATAACATGTATGATATATTTCAGATATATTTGAGCATTATTGTTAGCAATGATTATCTAAGATATATTTAAGATATATTCGACCATTATCCTTAGCAATGATTCGACCCCATGCAAAGAGAAAAGGAAGACTAACCTCTCTAGCAGATGCAGAAGCAAAGGTGACCATGTGAGCTAAAGCAGGAATTATGTACACAGTAAAGCTGACAAGAAGAGATCCAACAGTTGAGTTGATGGGCCCAAAGAATGGGAATATGATGGCAAGGAACCATATCGGGATCACCACTGGGAGCCTCGCCAGTGCCTTCTTCACCATGCTCTTGGTCTCATGCATTTGAATGAATTTCTCCCACACAAAGTACAAGGGAGTGCAAGCAAATCCAAATGTGATAAACTGCATGCACAAATTAATCCAATTATATATGTAATTCAACAATTAATATTTAGAAAGAATTAGATGTGATTAAGAAACCGTGTTAATTAATTACCTGATGAATGAGCATTAGGACTACTGCAGTGTCTCTAAACCTAGTCTTTGGAAGCATGGCTAGGGCATTGGAATGAGTCAAGAGATTGTCCCCGAAAGCCCAGTACACAGCTGACGCAGATGGTAGGGTTAAGGTCAGCACATACAGTGTTGCCATCAAGTATATTAACTTGAACTTCTGTGGCTTCCACATTGCATGCATTATTTCCCTATATATATACCACACAACATTAATTAATCCTTGTTAATCAAATTAATTAATTAAAACCCAAGTTATTATCATTACTGCTTATTTATTGATTATAATTATTTACAAATGCTCACACTGTTACAGCATGTCCACCAAATGTGTAGAGAATGTTGGTAGCCCCAGTGAAGTACAGAACCATTGTGCTTGGACCAGAGTGCTTCACTCCATCAACCTTTGTGGACACATAGAAATTAATTATAATTAGGGTTGACTGCAAAAAGAACTTCTAAGATTTTTTATGATTTAAATTAATTATATAATGAATTCATACTGTACATATTTATATAATTAAAATACCTGCCCATGGATAAGGGAAGCAATGGTGAGATACCAAGCAGTGTAAGTAGTCATAATAAGGCCCAAAAATGACCAAATTCTGTAATTATGGAATGAGGGGATGAAGACAGTTGTAGCACAGCAAGCTCCAAAGATGTAAGTCCAAGTTCTCTTGTCGAGATTGTCGTTTATATAGTATATGTTACTGGGATTAAAACAAAAGCATCAGACAAACCAATACCAACTTTTATGTAATTCTTAATATCTATATAGTTATGATTACTTACCTTGCACAGGCAATTAACTGAATTACAGATCCAAAGAGAAGAAAAGTGCAGTTGAAAAAGAGGCCTACATTCCTCCAATGTTTTCCCAAGAGCCCATCAAGAACTTCAAACCACTGCAAATTAATTACCAATCAGTATTGACGTTTTGCGTATTTTTCTTTGAAATCTGAAGTGGAATGTTATCAAGGGCTTACACGTGAATCCCGAATTGAAATTATGTGATATAAAAGAAAATGGATTATGAACATTAACTGTACAAAAAAACCATCAACATTTCATGGCAGCAAGATTGATGGGATAGAGATTAAAAAAAATTATAGATTATACATACCTGAATTACATGGTTCCTAAAATCCACCTTTTCTCTCTCCTTTCTAGTTCTGTACTCGACATATAGTAAACTGATGAGGTAAGCAGTCCAGCTTCCCATCAATCCATAAAAAAGCTGAAATAGTATTCCAGATAACAAACCCAGTTGGGAAAATGAGTATGGCAGTGTGAGAAGCACTTGAGCAACCTGCAATATATATTAAATATTAATTCCATTAAAACCAAATGAAGATAATTGGCTATATACATCAAGTTACATAGTTACATTAATACAATGATATATATATATATATATATATATAAGTATTTTTGTAATTAAGATTAGATTTGTTCGTGCCTGGTTAGAAGCGCAGCTAAACCATGCATCATATGCTGAGCCACCATGCCAAAGAAATGTTGATAGCTTGCTCTTAGCGCTTGTCTGGGCATCACTCTCTTCCCTTTCCATTTCGATGTAGTTTCCAGCTATAACAGTCTCAACCTTCTCGGAAGCCATTGTTATAGTTTTGGTGGTGTTGGTGTGGGAGGAAGAAGCAATGGATGAGTGGATGAGTAGTCTATAAATAAATAGAGGGAGTGCTTCTTTTCACTCTTTCCACTCTCCTTAAGCTTTAGCTTATAACACCCTTTACTTTTTGTAGATGTAAATTTGTGATCAATAATTGAGTCACCCAAGTGGAGATAGCTAGATCATCACCCTAAACCCTAGAGGACTGTGATTGCATATATGTATATACATGTTAGTACATAAAAAATGAGTTGTTAAAACTCTTTAACTATTGCAGTTTAATCAGCGTTATTAATACTCTCAATTTGTTACTTGAACACTTTCAATAAAATATGTTCTAAGTTTTTATATACGTAACGTAAAAATTTTCACCCAATAATCAAGTATCACAAATTACTATGATACTTTTAAATATTCATATGTAGAACCTGGTAATATTTACTTATAAATTGCTATTAATGGGTAAGTTTCTAAGTGAACAGTACTATTCACACATCTATTTTTACCTTGCACATACCCATGTTAATCTTGGCTATTGATCATATTCAATTCATTGGATCCGACAGTCAGAAATTGAGAAGCTATGTGTGAAGTAAAAATAGGTGTGTTGATAGCACACCCTTTCTAAGCACAACAAAACATTCTACCTCAAGTTGCTAATAAGTAGACCTGGCATTCATGTGTGTTTCTCGTGTTCATGTCATTTTTGTGACATACCTGATATTTTAACGGGTTGTGTCGTGTAACACTCGTTAAAATGAATGGGTAATATGACCCGACCTGTTACCCGTTAAAAAAAAATTATTTTAAATTAATAAATAATCAAATGAAAAACATAATACTAAAAATGTAAGTGAGATCAAAGAATCCAACGGTAGGTGAGATTAAATCCTATGACTATTATTGTAGTAAGGTTTTTTAATAGTTTTTAATTAATGTAGAAGTGTAAAAGATATAAAAAAAGAAAAATATACAAATGCTCATAACGACAAGCTCTACAACTATTGTAAAGAGATCAACTTTGAAAACAAGGGTTTATGGATTATGGATTGTGGTGTCAAATTTCGAAGTTTGTCTCTTCACGAAAGTTGTAAAGCTTGTCATTACAAGAGTTGTATATTTTTTTATTTTTTTTACATTTTTCACACTTTTGCATTAATTTTTATTAATTTTGCATTCAAACAATAAACACTATTCATGAGGGTTTGGAGGTTTTAAAATCTAAACGATGATGTAATCATCGTCTAAGCGTAGAAAATGCAATCACAAGCGTTTGTATATTTTTTTTCACATTTTTCATAGTCTTACATTAATTATTATAAATTTTTATTTATTTTGAAATCCCCTAAATATATTTTTCACGAGGGATTGAGGGTTTTAAAAATTTAAACAACAATGTACCTATCGTCAAAGCGTAAACGATGTGATCACAAAAGTTTGTATATTTTTTTTTCGTATTTTTCACACTTTGGTATTTATAAATTGCTTCAGTATTTTGTATGTGCTGTACAAGTTTTAATCTCACTTATGTGAGATTAAATACTATCGATAGCTATTGTAGTAAGGTCTTTTACTAGTTTAAAATGATCAAATTAACTTTTTTCTTATCGGGTTGAAACAGGTTGCTCGCAGATAAACCTATCAAGAACCCGTTAATAAAGGGTTATTAATGTGTGACCCAATAACGATACGATTAGTTAACATATTGATCTGAAACCCGTTATTTTCGTGTCATTTCGAATCGGATGAACAGATCATGTAACAAATTGTCAGGTCTACTAATAAGCATAGGTAATTACTCATGCACCACACACAATAACGATACGATTCGTTAACATGTTGATCTGAAACCCGTTATTTTCGTGTCGTTTGGAATCGGATTAACATATCATGTAACAAATTGTCAGGTCTACTAATAAGCATAGGTAATTACTCATGCACCACTCACACAATTTCTTTTATAAGATATTTTTATCTCATTGCGTTGGAGAAGATCCATTGGTTGGTGATATAGATACGAACCCATCAGGTAACATATGTATTCTACTTTTCTACCAAATTTCACTTTAAACTTGTTATCTGGACATGAAAAAGCTGTTGATGGGCCATTCCTAGCATGTATTTGCACGAGCGGCAGTGGCCCAGGTTTGGAAGATGCATAGAATGGTGGTTACAGCATGCTGATGGATGGATGATGCAATGGCGTAACCCGAAATTATTCGGTGAGTGAGTGAAGTTAAAATTATTACTACGAAATCAAATTTTTAATCTCATGTTGCCTACATAAAGTTATATAAAAGTAAAAACTTGAATGTAGTAATTTGAATCAAGAATTTTATGCTATGTTTTCTAGGTTTCTAGTCTTCAAAGCTTTCAAGTGAATAAAATAAGAAACCATTTGTGGTATGGAAGTTTTAATTTATTACTATTAAATATAATATTGGTTAAAGTGATGAGTTTGTTTAACATGTATTAACTCTTATTATTCTTAAAAACAGTCTTACTAATAAAAAAAAATCATTTGTTAAGTGGAATATGACAATTAAAAATCATAAACTAACCCAAAAATTAATATTTTTAAACTTGAAGAACCAAACTCTTCCTATGCTATAGCCTAGGGGAGCCTTGTACTTGGCTCCGCCCTTGGGATGATGATGATAATTATAGCGAAATAGTGAGATAAAACATGATAAAATCTCTCTCATATGTTAATATTTTTAATGAGATCAACTTATATATAGAACGAGTTCATTGGTATTGTATTATTCTTGCCTAATCGTGCATTATCATGTGAGGAAAAATTTAAACATAATAATGCATTAAATTGAAACGTCACATAACACTAAACCCATTTCATGCTAGTCCTTTTATTTCTTAATATTTGGGAGTGGAAGATGGAAGAAATGAAAGTTTTGAAGGAGCAGTTTGTCTGTGACTTGAGTGTGAGTTTGTGTTACGTGGGGAAGCCTAAGAAATGGAGTGAATGATTGCTTTGAGGGGGGCTTGGTGCTAAACATGATTAACACCACACGTGTGCCAACTGGCTTTACAAAAAGAGATCTAAAAACACCTTTTCTCCTTTTTTACAAAAAGATTAGGTCGTTAAAGGGTTCTTTGGGCCATTGATTCGGCTTCTAAATCATGAGATTAATTGGTAAAGTGTCTTCTAAATTCACTGTTTTAGCGGTGGCAAATTTTGAAAAGAAATAGGATTCTCTCCCTCTTTATTCCCTTCTTACTCGAACGGTCACGATTAAAGTACGTTAACATTTTGTGTTAACTGTTTTTTTTATAGAGAGATAAAAAAAGAGGAAAGTGAGAGAGGAGAGGAGAGGAGGGGAGGGAAGGAGATTAGGAAGGGAGGGGAGGGGATTGAGAGGAAAGAGAATCCTACTCCTTTGGAAAAATGTTATTTGGAGTTCTTTTCCACATCTAGCGCACTATGTTAGACTTTACTAGGTATGTAAAACATATCATACAACAATAAATCTTATTAATTATTTAATGATTTTCGTACTCCATTTTTTCATCCTGTACTCTTTTACTTGTTTATGTCGGATGAGGATCCTCTCCAGATCCTCTTTATAGGGATCATAGGGATCCTCACATCCTAACCGTTCATCGTATATCGTGCGGTCAGTTTTCGTTAGGTGTTATTTGTGTTTAATTTTAAATAATAAAATTCAAATGATTTCTAACAGCACAATGTACGATAAATGACTAAGATGGGAGGATCCCTAGGTGTAAGATCCTACATCGCCGAGGGGAGTGGATCCTCTAAGCCTTATATATATATTCTCATCTCTACCTAGCACGAGGCCTTTTGAGAGCTCACTGGCTTCGGATTCCATCGGAACTTCGAAGTTAAGCGAGTTCGCGCGAGAGCAATCCCACGATGGGTGACCCACTGGGAAGTTCTCGTGTGAGTTCCCAGAAACAAAACCGTGAGGGCGTAGCCGGGGCCCAAAGCGGACAATATCGTGCTACGGCGGAGTCCAGCCTGGGATGTGGTGGGGGCCCGGGCCGGGATGTGACAATTTGGTATCAGAGCCAATCCATGGCCGGAAGTGTGCCGACGAGGACGTCGGGCTCCTAAGGGGGTGGATTGTAAGATCCCACATCGCCGAGGGGAGTGGATCCTCTAAGCCTTATATGTATATTCTCATCTCTACCTAGCACGAGGCTTTTTAAGAGCTCACTAGCTTCGGATTCCATCGGAACTTCGAAGCTAAGCGAGTTCGCGCGAGAGCAATCCCACGATGGGTGACCCACTGGGAAGTTCTCGTGTGAGTTCCCAGAAACAAAACCGTGAGGGCATGGCTGTAGCCCAAAGCGAGCAATATCATGCAACGGCGGAGTCGAGCCCGGGATGTGGTGGGGGCTCGGGATGGGATGTGACACTAAGATTCTCACAATTTGAATCCGAATGGGATCCAAATCCGTTTCTGTCAATCAACGCATTTGGTTGATTTAGTTTTGTGGCTAGAAACAAGATAAGGAACGAAGCTGATAGAAAGAGAGTGGGAAAATCACTTCCCATGTTCTATTTTTAAGAATATCATATATTTTATATCTTTCCTCTTTAAATTTTGTTGTCATATTCTCCGTTAAGCTTGCAAATGTCTTTGAGAGTTTAGCTTGTACTCAAATATGAGAATATTTTTTTTAAGATGATGCTTTATCTGGTGGAAACCAATGATGCCTATGCAATATGGTACAAGTCCAATCTCCACCTATTCTTCCATAGCAGCTTAAAATTTAACCCACTAATATTATTGTTTGTTAAAAAAAATAAAAAATGGGATTTTGGTGCATCATATTGTGATTGCTTTGACAGACTCATATTAGTTGTTGTCGAGGGTTTGTTTGTGACAACCTGTCCCTAATTTCATGATTTTATAAATTTTAAAAGAGTGATTTTACGAAAATGCCCTTAGAGGCGAGGATGTTTGACTTTCGTTGGCCGTCTTTCATGACATGTACAAGCTACTCTTTTTGCGAATTCTCGAAGTAATCGACGATACAAACGCGTGGGCGCGAACGGAACACAATTTGGAGTTATAACGAATGAGTTATTAACGAATGAAGTCGAGGACAAAATGGTCAATTGATTATTTTCTAGAAGACTCCAGATTTTTGGAGCAAATAATTGTTATGCCATGTGTGTGTGGCTGAGATGGAAAAGAAATGAGAGATAAGGAGAGTTCGGACCAATCAGAAGAAGGAGGTGAGGAGATGACCAATGGGAGAGGAGAGAAATGAGAGAAAGGAGAAGAGTGAGGCCCAATCGGAAAAGAAAAGAAAGAGAGAGTGACCAACCAAAGAAGGAAGAAAGGAGGGAAAGAAGGGAAGAGAGAATAAGATGAACTCGATCTTTACCCCTTGACCCGTGACCCGTTTCAAACCCGGTACCTTACGTGAGATTCCGCCATTTCCTCCAGCGTTTTTTTGAGAATTTCACCAGGCAACCTGGAAACTTATCACTGGCTGTTCTTCTTTAATTTTCCACTCCAAATCGATGGGATTTGGCCCCGTTTCATGGTGTACAACGACAGCAACCCCGTGAGTCCCTAAGCGGCGATCCGCCATTTCTGAATGCAATCCCGTCGATCTCCACCACCATTAGACTCTTCTTAAGGCCTGGAACAAAGCCCAAACAATTGTAGGGGTGGCGGAGCACTGGAGGTGACGGATCGAATCCACCCATTTCTAGGGTTTCTAGGGAGTTCGAAGGAAATTGGAGCTTTTCCCGGCCAAATTGGACTTAGCCACAGGTATAAAACTTGCTCTACTTATTAAGATCTTCATTTATGTGAAATTTGGTAATTTTTGGAAATAGTTTATTTTTCCAGCGAGTCGGGGCGATCGACCGCTGTGTGGGGTGAGACCTCACTTGACCATCCTAGGCTAATTTGATGCCACAATTCCATAATTGACATCAGTTTAGTGAAATCCTGATGTTTTAATATAGTTTCGTAGTGGACTGCCTAGTTGGCCGCCACTTGGTTATTATATGAATGAACGATCCGACCGTCGAATCGGCACCAAACTTTAATACATGATAGTACGTAATATTTGTGGATATTAGGAACTTACGGATCGGGAATCCAACATATGGATCTTTCCGAATTGAATTTCTAAAGTTTGTAAAATCCAACGTTGACCTCCACTTGAATTTGCAATTGGCGGAGATCCAACTGTTGGATCGTAAAGAAGTTTTAGTATGTTGTTCTAGAAGCATAGTGTGGACTTTGGGAAGTTACGGATCAGAAATCCATAGGCGAATGTTCTAGATTGACTTGTGTAGGGTTGCGGACCTCACCTTTGACAGAGACTTGACTTTTGGACAATATGCTACGAATTGATCTTAAATATTAAAATTAGAATTACTAGAGACTATGAAGGGCTTAGTGGGCCTATATTGATTAGTGAGTTGTCTCAGATAATATATACATCAGTTGACTTTTAGGGTTAACTGTTGACTTTTTGTAAAATTTGACGAGGACCCTCCTTAAAGTATTTCGACGCGCTGATTCAGAATCCACTGTTCGTTTTTTGAAATTCGACCGTTTTAGGATAGTTCCTTTATTAGCCGTACTTTGTACAAAAATGCGTAATTTCATTAGCAAGTTATATTTACCTAAATGGTTTCGTTTCTAGGCGAAATGCATCGCAAGGACTCTCGATGCTACGAGGCGGGTTTGACTCGGCGACATGATCTGTGAGTGGGTCTTTTCTTTATATATATATATATATATATATATATATATATATATATATATTGGTTAGTTCCATATATATGCAAGCATTAATAAGATCTTTATGTGATTGCCATGATTAAACTAATGTTTATAAGAAATACCTTATTGTTGGGAAATGATGAAATAATCCTACGGGATGCACAGGTAAGCTTACTATAAGGAGATGCCTTGATTATATTTATGGTCATGAGCAGTACGATATTGATTAGAATTGTTGAATGGTTGTGGCATGACTATATTGATGTTATCTGCTCATCGTTTACTGCACTGGTGTTGGTACTCGGCCGAGCCAGGGCCAGTTTTTCACGTGTATGTGCACATCGCACCGTACGCTCACTTTGGATCCATTGTAGGTGTCATTTCTGTCGTACAGGTTGCCATAGGAAACTCCGACTCATATGTGCTGAGCATAGCGCCAGTCTTCACATGATTGTAGTACTATAGCGTATATAATTATTACACCCAATCTTGTTCATGTCAGAATACCTCTGCATGAACTCGTGTGTCAGCATGTGTCGATGAGCACCCGATATGATATGTTGCTTATGTGAGATTTTGTGATTATGGATGTCATGCCCTTATTTACGAGATATTGTGCCGTAATGAATTCTTAAGATTTTGTAGTAGGCTACGGTAATTATTTTCTTATTATAAGTAGTATGTATATTTTGAAAACTATAGTGGTTTTACAGCGAGGGGTTATTATGTTTTCAAAAATGTTTTTACAAAGATTTGTTTCTAGGCCCACTCATCCTTGTTTTTTGCCCCTCCAGGTTTTATTGCTGAGCTTACATGTCAACGGGGATTTCTTGGCAAATCTTGGTGTAGACGATTACCTTCGATGGTATAATTCTCACCCTATCTTATTGTACTGTACTTATGCTCTAACATCACGTGTAAAATGGGTTCATTCCCATTCACTGCGCACTTTATTACTTAGGCACTTTGACGTTTAAGTTTATACACATTTTTCACATCACTACACTTAATGGCTTCGTCACCTTCCAGTTGTTGGCTAGCACGGCTCGGTTCGAAGTTAATATAGACATTCCGGGTCGAGACATGTCATTGTTTGTATTTCTTATTGACCTCGTAAAATACATGGAATCTTAATATTAGGGTCTATTTGATAATCATTTTGTTTTCTATTTTTGCTTTTCATTGTTTCAGCTTGAGATGAAGAAAATGTAATGAAGGGTAATGGGATGAAAGGGAAGAAATGAAAAAAACTAAACGAAAATAAAATTTTAAAGGTAAAAACAATTCTTTTACACATTTCTTCTAAATCTTTGTGTCACCATTGTTACTTATACTCTTTTATATCTGATTTCTCTTATGTATATTTTTCTTTTTCTTTAATTGGCTATTTATATATAAATGAATAACTACAAATTATAAGTCAAAGGACCGGTCGACTACCAGTATCACATGGAGAAATTATTGAGTGGTATGTCAGTATCACGTCAACTGGTGATACTTTCCACCAGTGTTCGAAAACACGGTCTAGGCGGCCTCCTAGGCGGTGCCTAGGCGCTAGGCAGCGATGCTCCGCCGCGATTAACCCAAAATTGTTCACTAAATCGGCAAGGACATTAAACGGTGTAAGGTGGCCGCCTGGGAGGGCTCGGCGGGCGCTAGGCGGTCTGGGCGGCCTGGAAAAGAAACTTATGTCACGAGACTCACAACCTTCTTGTATCCCCGAGTCTCGTCGTCTGCCCTCTCTGTTTGCTAGAAGAGGAGCCGAATATAGTGAGAGAGAGAGAGAGAGAGAGAGAGAGAGAGAGAGAGAGAGAAAGAGGTGGATGAGAGTTGTGCAATTGCAAGGATGGGTGATGGCAACGGGTTGTAGAAGGTAAGTCTGCAATTGCAGAGATGGGTGCGGCGGAAAGTTGTAGAAGATGAGTTGCAGAGAGGTTCGAGAAGTCTGCAATTGCAGAGATGGGAGCGGAGGCAAGTTGTAGAAGATGAGTTGCAGAGAGGTGCGGCTGCTATAGTTAGGTTTTTAAGCAATTTGTAACTTTTTACTTGATTGAGGTGCGACTTCATCTGTTAGATTAAAAAATGAATGCAGACCTACCTTTTACTTGATTGAGAGGCCCAACAATATGGGCTTACAAAATGACACAACTTTGGAACTTTACATGTATCATCATATTTAACATATATACCTATATATAATTATATATTCTTTATTTTTTTTTCAAAAATAACATAGTATCAATGTTTATTTATATATTATGTCGTAAATTTGATTAATTTATATGTGGTTTGAATTGTGAACTTTTTGTACATGTGTCATTCTACAATACTCCTCACTATTGTTATATAGCATATATGCTTAACGTGTTTTTAAATTTTGGACTTGTTGTATACTCTTTTTGCATTTTATCATTCTTTTATTATCTTATCTATATGAATTTGATACAAGTGTAATTTTTTGTAAGTGTCAATATGCACTTATTTACAAGATATACAAAAAATTTACCTAAATCCGCCTAGGTGCCCGCCTAGACCCCGCCTAGCCGCCTAGGCGCTAGGCACCAGCCCGCCGCCCGACTAGCGTCTAGATTTTTTTAGAACCTTGCTTTCCACATAACATTTTCCTGAACCATTATACCACCAAGCCATCATGCTTACTCTCATTGCCTTGGTGATTCCATATAAACCCATCCTCTAATTAAACCTTCCTATACTTGGCCTTTCAACCACTGCATATTCATCCCATAGAAGCCGGAAGCTACTCTCTTAATCCAACTCGTTCTTTTATAACATTGATACAACAAAATTCTTGATAAACCTCATTGCTTGAGATTTCCATCACCATCATTTATTCAATTCTCAAGAGGAAAATTCCATTACACGTCCCGAAATGTTCCAAGCATTAACAAGCACATAAAAACTCTTCTTTCTAACTGTTGAAATATTAGTTTCCAGCGTTAGCTCCAGTGTGACTTCCTGCACATAACTAATATTTCATCATGTATCCAACAAAAAGTCAGAACCTCACGACTCAAACCAACGCAAAATTACAATAGGCCAAGCAAAACTCTTATTTTACAAGTCATGCAAACCATTCGAGCAAGCCAAAACCAAGCAAATAAATTGGGAAATCTCAAGAAAAAGTTTAAAGCATGCTAATAAACTTTCAAGTTATGCCTATGCAATATACCAAGCAAGCCGCTCAATGGTTCGAACATAATCTATGCATCATGCCAAGCCAAAGATAAAACTACAAAGTGTCACATAAGCTCCTCAACGGTTCAAGTGATGCACATGCAACATGCCAAGCTAAGAAATTAAGAATGAGACATGATAAATTACAACTTGCCATGAAAACCTTTCAAGCCAAACAAATCAACCCAACCAAGATGACCGTTCCTAGCTCATGCCATTTATCCAAGTCAATTGCCAAAAAAAACCTCCCCATTTACCATGACAACTCCCATAAGAGTCATTGAGCAACCTGTGGAAAAGCTTTCCCCAATTGCCTAAACTTGAGTTGTTGCAAAATCCAACCGCTGTCATCACATTTTTAAGAGCTACGTAACTCCGTGCTTCCATTTCCAAGAAGATATCACCTTTAGCAGAAACCACATTTAAAATTCTTAGCCTTTCTAATCACACTTTTTCTCCCACTTAACATATGTTTTAATCCATATTCCATTTTTCATATTTAAGCCCTGCTCCATTGCCCGAGTTTAGTCTCTGTAACTCAACCTTCGCCTATTAAAAAATCTAAAATGCACCAACTCTCATCTTAACTTGCTAATAATATATGCCATGCAAACCATTTGAGCCAAGCAAATAAAGGCAAATTTATGCCGAGTAAATAAAAGCTTCCAAACCAATCAAGCTAATCTAAGTCAAGCACATCAAAGCAAAACCAAGCCAACCAAAGCCAGACAAGCAATTCCACGCCAAGCAAAAGTGGTGCAACCTGCAAATTCCAAGGGGAAAAGGAAAAAATCTATGTTCACAACAAAGTCCAAGTTGGCATTCAATGCTGGAGAGTGCGAAACTCGCTGCCGGAAAGTTAAAAGTCATTCATGCTGGCCGCTGTCTCAGCTAGACCTCAACCGTGTGACCTATGTTTGCCCCAAGAGATAAGAAAATCATTAAACCTTATCTTCCACTGATTTCATTTCAATACCATGTGTTTACAGAATCAATCGCATGCCTATCTTTAATGCATAAATTTCTCGTTATACACATAAAGCATGCTTATTATATAAATTACGATCAGGTTTATACATGCCATGCCATCAATTTATATAAGTTATGATTTGGAGTGTATTAATTTCTTTTGTCAAGAAGGTGCATAAGCATGCATAAATTGGTTCTCCAGGCATACTTATCATGCCTAAAATCATTAAATAGTTAAGACTTGCATTGCTCGCTCTATAGATGATTGCACATATTTTTATTTCATAGTTTCACTCAATGCTTACCATGCCCACTTAGTACTTAACGGCTCACTACATGAGTTGACTTACATGCTAGAAGTTTGCTCATGTGACGAACATATTTGTTAATGCTCAAATATATCTTGTTAGGTCATGTTTGGAGCTAAAACTTTCATGAACAGCTCGAGTACTAAGCCTAAACTATATATTCTCCACTACAAGCATACATATTTATTGCCGGAAAGAAGAAAACAAGCAAGCTTATCCATGCAATATGTGCAGAAACTCACACCCAGCAAGGCTAGATAAGTTAAATCAAACTTGTAGTGCCGACAGCAATCATGCTAATCACGCGAAGTAGGAGTGCATACCAATCTGTTAACCATGCGACTGAAATGCTTTCGAAAGGCAGAAAAAATGTTATTTCCTGCACCAAATGGTTCAAGCAAGAGATTTGAGTACTTTAAGCCATGCAAGTATGCTGATTCAAGAATTCTTAGCTGTATGTATTTCAACATATCGAGCAAGTCCCAAGCATTGTCAGCCTCAAGCAATTCAAGAAATTCAAGCATTACAATTGACTCAGGAAAACTTAGGCAAAACCAACAATGCCTACACCCTATACCTTTTTAGGTTTGAGTTGGTTGCCAAACACCATGTCGATTGTTTACTATAACTATCGCTTCCCCGCCTAGATTTAGTTGTTTCCCTATCCAACTGTTTCCACTATAGTCTTACATGCTAAGCAGCGTCATGCCTTCATATCCAAAAACCACAATTTCCATGAGCAACTTTTTGCGAACACCATTTTCACCAGCAACTTTATGCGAACACCCTTTCTACCAACAACTTTATGCGAACACCATTTCCACCAACAACCATGAGAACCTTATTCTCTTCATCATGCTCGGAGCCATCCTCGTCGTCCCCTACATCTAGGTCGTAGTCAGGATAGGCCAAATTCACCTTTTTGTAGAACTCCACGTAGCCTTGGAAACGAATTTTGTTGGCGAGCTCCTGGCCAATCGGAGTTTAAAGGTAGTTGTCCATGTCTTGACCACCAACCTAGGAGGATTCATCCAAGTCCTTTTGTAGGCAATCATTCTCATTCCTCAAAGCCTGAGCGGCATCCTTAGCCTAGCCCAACTTCATGGTAGTCTTGAGCTTGCTCGTGGAAGATTCGCTCAACTACTTTCCCATGCACTTGGTCTTCAGCTGCATTTGAGCGGCCTCTTTCTTAGCCGCCTCAACAACCTTCTTGGTGGATCTGAGCTCCACCTGCTTGGCTTCACAGCGTCTTGCAACCTCTTCATGTCTCGCTCGTAATTGGCGCTTTGTTTTCTCTTCTTGAAAAGGTGTCTAAGCCCTCAAAATTAGGTGAAGAGAGCCTGCAAAGGGAAAAACAATGAAGATTAGCTAAAGGAAAAATTGTATAGATCATTACATGCATGAGGGAAACATGGAACATGATGAAAGTTTACCCCAGCCTGAAGATCGAAGGCAAGGGTCACCTGCTCATGGGTGTTCTCTTCAAACCTTTCATGGCGTCCGCGATGCTCTCCCCACGAAAGACTCCCTTACGGATATTCAAGTATGAGTAAACCTCTTGGGAAAATGTGTCCTTGAAGCGCGTGACAATCACGTAGGTCGGATCCTACCTATAACTGCTGAGGGGCGGAAGAGCCAACCGTCAGCCTCTTGCAGTAGGGGCATCCAAGCCGCCAGTAATTGAGCACTTGCCCGAGGATTTGTCCCTGCCCGCACTCGGAGGAGTACTCGGTACCGCCCTTAGAAGTAGGTCGGGACTGCCAAGCTAAGTGCTTGGCCCGCTCTTACCAACACCTCAGCCGACTATCTACTTTCAAACGCAGCTGGGAGCGTTCTTTTGGCCCATAGCTCGGCGGGCGATCTTTTCAGCCTCAACATCCATCTCGGCCATTTATCCATCTATAAAGTGAAAAGAAGTGTTGCAAAAACGAGCAACAAATAATATAAATCCACCAAGATCATATATGAAGGTATTGAGGCTTGGTTAGTTTACCTCTTAAAAAACCGATCGCTCTTAAACGAGATTCGGTAGGTATGGCAGCAATGGAAAACTCTTTAGAAGGCAAGGAAGTGATGACTGCCAACTAAAATTCTTCTTCTGCAGAAAGAGAGACTTGGCCAGACTAATCAACTACAAAAAAAAAAGAAGATATTTTCATTAAATTAGAAGAGACATACAAACCACGAGATATGGAAGGTGTTAGTTTTGTTTCAACCCTTGTCCCTAAAGCATCTAGCGACTCGAGCGCCAGTCGCCTTGACCTCAGTCGAGCTCATCCAGTTACCGCTTACAAGGAACCAGCTTTCCTTATAAGGCTTTTACTTTGAAGGGTTGTCGGCAAAAATAAGCAAGAGCCGAGCATATGACAGAACCCAACATGGCCAAGACTGTTCCTTGGTTTATAACAATGTCTGATGAGGGTAAGGTTGGGCTTTATCTGAAAATATTGCCTCCAGAACACGTACATGCTAAGAAAGAAACAAAAGGCATTGAGATTGATTTGGTGGGGGCTAAATTGTTGTGGACTATAACACGGTGAAGGAAGGAGTGTAAAGGTAGCCAAATGCTAGACTTGAAGAGTTCAACAGAAAAGGCTACCCAACTGTATGGCGGCTGGCTAGGCTATTCTCCTACAACCGGTGCTCGGGTGCAACGTCGTTGGGAATGCTATATCGGGTCTTCAACTCTTCCAACTGGGTTATGATGCTGGGAATGTGGTCGACACTATGGTCTCAAGCGTCATAATAAGGCTCTTCTATTCTTATGCCAACTCTTCTCTAAGGAAGAGAACGTTGGCCAGGGCTGCTAATTTTTTTTAGCAGCTTCCCCAGAGATCTTTATCATTAATGCAACGGGTTAACATCTTATTAAGATTTAATCCCCCACTTGACCAATTTCTTAGAACTGGAGCAAGAACTAATAAGGGTCGGATGGGACACCAACTTAGTACATGTACGAAAGGCTTATAGATCTTCTTTCTGAGCCCACAAGAGGATCTTCCTTATCAACTAAGTGTAGCAATTCTTTATCCCCCATCTCGCTAAGAGCCATTGGATCTGCATCACACTTTAGGTCATTTTCACGATAGCTAGAGGTGGATTCTTCTCCAGGAACAGATAGCTGAAAAGGGGAATTTGGTAAGTCCACAAGTAAAGGTCGGGTTCGTGGTTGGCAGAAATAGTTGGTAACTGATCGACTAGAGGTTCGTCAAGGTTATCAATAGAATCAATAGATTCGGTAGAACTGGATGTGCCACTACGACTGATTGTTTGTAGTTGTAGGCCTCTAGGCCATCACTTTTCGACCCTGAAGCGGTTGACATTGCGTGTGTGTGTTTGATATCAACTAGTAGCGTCGGGATCTCAAAAAAATAAAGGTGAATCACTACAAATTAAGGTGCAAGCGCTTAGGTGAGTGAGCGCTCGTTCAAGTGAGATATCCCAGGCTACTTAATCTACTTATGTCAGGGAAGTCTACTTTATCCTTTTCACTAAGGGTACCAGAGTTAGTCTCGCCGACGTGTGCATGTTACGGCGATAATTGGGAATTTTAATTCCGCTACGAAAATAAGCAATACAGGAACATGTTTTCAATGATCCACAAGATACAACAAACATAGGAAGAGGAAATTTACTTGAAGAAGCGATGATGAGGGGGTAAAGTCTTAAGGAAGCAGTTTTCTAGCCATCGAATGAATCGCCAAGGAAAACTAACAGAGTCTCAGTAGAGAATGTGAAGTAAAGGGAAGAAGTTGTGACAGGGGAGGTTATATAGACCCGAGCGTGTGATCTCAACCATTGATGATGGAGCACCTGGGTGACGAGATCGTGACACGTGACAGACCATTTACTTCATTCTGAGAATTAAATAGTCGTGAAGAGACATCATGGTGCACGAGGCCATGCCTGCTTGCTATGTCTTCAATAAACAGACGCCTCGATTACTCCCTTAGTCTATCATTGACACGTGCATCGAGCACCCAAATATCTTTTGATTGTTGCTCTGGATGAGGCACATAAGGGACATAGTCGAGCGACTGATAGAATCATAGGTCAAGAACACTCGAGACACTTTTTCTAATAGAGCACATTTGGGGTACATGACAACCGTTGCAACTCCATGCCCAAGCAGATATCATTGACCAAGAAGTTGGGGGACTTATTAACGTTAGGCGCTTCACTGCACACAAAATGGTGCAGGCTGGGAAAGAAGCTACGAGAAGCCCAAAGTAAAGTCAAAGCTAAGGATGATCAATAACCCCAAGGTTCAAGGGGTTTAGAGGAAGATGCTCTCAAGCAATAAAGCCGACTACTTACAAGCTCAGCCGACTAGGTTGTATAAAGTACTTTCTGACTGCTAGAGGCACATAGACAGCCTGACAACTTTCTAGCGCAAGGTTTTACAAGTAGGTTTACTTAGATGTTCAGTCCACGTGGCGACTCGCGACCAAAAGTAGAGGTCTGGGATGAGATATAAAGGTGGTCAGGTTGCTACTCGGAGAGGCAGGGATGGATAACCAAGGCCGAGTGAGCCGTTCGATGCGCATCACTCTGAAAAGGCGTGCTAACTAGAGTAAGAACCTATCACTTCACCATCAAATACCTAGTCGATAGGTGAAAATGTGTCAGTATGCTTGTCTGCATAAATGGCGCATTAAATGTCATATTAAGGGAACCCAAGCATTCTGAGTCATTGAGGGAGGGCCTACATAAAGAGATATGATCCTCTTGTAATGGAGTCAGACGACTAAGAAAACAGAGAGTTCATGTAATTAGTCGAGCTCTATTTGTAGTCTTAAAATAATACAATCCAAGCAACACAGTTGATGTTGCTTAGTTTTAAAGGGTGAACCACTTAAATCTTTGAGTTCATTTCATTTTAGTCATTATCCCAAGCCCGCAAAGAATTTATTATTTTAATTTGTCAACCTGCAAGTTTTGAGCGTTAATAATATGTAGCTACGTTTTGGTATCAAAATATCTTAATTGGTGCATGTTTAAAGAGAATAGCCGAGTAGAGTCGAGCCCCACTTCAACCGTTGCATATGCAACTTTAAGAATAATAGACATATAGGGGTGACTAAGAGTTGCAAGGAGTTTCCAAAAGGATAAAAAAAGCAATTAAATAACTACTTTTTGACTTGGTTCATATGTTTAGACATAGATCTTCTCTTTCTTTCTTTTTATTTTTTCATTTTTTTCCCCAAAATAACATTTGCAAACTAGGCCAAGAGATTGTTCCAAGTGAGACCTAGAGATCTATGGTAAGCACGAAAAAGAAAGATCATGATATCACTGGCGAATCGAGAATTCTAACTTTGGATGGTCCCGATATAAAAGTTCTAAAAAAGATGAAAATAACATGAAAATTAAACGATAAACTACTCAGTTTTCATTAATAATCTTTGTACAAACAACATTACAAGCTACAAAGGCTAAATTTTTCCACAACAAGGTTTCATACTTTGAAAACGTGTCATGATAGGTTCATTGTCAATACAAGAAAAAAATGAACGAAATGATGATTTGGAACTATCCAAAATTGGAGTTGAACTATCCGAAATAGGATTGGAACTATTGATTATGATTTTTACTTGTAATATCGGTCCATACTTCTAATTTCTACGTGTATCAATAAATCAAAACAAAAAAACCATATCAATTGATGAAGCTAAAAATATATGTATGAACTAACAAACACATGATCCAAACAATATCAAAAAATCGAAACAGAATAACAATAGCTATAAACTAATCTGAATATAAATTTTCCATCTAATACACATCAATTTCAACATCCTATATGATGAATTTAGACTAAAATAGAAACTCACTTAAATTCAGAAATGAGGGGATTAAGTGGTGGTGGAGATTGGAGAGAAGTGAACCAGGTGGTGGTGGTCGTGGAGAGGAGACATGTGGAGGCGTGGAGCAGCTGTTAGTGGCCCGAGGATCGATTGGGTGGAGTTAGGAAAAAAGGAATTGGACTTGGGAATTACCCAATTGGAGAAAGTGAATGCAAAATGGGATGAGATCAAATCTTCTGCACCCAAAATGGGTGTGGCCTCTCTGTGACCCCAATTAGTGTTTGACACGTATTCATTATCTTAACTTTTCTTAATTTTGTTGTCATAAATTTAATATGTGTCAAACACTTATTGGGGCCACAGGGAGGCCACACCCATTTTGGGTGGAGATCTCGGGTATGAGGAAAGAGAATAGACTCTCTATATTTTTTAAATTAAAAAGGATCTCCCTCACATGGCTTGACTGAAAACTACGTGTTTTGGTTAAGTCTTAAAAAAACAGAATAGTCTTCTTTCTCTTTCATCAATCATTTGTAGAAATTCTAGTTGCTGGTTCGCCGCTACACTCTTCTCCTTCACTACATAGCCAAGCTTGGATGGTCCTCAAAGGTCCTCATAGCCACTTATCCAGGCTCTGAATGATCTCGCAACCACCTGAATTCCTTAATGCATCCGCCACCGCATAAGATTGAACATTATGCAACAAACTGGGCCAGGAGATTGTTCCAATTGGGTTCTATAGTACACCACCCTCCCAGCCCATGTAAAATCACTACTCGCCGATTCAAGCCGATAATTCAACTACAACTGAGGTATTGCTTCATGGGGTTTTCTCATATTTTGCTTTTATTGTTCTTTTTCTTTGCCAAAACTATGCCTAATTTTGGACCTCAGTTTTCGCATATCAAACAACAGTAGGTATTAGGTCTGTATATTAAGTTATTAAGCGATTTTTCTATAGGGAAGCTTTTGTCCACTAATGTACATTTCGAATCTAATTAACTTATTAAGTTAACAGTTTACTGAACTTGGAAGTTAAATATTTTGAAAAAATGTTAAATAAATTAAAAAGTCATCTTACAAACAAATTACTTCATATATTAAATGGTTCTACTTTTGATTATATCGAGACTTTTTGCATAAAATCACACGCCTAGTTATTAAGCGGTGGTTAAGTGAGAATAGTATCGATGAGATTAGTGGTAGGCCGCAACCCGTCTATGAAACTTTAACAAAAATTGGTGCCTTTCATTTGAAGTAGAGTTCATAGTTTGGCAGACCCGACCGTAGCTAAGTTGACTAAAACAATATGTTACTCACTCTACACCCAAGTTCCAATCATCCGTCTTCATACTTCAGATTAGATAAAAATGTCGATGACCAAATGATTAAAAAGGAAAAAGGAATGGAAAGTTTCTGCAAACGTGGATTTTTTAGATGGATTAAGCTGTGATGTGGGAAAAAGTAGAAACGGTGGTAGGGAACCTTAATAAACTTGCAGGAAAGGAGTAGGGAAGGAATCAGATTAACTAGCATTGCCAAAAAGCATCCCATGAATTGCTACTGCTTTGGTTTACTAGTGCTTTCTCCACACGGATTCTTCTCCACCCTCATCCTTTATATTGCATATTGTCAAACTTTCTTAGCGCAATTCATTCATGTAATTTCATCTACCTCAAGTTAGAAAGAACGAAAGATTGAAAGATAAGCAGAGGAAGTAAGAAAAATGGCAAAACGCTTCAATCTGTTAATTTTACCGCTTTTATCGGTTTTTATGGTTCTTTCAGGTATTATTTCTAGATCATGTCAATTTTTCTGGTTTATGTTTCTTTCACAATTTGTATGGATAATGACAGTGACTAGAATTTAGTATCGGTTCTTTTTGTAAACAAGCTCGAATCCTACAATATGATCGAAATTTGAAATATTAATCTGTCACGTCCTTGGAGTAAATTAAAGTGTGGAAAAAATTAACAACCCTTTTAGTTAATTTGTTTCATGTCAAATCTTAGAGCAATTGGTTTCTTGGATGTTTGCAGGACCAAAGTTATCCGAGTCTGCTAGAACTTTCACCATTACAAACAATTGCAAAGAGACAGTCTGGCCTGCAGTGACTCCTGGGGACAACTTCAATGGTGGTGGTTTTGTGCTAAAACCGGGCCAGTCAATGGTGTTCACTGCCCCGGTTAGCTGGTCTGGCAGGATATGGGGTCGAACAGGCTGCAACTTTGACAAAAATGGCAATGGCTCGTGCGAGACCGGGCCCTGTGGCAGCACCCTCCAGTGTGTAGCCTCAGGAAAGCCCCCAGCAACACTCGCCGAATTCACATTGGCCGCACCAGACTTTTATGATGTGAGCCTTGTTGACGGGTTCAACTTGCCGTTGGTTGTGACACCTCTAAATGGTACGGGAAATTGCAGTGTATCTGGTTGTGACGGGGACCTAAGACCAAATTGCCCGAATGAGCTAGCTGTCAAGGCAAATGGGAAGAAAGTTGGATGCAGAAGTGCGTGTGATGTGTTCGACACAGATGAGTACTGCTGCAGAGGGCGTTATGGCAATGCTGCTGAGTGTAAACCCACATATTATTCCAAGAAGTTCAAAGAAGCATGCCCTACTGCCTACAGTTATGCTTATGATGATCCGAGCAGTATCTTTACTTGCTCAGGCACAGATTATGTCGTTGCTTTCTGCTCAACCAGGTTTGTCATCAGCTAATTACATGCACTATAAACTGTTTTAGATCTCTCTTTGGAATTTGGATGCAGTGATTATAAAATCGAGGGTCCAAGTAAGAAAAGATTTTGAACATTGAAATTTGATTCTCTTGCCAAATATATGTCCGCTCTTGCTGGTGCGCGCTTTGCAAATAAAAGTTTATCAATGTTTTAGCATTTTCTATCCCATTTTTTTTCTTGTGATGTAAGTTATCCACTTTATTGTTGTTTATATATGCAGGAAGCAACAGGTGTGCACATATCACCACCACAAGCTTGTGTGTGGTAATGGATCTGGATCATTAGGTTCAAAGTCGATGAGATTGTGGGCTGTGATGATTGGATTGTTAATGATGATTAATTTATGGATTAATTTTTAAAAAATAAGTTGTTTATTCCTCTCTAACTGTAGAGGTGTGCTTTACATCCCTTTTGAACTTAGAAGCAGTACTTAAAGAATGTCTTTTTTCAAGAACTGTCCATGCTGGTTGGTTGTACAAGATGAAGTTGTTCATTTTATTCTTTTCTTTTCAAAAAGAGAGAGTATACTTGAATGCAGTTGCTTTACACAAACTTTGTATGTCTCCACTCTCATCTTCAACTTCTTATTACCAAGATATAAGGTTGAGTTAGTTTGGTATTGCTGTGTTTTATAAAAAGTTGTGAGCATAATCAGTTTTGAAATAAGTCAGTTAAATGTTTGGTAAAATGTATGGGAGTTTTAACGAAAAGTCCGCGGTACTGTTTACTTTAACGAAAAACCACATTTTTACACTAAAAAGTCAAACCTAGTACTATTCACTTTACCCTTTATCTTGTCCTTATCGTTAAAACTAGAAGTTTTCAAGCTCTTTTCATTAGTTTTCCTAAAATGTAGGGAGTTTTAACGAAAAGTCCGCGGTACTATTCACTTTCTGTAAAAGTGTTGTGAATATAAAAAGAATGTTAAAGTATTTGGTAAACTTTTATATAAAATTGTTGTAATTGTCTATAATAACCAAAACAGACATTGGTTTTAATTTTATTTTTCATTAAACTAATTAAAATATGGAAATATATTAAAAAACATAAAATCTGAAGAGAAAAACTAGAACATGAAATTAAAATTAAATTAATTCCAAGCAGACCCACCCCACCCATCCAAACCAAGGTATTAAATATCGGTAATATCGGAAATATCGGTAGTCCGAAAACACGGAAATATCGATGGAAATATCGGGATAATATCGATATCGATAAAAATTATATGGAAACCACGGAAATTGTAAGAAAAACTTGGAAATTTTTATTGAAACTTTGCAGGATGTTTATTTAGTCAATTATCTATTAGTTTATTACAAAAAATTGGAAGGAAATGCATTGCATGATGGATTTAACATTATCAAGTTGATTATATAGCGAGCTGACAAACATTGTGAGTGTAGAAAATATGTAGTAATTCTATACGGTCTATGCAAGTCTATAATTAGAAGTCATACTTTGAAAGGCATGTTCTGTGCCATTTGCCAATTCTCTTTTAATTTTGTTATCTATTAATCGATTGGAGAAAAAACTCTTAATTTTCTTCTAAATGTATCCCTCTCACAGTAATGAAATACAAAATAAAAAGACATGGACGTAGCTTGAAACTTGGGTTGAATTGAATGAACCATATAAATACTTGTGTTTCTTGTATGCTTGCACAATTTTACGTCTTGACTACACTAATCCAATTTTTATCACGTTCATTTGCAAACATGCATTTTAAAGAAAACCAATATCGATATTTCATATTGTTTGAATTGGCCAACTTTGCACTAAAATCATCTTATAACAAAAAGAATTAAGCTCTAAATCTTGCACATAGATGATAGACCATGAGAGAAAGTATTGTTACATGAGAGCTTTGTGCAACTCTATATTAAATTTCATCTTGGTGATTCAATGAAGGCTTATTAATTTGTATCCCATATTATAATCCAATGGGGTCTCCCAGCTTGTGACAGTTGAGTGCATAAATCCCACACACTTATCATCAGTGGCGAAGCCAGGATTTATCGGGGGGAGGGGCGAACTTAAACGAATGCAAGGTTAAAGAAAAATGACAACAACTGAATCTTTTTATATAGTAATGTCTTCCATAATTAATCAATACAAATAAATTACAATTGTTGCCGGCGAGGTTTCATGTCATGAAAATGTCGCATAATAGGCTCATTATCGGAATATTTGAAGGAGGAGAAAGATTACTTTTGTAATAGGTAGATTAAGTTTGACTAACCCTTTGTAATAGGTTCGGTAGATTAAGTTTGACTAACCCTTTGTAATAGGAGAAGGATCACTAATGAAAAAAAAAAAGTTCGGTAGATTAAGTTTGACTAACCCTTTGTAATAGGTTCCAGACATGGTGATGAAAGCTCTGGTGTGGTTATCAAGCCTGGTAGACCAGACAAGCTTCCAGTTCGACCTTTTGACAGCAATAACAAAAGCAGGTCCATAGATTCCACAAATGAGCAGATCGCCGGCGACGGTTGGGGTCGATCTTGTTACTGTAGAGTTGACATTGAGTATGAAACCGGTGTTGTTAAAGCCAGTCAGCTTCTGCACATTCTTCTTCCAAACAAGGGATCCGTCGGAGGCCTTAACAGCGTAGAGGTATCCATTCCAGCTAGGGAAGTAGAGTGTGCCATCGAAAATGGCTGGTGTTACAGTTATGTCACCACCTGCGTAGAATTTCCACTTCAAACTGAGATTGGAAACTGTCGCAGGGCTTATCTTCTTCTCCCTGTTGGCATATCTTCGGTTGTACAAGTCTCCGCCGTGGTTTATCCAATCTGGGGCATCCTTTTTTTTCTCTGCAGAACCCCACTGCAAGCCAAAACCAACAAGTTCTGAAAACCACTTATAGAGAGAGAGAGAGAGAGAGAGAGAGAGAGAGAGAGAGAGAAAGAGAGAGGAGCTTACAATGTTAAAACCTGCACTTGGTGTTATGACTAGACAAAATATACACAGAGAAAGGAGAAAAGGACCGTTGGAGAACTATCAGGATAGTCAATGGGATGTGAGAACTATCCCCAAGAAGTAAGCAACTTAATGGACAAGATGCGCACGAGTCCCACATCGGCTAGAGTAAAGTAAGAGAAGAGAGCAGGTGCTATATAAAAAGGAGTGAGAAGCGACATTACAACTTACTTACCTCACCTGGACGGGGTCAATGAGCGATCAGGCTCATGGCCTAGTTTGGTGACCTTTATTAGGGTGCCAGCTCATGGCTAATATCGAGATATTTGGATAATATCGCGATATTATCGATATTATCGATAATATCGAGATATTATCACGAAAACCATTTGGATAGTTAAAAAAATATCGAGACCTCGAAAAAACGATAATATCGCCGATATATCGGCGATATTATCGATATTTTGTTCCTTGATCCAAACAACCACCACGACCAGACCACCCATCCAAACTGTCGGACCACCATCCAAACTGCCATCGCGACCAGACCACCCACTTCCACAACTCGCAGCCACCATATTGGCGTGCCCATCTCAATTAACCAAAGGATTTCGATCTCACGAGCTTGGAGGAGACAGCGAGGAGAAAGAAAGGGGACGATGCACAGAAAGAAAGGGTAGGGTTGCCATTAAAAATTCATTAAATAGTCACTGTTCACCAGCGTTTTAGAAAGAAAGAAAAATAAAATCCTGTTTTCAAGGCATGTTTTTGCTGCTTCTGCTTGGCTTTGAATGGGCCTTAATTGTGAAAAATGTAAACTGTTTTTGTTTACAAACATAAAATACAGCCCGGCTTTTTTTCAGACATGCTTTTGAAAAAAAATTAGGCATTCTCAAACTAGTCTCAAGTCTTTCAAATGAATAAAATCAATTTAATCTTCCCAACGACTACTTCGTCAAAGATGGTCCTATGTAGAAATCTTATGGATAACACTTGTTGATTAATTAAAAATGATGATTCATAAAAGATCTGAGTTTGGCCATACTCTCTAAACCCAAATTCGAATCCAATAAATTCAATGTTATTATCCTGTTGGTTGTTAAACAAAAGATGGGTCATAAGTTTGGATCTTTGGTCAGGTTGGGTCTAGACCTGGCAAACGGGTCGTGTCTGTCGTGTTCGTGTCGTTTTCGTGTAACACCTGTTATCTTAACGGGTCGTGTCGTGTCGTGTCACACCTGTTATCTTAACAGGTCGGGTCACTTTACCCAACGGGTAAAGTGACCCGACCCGTTATGACACATTATGACCCGTTAAGAAAAATATATTTTTTTCTTCAATTTGCACATACCACACATTGCCACATAAATATTACTTCAAAACATTAAAACTCATTTATCGTTTAAGTACTACATCTACATTCGAAAATAAGAGCCTAATAAAAAAACATTCATACACTACTAGTCTATTACAAAATATTAAATGTGTAAGGATATGCAAAATGAAAGAGTTTTTGTTTTCAATGTTGTGAAGTCTTTCATTAAGTATAACATAAGATTTTGTGTTATCCACTAGTGTAAATATTTTAAATTGAAGATCGAGTTCATACATTTTATTCATATAGGGTCAAGGAGTGTAGCTGTAAAAACTCATCAAAATCGGAGTTAAAATAACCGTTAAATCATGATTTTTCGTTTATAACCGTCGAAAAGTTTTGTCCCGTTACTTGATCTCTGAATGTTTCTTTTTTTGCGATTTTTGGCGTATGCGATCTCGAAGCATATAAAAATAAGTTTGATGGTTGGATCGTTGAAATTAGTTTCGTAGAATGCGTATCCCATCAAAACAACAGATTCACTAACACTTAGGGTGCGTTTGTTGTACCGGACTATCTCGGACTGGACTAACTTCAAGGACTAAGCTGGACTGGCTTAGACTAGACTAAGTTGGACTGACTTAGTGAAGTGTTTGGTGCAGTGTCGGACTAAAAAACGGGATAATGAAAAAAAACAAAATAGAACCCATGATATATAACAAAATATTCATATTATTTGCTTGGGTTTATATCACAAATGGTCCCTGAAATTGACCCCATCAATCATGATGGTCCCTGAAATTGAAAATCGATCAATGTAGTCCCTGAATTTTAACTCGCGAATCAATGTGGTCCTTCTGTTAGTGTTCCGTCCAAATTAACACTAAAAAGAGGTTAGAGAACTAATTTTTCATGGTAAAATGACCAAAAAAAGGTTAGAGAACCACTTTTTTTTGTTTTTATTTTAGTTTTAGTACCAAATCCATGAAAAAATGGAGAGAAAAGTGAAGATGGAAAAAAGAAAAGAGAGGTAGTAAGTAAAATTATAAGTAACAGAGTTATTTTTTATCATTTTACCATGAAAAATTGGTTCTCTAACCTTTTTTAAAGTTAATTTGGACGGAACACTAACAGAAGGACCACATTGATTCGCGAGTTAAAATTCAGGGACTACATTGATCGATTTTCAATTTCAGGGACCATCATGATTGATGAGGTCAATTTCAGGGACCATTTGTGATATAAACCCTATTTGCTTTAACAAAATTTCAACCAACAAAATTTTCACATTCCAATTCTCAAATCCAACACCAAAATAGCAGAAACCAATCAAATTTTCAACCAAAATTAAAAGTAGCAGAAACCAATCAAATTATTGAAACTTTGCAATAAATTTCCCAGAAATGAATAGATCACGTCTCCATACAAGTGAGAAATTTGAAAGAACCATAGGCTGTAATCGAAATCTTCAAATGCTATGTGCAATTTCTAGCATTGTTGCATTCATAATTTTCGAATCATAAAAAATATATACAAAATTTTTGCATATCGCCCTCAAATCCAATGGCCTGCAACAAATACAACAATCTGATATACAAGTTTTTTGCACACAAAAAACAAAATCCATAATACAAGCATCACTGAATAAAACCCATAAAACAAAATCAACAACAAACAACGCAAACACAAGATACTGATAAATACCCAAGTGATCATATATTGGAGCAAATTGTTGTTAAAAAAATGGGGATAAAATTTAAAAGTGACAAACTGACAGAAATGGCTGACGGCAATCGAAGATCCATGTTTGCCCAAACTGAATAGAAATCTCCTACCCGATTTCTAATGCTCATCTCGTTAGCAAAGCCATGGCGACTCCATTGCGCTCTCTTTTTATCTCTCTGATCGAAGTTTCTAACTTTTCTGGGAGAGGAAATACGGCGAAGCCCAATTGGGATTTCTGGGAGGGGAAAGAAGGCGAAGCAGGTAGCGGCAAAGCGAGGAAGAAGAGTAGATGGGAAGGGCGAAGAGGGGAGGGGTGAAGCGAAGCAGAGATGGGGCGAAGCAAGGACTAGCAGTCCGCTTCTTATCGGTGGGCCTCGCTAAGACCCTCTAGCGAGCGTTTTGGTCGGAGCGAATCCGGTTTAGTCTCATTAAAGCTTGTCCCTCCTGCTAACAAACACTGGACTACACTAGCTTTTAGTCTAGTCCAGTCCAGTGAAATTTAATGAAGGCAAACAAACACACCCTTAGAGTTTATTTATACTTTCATTAAGTATAACATAAGATTTTATGCTATCCACTTGTGTAAATATTTTAAATTGAAGATCGAATTCATTCATTGTATTCATATAGGGTCAAGGAAGGTAGCTGTAAAAAATCATCAAAATCGGAGTTAAAATAATCGTTAAATCGTAATTTTTTCGTTTATAACCATCGAAAAGTTTGTCCCGTTACTCGATCTATGAATGTTGGTTTTTTACGATTTTTGACGTATGTGATCTCGAAGGATATACAAACAAGTTTGACGGTTGGATCGTTGAAATTAGTTTTGTAGAATGCGTATCCCATCAAAATGATAGATTCACTAACACTTAGAGTTTATTTATACTTTCATTAAGTTTAACATAAGATTTTGTGGTATCCACTTGTGTAAATATTTCAAATTGAAGATCGAATTCATTCATTGTATTCATATAGGGTCAAGGAGTGTAGCTGTAAAAACTCATCAAAATCGGAGTTAAAATAACCGTTAAATCATGATTTTTCGTTTATAACCGTCGAAAAGTTTTGTCCCGTTACTTGATCTCTAAATGTTTATTTTTTTGCGATTTTTGGCGTATGCGATCTCGAAGCATATAAAAATAAGTTTGATGGTTGGATCGTTGAAATTAGTTTCATAGAATGCGTATCCCATCAAAATGATAGATTCACTAACACTTAGAGTTTATTTATACTTTCATTAAGTTTAACATAAGATTTTGTGGTATCCACTTGTGTAAATATTTTAAATTGAAGATCGAATTCATTCATTGTATTCATATAGGGTCACAAAGTGTAGCTGTAAAAAATCATCAAAATCGGAGTTAAAATAACCGTTAAATCATGACTTTTCGTTTATAACCATCGAAAAGTTTTTGTCCCGTTACTTGATCTTTGAATGTTTGTTTTTTGCGAATTTTGGCGTATGCGATCTCGAAGCATATACAAATAAGTTTGATGGTTGGATCGTTAAAATTAGTTTCGTAGAATGCGTATCCCATCAAAACAATAGATTCACTAACACTTGAAGTTTATTTATACTTTCATTAAGTATAACATAAGATTTTATGCTATCCACTTGTGTAAATATTTTAAATTGAAGATCGAATTCATTCATTGTATTCATATAGGGTCAAGGAAGGTAGTTGTAAAAAATCATCAAAATCAGAGTTAAAATAATAGTTAAATCGTGATTTTTCGTTTATAACCATCGAAAAGTTTTGTCCCGTTACTTGATCTATGAATGTTTTTTTTTACGATTTTTGACGTATGTGATCTCGAAGCATATACAAACAAGTTTGACGGTTGGATCGTTGAAATTAGTTTCGTAGAATGCATATCCCATCAAAATGATAGATTCACTAACACTTTGGGTTTATTTATACTTTCATTAAGTATAACATAAGATTTTGTCGTATCTACTTGTGTAAATATTTTAAATTGAAGATCGAATTCATTCATTGTATTCATATAGGGTCAAGGAGTGTAGCTGTAAAAAAATCATCAAAATCAGAGTTAAAATAACCGTTAATCATGATTTTTCGTTTATAACCGTCGAAAAGTTTTGTCCTGTTACTTGACCTCTGAATGGTTTTCTTTTGCGATTTTTGGCGTATGCGACCTCGAAGCATATACAAACAAGTTTGACGGTTGGATCGTTGAAATTAGTTTCGTAGAATGCGTATCTCATCAAAACAAAAAAATTCACAAACACTTAAGAGTTTATTTATCCTTTCATTAAGTATAACATAAGATTTTGTGGTATCCACTTGTGTAAAATATTTTAAATTGAAGATCGAATTCTTTCATTGTATTCATATAGGGTCAAGGAGTGTAGCTAAAAAATCATCAAAATCGGAGTTAAAATAACCGTTAAATCATGATTTTTCGTTAATAACCGTCGAAAAGTTTTGTCCCGTTACTTGATCTCTGAATGTTTTTTTTTTTTTGCGATTTTTGGTGTATGCGATCTCGAAGCATATACAAACAAGTTTGACGGTTGGATCATTGAAATTAGTTTCGTAGGATGCGTATCTCATCAAAATGATAGATTTACTAACACTTAGAGTTTATTTATACTTTCATTAAGCATAACATAAGTTTTTGTGGTATCCACTTGTGTAAATATTTTAAATTGAAGATCGAATTCAATCATTGTATTCATATAGGGCCAAGGAGTGTAGCTGTTAAAAATTATCAAAATCGGAGTTAAAATAACCGTTAAATCGTGATTTTTCGTTTATAACCGTCGAAAAGTTTTGTCCCGTTACTTGATCTCTGAATGTTTTTTTTTTTTTTTGGTGTATGAGATATCGAAGCATATACAAGCAAGTTCGACGGTTGGATCGTTGAAATTAGTTTCGTAGAACGCGTATCTCATCAAAACGATAGATTCACTAACACTTAAAGAGTTTATTTATCCTTTCATTAAGTATAACATAAGATTTTGTGGTATCTACTTGTGTAAATATTTTAAATTGAAGATCAAATTCATTCATTGTATTCATATAGGGTAAAGGAGTGTAGCTGTAAAAAAATCATCAAAATCAGAGTTAAAATAACCGTTAAATCGTGATTTTTCGTTTATAACCGTCGAAAAGTTTTGTCCCGTTACTTGATCTCTAAATGTTTGTTTTTTTTCGATTTTTGGCATATGAGATCTCGAAGCATATACAAGCAAGTTCGACGGTTGGATCGTTGAAATTAGTTTCGTAGAATTCGTATCCCATCAAGTTCAATGGTGTGTATATATATATATATATATATATATATATATATATATATATATATATATATATGTATTAAGTAGATTTGAATTTATTTATTTTGTACGTATAACACTTGAAAAATTAAATGGTATGTATATTTAAGCCGATCCAATGGTCACCAATTTTTAAAATTTAATTTATATATATATATATATAATTATTATAGTTTTTAGGGGTATAAAATTGTTAAATTAATATATATAATTATTATAGTATTTTTTTTAGGGTTATAAAATTAATATTTTGCTTATCATGTATCGTGTTACCCACGTGTATACCCGAACCAACCCGTTATCTTAACATGTGCTTATCGGGTTACCCGATTCGTTATCGTGTCGACCCGAACACCTGTTAATTTCGTGTCGTGTCAAGTCGGGTTATCGGGTCGTGTCAGGAACTGCCAGGCCTAGTTGGGTCTAATAAACTCAGACCTAAGGTCCCATACTACTTCGATGTGTTTAGTTCGATCATATTGAATCAGATTGTGAATAATATAAATCGCTTATTTTATTATCACTATACAATGGCATGACAGTAGGGATGGGCAAAATATCCGTAGGTATGGATAACCGCGGTTACTCGCCCATTTAAAATTCACGGTTACTGTTATGGGTAACTGTTTAAACAAATAAACGGTTATGGTTATAACCGTTTACCCATAAAATTTAAATGGATGGTTATGAATATTACTCTCGGTTACAAATAGGTACTTATTTAACCGTTTATTTAATATTTATAAAATTAAAAAAATAATAATAAAAATTAAAAACCTAAAAACTATTCGATCTCTCCCATACTCCCATCGCCGATTATCTCTCTCATCTCCGCCTCTCTCTCATCTCTTGCATGTATGTATTAGGCTTTACGACTTTTGCATCACCAACCCCACTGCCTATGATGCATGGATACTTCTGTTTGGTCCCGTATCCCATATCCGATACTTGATCGGATACTATCGGATACGATACTTGCCCGATACTCTCGGATACTCGTCCGACACGTATCCTGATAGATGGACACAAATTTGACGTGATAGATACGCGTATCCTACATTTAAGATACACGTATCCAACTTTTAGGATACATTTACACATTCAAAAAAAGGTAATGAGGAGGAGAAAATTAATAGGAGACATCTATAATTGAAATGTGATGAATACAAAGAGCTTCCCTCTGATTAAAACCATGAACACGACTCTCACACTTCTTCTACTGTGTAAAGAGTATTAGATTTCAAACTTTTCTTCTCTAACAACTCAAATGTACTTGAATTTGAATGATGAATTATATTTTAAAATGTAGCTATATACATTTTTATTTGCCGTATCCATAATGTATCGTATCTTAATTTTTAGAGATTTTTCGTATCGCCGTGTCGTGTCGTATCGTATCGGCGTATCCGTATCCGTATCCATGCTTCATAGCCCACTGCCCACTAATTACCATTTCTAGACTATTAAAAACTTATGTAAACCCTAATGCGAAAGGGAAAGATGATTATAGTAATCAATAATATTAGGGTTTTTTAGGGACAAAGCAAACAAGTCATCACTCATCACGAACGCTCCATTTTTGGAAGCTTCAAAAAAGCCCTGCGTCTAAGTTTATGTGGGTCTGCTTCTCTGCTGTTGTCCCTTTAAATGAGAGGCTCAAGTTCACTAATCTGCATTTCATACAAATTTCTTTTTTAATTTTTAACTTGTTAAAAAATGGGTAAATGGGTAAACGGGTATGCAGTTATGGTTAAACAAGTATATGGTGACGGTTATATGGGTATATGGTAATGGGTACAGTTAACCGTTTGTAAATGGTTATGGGTATGGGTATACCTATTTATGCAATTACCCAAATGTTAAACGGTTAAACGGTTATGCGGGTAAGCACTTAAACGGTTATGGATAAATAACCGCGGTTATCCGTCCGTCATAACCGTTGCGCCTATCCCTCGCATGAGGTTTTAAGCTTAAACCTCAATTTTATCATTACCACGTTTCATCTATATGTTTCGGATGAGGTATTTTTCTTACCTTTTCTTTATTTCTTTTTTATGTTTAAATTTATATGTAATTCATCTTTTGTGGGCATTCATTCCAGGATTTGTTTTGAAAATGATTACAAAACAAAGAAAAAATTTGCTGCTGGTTTTCCATCCATAGTTATTGAAAGGTTGTTGTAATTATTTTCTCCATTGGATGTGTTCTAATGTTATGTTTTTCGTTGCACAACTGATAATTGTTATCTTATCACTAAGAATTTTCAATTTGAATATCAGATGAATTTTGAAGCTTCTTTTCACAATTTGGTAAGTTCGTGAACTGTAAGATCATATCCGATCAAGTCACAGAGCCCTACAAAACACGTATTATATTCCAACAAGGATATGATAAAAAAACTAATTAAACTGAAAACAATAAAATTACAATACCCCATGTAATTTTAACGTGTATAATGTAGGAGGAAGAGGTGGCAGCAAGTGAACAAGTACAGGGAGCTATTTTTAATGTGTAATTTAATTATATTTGGTATTGGCTTCCACCATCTGATTCTGTTCTTTCATTATTTTATGTGTTATTGTTCTTCTTGACCATTACAGGGAGCCATTTTTCATAGGGATGTTGCATTTCTTGGTGATGTACGTGCGCTAGAAGCAGCATCAGCTTCTGAGGGTGTCAATCATTGCATGTGGTAAGTACTTTGTGTTTTACGGACCTATGCTTTTTGTGCCAATTTTTTATTGTTATTTTTGTTGGTGTAAGTATTTATGTTAAGTAGTAGCAAACATAGTGTTTTTGCTCTTGCAAGGGAATTGTCTTTTTTCCTCAGTAATATTACAAGGATTTAGGATGGGAGTAAGTGTATTGCAAATTGTTCTGTTCAATAGGAATATAGACATGCAGGATGGAACCGATCACATATTTGGACCTTATTCTTGGAAGATGATTGCCTTATTAAATAAAGTGCATATAATTTGGGTTGGGTTAGAAGATATGGCTACAAGAGGAATTAAATATGTGGATTGCTATGGAGTTGACAATGCACTGATGAGATTTCTTCCTTTCTGAATGGCGTGGTAGTCTGCAAGGAGGGGAAAAAGAAGGGGAGAAATTTCTTCCCTTCCATTATTTGGTTGGTCAAGGAAGAAAATACTCATCTTTGTCTCCTTAGTCCTGCCTAAATTAACTGGGGTCTGAAATGTTCTTTTTTAGAAGAGTTGGAAGTTTTCTTATTTTTAGAGTTATAATGAAATGTTCAATTGAAAGCAGGTTCGTGTAGCTGATCCAACGTTCTTGGGATATTTCATTGATAAAGGTGTTTCAGCTGCTGCAAAATTTGTTCGTAAGGTAATTGATAACAAGTTAACTCTCTCTCTTTCCTACCATTTTCAATCTAAAAGGTATAAATCTTCTAAGACACATTCGTTCATGTCTTTCAAACTTAATACTTTTTACTTCTCTGTCCATATATTTTGTCTTGCATTTTTTTTATTGGTTTAAAAGCTATAACCGAGTATTCCAGAGCACTTTGCAATAATATAGTTTCATATATAATACTCTTACACACATTTTTACTAATTTCTATTATACAATCAACCATTCACAGGTCATGCTATTCATAGAGTGGTTCAGAGAATTCGAAGAGCTTCATTCACCCAATTTATGCTCTTCATGTAAAAATTCTTTCACAAAGTTCAAAACATCTTTCAGTGTAAAAACATTAACTTCTGTAACAATCTCTTATAGCTTTGAAACACGGTTTCTAATCCCGCAGCAACGCACGGGCCATATTTCGAGTACCTACTCAAAATAAAATTAGCGAAAGTGTTTTCCTTACACCGTTTACCTGCCAAAAAAAATCGCAAAGCATGGTGTGTTTGCGTTAGAAATACAAAATTATTGTGGCTTATAATTAACTGAGAAAATGAGAAGGGGTGCAGTAAAGAGAGAGGAGAGATTGTAGAATGCTTAAGAATTTTTGCGTTGTATTTTTGCCTTTATTAATAGTAAAATAAGAGGAAATGATTAACTTGTCCTCCAAATAAATACAATCTTAAAAAAAAAATAAAAAAAATAAAAAAATTAGTTAGGGTAATAAATAATTTAGAAACCAAATCTACTTAAAATTTACATCTATCATACAATTAAAGAATATCCATGACAGGAACGAAACAATTATAAGGGAAGGACCTCTCTCTCGAACACAAAAAATAAAAGGGAACTTTAATGAAAATGGCTTGGACCAACAAATATTTAATCAAAAACCATCCCAAAATGTTGTTTAACCAAAAAGGCTCAAAGTTCAATAAAAAATCATCCGAAACTATTGTCCACGGGCCAAACTTACAAGCCCAACCCACTACAAATCTACACTTCTGTAAATACACCTAAATGATTCAATATTTCCTGACTTAAACCAGCACGAAACCGCCATAATAACTCTCTGTCTTCCTATCAAATCGAATTCCCCCATTTCAAAAATAACCAAATCAAAGTTCAAATCAAAGTTGAAAAAGGAAGCATTCATGGAACAAAGCCGCCGAAACAAGTTCAAAGGCAGAAACTCCGTTGACACAATCCGGCGAAAAAGCAGTGCAAAACGTACCAGAACCTTAGTCGGAACAAATTGGCGAAAAAGATGTGGAAAATGTACTAGAACCTCCGTGTGAATAAACTAGAAAAAAAAAAGTGCAAAACACACCAGAACCACCGTCGAAACAAATCCAAAAAAAAAAAAAACCAAAAACCAAAAACCCAAACATAAAACTGTTTTTGGAAAAACATAACACTGTTTCTGGAAAAAAAATCAGATACAATGTTTGTGTAAAAGCTAACACTGTTTCTGGAAAACTAAAACTGTTTATGGAAAAAAAAATTAGAACCACCGTCGGAACAAACCGGCAAAAAACTAACATTGTTTCTGGAAAAAAAAAACCAAAATATAAAATTGTTTCTGGAAAAACAAAAAAATAACACTGTTTCTGGAAAAAAAAAAGAACCAAAACATATAACTGTTTCTGGAAAAAAAAAAAAAAAAAAAAAAACTGTCTCTGGAAAAAAAAAAACATAAAACTGTTTATGGAAAAACCAAAACATAACACTGTTTCTGGAAAAACCAAAACAAACACTGTATCTTAAAAAAAAACAACAAAATATAACACTGTTTCTGGAAAAAAAAAATATTTGCAAAACTGTATCTAGAAAAAAAAAACATTGTATCTGAAAAAAACTAAACAAAAAGCTAACAGATTTCAAATTTATTTTCTGGAAAAACAAACGATGAACTCTACTGAAGAATAAAAATTGAAAAACAGTATCTCGAATACACTATGAAAAATTGAAAGGTTAATAATCAGATGAATGAGGAGGGAATGGCAGAAATTCACCTTTGGCTTTTTTGCCGATGTCGGTGAAAGTGCAGATCCTTGCTCATCTTTACAGAGAAGAGAGAGAGTGAGAAATTTTGGGTGGGAGGGAGGGAGAAAGAGAGTGACAAAATCATACCGTTTTGCTTGTAAGAGATCGTTTCTGATTTTCACAAAGATCGAGACGGCTCAAAATTAAGTTTGGGGTCGAAGCTGTGGTTTTTACATATTGATAGAAATGAAGTTGCCATGCGAGATTAGAAAGAAAAATGAAAGATTTTGAATGTCAAGAAAAAATGGGGGAGAGAATATGAGAGAGATCCATGATGAAGAGAGATTAAAGAACAAAAGCTAGCCGTTAAGGATAAAATCGTAAACTCAATATTCGGACCATTTTAATTAGCCTTTAGACTTTGTTCTAACCATCAAATACAGTTATTACATGATTTTTTTTTTCCTAAAATAAAATGTCGGGAGGTGGAATGCTCCCCTTGAAAGCGTTCGTATCGTATAAACCTATTCCAATTCCTCTTTCGCTTTTTCATAATTTTTTTATAAATTCAATCAAATTGTTGGGAATTTTTTTTCCTTTAACGTTTAGCGTTCCGGAAGTACCCTTTCACCGCCGTGCTGAAATTCGCTGCCGAGGAATTCAAAGTGCCCTCCCCAAACCAGCGCTACCATCACCAACGGTAATTCGATTTCTGGGCTTTTGCATGTTGCTGTACATTTCGGTTGTCTCGTGAAGTCTGTGACTTTCCGAATTGATGATTTATGGGTGATCGCAAATTTCGATTGATTGTTTGTGGGGTTTAGGGCATTGATCGGAATCGAATTAGGGTTTTTGGTTTTTGGTAATTGGGCATCCCATTTTTCATATTCCGAAGTATGAATTGCAATACGCTTATGAAGATTATATCTTGTGGTCTTTTTAATTGACAACTCGAATTTATAATTCATCTAGAGCATAAGTGGTATAAACTCGAATAAAGATCGAATTTTGAATTTAGGGAATGTATAGAGCGACTTCACATAAGTGCACATTAGAATTTCTATAGAATGTTTGAACAGTTCATAATTTTTCTCTGCTTCAGCTGAGATGTACTTGAAATCCCCTACATTTTTATGGAGTATCAATGTGCACAATTTGAAATGCGTGACTTCATTGCCACCAAGTAACGGTATCTCAGTCCTTTTCCCTTTGAGGACAACAAGCTTTGTTTTGTTATCTTAATTACTATATGATTCCCATATCCTAAGAGATCAAAACAGAAATTAGAAGAAATTGATATTTAACAAAAGTAAATGTATGTCAATATCATAGGGAAGAATATTAACAAAGGAAAGATGATACAGTATCTTGGAAGACAGTGTAGATTTTATACTTATACTGTGGGCTCTGCAAGACCTCTTAATTTTCAGGATATCAATGCGTTGGGTGTTGAAATTTTCTTGTTTATTTCTTCTCACTTTTGTGCAGATGGTGTTGGAATCAATCCTCAGCAAAGTGCAGGTCTGCCAATGCTTTACCTTTATTTCTCTTTTCTGTTCTCCATTTATTTTTTTTGCTATTGTATAATTTTGTATCCTAAATTCCTAATCAGCAATTTAGACGCACTATATAGATTTACCCTACCAACCTTCTCTCCATAGAATTAGTCTTCATAACATTAGTTCAACATGAATGTATTTTATGTTTAACCACTCCAGACCTTACGAGTAACAGAAAGCGTACTTCGCTTTTAATAAAAAACGGAATGGTCAAAATGCTGGCATGACAGCTGTTGCTAGTTACCCTGGTAATGATTAAAAAGAAAAAAGGAGTGGATAGTTTCTGCAAACAGGGATTTTTATTAAGCTTTGATGTGGGAAAAAGTAGAAACGGTGGTAGGGAACCTTAATAAACTTGCAGGAAAGGATTAGGGAAGGAATCAGATTCGCTAACATTGCCAAAAAGAATCCATGTATTACTACTGCTTTGGTTTACTAGTGCTTTCTCCACACGTATCCTTCTCCACCCTCTTCCTTTATATGTGCATATTGTCAAACTTTCTTAGCGCCATTCTTCATGTAGTTTCATCAACCTCAAGTTAGAAAGAACGAAATATCCATTGATAGGCAGAGGAAGTAAGAAAAATGGAAAAACATTTCAATCTGTTAATGTTACCACTTTTACCGGTTGTTATGTTTCTTTCAGGTATTACCTGGGTAATGCTAGGGAGACCAAATTTCTAAACCAAATGATGTGGATGTTGATGATTGGATTTTACTTAAGAGTTGATTGACGTGCTCATTTCCTATTGGTGACACATCATTTGGTTTGTAAATTTGGTTTAAAAATTTGGTTGCCCTAGCATTATCATATTTCTTGATCATATCAATTTTTTTGGTTTATGTTTCTTTCACAATTTGTATGGATAATGGCATTGACTATAATGTAGCATCGGTCCTTTTGTAAACATGCTCAAATCAATATGATCGAAATTCAAAATATTAATCTGTCACATCCTTGGAGTAAATTAAGGGTGGAAAAAATTAACTAACAACCCTTTTAGTTAATTTGAGCACCAATTTTTCATGTCAAATTTTAGAGCAATTGGTTTCTTGGATGTTTGCAGGACCAAAGTTAACTGAATCTGCTAGAACTTTCACCATTGTAAACAATTGCAAAGAGACAGTCTGGCCTGCAGTGACTCCTGCGGACAACTTCACTGCTGGTGGTTTTGTGCTAAAACCAGGCCAGTCAATCCTGTTCACTGCCCCAGTTAGCTGGTCTGGCAGGATATGGGGTCGAACTGGCTGCAACTTTGACAAAAATGGCAATGGCTCGTGCCAGACCGGGTCCTGTGGGAGCGCCCTCCAGTGTGGAGCCTCAGCAAAGCCCCCAGCAACACTCGCCGAATTCACATTGGCCAAGCAAGACTTTTATGATGTGAGCCTTGTTGACGGGTTCAACTTGCCGTTGGTTGTGACGCCTCTAAATGGTACGGGAAATTGCAGTGTATCTGGTTGTGACACGGACCTGAGATCGAATTGCCCGAAAGAGCTAGCTGTCAAGGCAAATGGGAAGAATATTGGATGCAGAAGTGCATGTGACGTGTTCAACACAGATGAGTACTGCTGCCGAGGGCGTTATGGCAATGCTGCGGTGTGTAAACCCACATATTATTCCAAGAAGTTCAAAGAAGCATGCCCTACTGCCTACAGTTATGCTTATGATGATCCGACCAGTATCTTTACTTGCTGGGGCACAGATTACGTCGTCGCTTTCTGCTCAACCAGGTTTGTCATCAGCTAATTACTTGCACAAAAACTGTTTTAAATCTCTCTTTGGGATTTGGTGCAGTGATTATATAATCGAGGGTCGAAATAAGAAAAGATTTTGAACATTGAAATTTGATTCTTCATATATTTGTATCTTTGGTAATGTTCTCTTGCCAAATATATGTGCGCTCTTGATGCTGTGCGCTTTGCAAATAAAAATTGATCAATGTTTTAGCATTTTGTATCTGATTATTTTTTTTTTTCCCTTGTGGTGTAAGTTATTAACTTTTATTGTTATGCAGGAAGCGACCGATGTGCACATATCGCCACCATAAGATTCCGTGTCCTAATGTATCTGGATCAGTAGGTTTAAAGTCTTTGAGATGGTGGCCTGTGATGCTTGGATTGTTAATGATGATTAATTTATGGATTAATTTTTGAAAAAAAAAAATATTTTTTTCCTCTCTTAAGTTCTTTTGAACTTGGAAGCAGCACTTCAAAAGAATGTATTTTTTTTCAGAGAATTGTCCATGCTGGTTGGTTGTACAAGTGAAGTTGTTCATTTTATTCTTTTCTTTTCAAAGAGACGGAATATATTTGAATACAGTTGCTTTACACAAACTTTGCTTGTCTCCACTCTCTCATCTTCAACTTCTTAATAAACAAAATATAATGTTGAGTTATTAGGTCTAATATTTTTTACTGTATTATAAGTATAATCAGCTTTGAAATAAATCAGTTAAGTTTTTGGTAAAATGTACTTTGTAAAAGTGTTGTGAATAGAAAAAGAATGTTAAAAAGTGTTTGATAACTTTTCTATAAAGTTGCAATAACCGTCTATAATAACCAAAAAGGACAATGATTTAAATTTTATTTTTCAGCAAACTAATAAAAATTTCGAAATATATTAAAAAACATAAAATCTGAAGCAGCCATACCCGCTTCTATGTGCACTCTCTCTTACTAGTCAGCTATGCAAAGGATTTCGATTTCATGAGATAGTAGGCGGGAGCCTGGAGGAGGCGGCGAGGAGAAAGAAAGAAAAAAAATGGCCGGTTTTTAAAGCATGGGTTTACTGCTTCCGCTTTTCGACTTTGAACGGGCCTTAATTGTGAAGAAACAAGAATTTTTTTGCTTACCAAAGATATAATACAGCCGAGGTTTTTTTCAGACGTGCTTTTAAAAGCATTTAAGCACTCCCAAACTAGTACTAAGTCCTTCAAATAAATAAAGTCAACTTATGCTTGCCAACAACTACTTGGCCAAATAGTTGGCGACCATGTGATAAGGCGCCAAAGTACAACTCATGCAACGAAAAGTACCATTGAGTCGGTTGATCACAAGTTCTGAATCACCAAGGACGAGGACGCGGGCTGCTCTTAAGTCGTGGAGGACGTTAAGACCGATGATAAGAGCTTCGTACTCGGCCTGGTTATTCGTACAATTGAAATCGAGCTTGAGAGAGAAACACCAGCGGTAGTGATCCGGGGATTGAATGACGATGCCAATAACGGCCGAAGCCGAGGTACTTGAACCGTCAAAGTACATCGTCCAATAATTATCACGTGTTTCGACCATGCCGATTTCAACGTCATTGCCCCCGAAACCATATAGAGAGGGGTGTTGGGCCAAAAAAAGGGCTAGTGCTTGCCCTTTGACGGCTTTTTGGGGCACGTATTGCAAGCTAAACTCGGACAGTGCCATTGTCCATTTCCCAATGCAGCCTTTTATTATAGGCCTAGTGAGCATGTAACGAATGACATCTGTCTAGGCAATGACCTACGTAACCGATAGGAGCATGTAATGTCGAAGTTTCGATGCGGCGAAAAACAAGGCCAGGCAAAGCTTCTCGACGGGTGGATAGTTGATTTTAGGCGAATTCAGATTCCGGCTGAGATAATAGATAGCCCGTTCTCTCCCGACAGCGCTATCATGGGCCAGTAAACAACCAATGGACACTTCGACCGCTGAAATGTAAAGTTTTAGAGGCTGTCGCGTCGAGGCGGTACGAGGACGGGTGAGGTTGTAAGGGAAACCTTGACTTGGGTAAAAGCTGCTCGATGTTCTTCGCGCCACTCGAACTTGTCTGAATCCTTGAGTTTCAAAAGCGTGGAGAACGTCTTCATTTTTCCTGCCGAATTAGCTATGAAACGGCAGAGAAAATTTATCTTGCCGAGCAAGGACTGGAGCTGCTTTTTGTTCGTCGGGGGTGAGGCGTCAATGATCGCATGGGTTTTATTTTCATCCACCTCGATGCCGATACACCGAAAGCGCACTTGGCCGGGTTCATTTTGAGATTATGTCGACGCATGCGAAGGAAAGCTTGCCGAAGATCATCTAGATGCGTTCGGCGGCTTTTTGATTTAACCACCACGTCGTCGATATATACTTCTATAACCGTGCCAATCAGGTCATGAAAGATGGCGTTCATAGCACGTTGGTACGTGGCACCAGCGTTTTAAAGACCAAATGGCATGACTACCCACTCGTAGGTTCCGAGGGCCCCCGAGCAACGAAAGGCAGTTTTGTGAACATCGTCTTCGGTGATAAAGATCTGGTTGTATCCAGCATGTCCGTCCATGAAGGACAACATCTCATGGTTAGATGCGGCGTCAACCAATAAATCTGAAATTGGCATTAGATATTCATCTTTGGGGGTTGCCAAATTTAGATTGCGAAAATCAATGCAAATGCGTAGAGCGCTGCTTTTCTTTAGTACTGGTACGATATTTGCCAACCATTCAACGTATCGAGCGGTCCGGATAAACCTGGCTTTTAAAAGTCGAACTAGTTTGTCTTTTATGCCGAGTTGGACCTCGGTCGAGAACCGCCGGGGAAGTTGGCCAAAAGGTTTACAACCAGCTTTAATGCGTAATTCATGCTCGATGAGAGTTCTATCTAGACCTGGAATCTCATGGTAACTCCAAGCAAAACAATCTTTAAATTCGTTGAGCAACTTACAAAGGTCGTTTTTTATGGGTTAGGGTACCAAAGCACTAATAAATAACGGCCGAGGGTTATCGGTTGCCCCAACATTTATTTCTTCTAATGGGTCTTTGACTTGGGGCCGACTATCTTCGAGTTCGGCGGGGGCAACCTGAACTTTGTCGAGGGAGAGGACAGGACCATTATCTCATTCGGCGAGGAACTCCACGAGGTTGACGCCTAAATTTGGTTGTTTGGAAATAGCATACCAATGAGCCAGCAGACGTTCCATGGTAGTTGAAATTGCGGCCCGGCGTTCGGCCTGATTTGTGTCAGACATCAGGATCAGAAATGAGGTCAGCCAACCTGAGTCTCGCCGAATCCTGATGAACAGTCTCGGCGCCAATCTCGATGGCCTTCTGAACGGAAATCCGAGTCAGACGTCCTTCATCATTGAAGCCCTGCAAGGTGATGTAGCCGACGTGGTCGTCGTAGTATCGTGCCTGGATCATGTTAGCTTCGAATGGCTGATTATCGGCCGGATGAACCACGATCGATTCGTCGTCCCAAAAGATGAGAACTTGATATAATGACGAAGGGATACAACTTGTTTGATGAATCCAATCTCGACCGAGCAAATCATTGTACTTGGTTTTGGAGCCGACTATGAAAAAGGCAGTCATGTGATTGCGTCCTGCGATATTTACTTCCAATGAAAGTATCCCTTTGGTCTGGGAGTTATCGCCGACGAAGCTACTCATGGTGATGGTGATCCCTGATGGAATAAGCTCATCGTTAGAGCGACATAACGCCTTCATGATGGTCACGGGCATGATATTGACAGTCACTCCACAATCAACAAAATTTTTGGAAACCGGTATCCTTCAATATGAGCCGTAACATATAACGATTTCAGATGATGGAGATTAACTGATGGTGTGCGAGGAAATAATTCAGCGAAAGCTGCTTTGAGTTGATCTTTTGTTGCTAGCTTGCTTTCTTCAGTAGCCACAAAGTCGATTTGTGTGGCCTCATCGGCAACTACGTCGCCGTCTAAGGAATGCGGTTGAGACCTGAAAAATCGACCGATAAGACATGGACCATACTGATTTCCATATTATCAAAGACTGAAGGACCCATCTGGTCACGATCTTCCTCTTGCTCTGGACCTCTTCTTCTGGATCCTCTTTTGCTGGACCCTCTTCTTTCGGTCTCGCATGGAGAGTGTCTGCCTTGTCTGCCTCGACTATCGTTGAAGTATGTTCTGGCGATATGTCTTCAAGAGCGTTTGCGTTCTGTTTATTGATCTTGGGTACATATGAAATCAGAATTGGGTCTAGAACTTGCGTCGCGACACAAGCTTGCTCTTGATACTTGACGCGGGCTTTCCTGATGTCAAGATAGACATCCAATCGTGCGACACGTTCCGTTTCATCAATAGTAAGGTCGAAGAGAGAGACGGCTGAAAATACTTTGAAATGATGTCGCAAATATTGGAGATCTTCAAGAGAGAATGGAAGCTCGGCGATGTCGATATCAGTATACGGATCAACACCAAAGTCGAGGACTCGGGCCTCGCGTATATGCTGGAACCTAGCATTCAACCCTGGGTCCGAGTTTTTTTGAATGATTCGTTCAGCATCTGAACAAGTTAACACGAGATTGATAATATCTTGGCATGCTTTCAGCAGACCGTATAAATTATTAGCCGAATGTTTTTTATGGAACCCTCGCATGTACTCTAAAACCTCCCCAAGGAACGGTGGATGCAGATTCCGTCTAACTTTGATTAACGGTTCCTGTACGGGTAACGGGGAAGTTTTCTGTCAGCTTCCTTCTTGAAGTATTCAAGGCTTGTTTTTATCTCCCCGAGCCGAAGAAGAAGTTTAATCTGTTTTTCGGATTCCTCAAGTGTGGTTTCGACGTCAGGGTCGACTGCCTGCTTTCCGTGGAGCAACTCTGTCATAATGGTCGGAGGTTGTCGTTCATCATCGTTACTGGCTTTTTCCTTCGGCTGCCACTTGGGGGCCGAAGTTTCTTGGGCTGCTCGTCGATAGGCCATGCAATCTATTCTCTAGCGTCGACGCTTCTGGGACTTGGACAGTGCAGTGTACACACTGTTGGGGGAATGATAAGTATATCAGCATTGATCTCGTGGCTTAGGGGGTTTGAAGGTGCGCTGGTTTATAGGTGAGCTTGAACTACTAGAGCTGCACGCGTAATAGTCTTCATTGTAGAATGGTGCGTCGAAATCAAGGTGATGTGGTAGAAACTAACACACAATTTAAACCCTCTTTTAGATAGTGGTAGTATGTGTAACTAGGGATCGTTCTAGGCCGGGGATTAGAAGGGATGCTAATCAACACTAATTAGACTCAAAAACACAAAACTAAGCTAAACTGACTCAAAACAAGAACCCAAGGGTGACTTGGACGAAAATTGAACTAACTTGACATGAAACAATAAAGGAGGATGTGTGGATGAATTTAAAGTAAACCTAAGTACTTGCAGAAACAAACTAAGGGTAGTACGAAATTGGGTGTTTTTAAGGGTGAAAGGCTAGCTAGAGGGTCCTTCTCCACACATGACACATATGCATACAAATTGATTTCTAGTTATTATTCCTATAAACCATGAATGGCAATGCCCCAAATTAACCGTGAGCTGCACAAATGAACTCTCAAATTTTCCTAAATTCATTGAATTGGACTCAGCGACGCAACCAAATTATTCTTATCAAGTTCCCTATATGAACTGCATAATATAGATACAAATCCAAGATCATTAAGTTCTATGAAAATCATAAGCATTGACAAGGCATTCATAACTATGAACTGCATGATACTCCTGCCAGGAATTTACTTAACACAATCATGACTAGTGACTTTTACTACTTATAAATATAAGTTCATAACGATTAGGTCAAATTCCCTTATATTCTAGCATCAAATCCTTGCATGAAAACTAAGTATGCATCCTTAATCAACACACAAGAATAAGTTACCAATAAAACAGATAAGTAAATTCATTCACGATTTATGAAACAATAACTGGATGTAATCAATTCATATAACACATATGTTCATGGCTTCGAATTCACCTCTAACTAAAACGAACTTAGTTCCACATGTTCATCATAATTGAAAACCAAATTAAAATAAACATTGAAAATAAATAAGGATAGAAAGAACTCATAAATCTCCCCGGCACTCCAATGGATGGTTGCAGGTTCGGCCTTTCTTCTCTCCTCCTTGCAGGTGCGGCACAACTCTCTTAAATCTCTCTAAAACTCTCTCTGAATTTCTCTCTAATTTCTCCATGAAATATGCGGCAGCAAGGGTCCATATATATAGGCAGGGTACAGCCCAATCCAGGGAGAACAAGGATAGGCACAGCTGACATCTAGGAGGAAATGGATTACTTGTTTGCATAGTTTTAGGACTCCTTAAATCAGATTTTAAATGTGATAAGGAATCCCCCTTGTAGCTGGGGATAAGGTAATATAGAATTAGGATAGGATAGGATAAGATAAGGTTGGTTTGGATAATGTTAGATAAGATAAGGTTGGATAAGGTTTCCTTCTTTTTAGCTGATTCCTTATCTTCCAAGCCTTGGTTTAATTTCTCCAGATTTGTAGCACATTCCTAGCCTCTTTTGAACTTCAAAAACGTCCATTCTTGTGCTCTCCACTTGTGCTATCCTTTCCAAGCCCAAAACTGCTCCAAAATGCCATTTCTTGTCACCTTTGCCAATTGGACCTAGAAACACACGAAAATAGCTTAAAACACTATAATAAATATAAACTAACTCACTAAATGCAAGGAAATAAGCTAACTAAGTCGCATAAATATGCTCATATCACAAGGCGTCGTCTAGCCGAAGACGGCTTGGTATCTTGTGCTTGAGGACCAAGCCTGTCGAAGACTGTATTACGTTGGCCTGTTCCAAGCGTTTTTTTGGGTGTCACCGTGGCTGTATGCACTCGCGGTGTCTCCACCCGTCGTGGCTTTTCTTTTGGTTCAATTAAAACAACGTCTGCTTTGCACCGACTACACAGGACTGTGGGTCCGTTAGGTTCCTCGGCGCTAGAGCTTGACATGGATTCGACAACGGCCGGCCCGATTGAATCTTAGGGTGGTTCCTTTGAGAACAAATCAATTTTTAGTCGTGGTCGAGAATTCTATTTTGGGACGTGTCGTGTCAAAACGAACTCGGCCTTTCCTTTTCCTTTATCCCTAGGTAGACGAGCATCTACCATGCCCACTGTCGCCGTACGAAATGGGTCAGCGTCGACACCCATTTTCTTTTCTGGAAATTAAGTTTACCATTGTCAATCCAGCTTTGGATGGCATCCCGAAACACGACGCAGTTGTTCGTCGTGTGTTTGTTCGAGTTATGGTACTTGCAATACGTCTATCCTTTCAGTTATTTGGCCTTGTGTATATTATGTCCTGGCCTAAGTTTGATAACTTTATCAAGTAGCAACTGATCGAAGATGGATTCGACTTTAGTTATGTCGAATGTATAGACTTTCGGTGTTTTGACGGTCGACTCTTCGGTGATCGAGCGAATTTTGGCATCTTTGGGGTTGGCATTAACTAACGCCTTGCATATGTATGGTTTGTCAATTATTATCTCGGCCACATCCACATTGGCATATTCTTAGGCCTTGGTTGACGCATAACTGACCGTCGAGATTTTGTAAATTGTTCCTCCTGACGGGGACTTTGAAGCTCTCTCTTCTCGGAGTAAGTAGTCATATTGCTCAATGTGTTAAGCCAATTCGTACATGTCTCAGAAGTTTGCCCCCAGAAATTTCTTCTTGTATTCCACGTCCAGCCCATTCAAAGCGGCCTAACAAATTCGACCTCGGGAAGAGGCACTCGGCACCAATTTCTAGCTGACTTAAACCGTGTAAGATAATCCATTGGTGACATTAGACGCTTGGGCCATTCTAGCCAATGAAGAAACTGACATTTCCATCCCTGGTCGGTAGAACTGCTCATGGAATTTTTCGACCAGTTCCTCCCAACTTTGGATAGAGTTAGGTAGGAGGTTGATGTACCACGCAAATGCCGAGCATGTCAATGAAAAGTTAAATAGACGCAGTTTATGAAAGTCACTATTAACATCTCCACATTTTGCAGTAAACCCAGCTACATGTTCTAACGAAGGCAAGGATGATTCTCCTGCAAAAAGACTGAAATCTGGGATCTTGAAGCATTTAGGATATTCAAACTTCTCCACGTAAGCTAGGTATGGATGGATGAATTTCGGGAACTTCGACCCCTTTTTCATGGCCCAATTGATCATCTTTTGGACCTCGGTCATATCAATGGATGTTTCCACTCTTTGGTCAGATCCGTCTGATCTACTGCTCGACCCTCCTCTTTTTTCCAAATCAATTGTTTTGAGCCAAGCAGATCCTGTTTCGGCCTGTAGTGGACTACTTTTAAGTGCAGATTGTCGGAGCTGTTCAACGGGCCCACCTTCGAAGATTCTATTAACCAATAGCTCGAGCAATTTGGTGTGTGTGTGTCACCATTGCGTCATATCACCTCGAGCAGACTGTTCAGTTTTTTGCTGACGATTTGTTCAACTTGTCGAGATTGCTCAAAGTCGTCTCCGAAGAAACAACCTAGTCGGGGGATCAGAACCATCGCCATCGTCCTCATCGCAGTCTTCCACTCGCCTTTCAATAGAAATGCCTATGATTTTATTGGGAGTTTCTGCATTGTGAGGTTGACCGTCGGAACAAGCCTTCCTTTCTAGGCGCGTCGCACCAGCAACCTCAGGTGTTACGGTAATAAGAGGATTTTGCGCCTGTGACGAATCTTGTCCTAGGGTTTGAATTGGCAAGTCGGTCGTTGACTTCCCCATGAAACTTTTCTTTTTTACTGACCGTGTCTCAATGGTCATGAACTCTATAGTTTTAGCACTAGGTCCCACCGGGCGTGCCAAAATGTTGACCCTAAAAACTACCAAACCTACGTGGCACACAGGCCGAGTAACTAGTGAGCTAACTACGTCATTCGGTTATGTGCAGGGTGTGCCAACTCAACGGTCGAGCTCGGCTAGGGAGTAAAATATATGGATGTGGCGTTTGAGCGCACTGCTGACTTCTTGATCTTGCAACTGCGGCCGAGGAAAGAACACGTCTCGGCCTTTGGGTTCTAGAACCTGAAGACAAGGCTGCTAGTTCTGCAAAGTTCAACATCAAATTCAGCTTTCAATGTGCCGAATATAGTAACCTGTAACACCTCACTTCGCCGAAAAGGCTAATGAGATGACATCTGTCTATAAAGATTCGAAAATCTTTCTTGACAGAGACTTGGATAGATAACCAGTCGGCCTTGACGCAGTGCTGTTTATCCAAACTGAAGGTGCTCCGTGGTTGGCTGATTCTACGGCAACAGTGTTATTTATCCAAACTGAAGATGTCACCAGTTGCCTTCACAGTGTTGTTTATCCAAACTGAAGATGTGTCGGCGAGAAAAAGAAAATAAAAATCTCAAGGTTGTTGAGAGGTTTCGCGTAGAGCGAGGGTTTGTGCAGGGCAGTTTGTGTGTTGAGTTGGAGGGGGCTTGAACGATGTACTGGTCTCGTATTTATAGCAATGAATCTACTCCTCGCCGAATCAGAGATGTATTCGAACCAGAACTCCTCATCCCAATCTGATACTGTTTCAGCTAATCCTACTACCAATGGGTTTCTGAATTAATCCATACAATAAGTCAGATTCACTCACTAATTTTACGCGCCTTTAACCTTGAAACCCCTTTGTCATACCAGGACTCGGCTCCTTTACCCTTATCCGAACCAATTCTTCTTGCAATAAGACTTAGCTAACCTGATTGGGTGGCCTACGATAGTTTAGGCCGAATATCACCGTAAGCTCGGCCCCAATAAACATTTTGGGCCCAAACAGAACAACATAAATTGCCTGTTTTATATCAGATAGAATCGCATGAGTTTTTAAGCTTAAACCTCAATTTTTTCATGGCATGTTTAATCCATAATAACTCACAAATACAACGCGGTATTACCTCGATATTCAATCTAACAACAAATTTTTGTGTTGTAGTTGGTCAAGTGACAATGTGGGACCATGATTCCCACCTTCCTAGAACAATGAATACTCAAGTCCGCTCCACCGACTAAGGCCCGGAGTAGAAGAAACATTATACACCCCTTATATCAAGGGATAAAACAATCAAGTGGTTCTCAGCATATACATATTTGTTCACTCAACCTGCGAAGTGAGACAACTATGTTTGGAGTGGTCATTTCACGACATTGTCCATGTCAACTACCCCCACTCATAGGCTCTCTTGTCTAATATGGGCATCGCTTCCCCTTAATTGCGAGACGTCATGTTAGGCTGATTGGTATGGTAGGCAAGACTTCCCATGCCATGCCGAGAGCATGCAACTCTGCTCTGATAAACAGCATGTCTGAGAAGACATGCTCTGCCATCGACCCCCACTTCCTCTGATGACCCAGGAAGTGACAGACAGCTCGTACCAGCTCCTCAAGGCCAATAAATAAGTGAATCAACTATGCACAAAAGGTTAGGCACTCTGAGCCATAAAACACTTTTTTCTACCAATACCTTAACAATCTGACTTGGCCATCGGAGTACTTACGCCAAGAACCACCACCCCCGACACTCGGCCTAACAGTTATTGCTTGTCTTCGGTCTGTGCAGGTTGGAACCACATCAGCTGCCCAAAAACCACTCTAATAGTTTAGTGTTTTCAATTAGAGTTCAAATTCATATTCCCCTATAAACAACTTTACCCCGACTTATTGCCGGTCATCCTGACCCTTCATATGACCCAGACTTTGAAGGCAACTACTGCTGAAAATGTACCCATGACGTCTGCCGAGAAAGGTCATGTTCCACCACCACCTCCGCCTGCATTGTCCATGCTAGTGGACCCCATTCGCGAGATGCGAAAAAGGATGAGCAATGACATGAAAAACTTATGACGCAATTATGGGGCCTCATCCTCAACACTATAAGGTGCTTATTGTGACTAGAGTCTCAGTTAGATCGCAAAACCACCGATATCCATGTCATTGGTATGGTTTACCTCAATACCATGAAAGAACCTGCTCCTACTCCCACGCCTGCGGAAGCACCTCCTCGAACAAGAGTAGCCCCCATCGCAGAACCACCTACTATGCAGTAACGTGGTTCCAGGAGCCAGACGAGAGTCCTCTCTAATAATCATAGGCAACTTAATTTTCATCTTAGAGGTCCCGGCCAAGTGTGCTCAGAGGGAAGAATACAATCGCACTATAAGGGAGACCCTCTCTCCGCTAACCTGGCATGTGAGCTTCCAGCATATAAGTTCACGAGCCGAGGGTGAAATACTTCAAGGAAGACTCAAACCCTTCCAGCCATATTATGTCGTACAGGAATGCGATGGCTCTGTACAACCACAGTGACTCCCTAATGTGTAAAATGTTCCTCTTCAATCTCGAAGGGAATTCGATGAAGTGGTACACTGGCCTTCCATCTGAGTCCATCATGGACTTCAAAACCCTGAGTGACGAGTTCATGAAGTCTTTTTCACGTACAAGGAGGTGAAATGAGGGACAAATACCTTGTTCCTGATCCACCAAATAGACGATGAAAGCCTCAGAGAGTACATCAAACGATTCCGCACCGAATTTGCAAAATTTAATAGGCCGAATAACAGTATGGTTGCCGCAGCATTCAAGAAGGGACTACTCATAGAGTTTAAGCTCAGCATGAAGCTACATAAGCCCAAATATGAATATATCACCTTGGCAAAGTGCTTAGACAAGGCAGAGGATATAGTCCCAAGGGACAAGGAGTACATAAAGAATTGAAAATCACTTAAGTAAGATTCCACCATGGAGTCATATGCGATAGAACGAAGGGCGAATGAGCCTCGGCAAGAGAGCAGCAAGGCAAGTGAGGACGACCAAGACTGGTGAACCGGTTAGAGCCCTGGGTAGAACCCTGAATTGAGCCTCAGGAGATTTGCTTACACCCTCATCCTATACCAAATTAAACACATCCCTCAACAACGTCCTAAATGAGATCCGAGACAATCCCTTCTTCAAGAAGCCGCGCCCAATACCGAATCTAAATCCCCACTCAAAAGAACACTGCAACTACCATAAGGCCAGTGGCTGCACTACAAGGAATTGCCACAACCATAAGGAATTTATTGAGGATTTGCTCGCTCGTGGTCAGCTTTGGAAATTCGTAGCCAAGAAGGCGAAGGAAGGCAGGCAGAAAGGTGACCGTACAACGGCTTCGGGAAAGAAGGACGATGGGGTTGAGGAGCATGCAAAGATACCTACTCTCTATATAAACTGCATTTACGGAGCTCAAGAATATGTAGGGTCCACGAGCAAAGAGCAAATGATTGCATGCACAAAATTGAAGATGGTCACCTTCATTAACAAACCATTCCTTGTCAATGGTAACATTCTAATGTTCTTGGACTGAGACTTGGAAGAGGTTTGTTGCCCTCACGATGATACCCTTGTTACTTTGCAAATTGCTCATGCGTAGGTGAATCATATCCTGGTAGATGGAGGGGCTAGAGTCAATTTTCTCTTCAAAGGTACAATGGAGCGAATGTGGTTGCTTAACAACATCATCAAGTTCAGATCCATTCCAATGGCCTTTGAGGGAACGCTAGCCTAAACTCTGTGAACCCTTAAACTTCATGTCATGGCAAACCCCTTCAGTCTCATCATCAACTTCCACATCCTTGACGGTCCGTCTCCGCTCAATGTAATCCTTGGTCGGAATTGGATACATATCATAAGGTTCGTCCCCTCCACTTACCATCAAATGATCTGATCGCACTCCTACCAGAGTGGAGGGAATCATGGGAGATCAGGCCAGCGCCCGCTCCTGTGTAGTCTTCAATTTCAATTTTATCAGGAGAGTCAGTCTAGTTGAGGTGGCAACTCCGACTACCAACATCTCGTAGCAATCAAAGCCTGAGGGCTCGATTCGAGACTTCAAGGTTGACCTCGACCCCCAGGACAATTGTACGCCAGAGTCAAAGGCAGGCAAAGACACGGAGTATGTAATTCTCGATCTGGAGAGGCCGGAGCAGAGGGCCAATATCAGAGCCAAAATCTCAGCGTGAGAGAAATAGCTTCTCACCAAATTTTTCCAAGCAAATAGAGACATTTTTGCCTACTCGGCAGAAGATATGCCCGGAATCGATCTCGGAGTGCTTTGTCACAAGCTACATGCAGATCTAAATTTCAAACCCATCATTCAGAAGAAGAGGAACCATGCATGAGCCTGATATGAAGAAGACCTCTTTCGTGGACGATAAGGGTACTTACTGTTGCAAGGTGATGTCATTTGGTTTGAAGAACGCATGCACTATTTATCAAAGGTTGGTGAGCTGAGTTTTCAATGAGAACATTGGCACGACCATGGAAGTATATGTTGATGACATGGTGGTGAAGAACAGGCGGAAGAGAGATCCTCTGGCTGACTTGGTGAAGCCATTCGACCTGTTACGCAAGTACCATATGAAACTCAATCCGAAGAAGTGCATCTTCGGTGTCAAAAGTGGAAAATTTCTTGGATATTTGGTGACTCGGAGGGGTATTCAGGCCAATTTAGACCAAATAAAGGCAATCATTGAAATGCACTCTCCAGCAAATAAAAACATCTCGTTTCAAAAAGCCATCTTTTATTTTGAATTATCTGCTTGGCCGTATTCGAGTAAGTACATATGAAATTAAAATTAAAATTGAAGAACAAATAATTATATCTCAATAATTAATTCATTTTCATTAAACATGCCATTTTTGGGGCAACTTGCGGTATTTGCGGGGTAAGTTCACACCGGCCAGTTTCGTCAATTGTCTCATCGCAGCTGGCCCGGCCTTGACATTCTTTATCTCGTGGTATCCCATGTATTGTTCCAAACTACCCGTCAAGTGTAATTAAACTCATTTTAACTTTAGTTAAGGAAGTATTTAAATTTGATTTCTTCTTCTCAATATACTATACCTATATGTACTTATAGATGCACAATGGGTTAGGCCAACCCGAACATAAAACGAGCACGATCAATTAAAAAGTACTATCTCTAATTGGTGTTTTCTTCAAATGGAAAACTTAGACAAGGGTACTACCTGTTATAGATGCACAATAAAACGATATAAACCAACCTTAATCCAAAGGTTAGTCTTGTGCAGTTTATTTATCCAATGAGTATGCGAGTAGGAAATAATCTAATTAGAGAATTGGTGTAAATGGTTTGTATGAAATGCATATTGGTTTTCTAATTTTAGTTTCTTTAAATATTATAATGTACAATGAGTTGGCCCGACCCAAACAGAAAACGAGCACGAAGGTACTAACAAAAGGAGACAAATCAACGGCTTAGGGAATTGTTGTAAATAGCTAATATGAAATTCACATTGGGTTTCGGATTTTTGTTTCTTTAAATATATGCTTATATATGTACAACGGTTGGTCCGACCCGAACATAAAATGAGCACAATCTATTAAAAAGGCGATCTCTAATTTGGGATTTCTTTCAAATGGAAAACGCATAAAACTTAAAGTATTGGGAGGTAAAAAGCTCCATCCTTTTTTTTACATAACATTTTATTTACTTTTAACAGGGGGTTTTAAGCTTCATTTCATTTGACGTAGAAAGGCATGCACTTGAACTATGAAATATTAATTGTAGGACATTAAGATCTCTTGTTATCAACTATAAACTGAACATTTATTTATTAATTCTGCAGAGAAACAAACAACTGGAGACGTCAACTCTACAACAGTTGTCACTTTGGATGTTCTCTCATATTAGGTAAGTTTGCCTCTCCACTATTCATTGTTTAACTTTGAAGAACAAGCCATGTTCATGCTAAAATAAAAGCTTGTGACATAAGAACCAAGAGTTCGAAGTGCTTTGAAAAAGAGCTTAACTGAACCTTCCATTAGTCAGCGAAAGAATGTTCAGAAAACAAGAGTCGAACTCTTCAAAAAATAGAGTTCAAAAAATATTTTCTTGTCAAAATGCCAACATATTACTTCTAAACTAATATGATCAAGAATTCATCGACTTGGACTTCGTTTCTCGGCCATATAATTATGACTTCTTCAAGAATTTACAATATTATTCTAACTTGCAAGGAGTTGTCCCCTATATTCATGGGTTTATGATCCAAGTGTTTATCGGGGGCAATTCAATTATTATCAAGAAAGGGTTCAGAGCTAATATGAAGTTCACTGTGTTTTTATGTTATAAAGACACCGTAGCTTTCCTTGCTCCACTTATAGCCACACTCTCCAGCAAACAAAAGCCTCCCGTTTCAAAAGGCCGTCTTTTATTTTGAATTATCTGCTAGGCCATATTTGAGTAAGTACCTATATGAAATCAAAATTAAAATTGAAGAAAAAATAATTATATTTCAACAATCAATTAATTTTCATTGAATATGCCATTTTCTGGGGCAACTTGCGGTATTTGCAGGGTTGGTTCATGTCGGCCAATTTCTCCAATTGTCTAATCGCAGTTGGCTCGACCATGACATCCTTTATCTCGTGGTATCGTGAGTATGTTTCAAACTACCCGCTAAGTGTAATTAAATTCATTTTTACTTTTTAGTTAAGGAAGTATTTAAATTTGATTTCTTTTCATCAATATACTATACCCATATGTACTTATAGATGCCCGATGGGTTGGCCTGACCTGAACATAAAATAAGCACGATCTCTGATTTTTTTTTTTTTTTTTTTTTTTCAAATGGAAAACATATACAAGGGTATTATCTGTTATAGATGCACAATGACATGATATAAACCAACCTTAATCCATAGGTTAGTCTGGTGCAGTTTATTTATCCGATAGTAGTAGGCGAGTAGGGCTATGAAAAGATTATTGGGTTTCTTATTTTAGTTTCTTTTAATATTATAAATGTACAATGGGTTGGCTCGACCCAAATATAAAATGAGCACGAAGTTACTAATAAAAGTAGACAAATCAACGGGTTAGAGAATTGGTGTAAATGGTTATTATGAAATCCATATTGGATTTCTGATTTTTGTTTCTTTAAATATATACTTATAGATATACAACGGGTTGGCCCGACCGGACATAAAACAAGCACAATCTGTTAAAAATACTATCTCTAATTTGGATTCCTTTCAAATGAAAAATGCATAAAAACATAAAGTATTGGGAGGTAAAAAGCTGCATCATTTTCTTACATAATACTGTTTACTTTTAACGGGGGATTTCAAGCTTCATTTCATTTGACATAAGAAGGCATGCCGCATGCACTCGAACTATGAAATATTAATTCTAGGACTTTAAGACCTCTTGTTATCAACTATAAACTAAACATTTATTTGTTAATTCTATAGAGAAACAAGCAGCTTGAGATGCCAACACTGCAACGGTTGTCACTCCGGATGTTCCCTCATATTAGGTAAGTATCCATTCACTGTCCGACTTTGAAGCAAAAGCCATGTTCATGCTAAAATAAAAGCTTGTGATATAAGCACCAAGAGTTTAAAGTGCTTTGGAAAAGAGGTTGTTGAACCTTCATTAGTGAGTGAAAGAGAGTTCAAAAAACAAGAGTCAAACTTTTCAAAAAATAGAGATCAAAAAATATTTTCTTGTCAAAATTCCAACATATTACTTCTAAACTGATATGTTCAAGAATTCATCGAGTTGGACTTCGTTTCTCTGCCACATAATTCTGACTTCTTCTAGAATTTACAATATTATTCTAACTAAATTTTTGTTGTTGGTACAGTTTATCAGTGGGAAGAATGAAAGGAGTTGTCTCATACATTCTTGGGTTTATGATCCAAGTGTTTATCGGGGGCAACTCAATTATTATCAAGAATGGGTTCAGAGTTGATATGAAGTTCACTATGTTTTTATGTTTTAAAGACATCGTAGCTTTCTTTGCTCTACTTATAGCTGCACTCTCCAGCAAACAAAGACATTCTATTTCAAAAGGCCGTCTTTCATTTTGAATTATCTGCTAGGCGGCCGTATTCGTGTAAGTACCTATATGAAATTAAAATTAAAATTGAAGAACAAATAATTATATTTCAACAATTAATTAATTTTCATTGAACATGCCATTTTTGGGGCAACTTGCTATATTTGCAGGGTTGTTTCAAGCCGGCCAATTTCTCTAGTTGTCTCATCGTAGCTAGCCCGGCCTTGACATTCTTTATCTTGTGGTATCGCAGGTATTGTTCCATACTACCCGCTAACTGTAATTAAACTCATTTTAATTTTTAGTTAATGAAGTATTTAAATTTGATTTCTTCTCGTCAATATATTATACTCATTTGTACTTATAGATGCACAATGGGTTGGCCCGACCTGAACATAAAACGAGCACGATTTGTGAAAAGTACTATCTCTAAATGGTTTTTTTTTTTAAATGGAAAATGTAGACCCCTATCTATTATAGATGCACAATGACACGATATAAACCAACCTTAATCCATAAGTTAGTCTTGTGTAGTTTTATTATCCGGTAGTAGTAGGCGAGCAGGACTGAATCTGCTTAGAGAATTGGTGTAAATGGTTTGTATGAAAAGAATATTTGTTTTATGATTTTAGTTTCTTTCAAGATTATCAATGTACAATGGATTGGCCCGACCCAAATATAAAATAAGCACGAAGTTACTAACAAAAGGAGACAAATCAACTTGTTAGAGAATTGGTGCAAATGGTTAATATGAAATCCACACTGGGTTTCAGATTTTTGTTTATTTAAATATATACTTATAAATGTACAACGGGTTAGCCTGACCGAACATAAAATAAGCACAATCTATTAAAAATATTATCCCTAATTTAGGATTTCTTTCAAATGAAAAATGCATAAAACTTATAGTATTGAGAGGTAAAAAGTTGCATCATTTTCTTACAAACACTCTGTTTACTTTTAATGAGGGGTTTCAAGCTTCATTTCGTTTGATATAAGAAGGCATGCACTTGAACTATGATATATTAATTCTACGACTTTAAGATATGTTGTTATCAACTATAAACTAAACATTTACTTCTTAATTCTACAAAGAAACAAGCAGCTCGAGATGCCAACTCTACAACAGTTACCACTCCGGATGTTCCCACATATTAGGTACTATGTTTGCCTCTCCACATCCATTCATTGTCTGGCTTTGAAGGACAAGCCATGTTCAAGCTAAAATAAAACCTCGTAACATGAGCACCAAGAGTTAAAAGTGCTTTGGAAAAGAGCTTGCTGAACCTTCCATTTAAGTAAAAGTGAGTTTAGAAAAGAGTCGCACTTTTCAAAAAATAGAGTTCAGAAAATATTTTCTTGTCAAAATTCCAATATTTACTTATAAACTGATATGTTCAAGAATTCATAGACTTGGACTTCGTTTCTCTGCCACATAAGAAGGGAGTTGTCCCATATATTCTTGGGTTTATGATCTAAGTGTTTATTGGGGCAACTCAATTATTATCAAAAAGGGGTTCAGAGCTGATATGAAGTTTTCTATGTTTTTTTGTTCGAAATACACCATAGCTTTGTTTGCTTTGCTTATAGCCGCACTATCCAGCAAACGAAGGCCTCCCATTTCAAAGGGTTGTCTTTTATTTTAGATTATCTACTTGCCCATATTCAAGTAAGAAACAATATGAAATTAAAATTAAAATTGAAGAACAAATAATTATATTTCAATAATTTATTCATTTTCATTGAACATGCCATTTTTGGGGCAATTTGCGTTATTTGTGGGGTAGGTTCACGCTAGCTAGTTTCTCTAGTTATCTCATCGTAGATGATAGAATACTATACCTTCTTCAGAAAGCCAGACAAGGGACTTGAACCCTAGACTCAAGTACTACGGGTGAGTGCGGACGTTGGGTCAGGTAAGATCCAAAGATTATGGCAAATCAGCGTGAATACCAATTCCTCTTCTTTCCAACTCCATATGACAATCCCCAAGCACATCCCGGTTGGCATCATTGAAGCGCACTAAGTTGTCATCATTGTTGGTAGTTGCAGGCATGGGAGGAATAAATTTCGGATCCTATACAATAGCAGCCTCCGGGTCCAATGAGGCACGGGCTAACGCAAGTACGCAAGAATCTATGACAACCATGAGAAACAAAGGCAAAACATCAAAAGTTTTAAACAAAGAATTGCAAGGAACATAGAATTCTTAGACCAAACCCAACCCTGGGCTATTTGCCAAATTTCCCTACTTATTCCACCCCAACCCAACCCAACCCAAGCCAAATGTCAAACCAAGGCCAAATACCCCACAAGAAGTAGCCCAAAAACGTGTGGACTCTCCCTTTCCCAACCCACTCTTGGCCCGATCACGCGCCCAACTCGCCCCACGCGGGCTGAGCCCTTCAGCGCCCGACAGGGTGGGACCCGCAGTCAGGGCATGTGTCGGCCACCATTATGAGCCCAATGGCTTTTTTATCATCCAACGGTTGAGCTTTTTGGACCGTTGGTTGATCCAACGGTCCAGATTCAAATTTTGTTTTTTAAAAAAATGTAATTTTAAAATACATTGAATCCAACAACTGAGATCGAAAATAGTCACATCTAACGGTAACAAAAAAAAGATCTAACGGCCTAAATTTAAATCCAACGGCTAAAATAATTAAAAAAAAATATTTAACTCAAAATTCACCAAAAAATTCTATAAATACCTATGTATGTGCTTCACGTGTGTTTTGTATGTGCTTCACATGTGTTCTATGTGTCTTATGTGTTTTATGTATTTTGTGTTTATACATTTCTATCATGATTTTCATATTCTTCCATAGTCTTTCATAAGTTTCATGTATCGATTTAGTGATTTTTCAATCTTTATCGGAATTTAAATATTTTTAGATTAAAATGTTCATAAAATTAATTTACGATAGTCTACATAATTTTTTTTAAAGTAAATTTAAGAAAAAAATTAGCCTAAGTTCATTCGTTAATAATTCCGTCCTAAAAATTTAGGCCAGAAGGGTTGGAGCAGAAAAGCTGTTTCTAGGCTAAAAACTATTATCCGGGCTAAAAAATTTGGCTTTTAGCCCAAGGGTTGGAGATGGTCTTAGGGGGAAGAAGGGTTTGAAATTTGAAAGCTGAAATTAAAAGGGAAAAATAACAGAAGTGGCTTAAATACCCATCCTGATGACCCTTCCATGAGGGCGCACGACGGTTCACAGAAAGGTATGATGAGACACGTGGCCGCCCACTTAACAAATCAACAGCCGCAAACGACATGCAAGTCCCCATCTTTAATTGTCAGCACGTCACGTTGTGCAATGATGGACAAAAGGGAAACAAGGCGTCTCATACACGCCAAGCGCAACCGTGCCTCAAGCGTCACGCTTGTCCTAAGTGGAGGTGTCAGTCATTAACTTCTTCATTTTCTCGCTTGAACTTCTCAACGGCCACCTCACATATCAGAGCGAAAAGAAACTAAAACTCCACCGGCTATGGCTCAAAGTGGAGGCAACATTATACACTCCCCCCTCATCGAGCCTCATCGAGGGACAAAACAATTAGGTGGTTCTCGGCATAACATTCCATGACATAGCCCATGTTAACTGCCTCCACTCAGAGGCTAAACGACTCTTGTCTAATCTAGGCAGCGCTTCCCCTCAATCATCCGAGACGTCAGGACAAGTTGATTGGTATCGCAGGCAAGACAGCTCAAAAAACAGGCAGCTCTCCTCAGACAGACAATATGTCCGAAAGGACATGGTCTGCCACCAAACCCCATTTCTTCTGACGGCTCAAGGAAGTGACAGCCAGCCCGTACCTGCTCATCAAGGCCTATAAATAGGTGAACTGGCTCCTCTTTAAGGGTTAGCCACTATAAGCCTTTTACCCATACTTACACCCAATCTGACTTGGCCATCAAAATGCCTACACTGGGAACCACCACCTCCAGCGCGCGGCCTAACAGTCCTTGCTTGTCTTTGGTTTGTGCAGGTTGGAACCACCATGACTGCCCAAAAACCACTCCAACAGGCAATATTACTCCAACAGATTTAAGTGTTCGACATTGAATGTCGAATTAACCAAATTTGCACGTGTCCCGATAATATCATGACGTCCATGCTTCAAAAATATAAATATAAAGAAATATTATAATAAAATATCAAACGAAATATATGTACACGTGTAAAACTGTAAGTAAGGAATAAGGGTAAATAATAGAAAAGGTCCATGAACTATACTATAAGTTTAGTTTTCATCCCTCAACTCTTATATTAGTTTCCCTCGTCCTCCAACTTAAGTTTGTGTTGCATGAATCGTCTTTTCCGTCAAGTCTGTTACGTTTTCCGTTAAATATGATCACATGCCTTGCACGTGACCTTTTTGTGGTGGGCAAATATGACATTATGCTGGCCCAAAGGAATCTCACGTGTTATAGGATGGAGAACTCAAAAGTTTTGGGGAAGAGTTCAACTAGAGATTGAGAGCTCAGTTCTAGGGTTTGAGAAATTTGAATAGGAAATTCACTGTTATTGGCTGGGAATGCACTTTCATGATTAATTATTCACATGGCGACAACATTTCGATGGTCTGGAGAGCATCCACAATACAGTAAGTCTTTCCTCATTGTTTAATTTTATATTTCATGAACTTCGTTTGGATTGTTTTTGTCTAAATATGTATTATGTTATTCGCTTTGGCTTTATATGTATGGTGGTACTCTGTCTTTTCGGTCAAATACATTTATGTGTTGGCCTTATTACATTCTATTTTTCACCAATGCTCTAGCGTCCACCACACCCAATATGCATATATTGGAGTTTGGTGAGGGTATTTATTGTAAGAATTTGATTTTGGTGAGTGCTCAACCTCAGATTGTATATTATATATGGCAGGTGGTCTGGAGCTATGTACTCTTGAACTTAACCATTATGGGTTGGTAGAAAATGGAGTTTATAAAGGTGGCAAGGTATGTTATGTAGACAATTATGTTGATGACTATTTGTCATTGGTGCATTTACAAAAGATTGGTGTAGAACTTGGCTATAAAGTTGACATAACTCAGAAGGTTACAAGTCTAAAAGTGTACTACAAGAAACCTGGTAAGCTTGGTGCAACTGCATTGATAGAGGTGAAAGATGATAGTTTTATTCCGGGGCTAATTGCTGGCATTCCTGGTAATAGAATTGTTCAATTGTATTATCATGATCCTACTGATCTAAACACCATCGGGAGTCAAGCTTTTGAGGTATGGCCAAGCTTGGATTCTGAAAACTATAATGGTGGCACTGATGAATTTAAGGGTCACCAATATTGGCCTTTTATTGATCGCCTAGCCAATGCTGACAATTCAGTAAAGAAGGTCAGCACATATGAAGTTGCATCTGTTGGTATACATGGTAGTGTTCAGGAATATGATGAAGATGAAGCAGAAGAGGATAATGAAAATAATGAAAAAGAAGGTGAAAACGAAGAAGAGGATGAAGTATTTGTTGACAATGATTATGAGGTAAGTGACAATGAAGAGCCAACTAATGTTGAAGATGTAAATGGTGTGGAGGCACCAAATGAAGTGTTTGATGTTAATCATCCAAATGAAGTGTTTGATGTTAATCATCCAAATGAAGTTCTTGATTTTCAACCTCATAATGAAGCTACATGGGAGATTTCATCTGATGGTGAAGACATTGATATTCCTTATTCATGTAGTGATGAAGAGGAAGGTGAACAAAACTTTAATAAATTATCCAAGAAGAGGAAAAGGAAATTACCGAGTTTTAAACAGTGGAGGAGAGACACAGATTTGAGAAATCCAGAGTTTCAATTGGGAATGCAATTCGCTAATAAAGCAGAGGTGAAAGAAGCTATAAAGGAGCGGGCTATTATCAACAGACGAGAAGTCAAATTTGTAAAAGATGATAAAATTAGGGTGAGAGCAAAGTGTGTTGGAAATAAGAAAACAAAGTGCCCGTTCACTGTATTTGCTTCCATCATAGATTCAGATGAGCCCACTTTTGCAATCAAGACTCTCTGCTTAGATCATCATTGTGGGAGAGTTGGTAAGCTAAAGTTTGCTAATTCAAAGCGGCTAGCTGAAAAGTTTGCTGACAAGATCAAGAAAAATCCTCATTGGAATGTCGGAGCATTTAAGTCAGAGGTATTAGATCAGTACCGTATGAATGTTAGCAGACATCAAATATACAGAGCAAAGAGGTTGTCCAAGGTGATTATTGAAGGTAGCTACAAAGAACAATATGCCAGGTTATGGGACTATGCAGAACAACTAAATGTGGCTAATAAATGAAGCACAGTGGTTATAAGCAATAAAATGGAGGGCGATCAACCAGTTTTATGTAGGATGTACGTGTGCTTAGAAGCTTGTAAGAAAGGTTTTTTGGAGGGGTGTAGACTTGTGATTGGTGTGGATGGTTGCTACTTGAAATGACCATACACGGGTCAGATTTTAACTGTTGTTGGAGGTGATGGGAATAATGGTATGTTTCCAATTGCTTATGCTATAGTGGAAATTGAAAATAAGAGTTCATGGATTTGGTTCCTTGAACTTTTGAAAGCTGATTTAAATATTGAGAATGGGGCAGCTTGGGTGATTATAAGTGACAAACAAAAAGGACTCATTCCTGCCATTGAGAGTGTCCTTCCAACAACTGAGCATAGAATGTGTTGGAGACATCTATATAACAACTTTAAGGCATCACACCCGGGACTTGCATTGAAGAATACATTGTGGGCCTTAGCAACATCCAATACTATTCTGTGGTTTGATGTAGAGATGGAAAAGATGAAACAACAGGATGAAAAAGCTTGGATTTGGATTCAGAAAATGCCTCCACAAAATTGGAGTAGAGCTTATTTTGCATCGCAATTCAAGTGTGATAATTTTTTGAACAACCTATGTGAATCGTTTAACTTTCACATTCTAGATGCAAGAGACAAGGCAATATTAACATGCCTTGAGAGAATTATGGTATATATTGTGGATGCAAATTTTCTCCTCTTCGGTCTTGGACGATTTTGCACCTACAAAACAATTAACACCTTAGGTTAAGGCCAAAAGCCTCACGCGCCCACGATGAATGGGGGGGGCTTTGGCCGAAGAACCTCCGATGCCAAAGTTAGAATTTTAGAGAGAAAAAGTGTTTAGAGTGTTTTTGCCCAAAAGATCGGACTTAGCTTTTGTGAGAAATAGGGGTTGTATTTATAGGAGATGGCCGGTCCCCTTTGGAGAAAAGGTGGCCGGCCCTTAGAGGGAATTTTTGGGTGTGATCTAGGTTTAATTAGCCCATTTATTGGCTAATTAAACCAAAAGGGAATGTATTTGTATTTATAAAAAAAAATGGTTATAATGAGTAATTGATTGATTGGCTTAAAAAAGGAGGAAAAGAGGAAGGAAAATATGGGAAATAAAGGGAAAGTGGCCGGCCCCTCTTAGGAGATAGAGGACCGGCCATTAGGGTGAATCTGTGGCTTTATGGCTAATTTAATTGACAAATTAATGAGGAATAATCCCATTAATTTGCCAATTATCTCCATTTATGTGGGATAATAGGTAGATTTATGAGATAACTACCTAAAATGTGGATGGATGAAATAATTCGGATTTGTTTACCTTTTATGGGCGCTTTTGACTTGACCGATGATAATTACCGGCTGCTCGCGCGTAGGAATTCTGATGCACCTCAAGGGCATTTTTGTCTCCTTAATTCGAAAGTCCACGTGTCGCCTTGTGATTATTTTTGGCTCCACATATATCATGTTAAGGATGGCTAATAGAAGAATTGAAGCTAGGCATTGGAAACATCCGGTTGGACCTAGGATCTTCAAAATCATTGAGAAGAACAAGTTAGGAGCTAGTCAGTGCATTCCTATGATGGCTGGGGACAAGAAATTCTTAGTACAACATATGTATGGGGCTGAGTTTGTTGTGGATCTAAGAGCAAAAACATGCTCTTGCAGAAGATGGGATTTGTGTGGGATCCCATGCCCCCATGCTATTTCTTGCATTTTTTCTATGGATGAAAATGTGTATGACTATACACATGATTGCTATAAGCAAGAGGCTTGATTTCATATGATCCCATTGTTCACCCGGTTCCATCCATGGATCAGTGGAAGAAAACTGGTTTGCCTGCAATTAGCCCTCCTCCATAAAAGAAGCAACCTGGAAGGCCAAAAATGTCAAGAACTAAAGAGGTAGGTGAGGTTCAAGCACCAGCTCCACCCCCTCTAAATCCCATCCCACCAAATTATATTCCACCCCCTGCAAAGCTAAAAAGAATATTTATAAAGGTAAAGTGTGGAATTTGTGGCCAACGAGGACATAATAGGTTAAGTCATTAAAAAAAAAGGGGAAATAGCTCTTCTAACATCCAAGAGGCAGCTCAGGTATATACAATACTTTGCTTCTTTAATTTCTTTTTCTTTGTGAAGCACTATTTCTAATATTTTCACTTTATTTGCTTTGTGTAGGGCCATGGTGATCACTTTCATCAAACTAACGGGCCAAACCCTTCTACAAGGATAGGGAAACCAAGAGGTTATGGTATAACAAAAGGAAAGGGCAAACAAGCAACACAAAAACCAGTAAGTGTGCTTCTAAATTGATTTGGGATGTATTGGTGACTATATAAGGATTCATAATGTATATGATGCATATGATGTCTAGGTTTCAACTGTGAAAGACAAAGAGATCTCATCATCCATTACACAAGGAAAGGGAGCAGGGACATCATAATCACAACCACCTTTTTAAGAAGAAAAAAAAAGGGAAACTATGCTGGGGATAAAAATTGGGCATGATCAATGGGATCACTGATGTTGTTTTTGGAACTTCCTTTTTGTAGCATAAATCATCTTTTATGTGGTTGTAGAATTGGTACGTATTTTGTGTAGTAACCTTTGTATTTTGGTAAGGCTGGTATTTTTGTTTTGCTGATGTTGGTACTTTTGATGAAGTTGGTATGTTATCGATACTTTTCGTGATCTTTAGCACAATTTGTTGTTTTAGTATTAATCTATTATTATTATTATTAAACTTATTTAACTCTTGAGTTATGCAGAAAAATTGCATAAGATAAACAATAAAAGACGAGTCCTAAGGCAACACTAAGTTGTTAACTCATATGATAAACAATTGGATTAAACAGGAAAATTGCATATCACAATTAGACATGTTTTTTTTTTTTGGGCAAAAGCATATCACAATACGCCCCTTTTTGGCGGGAAAATTAATCTAGAAAGGGATATCATTCACATATTGGGATTCTTAGAATTCATTACTTAAAATGACCATTATACCCTTAAATTTAACGGAAAAGATAACATATTTGATAGAAGGACCAATTGTGCAACGCGGAGTTAAGTTGGAGGACATGAGAAACTAATATAAGAGTTCAGGGACGAAAACTAAACATGAGGTAAAGTTCAGGGATCTTTGCTACCACGCACCCAAGGAATAAATAGAAATACCTACTCAAAATAGAATTAGCTAAAGTGTTCTCCTTACACCGTAAAAATAGCCAAATTTTGGACCATGAACTGAATTTTAGCAACCTTTATAACTTTTCGTAATTCTAACCAAAACTTGAAATAGAAATACTACAATACCCTTTTTAACTAAAATAATTACAAAACTATATCTTCTCCATCCATTCTTTGTGCAGTCTTTCCAACTCTTTCTCGTAAAACAGTCGGTATTGCTCCCGTATTAGTTTTGTTCTTTCAAAATAACTACACCAAACCCTAAAACACCACAACATCAATCCCCATTGTCAGTGATCAAAATCCTAACCAATTTCCCGCAGAGATCTGCTGCAAATTCTGCATATTTTCTCGAGAAAGTCTGTACACTTTATGTTTGGTGGATGACTATTGAAAGTTTAATTCTAGAGCTTTATGAAATATTGTTAAATATATCGTCCTTCAATTTTAGCTTCAGACTTTTTTTTTAAAAAAAATTATTTTTTTTACAATGATATTGATTCAAATTGTGAATATTTTTACATTTGAGGTCAAGCAATGGGCGATCCCGATTACCCGGCGCCATTTCTCAAAAAGTGACGTTGCTTTTTTGTTTCTCAAAAAGTGAAGGATACGTTTCATGACAATAATAAAAAACATGATATATTTCTTGAGCTCCTAGAAGATTTCACTTTCAAACACTGTTCTAAAAATCTCCGTCTAGCGCCGCCTAGGCCTCGCTTAGGCACTAGGCGGTTGGTCACCGCCTCGATTAATACCTAGACGTTTGAAAATTAAGAAATTGCGCCGAGACCTACTAAGGCGCCCGCCTAGACCGCCTAGACACCCGTCTAGCCCGCCCAAACCCGCCTAGACACCTGCCTAGGTTGCAACTCACTTAGACAGAAAATAGATAACTTTCATTTTACATTTTCTGTTTTCAATAAATTATAAGAGACTTGTTGAATACTTAAAGAAACACACATTATATACTTGTTCTCTTTGTTTTCATTGTGTTCCAATAGCTCATAATATATATGTCATTCCATTTTGTAGTTTATGACGAAATCACATATATTTTAAATATAAGCAGACACTTATTTACATTAAATATAATATATTTAATTAAATCGGCCTAGTCCGCTTAGGTGCCCGCCTAGACCCCTCCTAGCCGTCTAGGCGCTAGGCCCCAACATGTCGTTTGACTAGCGCCTAGCGTCTTTTAGAACCTTGCTTTCAATGCTCAAAGGTAACTTTAAATTTCCGATCTCAAATTATATAAATTATTTGTGTCGTAACATTGTGATGGATTAGGTGGTGTTATATCCGTCGTTGGATTGATTTTCTTGTTCTTGTCACCAGAACTGAGGACTCTCACAGAAGATATGGTTGCAGGCAGGGCCGGTCCTGAGTTTTTTGGTGCCCGGAGCGACGCTCAAAATATGCCTTTTTTTTCAATACAAGAACATATATTAAAATAAATATCTAAAGAGGGTTGGAATCTAATCGAAGTTGGGAAACTAGACCCTCACGCTCATATTATGTTACTTTGAAGAAAAAAACAGACAAGGGGACATAATACCTAAATGCTGACCATCAAAAGCAAAATCATATTCAATCACTCCAAGCAAAACTCTCTTGAAATTTCAACCTTTAAGAAAACAGCTTCTTCATTTATTGAAGTAAAATCATCAATTATATTATCATAATTCCTCAAGTCTCCAAATGCATAAAATTGCTAATTTATTTAGCCTACCTTGAGTCATACTGGTCCCAAGTAAGAAGAAAAGTTTTGCAATTTGCAGTCGCCAATTGGGTTTTGCAGACGTCTCAAAATGCAGTCTCACATTTGGCTGCAAAATTGAGCCATAAATCCATTATCAAACTGCAATAAAAAATAAATCCATGAAAAAGAAAGAGGCCTTATCAAACTGCTACAAAAAAAAATAAATCCATTAAAAAGAAAGAGGCCAAATCGGAGGAGAGGCCAGACCACAAACATTCCAACAAACATATATTGTGAAAATTAGTAAATTACTAAGAAAAGAGTCGGAAAACCCAATATAATAATACCTCTCGTCCAAAAAAAATAAATAGAATAATACCTAATAATGACTCTATGACCTATGAAGTGTCACGACGCGACTTTCGAGTTGCGAAGAAGGAATATGGAGAGAAGAGTCAGACTCAGAAGACTCGACTTCTGGGTTTGCAAATTTTTATTTATTTATTTATTTCCTTATATATCCCCATATTTGTTTGTATAGCAAATTTTGGTGCCCCATAAAATTCTGGGCCCTGGACAGTTGCACTGTTTGCACTGGGCTAGGGCCGGGCCTGGTTGCAGGAGTCAAGGAAGTATTCGAAGGGCATAAGTAACAACTTAATTTTGGGATTTAATCACTTCATACTTAATTTTGGGATATAAACATTTTGTGTCGGAGGGTTATCGAATAATCCCGGATGACGAAGACGTGACTCCGCTGGAACAAACAATTGATGAAGATGAGGAAGTTGTTGGTTTTGTAAACTTGACAAACATGAACATAGTTTTGTAATTATTTTAATTAAAAAAAGGTATTGTAGTATTTTCACGTTAAATTTTAGGGTAAATTACACAAAACTACCTCAACTATTGGGGTCACGACAGTTTCATACCTCATCTTTTAAAATTGACAATGTCATACCACATCTTACGAATTTGTGACAATGTCATACCTCCGTTAATTTTTCCGTTAGTTTTTCTGTTAAGTGCTAACGTGGCTAGAAACGAGGACCACTCACTAATTCAGCTGGATTAAAAAATAATTAAATATATTTTTAATAATTAAATTTTAAAAAATTAAAGAATAAAAAAAAAATTCCTAGGGGTGCGCATCCCCTTTCCTTCACCCGCTCCTCTTCTTCTTCTTCTTCTTCTTCAATTCTTTTTGTTCTTCTTCTTCTTCTTCTCTTGGGCCGAAACTGGATTTGTCACTTTTTCTTCTTTTTTTCTTCTTCTTCTCACTTCTTCTTCTTCTTCTTCTTCTTCTTCTTCTTCTTGGGCCGAAACTGGGTATGAAATTTTATTTTTATTTTTATTTTTATTTTTGGGTTGCAGGTAGAGGGAAAAGGGGAAGAAGATGAAGATGGGGGAGGAGAGATGAGTGCACGTTGGGTTGGGGGGGGACGAACTGGGTTGGGTTGGGGGTTTTTTTTGTTTTCTTCCTTTTCTCCTTCTTCTTCTTCTTCCGCAAGAGGGGGGTGTTTTAATTTTTCCTTCTTCTTCCTTCTCCTAGGTTGCAGTTTGGGTTCCTCTTCCTCCTTCTCCTTCTTCTTCTTCTCCTTCTTCCTACTTCTCCTTCTTCTTCTTCCTTCTTCTTCTACCTTCTTCTGGGTTGCAGTTTCCTTTTTTCTTTTTCTTTTTTGTTTTTTTTTCCTCCTCCTCTTCTTCCTCCTCCTTCTTCCTTCTTCTTCTTCGGTTCTTACTCCTTCTCCCGGGGGGGCGCGGGTGGGGTTGGGGGTTTGGGTTTTCAAATTTTTTTTTTTTTTTGTGTTCAAGATTAAGCAGGGAAGATGAACATGGGGGAAGAGAGAAAGGGGTGGGGAAGGGACGACTAAGGGATATAATTTTATTTTATTTTACTTATATTTATTATTTTAATATTTAAAAAATATTAAATATTTTTTTTTAGTTTTTAATAATATTTTATTAATTTTTTAATAGAAAGTGGGCTCCGAATCAAGTCACGTCAACACTTAACAGAAAAACTAACGGAAAAATTGACAGAGGTATGACATTGTCACAAATTCGTAAGATGTGGTATGACATTGTCAATTTTAAAAGATGAAGTATGAAATTATCGTGACCCCAATAGTTGAGGTAGTTTTTTGTAATTTATCCTAAATTTTACTTAGAATTATAAAATGTTATAACAATTAGCTAAAATTCTATTCATGGTTCGAATTTTGACTGTTTTTCCAAAGTTCCGGTTTACCTGACCTCTGCGTTAGAAATACGAAACACATAGAAGGGAAGGACCTCTCTCTCCAATACAAAAATAATTAAATAAAAATGGCGGGTGGTGGAAAGGTCTCCTTCAAAGTCACTCTAACCTCCGATCCAAAGCTCCCCTTCAAAGTGTTCGTACCTTATAAACCCACCTCAATTTCTGTTCCAATTCCTCCTCCGATTTTTCATAATTTTTTATAACTCAAATCAATTTTTTGGGATTTTTTTTTTTCCTTTCAGGTTTAGCGTTCCGGAAGCAGCCCCTTTCACCGCCGTGCTGAAATTCGCGGCCGAGGAATTCAAAGTGCCTCCCCAAACCAGCGCCATCATCACGAACGGTAATTTGATTTCTGGGCTTTTGCATGTTGATGTTGATTTCTTTTTTGTCTCGTACAGTTTGTGACCTTCCGAATTGATGATTTATATATGATTGGAAATTTCGATTGATTGTTTATGGGGTTTAGGGCATTGATCGGTATCGAATTAGGGTTTTTGGTTTCTGGGAATTGGGCATCCCATATTTTCTAATCCAAAAGTATGAGATTGCAATACGCTTATGAAGATTAGATCTTGTGGTTTTTTAATCGACAGCTCGGACTTCTGTAAGCGGGAGGTCTTAGGTTTGATTCTTGTCAAAGGCAAATTTGAACCAAATTATTGCTAGCCCATCCTTTCTCTATTAGTACAGATAATATTTAGTATAGATAATATCGTCTGTTAAAATAAAAAAAATTTTAAAAAAAATTGACGGCTCAGACTTATAATTCAGGTAGAGCATAAATGGTGTAAACTCGAATAAAGATCGAGTTTTGAATTTAGGGAATGGATAGAGCCGAGGTAAGAAAAATGGGGAATTTGAACTGCAGCTGGCATTCTAGAATTTGATATTAGAAAATATCCATTGTCATGTCTTATGTGATTAAATTCGCGTAAAGGGACTTCACATAAGTGCACATTAGAATTTCCCAAGTATGTTTGAAAAGTGCATAATTTTTCACTGCTTCAGCTGAGATGTAATTGAAATCTCCTACATTTTTATGGAGAATCAATGTGCACAATTTGAAATGCGTGACTTCATTGCCACCACATAACGGTATCTCAGTCCTTTTCCCTTTGAGGACAACAAGCTTTGTTTTGTTAGCTTAATTAACATATGATTCCCATATCCTAAGAGATCAAAACTAAAATTAGAAGAACTAGATATTTAACAAAAGTAAATGTATGTCAATATCATAAGGAAGAATATTCAGAAATGAAAGATGATACAATATCTTGGAAGACAGCGTAGATTTTATACTTATACAGCGTGCTTTGCAATACCTCTTAATTTTCAGGATATCAATGCCTTTGGTGTTGAAATTTTGTTGTTTATTTCTCCTCACTTTTGTGCAGATGGTGTTGGAATCAATCCTCAGCAAAGTGCAGGTATGCCAATGCTTTACCTTTTTAGCTCTTTTCTGTTCTCATTGTTATTATTATTATTATTTGCTATTGTATAATTTTGTATCCTAATCAACAATTTAGACGCACTGTATAGATTTACCCTACCAAACCTCCTCTCCGTAGAATGAGTCTTTAATATGACATTAGTTCAACATGAATGTATTTTATGTTTAACCACTCCAGACCTTACGAGTAATAGAAAGCGTACTTTGCTTTTAATGAAAAATGGAATGGTCGAAATGCTGGCATGAATGTTGTTGCTAGTTACCCTCTCATTCTCATTGCATCTCTCGTCGTGATCAGAGATGGAGAGAGAGACAGGGCAGGGAGCCCGTTGCATCTAAATGGGGCTGTTGCTTGATTGCTTCTATATCATTGTTCACATATGAAATCAGACCCATTCGCACAGCATATTCTAGAACCTAAAATCTATCATCCTGAAGTTTATAGCTAAACCAAAGAGGGTAGGGTATAAATATGAAGTTGAGACTGAACTGTCTATTGGAATCATCATTATTGTTAGCATGGATTAGACCCTTGGTTTCACACAAACTTTGTCTGGTTTTGCAGGGAATGTATTCCTCAAGCATGGTTCTGAACTACGCCTGATTCCTCGAGATAGGGTTGGGGCTTTTGGAACAATGGACGCCGCGTTACAATCAAACTGAAGAGATTGGTCTACTTCTTGATGTCAATCTTTTCTTTTTATGATATGTACCTTATTATTAAGTTGGGAGGATTTTCCAACTTCATTTGATCAGCAGCAGTTTAGTTGACCATATAAACTCTCTGAGTAAACGAGATAACAGGTGACCGCAATAGATGCTCTTGAATTATATTGAAAGAATAATTTTACAGCTCCTCTCCATTGGCGATACTTCTGTAATGCTTTTAAAGTTAGAACATATATGGCGGCTTTTATCTCCTCAATCTTTGGTGATCCCGGGAATTGCTCGGGAACTATTTCATACCTTTTTTACTATAGAATTATCACTAGATTAAGAGTTAGTTGGTATGTAAATTAGATTTTGCGAAGCCACCATACACATGCTTGCTCTGTTTGGCTGGGCTTTGGATGTAGTGTTTGTGGTCTGGGTAGATTATTGTTTGTAGGGCCAAACAAGCTGGCACGGGCCCAATGTGGTTTAGAGCTCTAGCTAAATTGACTAAAGCGTGTGTTTCTTCTTTGGACCAAAATTTGAATTCTCTTCCCGTAGTTTTGATTAGATTAGAATATCGTTGTGAAAAAAAGAAAATATTATCTGAAAAGCATTCAGCCAAGATAATAAATCTGGGAGCTTTGATGGAACACATCTACAAACTTCACCCCATTTTTCTTTGTTAGTGCTTGTTGGACAAGCTTGCCTAAAAATTTAGTATATATAATTTAATTCTTGCCAACCAAAATTGTACACCAAAATCCTCATTGTTTTGATGATGAGTAAAGTTGAGATTATTTTGGTTGAATGAGTAAAGTCGGGATTTTCATTGTCATGTGGTTATACTGTTGAGATTTGAACTCAAAATCTTTTGAAATTAGATGTCACTAGATCAAAAGGTCATTGTCTTTCAACTCTAAACCGTCGAAAACTCGCCAACATAAATATCTCGAGTGCTAGTCCAAAGGCCATGAGTGTCTAAAATGGAAGGTAGGATGTCTCTCGAAAGACAAGGACAGATGCATTTAGATTTGGATCTAACAAGAGAGCTCTTAAATGAAGAGATGAAATTAATCCTCTGCCTCTATTGGATTTACTTGTCGCCCTTAACCAGTTAATTTATGCATGGCTAATAGCAATGGCAGCCCCACCACCTCGACCTCCACCTCCACAGCTACCCTTTTGGCATTGCATATTGGGGAGGGTATTAATGCAACATGCAGGAAACTGTCTGGACTAGTAAAGATTATGACATTTACGGACCATTCTTTAGGTGCATTTGCGCTGCCTACAACCTCCCAACTTAACATGTTGAATTTACCACTTTGATTTTTGGTAGATCTTCGTCGGTGAATCGTACTTTATGTTTTCTTTTTGAAAAAAAAAATGGACCATTTGGTGGCTTCGTCACGTTAGTTCTCCTTTTTAGGGGCCGGAAAAACTTATAAAGACATTTCAACCTCATTCTAACCATCATCGTGTTATTGAATAAAAATGAAAAATCAACAATATTTGTGAACTTTGCAGAATCTCTGGTTATGTCATATGTCAAACTCACTTTCTTTCGACTTTATACATAATATAGCATGTCACTAATTTTTCTTTATACAAGCGATATTAAATAAAGGAGAATCGAACTTTTGACTGCAGATCAAATGAATGAACACTCTTAAGCAATTGAGTTTTAGAGGTTTTTTACTAGTATCCAATAATTGTTTTGGGTTCAATTAATTGTACTTCGTTGTCAATAAAAAGTCGGATCAACACTGGATCATAAACTAACTTGTGTTAGTAGCTCTCGACATTCGACTTACCCTAGACATGAGGGTAGCTACCAGTCCATTCAGGATCTACTACAAACTTTTTACTCATAGGGTGGGCCAACCCCTTCAATCATGTATGTATCACAACACTCACCAGAGAACCATCACTTTACATCTTAAAATTAAGAATATTGCCTATAAAGGATCCGGCTTCTCTACCCTCCTACTTCTCATACACTCACTCACATCTTCTCCTATTTTGTGCGGTTACAGTTAAGTCACGTCAACATTTTATATTGATTTTTTTATAGAGATAATAAGACAAAAAGCAATAGTAATATAAAATGTTGATGTGGCTTAACGATGACCGCACAAATAGGAGAGGATGAGAGTGTATGGGAAGTGGGAGGGCAGAGAAGCCAGGTCCGCCTATAAATAGGACGAGAAAAACATTCTTCTATCGTTGCGGTGTCTCACACTCATAGGAAATGGATCCTCTCCGGATTCATTGGTCCTAATCTACCAAGTCACATCATCCGGGTCATTGAAATTTAATCCAACAACTACAAATAGGGAGCCCACTTTAAAAGTTATAATAATTTTAGTCGTTGAATCAAATTTCAATGGTTTGGATGATGTGATTTAGTGGATTAGGATCAATGGATCCGGAGATGATCCATGTCCCACATTCATAGTCGCGTTTTACTCGCATGATGTAGCAAATGCAGGACTCGATTCATATAATAGCGGTAAGAAAAATTTATGTCATCAAGGATTCCTTGACCCAAGTGCTTTGAATTTGGCTGATTTGGTCCCTTTTGCACGGCCGTTAATCTACTTTGACGTGTTGATATTTGTAAATGCATTTTAGTTAAAATAAATAGAAATTACTAAAATGATAACGAATTGAAACACACTAATCAAATTGACCAAATTGAAATCAAGAGAAACACAAAAGATTAAGTACGGGGAGGATTAAGTTATCTAAAGCAAGTTGGAACTTGGAATGTGCAATCTCCACTTTTGCCATTGATTTTTTTTCAGAATATTTAGGGTCAAATTGAAATTGAATTTTTAAAGATTGTAAATCAACTCAAAAATCACAATTCCATCTGGCAGTGCACAGCTGCAGATTTATAGGGATGAGACACCTAATAAACCCACTTGATTGGATCAGCACAGAGATTTATTTTGCATGAGTTTACCAAAATGCCATTGAAACACAGGTAGTCTAGTAAATTTAAGGTTTTTCCCTTCACGACAAAGTCGCCGAGCCGCAAGTTTCGGAGAGTTCCTCGACACTCTTTTGTACCCTTTCTACGCTTTTAACGAACTCATTCTTCTCTTTATCCATAAAGAACTCATTCTTTTTTGTTACAAAAAAAACAAAAAAACAAAAAAACTCTCATTCTTCCCACGTGATGGGATCCACCGCAACCTTGGTCCGTGGTAACCTCTTTTTTCTTGTGACTATTATGCCTTTTTTTGACAAAAAAAATAAAAAATAAAAAATAAAAAAAATACTAGTTGCACCTCATTAGTGTTTCGTGGATTTAACTTTTCACGAAAAAAATTGTAAATTGATTCTCTCTTTTAATTCACAATTAAAATTGTCTTTATTTATTTGCGAGTGGTGAATTCTCCAATTCATTGTGTTCCCAATTCAAGTCCTCCCAATTTCTCTCTTTGTGGATTAATACAGAACATAATGTACCCTTAGACTTGAAATTACCATGACATTTAAACTTGAAATTGCCTTGTCACTCAAACTTTCTGTGTAAATCTTTTTCATTCGTTTACATGACCATTTGTGATTATTAACACCCCTCCCCGGCCCAGCCAACTCCTCCAATGTGAGATACGAACCTTTTGTGATGAAAATCAAATCTAATATAGACGAAGGAAATGTTATTATGAAGGTGAAAAAAAATTATCATATAATCTCGGGTGCATAACTAGACTCATACTTTTAACCTCAATTTCTAAGCTTATATATCTTTTCCTTTTTTGGTTGTCAATATATATTTCTTATTCAATAGTTATGTTTTGGAATAAAATCATACATCATGTCAAATTAATTTCAAAAGTATGGGAATTTCCATTTCCTTGTTTTGTTGCATTCACGAAATATCCCAAATGGTCTAACTAATTTCAAGTATGCTTTTCATCTTTAATTAGGCATCATCATTTAGTGGTCCTCCAGGTTTTGTTTTGTAATGTTCCATTTTTAAGGTCAAGCCAAATTGTTCACCCACCACCACCGTCCACCACATATACGTAATACGCGTGATTGGTGAACTTAATTACCTTTGGAAAATCAATTAATTTGTGAAGATAGAGAGTTGTTAATTGGTTTTATAGTCGAACTTCAATTTTGACTTATGAGTAGTATTAATATATACATGACTACAAATTAGAATTTTTTTTCTTAAAAAAATGGACCAGTGGGTGGTTTCGCCACGGCAGTCCACCCTTTCGAGGGATGTGAAGACTCACAGAAGCATTTCAGCCCCCCTCAAGTCACCATCGTGTTATTCACCAGCGCTAAGAATCGAACTCAAGACGTGTCATATGAAATACGAATCTGAAATTCATTCTCAACAATTGGAGCAGCTGGTAGTGGCTTACTACAAATTAGAAATTGACCCGAGTAGTTTTTAAGTTTATAATTTTCATTTCTTGTGATATTTTTATATTAAAATATAAAAATAATTTACATGGAATGCCCCATTTAATAGCGATTGTGTCACTGAGAATGTTGTGGTGCCTGATATCTGCCTATGGAAATGGCATGCGGATGAAAGGGATGGTATACAAAAGCATATTAGAAGTTAAATACAGCCCAAGCCTAAGTGCTGATTGTGATATGTTCCACTAGGCCACTTCGGTTTAGACTTAATTTTTGCCGATCGTGAGTCGAGATGATGTGACGAGCAATGTGGCAAAGGCATTCGAAGTCGGTTATGGAGGACAAAAAATTACAAGTAATGGGAGGTATATACTTTCTTTCTCTGTCGACATCTTCCACTAGACTAGCAAGTGTATTAGTTTTTGCAAAAGATAGATATTGTATACAACTGTTGCAAGTGAGCATTTCTCGTGAAGAAGTGTCTGCTTAGCTCAAGTCCACTCATGACTCCCACAAAAAATTTTGTACTCTAACCTAATTTTACGATGGAAATTATTTCCACACACTTATTTCTTTCTTCTGCATGCACATCTTGTTTATTCTTATCAGTTAATTCTCATTTTATTTATACAATTTATATTGTCAGAAAGAAACATGAGAATGTAAAGAAAAAAAATGAGGTATGTGAAAATCACGTATCTTCTATCAAGAATGTGTCATCAATTCTTAAGTTGGGGATTATAATATAGCTTAGAGGTTGGATTAGGCTATTAAATTAAGATTTCTGCTACTCTGTTTTAGGATAATTAAGATACTAATTATTAAATGAGGTATGTGAAAATCACGTATCTTCTATCGAGAATGTGTCATCAATACTTAAGTTGGGGATTAGAATATAGCTTAGAGGTTGGATTAGGCTATTAAATTAAGATTTCTGCTACTCTGTTTTAGGATAATTAAGATACTAATTCGAGCTGTTAAGATACTTTGACTACATATACACACGTTGTCATTGACATTACATGGCCATGCATATAGTATTCTTAAGGAATACTCAATATCTTTTTCCTTTTTTAGAGTAACATGGGTAGGGAAACCCTAAAAACCAGCATTGTTAACGAGTTTGTAATGATGCGAATAACATCTATCTAAGAAATGAACATTATCTGGTTCTTTGTATGTAATTAGTTATATCTCTTTATATGACGATATGCTATCATGTCACCATATAAACATTAAATAACCTAATTCAATACATTTGAATAATTAAATAACTCCTTACATATAATGAGCAAAATATTACCTCAAAAAAATTGGTAATGTGCGTTATGAAATCATTAAAGTGCTTCTTGACAAAGTGAAAAGAAGGTCAAGACATCACCGCAGTGACAAACTTTTGACGCCACCGATGCACGTGTTTTTATATTTTGTGCCTGATACATCTAAGAGTAGTGAATATAGTAATTCAATAATTTGTCCCCACAATATTAATTAGAGAATTAAAAAAAAAGAAAAGAAGCACCATGTGGAGGTAAAATACGTAATAGTACGGGGCACGCGAGGGTATAAAGGTCCAGAAAGTGTTTAAATGATATTTTATGTTGGCAAGTAAAGGAAATTTCAAATTAAAAAATGAAAGTGATTGCATAGTGGGAATGTGGGAACGGCAGAGCCTGAGGCGACGCCCTTGTAAACGGGGTTTGCAGCTCAGCTGTTATCTTGTATATCTTGCGCTCGCGTTATGAATTAAATACTTAAATGTTCTTCTTGTTACCGAGTGATTTAAAAAATAAGTCGTCATTCACTATGAAATTTGATGTTACAAGTGAAAAATAAATGAATATTCTAATATTAAATGTAACGTTAAATAATCATGAATCAATACTGCAAAAGGTTAGTTTAGTGAAAAGCGAGTAAAGGTTTATAACCTTCAACACGAGTTCAACCTCCAAGGATGCATTCTTTGGGGCCCGAAATATGGTTGGCATACCTGCAGGAATCGAAAACTAAAAGTACGCTAACGCCTCATACGTGATATCGGGGTTCTATTAGGAGGGGATTAGCTAGAAAAAATTCATAGTCATTCACTTTTGATTTTGATATCACAGGTGAAAAAAAAATAGAAAAGTTGATATAGAACCACTTTCATAAGCACCTTGGATGAATGTACTTAACAGTGGCTGAAGCAGTGGCGCTCATATCTTCAGCGCTCAAAGATGCATTCAAGCTTGCAAAACAGAAGAATTTTTCTAGAATTTCTGTGGAGGGAGGCTCTAAGTTAGTTATAGATGTTGTGGAAAGAAAGTTTTATGTCCCTTGGAGAATTTGAGACACGATTGATACATTCATTGGTTGGTCTTCTCCTTACATTGTGTGACTTGGAGACATATTTTCGAGAAGCAAATTTTATGGCTGATGTTTTGACTAATGTGGGTTTATCCCTCTCTAATATGCATATTTGGGATATAGGACTCTTCCCTTAGAGCAACTCCACCATTGGAGTCCTTCCCCCAGGCAATCCACTATTCAATCCACCATGTGAACAGTAACTGCCCTTAATGAATAGTAACTGTCATTTGCATCTCCACTCTTGGAGCCCTCCCCCTGGCAATAGGCAATAAAATATTAGTTTTTTTGTTTGTTTAAATAATACAAAATAAAATTATTTGTAATTTCGGATAAGAATTTTCAAATCGTTCTCATTGCGTCACGTGTCATTTTATCAAAAAAAATAATTATTTTAGTGATGGATTTCGATAAGATTTTTATCCAATGTCATCGTGCCACGTGTCGTTATCTTTTCAGAATCTTTGAGGATAGATTTCGATCAGATTTTAAATCGTTCTCGTTGCGCCACGTGTCATTATCCGAAAAGAAAATTATTGGAGATCGATTTCGATAAGATTTTTATCCAATATCGTTATCTTTTCAGAATCTTTGAGGATAGATTTCGATCAAATTTTTAACGAATGACGACATGCCACGTGGCCCTATCTGCAAGCCAATCCTTTCTGAATCGTCCATATAATCCACCATCCATCCTCACAAATCTCACACCAATTTGATTGAAAGTAGTTGAGAAAATATGAAATTGTGGTGTAAGGTAGATGGAGAAGAAGTGGTATTTATAGAAAAGTAAAAACAATTTTTTACAAAAATTTTCAGATTTTTTTTCGGATTTTTTACAATTTTTTATTCAACTAATTAATATCTGTTGTTGGATTTAAAAAAATTTGAATTCCAACACTCTAGATTGTGCCACGTGTCACAACGGTAAATTTTCTTAATTTTAAAACTATTTTTTTTTTAATTTATAAAGCAGATTAATATCAACCGTTGATCTCAGATCGAACGGTTGATATTAAATCAATTTTTTTTATTACCGTTGCAAATCGGACGGCTCGTATTAAAGAGCCGTTGGGATCGAACGGACCGTGGGAAGCCACGTGGCTTCCCAACGGTCACCTGCTGAAACTGGCGCGCGGGCCCGTGCCCTGAAATCCGGTCGGCTGACGCGCCCCCACTCGCGAGTGAGGGGCACGTGCCTGACACAAAAAAAATAAAAAAAAAAGGACCGACGCCAGGCCTGGCGTCAGCCTAACGTCACACCACTCGGGCTGAAGGGCTGGCAATCCCCCATGGGCCTGGCCCTCGGGCTCCCACCCTCACTCGGGCTGCCCAATGCTGGAGGCAAATCCACCGGGCAATGTCCAACGGTGAACTTGCTCTTACAGGCTACTCCTACTTTTATATTTGATTGTAATCATACTAGTTCTTCACGAGATTTCTCGCGTTAATTGATTACTTTTTGAGCCAAAAAAAAGGCACCTTTTAGGAAAAAAAACCAATTATTTGAAAATTTTGATTTACACCCATTGACCATCTTTATAGGTCAACAAACTTTTCTTATTATTGTCAGATCTTGAACATGATATACCAATATGTTCATCATGAAAGCCACATGTTTTTCACATTGTATTTCATTTTGATATACCATGTATGTACAATTGTTAAAGTCAATGTTAATTATGTCCACAATTTTTTTTTCCTTTCATTATTTTGTTCCAAAATCTTTACATTGTGTTTGAATGAATAAATTTAATATTACTAAAAAAATTTAAAATAACAGAAATTTAAATGACAGGATTTTATTTTCAGAAATTGAATACGGAATTTGTTATTTTAAGCATTCAATAATAGAAATTGGGAAATGACACATATTTACATGAAATTTAAACTTTGGAATTGAAAGTCCCAAATTCCAAGTTCTTTTTTCACACAGAAATTTTATATTTCTATATTTACGAATCCAAACAAGTAAATTGGTGTATGTCCCAATTTATAAATTTTGATTTTTATCTAAAATTCAAATTTATTTTCCTCATCCAAACATAGTGTTAGTGTCTTAATTTTAACGGTTTACACCAAATTTTCACTCTGAATAATTATGAATTATTAGTTATCAAGTTCTCAAGAGAGCGTATCAAGAAATAGTTATATAAAATTATTTTTTTATGGTGAAAAATGTAAGAATAAGATATAGCATCTAATTTTCTGACATGTGTACAGTCCAGATGAACCGGCTATTAAATGGCTGCAGGGTTTGCCGGTCGATGGAGCCATCCAAGTCACTAACACTCCATTATTTGCAGGGAGGCAGATTGTCTGCCCTCTGCCACCCCAAAACCATGCATTTTTCATCATCTCCTGTGTTGTGCGGTCACGGTTAAGTCACGTCAATATTTTATATTAATTTTTATTATAAAAATAATAAGATAAAAATAGAAAATGATATAAAATATTGACGTGATTTAACCGTGACTGCACAAAGAGAGGGAATGGAAAGGGAATGGTTTTGGTAGGGCAGACAATCTGCCTCCTATTTGCAGAACATGTATTCTCTGTTTCTCTGACTATTCTGATCTCATTTTAGAGCAAAGGCCAAAAAGTAGATCTGATTTTACACGCTAAATAAGAAAAGCAAAATAAATAATTCAAAATTTGACAATGATTTAAAACATAAATTTTTAAGTTTTAAACCCCTCCCAAAGTTGCTTCAACAGATGGGTTTAAAATAAATTTTGAGTTAAAACTGGTTTTGAGGCAAATATCGGCCAAGATTTTGGCCAGGGTTAAAGATCTTGGCAAATAATGCGTGTAGACGCGCGGAGAAAATGGAAGATCGCGCAGGCATGATGCGCCCAACACGCAGAAACGCGAGAGCGCTGGGCCCATTCTAATGAGTTGTTGACCACCCATAATGAGCCCAACGTCTCAATTTCGATCGGACAACATGCGTTATTAGACTGTTGGTTGATCTAACGGTCCAGATTCAAAATTATTAATTTTTAAATTTAAGTTTATAATTACATTAAATCCAACCATTGAGATTGAGTATGATCAAATTTAATGGTAAAAAAAAGACCTAAAGACCCAAAATTAAATCTGAAGACTAAAACGGTTTACAAAATTTAATTAAATCAATGTTCACCTAAAACTCTATAAATACTTGTGTATTTATTCAAACATCCACACAAATTCACTTTTTCTCATACAATTGTTCTTTTTTTTTTCTTTCTAGCCACTTCCACAACTATTTCTTCGTATTTCTAAATTTTTTAAGATGGCAACTGGCAAGAGATCATATTAGAGGACCTAACTGGTCAAATGATCAAGATATTCCTTTGTGCTTGGCATGAGTTTGCACTAGGGAATATGTCATTGGCACGAATCAAAATAAAAAGGTTTTGCAAGCTAAAATCATCGACAAGTTCAATTCCAACTCCAACACCAACCCGAGGGAAGTTGGGCACCAACCCAAGAGAAGTTTGTAGTGTTTACGATCAGTGGAAAATTATTAACAAAGTGTGCACTTTTTGGAAGGGAAGCTTGGAGAGAGTCTTGGTTGACATGGCTAGGGTAAGGAGCACCCAAGAAGTGGTGAGTGTCTCCCTTCATAGTTTATTTTCATGTACACAATCTTTTTTTTTGCAACTAATTGGTCTTTATGTATTCCTTGCATAGGGTGACAAAGCAATAGTGATTTACAAGACAAGAACTATGCCCAAATATTAAACTTTTAAGTTGCATCATGCTTGGAACATCCTTAAGGATTGCCCAAGGTGGGGAACCGATGCGGACCAACAATGGAAAAAATTATTTGCTAGTGAAGCCTCAAGCATTAATGTTGACCATCAAGGTAACATTTTGGTGACCCCATCTTCTATTTCAAGGCCTCCGGAAAGAGATAAGCAAAAAAAAGCAAAGAGAAAAAGAAAGATGCAAGATCCGATTGGTACAAGATTCGGTGACCCCGTCTTCTTCTAATTAATTAATGACTACATTATTTATGTGGCATGTAATTTAGGACACTTTCCAAATACTTGGATTCGTTTCCTTAGGCCATCTCCAACCGAGGGCTGGCCAGAGGGCTCGTTTGAGCCCTCTAGCCCTCCAAGATTCTCCAAGATATTAATATTTTAATGAACAGTACAGGGCCATATTTGCCTCCGTCTCCAACCGAGGGCCAGAGGGCCAGAGGGCTCGTTTTAGCCCTGTCACAAAAAACCGTCTCCAACCGAGGGCCAAAGGGCCATAGGGCCAAACATAATTTATTATTTTAAAGTTACAATTTAAAGCTACAATTTAATGTTGTTTCATATTGTTTAATGTTGTTTTATGTTACTTAATTTAATTTAATGTTGTATAATGACCTAGGAAGTTATAGGAAAAAAATAGAATTAAAAAAAGGTTTAAATTGAAGTTATAGAAAAAAAAAAGAAAAAAAAAAGGTTTAAATTGAAGTTATAGAAAGAAAAAAAAAGGTTTAAATTCATAAAAATTTAAAAAAAAAAAAAAAAAAAAAAAAAAAAAGAAGGGAAGCAACGGCTAGTGGCTCGCTAGCCGTTGCAAATTTCAAATTCAAATTTTATTTCTGTCGGTTATAACCGACAGAAATAAGAAAGATTAAAAAAAAAAATAAAATCTGCTTAATGCTGTCGGTTTTATCCGACAGCAAAGAAAACTATTAAAAAAAAAAATAGCCAGCCAGCGGGCTGGCTGGCTGGCCGAACACAGCCAGCCCTCCGGCCCTCCAGCCCTCTCCGATTCCGTGGGGCCCTCCCAGATTCCAGAGCCCTCTGGCCTAGCCCTCGGTTGGAGACGGTTTTAGGGCCATTTTCGGCCCTCTGGCCCTCTAGCCCCTTCGGTTGGAGATGGCCTTATTGTTTTGGTTTTGCTTAGTTGAAGTTTTAAGTTTCTTTTCAATTGGTACATTTTTAAATTTTAGGCCCTGTTCTTACTTCAATAATTTCATGAAGCTCATGTCTTATTGGTATTATTGTATCAATTATTAACTTTTGTTGGATGTCAATTTATATAAGCAACTGCTATGAAAAAAGAAATGTAACAGTTATTAGCACCCAAAATAAAAGAAAAAGACTATAGAAGGGTGATCGACATTTTTTTGGAGTGTCGTTTGCAGCTCTGAAAAGAAAAAACTAAAGTTTGGCTTGTAATATAAGTCTAGTATTTTTTTAGCAAGTTCATTTTGTCAACATCTACTGGTTGTTGATATAAAAGGGATCACGTGGCCTCGTGACTGTAGACATCGAAATTTCAAAAATTCGTGTTTACAGTGACATTCTAATGTAACTTTTTTTTCTAGGCTAAGGAAACAAAAAATCGGTTTTGACTTTAGCTTCAACTTTCAATTTTTGCCTATATTTTAGTTATCTCGTCTCTCCGATCACTCTTTCTCATTTATCTTCTTCCACTCTTCTATCTTCTAGTTATTTCCTCTATTTTCCCCAAGCTAAAGAAAATCAATTGACCGAGCCGAAATGGAACCAAACTAGTTATATTATCTGATTATGTTCTTTCGGTTTAGGATGTAACTAGGCTTAACCAAGACATGCACACCCCTGTTTTTTCGATTTATACTTTTATAATTAAAAATCGTTAACCTCAATGATACGATATGAATTTTATATTAATCAATCGACAAAACTAGAAGAAGAGAACGTAGACGTGAGAATCAAATTTGAAATAAAATGAAACCCTTATCATTTCGCCCCCATATTTGTAGCATATTCGGAAACTTGAAAAAGAACCAAACAGACTACGACACTTCAGAGCTTTCAAAGTTCAATTTGGAGAGAAACACAAGAAATAGAATACAATTGGTTTGAATAAAAAAGGACAATAATTGAGATTTATTAATTAATCAATATTAACCCCAAAAAAACGAAAACACACAATTTTTTTTTTATATTCGAACAAACGATATTAGTTACATTAAAGGGATGTGGAGTTGGCTAAACCTTACAATGGGTTACAACAAGAATTGAACCTAAAACCTCTCACGTACAAGTAAATACCACTAAATCGTCGTCTTAAACGGCAAAACACATTATTTTATATGTCTACTTGTACACATGCCATTACCTGAAAAATGAAGCTGATCCCCCATCCCAACCGTCCCCTATAGTGGCTTGCTTCAAGCCGTCAAGCCACACACTCTCTCTCCTCTCCCTCATATAGTATCTCTCCTAAAAATCTTGCTGGAAGTTGGAACTCTGTGTCAAAGAAAAAACCCGTACTCTTTTTCCTCTCTCTTTCTTTGTCAAGAATTGTCTCTGCTTTTTCTCTCTCTAAACTTACACACTCACACTTCCACTTGATGGGAATGAAAGCAAAGTCCCACCACCACCATTACAATACTAATGGTGGTGGTGGTGGTGGTGGAGGCAACGGCAGTGAGAGCAGCAGCAGCACCTCACCTAGCCCACCTCCGTCACCGCGCCGTCACTCTACAGTCCCTCACTGCCGCCGGAAGCTCCGGACAAAACCCATCTCCATCGTCTCCAGTTTTCTTCTCCTCCGCCGATTCCTCCGCTTACTGGTGGTTCTTCCCCTGCTATACGTCTCTGGCCTGCTCATGTGCGTGGGCCCGTTCTCTGGTCTAGTGGGTCATACCCCTCTTCCCGGCTCCGTTTACCGAAGTCACGAGATGTTTCAGCTGCTCTGGCCTCACATTCAGGCCGATAATTCGACTCCGATTGAGGTTTGGACTCTTGGGGTTTTCTCATTTTTTATTATTTTCTGTTTGGTTTCCGGGAAAATGCAGGAAAATGGTTCTTCTCCTTCAGCTTTGCCGAGCGAGAAAAGTATGAAAAGAAAACGAAATACAATTTTTGGACTTGAGAGATTTTCACTTCGGAGCTAAAAGACAGAAACTTTACTGAAATAAGACTGTTGTGTTGCAGTTTAAACCTTTGATTTCAATTTTTCCCATGTCCTTTCAGATCAAGTAAACAGTAGAATAATTGCTCAATTCTGCCTTTTTTTTTCTCGTTTCTTTCCCAGTTTTTTGTTTAAAGAACATGTTGTCCAGCGGCACATTAGGGTCTGGATCAAGTACAGTTCATGGTTTCTGAACGTGGATGTTAAATTTCATAAATCTTTGTTTTGTAAACCCGGGATTGTTCAGTTGGATTGAACTTTGATGTGAATTATGAAAATCAAAATTAGTGTGGAATTTCCTGCGATTAACCTAGACGATGTGTTGTTTGTGGATGTAGTTGTCCTCTGTATGGAGATTCAGAAGGAAGTTGAAAGAGCAGAAGCCTTGCACACCTTCAGCTTCTGGACTACAATTAGGTATGTGATAGCACAATCTTGTGTTAGATGGCTGCTGCATTTTTGACAAATTGGTAAATTTACTCGTCGAAAATTGAAGGTTTGGTAGTTTTGGAATCAAAGGTCATGAGTCATTTATCTGATAGTATTTTTCTCGGCACATTTTCTAATAGTCTCCGTTGAATTCCAGATTCCCCAGGCCTTACTGGTTACTTGATTGTGGAGGTTAATGGTGGCCTTAACCAACAACGCTCTGCGGTATGTAAATCCTTTATTATTTGTGGGATGCTTCCTGTTATTCTTATTTTACTCAATTTCAGCAGCTGTACATATCTCCTTTTGAGCGCATACAGTTTGTTTGTGTTATTAAATCATGTTTTTTGTTTCACAGATTTGCAATGCTGTGGCCCTTGCTGGTCTTTTGAATGCAGTTTTGGTTATTCCTCGCTTTGAATTCCATAACGTTTGGAGGGATCTGAGGTAAAGTAACTATTATTGAAGTCCCAACCCTTAAAAAACTTAAATCATGTGTGTATAACCATGTCTAACCAACTTCAACAAGTTTGGAACCTAAATTAGGTTGTCAGGTTCATGTAATGTCTTGCTCTAAATGACCAATAACATGTATCAAAAAGCCTGCCAGATGTTGACCTTGAGAGGAAAACTCAGTTTATAGAAAGCATTATGAGAATGCCGTCCGTCTAATCTTTCTTCAAATGATTTTTCGAGATACTCTTATTGCGTTTTCAATTGAAATAAAAAAGCAGTATCTTTTGTTTGACAGCACTTTTACTGATATATACGATGAAGATCATTTCATAGCCACCCTTGAAGGCCATGTTAAAGTGGTTAAAGAACTGCCGGAGATGCTGATGGATAAATATGATCACAACATCTCTAACATACCAACCCTTCATGTCCAAGCTTGGGCTCCTGTCCGTTATTACACAGGAGAAGTTTATCCTGTTCTGCAGGAGCAGGGGTAGGTGCTAAACTGTTTATTTTTTTCTGTTCCATATCAAACAGGCCCTAAACCCTTCCAAACTTCTAGGTTGTTTTTTCTTACTTGTATTGTTTATGCAGGGTTATCCGCATAGCTCCATTTGCTAATAGATTAGCAATGAATGTCCCACCTCCTATTCAGCATTTGAGATGCCTCGCTAATTATGAAGCCTTGAAATTCTCTTCTCCCATATCAAATTTGGCAAATAAACTAGTCGAACGAATGACTGAAATGAGTTCAAGGACCGGTGGAAAGTACGTTGCAGTCCACCTCCGATTTGAGGAGGTGATAAAGCTTGTTTCGATAAACTGTTAAAGTTTTTGTCTATCTTATGCGTAATGGTCATGAAACTAATCATGTTATCAACTGTTTTTCATCTTGCAGGACATGGTGGCATTCTCATGCTGTTTGTATGATGGAGGAGAGGCTGAAAATGTCGCAATGAATTCAATTCGACAAAAAGGATGGGGAGATAAGTTCAAGAGAAAAGGCCGCGTAACTCTACCTGGTCTCAACAGGATTGATGGAAAATGCCCACTTACCCCCTTGGAGGTACTGTACTCAATTCCGCATGCATCTTCTACTTGCTCATAGCTGCGTACCATGGAGAAATAATCCTTTTCTTTCTTGTCAGTGTAGGTTGGAATGATGCTACGGGGTATGGGATTTGATAACAGCACTTCAATTTATTTAGCCTCTGGGAAAATCTACTGGGCGGAGAAACATTTGGCCCCTCTGCTCAAGTTGTTTCCCTATCTGCATACCAAGGAGTCTCTTGCAACCCCAGATGAGCTTGCTCCTTTTGAGGTGTCTTACTAGTTTTCATGCAATGTCCTCCCACAAAATTATTTTGATACTAGTGAAACACGTTACTTTGAAATCTACCGCTTAAAAATTTTATCTACTTTTGCTAGGGTTATTCTTCAAGATTGGCAGCTTTGGATTATACAGTGTGCTTGTTTAGTGAGATTTTTGTAACAACACAAGGTGGGAACTTCCCACATTTTCTAATGGGTCATCGGAGATTCCTCTATGGTGGGCATGCGAAGACTATTATACCTGATAAGCGCAAGCTTGTTGTTCTACTGCAGAACATGAGTATCAGGTATCTGTTGGTTTAGTTTTTGTAATATAAAACAGTTTCTGCTTGCAATAACCCGATTTGAAGATTTCAATTTTATAAACGCTGACATTAGGCTTACGTGAAAACTATTGGTTTTACAGTTGGAAAGATTTCAAACTTGAGATGGAAGCAATGCTCACAGAAAGTGACCGCAAGGGAAAGATAATACCGAGAGTGAAAAAATTCACACGAAAATCTTCTGTATACACATACCCTTTGCCAGAGTGTAGTTGTCTCCAAAAGCACAACAACACTCAGATTGTACCATCTACACATTCTTGATTCTTTGTGACAAAGCTATGAGAAATGGAAAAACAAACATCGTTCTTCAGAAGCATCTTCCAAGAGTGCCATCATCAGTCATAAGCTTACACTGGGGGCTCTAGCTCTTCCCTTCTGTGGACTTTGAAGAGAGGCTTGTTGCTCCGAAGCTTGTTGGGAAAATGTAGATAGTATTTGCAGCAGCAGGTTTTCCAATTTTGACTTCCTCATCCCATGTGATTCATTCTTCCCTTTTCGTATGGAGGTGTTGGATCTCGTAGCTGGACAGAGCTGAAGCGCAAGCCATCTCCGGCAATGTTGGGGCATTGCTCAACATTCGTCGCACATAGATTGATATAAAGCATATAAGTTTTCAGGTGTATCTGTAGCATATAAGGAACCTAGGGATTGACAGTTTGTTTTGCAGTTTGATTGTTTCTTGTTGTCAAAGGCATTTCTGAGTACATAATGCTGATACTTTGTACTTGCAAGTTTTTGGCCATCGTCATGTATTGTTGTAACAATTTTGATATAGCAAAATTTAGTGCCTGCATTGTCTCCGGGAGGTCGTTATGTGAAAAAACTTGAGCTCTGTTTGGATGCAGGAATTTTTAAAGAAAGAACTTGAATTCGACAGCATGGCTAGTAGAATCCATTGGATTAACTGCTTTTTCAAAAAGCACTTTTGAAACGGTGATATGGTACATATGCAATGAATTTGGAATCACTTTATGAAACGAAGCATTTGAACTCCAATTGTTATCTTTTATCAAACAAATTTTGACGAACAAGTAATTTTGCCTTGTAATGTTCTCTAAATCCCTAAATTTGAAACTCCATGCAAATGGGTGTGATGTGTAGTATTTGAGATAACTTGTTCTTAATGGGGCGTCGTAGTGTTTTGTGAAGCTAATTTTATTGCTGATACTCTTGCCAATTTTGTTCGATCACTCTCTTTTGATCATGTTTGGATCAATGCAGTTCCTAATTTTAGAAAAAACGTCAGTCACTTGGCTACTGTTTGTACTGGATATTTTGGAGACTTTTATTTTTATTAAATTTTATGCTTTCAAAAAAACGTTGCCACCCCTTAGACCATCTCCAATGGTTGGGCTAAAATCCAAACATTTTTGCCCGGAAAATTTAGCTTTTAGTCCAGAAATAGGTTTTCTGCTTCAACCGTTCCAGCCTAAAATTTTAGTCCGGGATTATTAAAGAATAAACTTAGGCTCTTTTTTTCTTAAATTAATTTTTTTAAAAATAAATATGTAGACTATCGTAAATTAATTTTATGAACATTTTAATCTAAAAATATTTAAATTCTGATAAATATTTTCACTCGGTTCGATGGAGCCCACACCGATTTCTGGGGGGAATCTGGCCTTGGTTTAGCATTTAGCATTTAGCCCAAATTTTCCCCTTGGGTTGGAGTGAGTTTGGAGGGGAATTTTGGGGGGGTAATTTGGCTTTTAGCCCATCATTGGAGATGGTCTTATTTATGTGTATATATATGTACATAGAAGGGTGACTAAACACACAACTCCAATTAATGGTACACCTGATTAAAAATAGTGAGAAAAATTATACTCTCAAATATTACATCATATTTTTTTCCATTAAAAATGGGACCAGTTGTTTGCTTTGGCAAGACAGTCTATCATTCTGAGAGCCAAGAAGATTCATAGAGATATTTTAGTCTCCTCTTAACTACTATCGTGTGATTCAGCAGCCTTAAGAATCACAAAAGAAAATACATCATTATTTACTTCCCAAATATCATTATTTGGTTTTATGACATCTAATCTTCACTTTGTTCAACAAAGATGATTCCTAATAAACAATAAGGAAATACTTTCTTTTTTCCCTCAAGTATAAGGAAATAAGGATATGACATTTTCAATTTGGTATATTGCTTGTGATTAAAATAAATAAATAAAATAAAACATAAGGGATAATGTTAGGGTTACTAAATTTTTAAACCAAATTTGGTAAGTGACACTGATGATTGGATTATTATTTAAACGTTGATTAATGTAATTATTTTTTTATTAATGATATATCATTTATTTTGCAAACTTGATTTAAAAATTTGATCGCCCGTATTATCCAAAGGTAAATATCCAAAAAAAAAAAAAAAGAAACAGACAAGTTATGACGGAATTCTGTGCATCCCTCTAAAGCCTGTCGGCGGAGGTGGGTACTTACACGAGCACGTGTTAGAAGCCCACGTAATAACAAAGCGTCGGGCCCATAAGAACAAACAAGTGGGGCCCAGTTTCGTGGTGGGTCTCACGTGTGCTTGTATTAGCGCGGCAAAACCCACGAGCTCGCATTCAATTCACCCATGGAAGGCGCGTATTTGAACTGTATAGCCACCGCTTTCCGCCACTGTGGCGGCCGAGCTCAGACCAATCACAGCTGAGCATTTCACTCCCAATTGATCAAGCTCGGCGTTCCGAATGACGTTTTTCTCGCTAACAATCTGATCTCTATCCATGTAGCATTTCCTTATTTGGAAGACGCACGGAAGTCGTTTGATGAAATGCCTGAGAGGGATGTTGTGACATGGACCACGATGGTTTCTGGGTATACTAATTGCGGAAAACCTGATAAGGCTGTGGGATTGTACAACCGGATGTTGGAGTCAGAGTTCGACTTTTAACCAAGAGATTGTGTCGGGAGTGGCTCAAATCAAGGTTCTTTCTTTGCCTTAAAGATAAGGACTTTACTTCTAAGGAGAAATGTAACATGTAAATGGCAAGTTTGCTGGAAAGGTATATGATAGAGGAAGTAAATGAAGGTAAAGGCATTGTAGATTAATATAAATTGCTTGGAAATGTTAATGAATTGAAGTGCAGTGCGACTAAGTAAAGATTATTGAAAAGCAAGTTGATTCGTACAACAGAAATGTAAATGAGAGTACAAGGAAATCGATACTACTCGGAAGAATAGCAGAGCCTTAAAAGGAAATACAAGGCTTTTGTAGAAATGAAGTATTAAAAAGGGTGCATAGATTGAACTGAGTTGAATTGTTTGATTGATTGGTTAAGTGTCCATAATCCTTTTGCCTCTGCTTCTTTATATAGAGAACTGAGAGAGCCTCTTTGCTGAGGACATTGAACCGTGCAAAGAAGCTTCACTGCCAACTTGCATATGAAATAATATAAAAAGAAGCAACCTGATAAGGCTGTGAGATTGTACAACCGGATGTTGGAGTCTGAATCGGAGACGCCGAACGGGTTCATGTACTCTGCGGTGCTCAAACCTTGTGGCTTGTTGGGCGACCTGAGAACGGGTAAATTGATCCATGAGAGGATATGTGGCGAGAGATTGGAGTTTGACACTGTTTTGATGAATACCATCTTGGATATGTACTTCAAATGTGGGAGTTTGATTGATGCTAGGAGAGTTTTCGATGACATATCGAGTAAAAACACGACTACGTGGCACACTCTGGTTTCGGGTTTTACCGAGGCTAGTTTGATGGAAGAGGCAGTGAGTTTGTTTCATCAAATGAAAGAGCCCAGTGTTGTATCTTGGAACAGCATTATTGCTGGTTTTGCGGATAATGGAAGTTCGCGCGCATTTGAATTCGTTTGTATAATGCACCGTGAAGGCCTCAAGTTAGATGGATTTACTTTCCCGTGTGCACTTGTTTGATATGTATTCAAATTGCAATGAATTGACTGATGCTGTAAAACTGTTTGATCAGCATTCAAGGTGCTATGCTTCCTGTTCGCCCCTAAATTCGCCATGGGCCTCGCAGGCATGCCGGGAATTTGCTCGAACAAGAAACTGGTGGGTGCTAGCTTGTCACTACTAGTTGCCGCCAGTAGTCGGGAATTGAATGATTGAGATTGCGCTTGAGTTCAACTTTTAACCAAGAGATTGTGCCGGGAGTGGCTCAAATCAAGGTTCTTTCTTTGCCTTAAAGATAAGGACTTTACTTATATGGAGAAATGTAACATGTAAATGGCAAGTTTGCTGGAAAGGTATATGATAGAGGAAGTAAATGAAGGTAAAGGCATTGTAGATTAATATAAATTGCTTGGAAATGTTAATGAATTGAAGTGCAGTGCGACTAAGTAAAGATTATTGAAAAGCAAGTTGATTCGTACAACAGAAATGTAAATGAGAGTACAAGGAAATCGATACTACTCGGAAGAATAACAGAGCCTTAAAGGGAAATACAAGGCTTCTGTAGAAATGAAGTATTAAAAAGGGTGCATAGATTGAACTGAGTTGAATTGTTTGATTGATTGGTTGATTGTCCATAATCCTTTTGTCTCTGCTTCTTTATATAGAGAATTGAGAGAGTCTCTTTGCTGAGGACATTGAACCGTGCAAAAAAGCTTCACTGCCGACTTGCATATGAAATAATATAAAAAGAAGCAAGTTGGCTTTCCAACACATGTCTATTAATCACACTAGCAATAAATTAATATTTAAAATAAGCAAGTTGACTTCTTTCACCACATGTCCATCTCGCAAGTCTGCCAACATACTTACTTGCAATAAAACCACCGCTTCAAACCATGTGGAGAAACATTCCCACATGCAACTTTAGTATATTTGCACACTAATCCCCCAAATGTCATATTTTGACTTTAAACCCAAACAAGTAAAATTATGCATATTTTAGGTGCAAACACTTCCATTTCTGATAGTTTGGCACTTTGGAATTCCATCTTTCAGGATACGTCACTAACGAACGCAATAGCACAGCTTTGGATTTAGTTTTGAAAATACATTAGTCAAGACTTGCATGGATTCCTACACTTTTAGTGGTGCTTTAAGGGCTTGTGTCAACTTACTCCACTTGAGACTTGGGCGTCAAAGTGCAGGGCTTGGTTGTACCCATAGGCCTCGTTTGGCAGCTCGGACTGTACTGACTATTTCTGTCGGATAGGATAAATAGTCACCGGATAGTACTGACTAAATTAGTCGGGCGTTTGGTGCAGTATCGGATTAATGATCGTATTATTTATACAGTGTTTGGTATTGTATCGGATATGAGGAAAACTTAAAATTAATAAACTTAAACTAAAAAAAAAAAAAAAAAAAAAAAAAACTGAAATCTGATTCCAGATCTCTCCGCACTGCACCACCCAAACTCCATCCCTCTCTCTCCCTTCTTCTTCCCCAACCACAGAACAATCCCAAATAATTGTTCCCAGATCTCTCCGCCGCACCCCCAAACACCCTCCCTCTCTTTCTTCTTCTTCTTCCCTGACGCAGACGACTATGGCAGACGGCGATGGGAGTTGCAGACAGCGATGAAAATTTGCGATGGCAGTTGCAAGGAACGAGCCAGAGGGGGTTTCAGGCGATGCTCCGACGATGTGAATGCAGGCGATGCTCCGACGATGTGGGTTTCAGGCGATGCATGTGAATGCAGGCGATGCTCCGACGATGTGGGTTTCAGGCGATGCTCTGACGATGTGAATGCAGGCGATGTTCTAACGATGTGGGTTTCAGGCGATGCTCCGACGATGTGGGTTTCGATGGCACGTGAACCCGTGCGGATCCCGCGACAAGGAATTGCAGAGAAGGGCGACGGTCGCGACGAGAAACTGAAGAGGAGGACGACAGCTATGGAGTGCAAAAGGAAGAAGAAGAAGTTGAAGAAGAAAGGAGGAAGAAGCACCTGGGATTGACGATGGCAACGGAAGTGAGTTTGCAGAAGGATGCGAGAGTGCCTGACTGGGTGAGCAAAGACAGACCCGACTAATAATCCCAAGGTTTCTGGGAGGATAAATAAGCGGGCATACATCGGATAAAAGGTGTGGGCCCAGTTTAACTAATACGGGTACTATTTAGTACATAGTTGCACCAAACAACCCGGCTCCGTATAACTTATCCTATCCGATTCCTTATACGGGCTGCCAAACGAGGCCATAGGGTATGAGTTAGATCATATTGTTGGAAGCATTCTTATAGACATGTATGCAAGACTGGGCAACAATAATAATGCGTTGGGATTGTCATTTCGTTTATTCTGAAAGTTTGCTCCAGTTTAACTTCTCTTGGAAGCGGAAAAGAGGTTCATGCTTTCTGTGTTAAGAGTGGATATGATCCTGAGGAAGAGTCGATGCTTTAAGGAGGCGGAGCAGTCGATTGCCGAGATGCCATTGGAGCCTGAAAACATTCTCATAAAACACTGGACTTGCTAATGCTGTCGCAGAAAACATTCTCGCTACTTTACCAGAAGACCCTTCCACGTATGTGACACTTTCAAATGTATATGCAGAATTGGGAATGTGGGATAAGTTAAGCAAAGTTAGAATAGCTGTCGATAAAGTGGGTGCTAAAAAAGAAGGAAAGAGTTGGATTGAGATTTCAAGTTAAGAAACACTGCATTAGAAATTGCATTGTTCAGAAATTAAGTCCATCCGCGTCAATATTTCCGATAAACTATAAGCAGATACTATCTGGGCTCTGAATTCAGCCAGTCGATTCAATTAGATTCTCAAAGAAAATGAAAGAAACAGACAAAATAATTTACTTCCGTAGCTAACTATGCTTTGCATTTTGTACTTTTTCTGTCACTGTCTAGTATATTTGTGATCCCTATTCATCGTAGTTTTCTTCAACATGTGCAGATTTTGACATATCCAAATTCATAGTTGCTCAAAAAGGTCTCGGTATGTAACCCGTATCTCTGGTCTATGTGTAAGCTAATTTCTATTCATAAAGCATCCTGTATCTTCAACCAAATGTACCATATCAAATGTATTTTTCTGCTTTCTGATATAGTTGTAGCATCTTCAATACAAACAAACCTGGCAGCTTCTTTATGGCACTATAAATATGCTGGATTGTCACTTCTCTCACAGTTTATTAACGTAGAAAATATCTGAACAGGTGTCTGCAATGAATACATGAATCAGCTGTCTGGCACAAACTTGATGTGCCTCCACCATCGAATCTGACTCTTTGAAGGTTATCCGTGTTCCCTGAAGTTATGCGTATCACTTGTAATACAAATGCTATCTTGTTTTAGTTATCCTGGATGTATGATGTTACCTTCATTTCTGTATTACTCATAATCAGTTCCCCATCTTGTTCGTATGTTTCGTTCCATCTGCGTAATACGACTTTCAGTAACACAGCGAGGTGCATGTTCTATTGTTGAAAATGCATTTATCTAAATTGGATTATGTGTTGACAGGTAGTTAAGGGAAAGAATTCAAAGCTAAAAGATCCATGCCCATCGAGGTATAAAGGATAATATTGTAACTACACTATCAAGAGATATTACTTAGTGGTTAAGATATCTGTTAGTTAGATATATTTTAGATATCTTAGTGGTTACAATATAATGATATATATATACTCAAAGTGTAATATTATTTTTCATAAAATGGAAATATCATTTTCTATTATGGTATCATCCGCCTCCGTGTCTCACGACTTCTCTCTCCTCGATCCCAATCGTTGCGCTTCCTTTCGCGATCTTCGATCCTGATTCATTGATCGCAGTGCTTCGATCGTTGTTTGTGTTCTTCGATCATCCTTCATCGCTATCTGTCAATGGCGACCTCTGCATCCCCTTCGTCGGAATCAGCTTCTCCAGTTCATCCTCTTCCGACTGCATCTTCAAACCCTAATTCTTCCGTTTCTTCCTCTATTACAATCCAAAACATTGGATCCATGGTGCCAATCAAGCTCACCACCACCAATTACTTGACCTGGAGTGCTCTCTTTGCTCCAATTTTTCGCCGGTACAATCTGACTGGTCTCATTGATGGATCCATGGCGGCACCGCCTCAGTTCACTCTCGATTCTTCAGGAAATCGCATCCTCAATCCTGCCTATACTTCTTGGTATGAGAATGATCAGAATATTCTCATCTGGATTAACGAGAAGTGAATTATCTTTTATGTACCATTCCACTGAAGTTTGAATCCTCGTCCCCGTAGATCAGAGTAGTTTAAAATATAAATCATTTATGAGTAAATAGATGTGAATATATATGTAATGCCCGAATGATGTTTTTGTTTTGTGACAGAAGGGGAAAGAAAGGAATCCAGTTGAGGTGACGAGTTGTACATTCTGCATTTGCTGTTGCATTGCATGTGATGTGCGCCAATTGTTGCCATCTTTCAGTCAAACAACAAAGGAGGATTTGCAGCATTGAAAGGAAAGGTAGCCTCGTGAGTCATGGGAGGCTTTAACTACAAGTTATTGCTCTCAACCAAATCCAGGAAGCTGCATCTCTCCGTCAGGTTAAAAGATAAGCTGGTCCAAGCTGCTAATTAAACGCGGTACGATGGTCCAACCCATTTGAGCCTGACCCAACACAATTCAGCAACAATGTAGGAACATGGATGCCCCACCTCCACCTTTCGTGATGGATGAGTGTCGAATGCAGAGACAGAGAGGTCTTTGCTTTTGCAAGGCGTTAACCGTGCAGAGCAACGCCAGCAGAGAATACTCTAACTCACTGACATTGCCACTGCCACGTTGCTTTCTTCTTCTTCAATGATTACCAGTTGGCTTTGGCTATATATGTCCCCCCATGAAGTATTAAAGTGAGAGTCAGGAGTGAGGCATGCCCTTGGCTTTATTCTTTCTTTTCAGTATCCAGTTTTTACTGTTAGCAATGAAGCTAAAGTAACAGCACAAAAGCTTCACAGAAAATTACCTGGAAAAATTTACATTTTCATTTTGTGCCTTTCACTTTTGGGCGCCAAGTGGATTCATTCCAAGTGGTTAAGTAAAGTAACACCATAAAATGGCATGTATCCTGTCATGTTTCTCATGGACTTAATCATGTTGTTGGGCGTTGAAGCATCAACCGTACAAAAAATGAGTAGCGAAGATGAGAATGCTTCGTTGGATGTGGGGGCACACAAGAAAGGACAATATTAGGAACGAGGATATTCAAGGTAAATTAGGGAGAGATCATGGAAACAAATTGAATATGGGAGAGATCATGGAAACAAATTGACAAAAAATATTGAAGAAAAATGAGAGGAGGACAAAATTGAGCCATACCGTTTGCATACATAAACATTAATATTTGTTAGAACCTTCTAATCAAAACACCAAGAGAACTCCAAAATCATAAGGGACTAGGATTCTCTTCCCTCATTTTTCCATCCTCTTTCATTTCATTCTCTGACATTTTCTATTTTATTTTTCTCTTTCTATAAAAAAATTAATATAAGATATTGACGTGGTTTAATCCTAACCGTTCAAATAAGAGGAAAGTGAAGGGGAGGGAAAAAAAAGGGAAAATAATCATATTCCAATCATAACACAATGAGCACAAAAAGATGAGTCAACAATTAGTAAAACTAGGGCGGGGACCACAAATCAAGAACCCAATTCCCTGCGCAACCTTCCATCCTCAATGGTTTCCTCAGTAAATCCAAGGCCAGAAGACATGCAAATATGACACAATTAGCAAGAGACAATGCCATTGAGTAAATATTTTGAATTGGATTAGTAGGGCAAGTGGATGTGTAATGTTATATTGCACCAAAATACATCCTAAAATTTGGATATTATGAGTGATATGTTAGTATTTCCGTTCGATTACATCTATTCTTTTCATTTCGTACAAGTTATATTGGGGAGGGAGGAGTTGAACTTTAGACTGCGGATGCATAATTAAATGTTTTTAACCACTTGAGTTGCAAACGTATTGCACATTTGGTTTTATTTTAAAGCATGTTTCCTTCTAATGAATAAGAAATTTTCGTTTTTGAAAAAATGATTGTAGCTCAACTGCTCATGTGGTTGGAAATATTGATCGTTTGCATCCGATGACTCGTGTTCAATTTCTCTTTTCCGGAATCATTTGTATGAGAGAAAAAATTGTCAGTTAAATTATTGCAAGAGCGGAAACGAGAGTTCGTATATGAGCGGTCTAATACTTTCTTACACTAATCTCGAGTTAAGATATATAGCCGAACTCTAATATTTAAGTGCTTTTTAATGTGAGAGGCAATGTGTTTGATGAAAATGTAAATGGAGTTTTTCTTTGTAGGAGTGAGTCTCCTTACGTTCCCCCTTACCACAAAACGTACGTGATAATATTGTGCACATAATATCTCATTCAAATAATGTAAGAGACAATTATGAGCACTATTTTGTTCAATTATTTTTTGGGTACAAAATTGTTTGCACTTGTAATACCTCGTGTGTTAGCACATCACATGAACATTGTTAGGAATTTGTCTTGAGTGTCATGTATTATGTACCTTTGGCATTGTTTGTTTCCCTTTCGTTTTGGCCTTGAAAGCGCAAGCTTGTCCATTTCCTTTTGTTTGATGTAATGTAAAACATAACACCTACCCTACCCTAAACTGGTATCAATCTGTCGAGGGCAGAGAACTTATATGGTCTAATTTGGAACACTTAGGCCATCTCCAACCGATGGCTGGCCAGAGGGCTCTCTCCAAGATTCTCCAAGATATTAATATTTTAATGAACAATACATGGCCATATTTGCCTCCGTCTCCAACCGAGGGCCAGAGGGCTCGTTTTAGCCCTGTCACAAAAAACCGTCTCCAACCGAGGGCCAAACATAATTTATTATTTTAAAACTACAACTTAAATTCAAATCCAACGGCTAAGTGACGTCAGTATGACGTCAACTAGCCGTTGGTAGCTGACATCATGCTGACGTCAGCTAGCCGTTCGATTTGAATTTTTTTTTGCTATAAATAGGGTGGATATTGGGCTATAATTCACACAACTTTGATTTCAATCTATTTCAATTCAATCTCTTTCAATTCAAGTTTGCAATGAATTCCAACTTTGGATCCTCTTCAAATTCCAATTGGGGGTCCTCATCCAATTCCAAATTGGAAGAAAAATGGGCGCAAATGAGACGAGAAGATGAGGAGTCTGATGAAGAAGTTCAAGTAAGGCGCAACAAACAAAAAAGAGCATCAGCCATGGCTGCAGCGATGGTGTGTCAGCCAACTGAGGAACAACCTCGATGGGGTGGCTCTGTTGCTGGTCGATCTTACAAACCACGAAACAGAGCGATGACGCAAGCCAATCTGATGAACAACTACTTCAACCCCAACTCGGTGTACACAGAAGAGGATTTCAGACGTCGTTTCCGGATGAGGCGTCATGTCTTCGAGCGTTTACTTCGTGATGTCCAGCAAGTCAATCTATACTTTCGACAGAAGCGGGACAGAGCAGGCAGCCCTGGTTTCTCACCTCATCAGAAGGTTACTGTTGCACTCCGAATGATGGCCTATGGCTCCCCAGCTGATTCGATGGATGAATCCCATGGTATGTCTGAGTCTACATGCCTTGATACTCTTGAACAATTCTGTGTCACAATTGTTCAGGTTTACAAAGACGAGTACCTCCGCGAGCCAAATCAAGAAGATCTGAATCGGCTCATTCGCAAAGCTGAAGACCGTGGGTTTCCGGGCATGATAGGGTCATTAGACTGCATGCATTGGGATTGGAAGAACTGTCCCACCGGATGGCAAGGAGGCTTTAGCGGAAGGTCGAGAAAGCCAACTGTTGTGTTAGAGGCGGTTGCCTCATATGACACATGGATTTGGCATGCTTTCTTTGGAGTCCCTGGATCCCAAAATGACATTACAGTTCTTGGGCGTTCACCCCTCTTCAATCGCCTGACGGAAGGTAAAGCACCTCAACTTGACTACGACATCAACGGTCGTCAATACAATATGGGGTATTACTTAGCAGATGGCATCTACCCAAAGTGGGCGACACTTGTCCAAGCAATTCCAAACCCTAGGAATGACGCGGAAAAGTTGTTTACCTTACACCAAGAGGCATATAGGAAAGATGTTGAGAGAGCTTTCGGTATTCTACAAGCACGGTGGAAAATCATCAGCGAACCGGCAAGAGGGTGGAGTCGAGAAAACTTGGACTCCATCATGACGTCTTGCATCATATTACACAATATGATAGTGGAGGATGAGCGAGATGGGTATATTGATGGAGAGTCCGATGACGACCAAGAAGATCCAAATAGGTCAAGAAGGGCTCGTGCAAAAATATATGATGGGCCTAATTTGCCTTTCAATCCAAGAACTGGTAGTATCTCTATAGATGAGTACATGAAGAGCTATAGAATGATACGTTCTCGTGCCACAAACAAGTATCTACAACAGGATCTTGTTGCACATCTTTGGGCCAAAAGAAGCCTCGAGTAGGCGTTTACGTTTTATGTTTTTAAATGTTTTTAAAAATGTTGTTTAAGTTTCATGCTGTTAAATGTTTTTTTTATGTTGTATAATTTTTATGTTGGTTAATGTTATTTAATGTTGTTTCATATTGTTTAATGTTGTTTCATGTTACTTAATTTAATTTAATGTTGTATAATGGCCTAGGAAGTTATAGGAAAAAAATAGAATTGAAAAAAAATATGAAACTAATTTTGTGAAATAGAAGTTATAGGAAAAAAATGGAATTTAAAAAAAATATGAAACAAATTTTGTAAAATAGAAGTTATATGAAAAAAAATATGAATCAAATTTTGTAAAATAGAAGTTATAGGAAAAAAATAGAATTTAAAAAAAAAATTGAAACAAATTTTGTGAAATAGAAGTTATAGGAAAAAAATAGAATTTAAAAAAATATATGAAACAAATTTTGTAAAATAGAAGTTATAGGAAAAAAAATAGAATTTAAAAAAAAAATTGAGACAAATTTTGTAAAATAGAATTGAAAAAAAATATGAAACAAAATTTGATTCATATGAAAAGGAAAAAAAAAAGTTTAAATTCATATAAAAATAAATAAATTTAATACAACGGCTACTAGCCGTTATATTAAAAAAATTTCAAACTATTAACCGACTCTAACAGTAATTAAAAAAAATAATTTTGCCTTGGAGTTCTTATTACTGTCGGTTATAACCGACAGCATTAAAAATTATTAATTAGTGTTGTCGGTTATAACCGACAACAATAAGAACAATACAAAAAAAAAAAAAGCCAGCCAGCAGCCAGCCCTTTGGCCCTTTGAAATTCCGTGGGGCCCTCCCAAATTCCCGAGCCCTCTGGCCTAGCCCTCGGTTGGAGATGGTTTTAGGGCTATTTTCGGCCCTCTGGCCCTCTGGACCCTTCGGTTGGAGATGGCCTTAGGAACCCTGATACATAAAGTCTAAGTTAGGACAATTTCAAATACAATCGAGTGTATATAACTATCTTTTCTCTCACTTGACATGTTACCTGACGAGAAATAAAGAAAAAGAATACGTACTCGTTGCATTTAAGTTTTCCTTTCAGTTTAGAGTTTGGGAGCAATAGGTCAAGAGAATATATTTGGAAACACTATTTGATTAGGACAACTCTCATACTGAATAAGATCACGTAGAGTCGAATGAGATCATAATAGAGATTAGACATTAACGCTTAGGGATTAGAGAAATGCTAAGGTAACTATGTCAAAGTTAGACTCCTCATGGACTCTATGCCACCTCAGAATTTAATGTCAATTCTCGTGCTAATATTATAAAACATTGTACCAAAAACATGAGATAACAGATAGTCTATATATAGTCTCACTTTTAAAAGAGTCTCCTTAAACATTTCTGAAGGGATTATTGCAATGTGTTTTCTGACTTGTAGTTTCTCAAGGACCTATATTTTACTCCGTCACATTTACACATAAAAATGTAGATTAAAAGGAAAGGAAAGCACGTGCACACAATCACAAAGAGCTGCCTAATCAGTAGGATTAAGATAATACAAATTTCAAAACCCAATTTTTCACTTAATGTCATCTAGTCAGTAATACATGCACTTACAATTGCACAAATTCTCATGAAAACCAAAATTATATAAACCATGACTTCTTTGTCACTAAGCATCTGTCTAGCACCAAACAATTTTATTGTTCCTCGTTGACCCAACATCAATGCTCTACACAACTCACCAATCTTACGTGCATGCACATCCTTCAAAGTTCTAAGTTCATAAAACCATTGAGTCATTCACTTCCCACACAACACCAAATTTTACAAGCCAATTAAGTTGTCTTTCAGTGTGATTGTAACACAATGTAACATATTTTGGTGAATTAATGTGATTGTAACACTTTATAGTGTGATTACAGTGATATATATATATGTTTTTCGTTGAATACATTAAAGCATAATAAATGCACTTCAATAAACAGAAGTAAATATAAGGAAAAAAGAAATGTGTGAAAATCATTTGTCTTTGTCAAACTGAATCAAACAGATTAAGGTCTGTTAGAATTCTCTTTTAAGAATCATTTCCTTTTCTCAAACAGAATACACAATTCTGGCTGAATAAATTTAAGCCAAAGTATCATAAGGCTGAAGCACGTTGAAATATTTCTATAAGATTCAAGTTTTTTTTTTTTTTTTTTTTTGAAGAAGCATGTATAAAAATCCTAAATCTCTCATGTTCATATGTACTTCTGTTTGTAACTGTTTTTTAACTTTTTATATCAAATATCGTCAATAACGCATAATTATTTGGAAGTCAAACAAGAATTTCTAATCACCTTAGCCATATACAACATGAGTGTACCAAAAACTCATTGAAAGTTTTAGTAACCTCCATATATGACAACAAAACAAGGCAAAATAGCCTTGGGATTAAACACATACAACTCATCCAAATTAGAGTAAACTCCCACAGCTCCGGCCACAGAGTCATACTCTTCCATACCAACATTTCCATTTCCAACACTACCCTCCACGTTCTTCTTCACCCTCCCAGCAATCACACGGCACACCAGCATTGCCCTCTTGTCACCCTCCTCCGCCGCCACCACCGCCTTATCATGAGCTCTGCCGCTTGTCGCAGTTGTCAAAATCCCCTGCTCCGTCAACTCCCCAGAGAACTTGTTGAAGCCGTTTTTTATGATGCTGCAAACATTGCAGTGTGGGATTGAGTTGCAGAGGTTGGAGGAGCCGTTGAGGCCAAGGGAGCAGGCAAAGGTGGTGCAGTGGAAACGGAGGAGCTCGTTGCCGTCCGCGATGCAGCGGGGGTGTTTCTTGGGGAGCTTGGTGGCTTTTGCTTTGATGGAGTCTCTGTACTCTTCGAATTTGGTGATGGTATTTTGGGTGTTGTGGACTTTAAGGATGCGGTCGATTTTGCAGATTGGGGTCTCTTTTTTCAGCCAGCTGGACTGGAATATAATCTCCACTATGTTCTTGCTAGTGTCTTCAGGACCCAATTCAGAAACTGTGGATTTTGTCACACACAGAATTAGAAGGAAAAAAAAAAGTCAAACTTTGAACTTGGTTTTCTGTGATTGGATTAAAAGAATGAAAATTTGAACATGGTTTTCTGTAGATTTTGCATTCATTGTAAGTAGAAATTGATGGTGCATTGATGTATGAGAGAGAGAGAGAGAGAGAGAGGTCCTGAAACTGAAAGTTGATGGCTTTCACAAGTTCTAGCTGAAATTTTTTACTATAAACTCAGAGTGAAGAGAAATTTACTTTTAATGGACCATTTCAGTTTTAAGTCCAATTTATAAGTGTTTCTAACAAAAGTGCTTATGGACAGAAGTGCTTCGTAAGAAAAGCAGTCCCCAACGGAGACAAATGGTTGAGAATTGTGAGGGTACCTGCATGTCTAACAGCCTGATGAAGCTCCAAGTTCTCAGCTTTCATGAAAATCTCACCACATTCCGGACAAGGACATATGCTCCCCCTCAGAGAAGGGTCTCTAGCAAACCCAAGAACAGGATCAACCACCATCCTGCACTCATAACAACCCGAAAATCGCCGAAAAGGCATTGCTCTAAACGACCCGCCGCCAGCAGCAGAAGAAGAATTATTAGAAGAAGAAACTGCAGAAAACGAAGAAGAAGATGTGGAAACAACCCCATTGATTTCATGGAGTGGAGCTTTCATGGATCTGCTTGAAGTCTCATTGCTGTGGCCTGAAGAACCCAATGAAGAAGAAGCCCTTTTCTTATGGACTTCTGGAGATGCTAACATTTCCGGCCTCTGCATTATTTTTGTGTTGTTACACAACGAGCCGGAACATCTCATTTTCTTGCATTTCTTGGCTGCATTGTTAGCTTCCTCCATGGCTTGTTGCTCATTTGGTTGCTTTTGTGGTAGTTGAACCGGTTGGAGGTGTTTGCAGGTCAGTAGGCCCCTCAAAACTGACCAGTAAGGCGGCTTCTCCGCCGGCTTCTTCTCCGCCTTTTGGGGCTTCGGATTCTTGTTCTCATGGTGCTTTTGAAGCTTTTGGTGTGTTTGCTTGGTGGGTTTTCTTTGGGTTTTTGGTTTATTAGAGCTAGCCATGGCTGAGGAAGACATGTAATTTGTGATGGAAAAAATGGTGGGTTTTTGGATTTGTTTAGAATTGGAGGAGATGGGTGCTTTAAGAGACATGAGGGGAGGTTTGGCTCACAGAGAAGCTCTCTTTGGCTTTGGCTTTTGCTTTTGTAGAAAGCGATTTCTGGATTAGGGTTCTATGGGGGCTTTTCTTGTTGTGCGTACAAACTACAAACCATTGATTTGTAAATAGATAAGTGATTGGTGATGTGTGCAAAGTGTAAGATATTGTTATTTGTTAATGGTGTGGGAGTGACAGTTGGATGGCAAGAGAAGACAGAACCATGGCTTCCAAATATTTAATATATAATGTGTCTAGTAAATTAGTCACCAAAAAGAAAACTTGATGAAGATTCAAAACTTAAAAATCGTATAAGATTCATCGCTCAGTACTACGGTTTTGTGATGTTCCTCTTCGCTTAGACCATCTCCAATGGTTGGGCTAAAAGTCAAACATTTTAGCCCGGAAAATTTAGCTTTTAGCCCAGAAACAGTTTTTCTACTCCAACCGTTTTACCCTAAAATTTTAGCCCGAGATTATTAAAGAATAAACTTAGGCTATTTTTTTTCTTAATTTAATTTTTCTAAAAAAATAAATATGTAGACCATCGTAAATTAATTTTATGAACATTTTAATCTAAAAAAATTTAAATTCCGATAAATATTTTCACTCAGTTCGGTGGAGCCCACACCGATTTCTGGGCTAAATTCTGGGGGGAATCTGGCCTTGGTTTAGCATTTAGCCCAAATTTTCCCCTTGGGTTGGAGTGAGTTTGGGGGGTAATTTGGCTTTTAGCCCACTATTGGAGATTGTTAGAAGTAGGTCTTAGGTTCGAATCTCGTGGATAATGAATTCGATACCAAATTGGCTGCCCATTGTATGGTTTAGCCGAACTCTCCCTACCCCTAATGTAAAAATATCGATGTACTAAAAAAAATAGTATAAGATTCAAAAAAACTTTTAAACTTATACATGATTATCAATTGAACCAAAGTTATAATAGTTTTATACGTTTGGGGAAATGAACCCTAAATCTATGGGAGCTCTAACTCATTGGGTAATAGTATAATCGAACGAAACTCTTCAAATTCATGAAATAGTTTTAATCACTTAAATTACATACTAGCCTTTCTGCACGCGCTCACGCGCGTGCGAAATGCATTTTTTCATCACGGGCGCGATACGCGCGATTTACATTAAAAGAAAGAATATAACCTTATGTTGAATTCGAGGGAAGCAAAATATCTTTGATTTCTCTTTTTGAGTTTGACATAACATATAACATTGAGAATTTCGAAAAGGAAAAAACACAGACTAACACAAACTAATAGGAGAGAGCCAAACATACACTAGGCATTAAAAAGTGATGCCTTTGACGGCATTCAACGTGAATATTAAACATGATGTGCGATTGAATATTATAGTAAAATTACAATCTTGAACTCCGAATTGGTCAACCAACAAATCACAATAAAAATTTTGCCTAAACATGAGAAGCTTCTTGTTGCCAAGACGACTTTTTCTTTGGATGCCCAATTGTGCTTAACTTTGACATAGGAACCCAAAACTGTTGAAGGGAGATTGAATGTCACAGTAAAATTAAACTTCACAATGAAACCGATTAGAAAATGTAAAAATGAAGTAAACCTTCTTATAAGCAGCGGAAAGACATGTTCTGCAACAAATTCTCACTTGGCGAGTTTTCAACCCAAAACAAAAATCACAATTAAATAAAGATTACAATACACTATATCACACTCAGAACCAAAATGTACTAAAATAAAGATAGAACTCAAAATCCTAAATAAATGTAAGTGTTCGTATTTAAATTTTATTTCCAAGGAAATTTTCCTACCGGAAAACTTTGATATACAAAAATATAAAGTCTCCATAACAATATTTACTTTATCACACATAAAGTCTACATAGTCACTATTTCATTTTAATGTTACAGAGAGTTTATACATTTGAAGTAAATCAGTTAAGTTATTGCCATGTTTCCTGCAAAAGATCGTAAGCACCTAACCAACTGCTGCTATATAATACCATGATTTCAATAATAAGGAAACATATAACATTGAGAAGGTAATTTTAGACACAAATTCCCCCCATCTGTTCGGAATGCAACCATCTTTTTGTTCATCGCCCTTTGTCTAGTATGATAAGGAAGAAAGGCATACCAACCAACGCAAAAATTCACAGAAATGTGAAGGTCAAGTCAATCTATCCAAAAACTTAAAAAGTAAACTGTGAAAGGAAAACATGCAGTTATTCCAAAAAGAACACAAACCAATGTAATTAGATAGATCCTTTAGCAAAAATCAAATCTTACCATTCACATCTGCATTGGTTGTGTTGTTGAAGAAGATGGAAACTCTTCTCTTTGCCAGAACTTCTTCTCAAAAAGTAGTCGGGTATGTAATCCAATACAAACATAAAATCAAAAAATAAACGGATAAATATGATTTCAAATTAGTCTATTAAAAAGAAAACTAACAACCCATTAAAACCTTTGAATCCACTACCTGATCAGCTACGTGAGAATCTCAACTGTTAAGAATTACTGTAGACAGCTGAAAACACGCCCACACCTGCATAAGTAAGTGGATCATCCAAAAAGAACCAACCAAGCAAAAAAAATTAAATCTCAAACCATAAGCAAGTAGACTACAAAAATGAAACCCAACAGTCTTTGCAAGACACCACGAATGCATGTCTCTCAAATGAATTTCAAAAAATATTTAGTCTAAAATGAACCAAACCGTTTTGTCTTCCACCCTCTCTCCACCATTTATCTCTTCCTTCCTTCAATAAAATCCTGAATGAAATCTGAAGGATGTAAAACAAATTTGACAGATTCATCAAACATCTCCAGAGAATTTTCGCAAGGAGAATTGCAAATTATAACCACCAAACTTAAAGAAGTCACCGCTAACAAATGCATTATCAAAAGAAACATATTTGAGGTGGGAAAGAAATTTGAGTGCAATCCTAATTATGAAAGTAAAACGCAGAATGCAATCCTAACTTGGTTCCCACTTACTGGAACTCTCGCTTGAGGAGAAGAGAACCATTAAAAAAAAAACTATCTATCAAATGAATCAAAAGATACACTTGTGCGTAAATTTTCCGGAGCTTCTTAACCACAGTAATAAAACTTTCGCCTTACAATATATAATACATCCACAAAGAAAATTCAGTCTAATCTCCATTTTTGCAATCCACTCCCTATCCTCTAAAAATTAACAGTTATGGAGAGGAGAGAGAGAGAGAGAGAGAGAGAGAGAGAGAGAGAGAAATGATCTTCGTAACTGCTAATTTACCTTGTTTTGGGAATTCTACTTCCATTAAAAGAACCAGGAAAACCATCCCGCCTCAGTGCACTCTAAGGGTCCATAGAAAACACTACACCTATAATTTCGTCAGTTGTAGGTAGAGAACAAAGGAGTGAATTTTCGGACTTACTAACCATAGGTGGAATTACACTACAGACATCATCAAATCTAGAATGAGTGAAGGAAGAATTATATAAAGATTGATAAAAAAAATTTACCACATGATCAACAATATCAGTCGGAGAATAGAGTACAATATAATCTTCCAAAGGAGTAACAATTCTCGAAGATAAGACCTACCACAAGCATAAGCATGAAACAAGTAGTACTACGATCACCCTCATTAAGCCATTTGACTCAGGCTCGGTCTCACCATAAAGTTTCTTGCATACGTAAAGCATCAAGAATAGTCATCTTAGCTACAACTTCCTCAATAAACCTCTCTTGAGTAAGCCCATTGGAAACAAAAATGTTTTTAATAGTCCTAAGATTCTCCTTAACAAAAGTGATATTTTGATGACCATCACCTGAAATATGCGAATTTCAATCTCGAAGACAACTCTTAAGGGCCTTAAGCTTCTGCAACATAACAAACAAGAGACAACCACTGGTAACTACCAACACCTAGCCAACACAACCATACATGGCCATTTATCACGAATGTATAGTCTATCTCTATGTGATAAAGAAAAGATAGACACGAGTGGCATATACTCGCGATGTGAAAGTTTTTCTCCTCACCCGCACACAATATATGTCTCACGCATAAATATGACAATTGTTTCCACAATATCTTGCCTATGTAGGTACACATATTTTTTTTTCCTGAGAGGACGATATAGTAGTATTAATCTAAATTATGAAGAGGGGAATTTGAATTCGGAGGCCATAACAAAGACGATACATGTGGTAGCAACTTTCATCGCTTTCAATCTTGACGAAATTGTACTTATAAAACAAAATAACACTTTTGATTAAGGCCATAGCCAATTGCACGCCAACGAGGTAGGATGTCTAAATCAGTTTCTCTGGAGAGAGAGAGAGAGAGAGAGAGAGAGAGAGAGAGAGAGAGAGAGAGAGAGAGAGAGAGAGAGAGAGAGAGAGAGAGAGAGAGAGAGAGAGAGAGAGAGAGAGAGAGAGAGAGAGCTTAAGTGCGCGGCAAAAACTTACCAAAAACTGGTGAAAATGAAGTATTTATATAGGAAGGTAACCGGCCTAGGGTGTATTTGGCCTAACATGGCGGCATCTCATTAGCCAAAATGAGTCATCCATAGGATGGATGAGAAGAGAATAATCCCAAAGATATTTTATTGTTAAATAATATTTTGAGATTATCTTGGATTCATCGCTCGATGAAGTTGACCTTCAATTAGGAAGAGATAAAGATAAAATTTAGTAATTAATTTTATCTTTAATACCTTTAACTTTTCTGAGCAAATGTGGGACTCGCCAGTTTAATGAGGATGTCATCGCCACTTGTAAGTAAAAATTTACATGTTTGCTCCGGAATCTTATGTACTATTTTTTGCTCCATAAGATATCTCAAACTTATGTGGCTATACCAACTCTACTGGTACGGTTATAGCATATTTTGGAAGCAGAGCACCCAACATGAATTTATGGCAAGGCAGAGGGGGAGCAAAGAAATTAGAAACTAGGCTTGGTATCACCCTAAGCCCAAGGCAAGACTTTTTGGGCGCACAATAAGGTAAAGTTTTAAACACACCAATTACACAATAATATGGTTTAAAGCCTTTTGGGGAAAAGCTGCTTCATTTTTTATTTGATTCCTTTTGCTCTTAAATCACACCATTCCAATAAAGTTGTCTACTTTAATAACCAAAAAAATTAAAAATAAATAATAACATATATTTATTAGGAATATATATTCATAATCACCCTCACCCTCACCTTTTAATCATATGAGTAATGAGTTTTGACACTTCATATTACAATTTAATGATATTACTTTTCATTTATGAGTGAGAATTCTTAAATTTTATTTTCAAAAATACTAATTATTATGATTATCTCATTATTTTGTTTAGCTCAAATCTCTATCTTTTTAGTGCATAAATTTTTAGAATTAATAATAATATTAAAAAAAATCTTATGAGTCATTCCACGTTGTTCATGTTAATTAAGTATTTTATTGTTGCTTTTCAGATTCTATGCTTTAACGCCAACATATTGAAAAGTAAATTTAACTGTATGCCAAAAACATCAAAGGATGGAAACCTTGTTTTGCTTGGTAACCGTTGCTAAGTAGAGAGTATGGACTGTGGGAATCAAAGACTTAACAATTCGAAAATCAGTACTACTGAAAACTGAAGGAATACCAATTCAAATTTTGGGTAGGACATTTGAATATAAAAAAGAGCTTGAAATGTGGGGAAAATTACAAAATAATTGTAATCTTAAACCGTGCAGGTGAAAGTTGAATATTTGGCCACCTACTTATGCTGAGAATGATTTATATGATATGGGTATACTGTCACGTTAATATTTTATGTAAAAAAACACAAAACGTCACACCATGTAAGTAGTTATCCTAGTATAAGTTGTAGTGAGATTTATGACAATTGTTAGGTTGGCATATGTTGTTGGTCAACTACCTAACATTTAAAGTTTGTAGGGTTGAATTGTTATCTAACCTGGTACAACGTTCCAAATTTGGGAAGTTGTGGTATCAAGCTTAGAGTACCCACCTAATGAGGATATTAGCTTCATACCCTATATTATTTCCCATCATCTATATTTGGAGCCTCCAAAACTTCGAACTCACCCTCCATTCATAACCAAAAGCTTGTTTTGCACTATATGAAGCGTTTGAGTGTTAAAAACTTAAATTGTAATGTTTATGGTGTAATGTTGTAGTGACACACCCCGACCGAGATCGAGGCATGCTGGCCGTCACGTGAGGGTGACGTAGCCATGTGCACAGTGCGGAAGCATTATAAAGAAAGATTTACGAATGAATAAAAACCAACTTCAAGAGTGTTAGAACAGAAATAAGTGTGAATACACATTCAGAGCATAAAAGTCTAGGTGCAGTCAAGCATAAGAAGTACTTAATTAAATAACACCCGAAGGTGGTCCTGCATAGGTGATGATCTGTCAGAACGTCAAATGTGTCCTCGTGAGCCACCAACGAAGCTACCTAATACCTGGAGGGGCGCAAAAAAAAAAACGTGAGTGGGCAAAAACAAAGTTTTTCAAAATTCAATTCACAAACAACCTTTATATCCCCTCGCCGTAAAACCTGTATACTTTCCCAGAAAATAGTATATACATATACTAAATCTCATCTGAAAATCATCATTGTCAATAATGCAACAAATCGTGAATATGCCATGCCATACTAATCAAATCATCAGGTAAGTAATTCAAATGCAATAATAACGGCAACAGCTCGTCAGCTGAACTCTAGCTCATAAATCATACCTGCTGTTGTCAGCTGAACTCTAGCTCATAAATCATACCTGCACACGAGTCGAACCCACTTATAGTGGTCTATACGACAGGACTGGGTGTAAAACAATACGCTCTAGTGCTACAATCACGTGAAGACTGTGCGAATAATCGCAGGTCACCTACGAGTCGAACCCACTGAAAGTGGTCTATACGACAGGACTGTGCACCTAACTTGGATCCAAGATGAGCGTGTGGTGTGGGAGGTGAACATCACATGAAAGACTATGCCCCTAACCCTGGGCGGGAGCACTAACACCGGGGTGCATGTTAATGAGCTCTCGATGCATCTCATCATACTCTTCATAACTCAACTTCTTATTACCAATACAATAACTTACCTGGAACTTACCTGAGCGCCCGCAACACCAACAATCATGCGCATACAATTCATAATGCATAATCACAAGTATGTATGCATTGGCATGGCAATTCATTTATAAAATCATTTAAAATGCATTTCTCTGGGAAAAATACTTAGTATATAGGTATATACGGAAAACCAAAAGCCCACTCACTAGTATGTAAAAGGATCGTAGCCTCCGTGCCTAGCCTGGCTACGCTCCTACTCCAGATAAGTCTCGCCTATGTGAGAAACAACTATAAATACGTTATTTTAAAGCACATAAACGAAACTAGAAAATAACTTCTCATACATTGCTTCATTGAGGTGTGTGAATATATCAAAATGATCTACACAACCTCAGGATCATCCCCATATTTTTAAAATAAATTTTGGAGGTCTCACGCGCCGCCATGCGCCGGCGAAGGCACGGTAAGACGCGCCCCCACGCTCAGGCACGTGCCTGGCACACGAACAGAAACTGTGGCACCGTTACGAATATTCCGTTAAAACTAACGAAATTTGTCAAAGTTAACTGACGGCATTAGAATATTCCGTCAGACTTGACGGAATATTCACTCGTCTCCTACCTTCAAACTCCGGCGACCGTCGTCGTCGTCGCCGGAAACTGGGTAAAACTTCTAAACCTCTATTCTTACTCGATTCTTCACCATTTTCTACGAAATTACTACCAAAACGAAGCTTAGGGTATAAGGAATCACGTTAAACCTATCTCAAGGTCCAAAGTCGTCGGAAACTCGTCGGAAAAGCTTCGATAGTCCGGCCACACCTGCAACTCCTAGTATCTGGGCTTCCCGACGTCCAAAATTCACCAACGAACCACTTCGAGGTTAGTGAGGACCTCCTAAAGCTTGCTATGGTCCTAGAATTCACAACAAAACAACCAATAAAAAGTTGGTGAACAGTGTTCTTCTCGAAAATTCGTTTTCCGGGGTGTTTTCACGTTAAAACTCGTCCAAAACATCCCAAAACACTTAGGGGGAAAAGGAAATACCTTTCTGGGCCTTGAAATGGCTTGAATCCTCTGTAATCACGTTGGGGTCACTGTACCCTCGACGGAGCCTCTCGGGTTTACGGGGTTCTCGAATGAGTCACAACCAGCTAAGGCTATGGTTGTGCTCGTGGACTCACCAGGATTACAATGGTGCCTTTGGTTTGCTCGATCTGTGAGTTTTCGAGGATCAACAGACTTTGTCCGTACACTTGCAGAGAGAGTGTGTCCGAGAGTGAGAAAGAGAAGAAAGGTTCAATTGTGTGAATGTGTGTGTGTGGTTCTCAGCCAGCCAACAACACCACCAACAAACCACAAAACCTAATCTAATTGGTTTAGAACTAAACTAACTTAACTAACTAAACCCTAACTTTCTCACTCTTACACAAAAGGGTTCCCACTAACTTGGAAACAATTCCCTTGGTCCAAAACCCAAACTTTTGGGCCTTTAAACTTAGTCCAAAATAAAATTTAACCCAACGCTCAAGGGTAGTTTCGTACTTTCATCAATTCACGGATAACAAATAGTACAATTTCTGGGACGGGCTGTCATAATCTACCCCCTTAAGAAATTTCGTCCTCGAAATTCAACATCACAATACATCACTGATACTCATAAAATAAGCGAGGATACATATCTCTCATCCGATCCTCAGTCTCCCAAGTAGCTTCTTCCACTGAATGGTTTCTCCACAGAACCTTTACCATCTGAATGGTCTTGTTTCTCAGCACTTTGTCCTTCCAATCCAAAATCGTCACTGGCTCCTCTTCATAAGTCAAATCCGGACTGATCTCTAAGGGTTGAAGAGGTATCACGTGTGAAGGATCCGAAACATAGTGTCGAAGCATAGAGACGTGGAACACATTATGCACTCTAGCCAACTCCGGAGGCAACTCAAGTCTATAAGCAACTTCACCAACTCGCTCGATGATCTGGTAAGGTCCGATGTACCTAGGGCTTAGCTTATCCTTTTTCCCGAACCTTGCAACTCCTTTCCAAGGTGACAACTTCAAGAATATCCAATCACCAACCTTATACACTCTATCGATAGCATGTCTATCAGCATGGCTCTTCTGTCGATCCTGGGCCGCTTTCAAATTAGCTTTAATAACTTGAACATTTTGAGTAGTCTCCTTTACTATCTCAGGACCCACTAATGGTCTTTCACCAACTTTCGACCAACACAACTGTGTACGGCAAGCTCTGCCATAAAGTGCCTTAAATGGTGCAATCCCGATGCTAGAATGGTAGCTGTTATTATAGGCAAACTCCATTAAATCCAACTTTGCATGCCAATCATCACCAAACTGAAGTACCAAAGATCTTAGCATATCTTCCAAAGTCTGAATCGTCCTCTCCGACTGACCATCTGTCTGGGGATGGTACGTTGTGTTGTAAAGTAGTTATGCGCCAAAAGTTTCCTGGAATGCTTTCCAGAACTTGGAAGTGAACCTAGGATCTTGATCCGAGATAATACTCACTGGTACGCCATGATACTTCACAATCTTCAACAAGAACAACTCAGCTAATTTGTTCAGATAATACTTTTCCCTTACTGGAATGAAGTGTGCTGACTTAGTAAGTCGATCTACAATCACCGAAACGCCATCATAACCATTTCGTGTACGAGGAAGCTTGTACACAAAGTCCATAGTGATGTTTTCCCATTTCCACTGAGGAACGGGAAGTGGTTGCATCAAACCAAACGACTTCTTCCTTTCAGCTTTGACCTGTTGACAAATCGCACACCTACTAACATACTCATCAATTTCTCATTTCATACCTGGCCAATAGTAAAATGGTCTAATGGTATGATACATCTTAGTGCCTCCAGGATGCATGGCATACGCTGAAGTGTGTGCTTCATCCAGTATTTCTTTCTTCAATTCCTCAATATTTGGCACGTACATCCGTTTATCTTGCATAAGTATGTTAGTAGGTGTTGACAAATCGCACACCTACTAACATACTCATCAATTTCTCATTTCATACCTGGCCAATAGTAAAATGGTCTAATGGTATGATACATCTTAGTGCCTCCAGGATGCATGGCATACGCTGAAGTGTGTGCTTCATCCAGTATTTCTTTCTTCAATTCCTCAATATTTGGCACGTACATCCGTTTATCTTGCATAAGCATACCATCGGTCTCACGGACTCTTAGATCCTTTTTCTTCCCTTGAGAAATTGCAAAAATTAACTCATGAACTTCCTCACTGTTTCCTTGAGCTTCGAGTATATGATCAATCAAAATGAGCCTAACCTAAAAGCTAGCAAGTAAGGCTTCTTCTCGAGCTTCGACCAAGACTTCTTCTTTTTCTTCTAGTCCCAGTTTTACTCCAGTGGACCTCAAATCTCCAAGAAGAGGAACACGGGATGCATACAAGGCATTAACTCGACCTTGGGACTTCCTACTCAGTGCATCTGCCACTATGTTTGCACGACCAGGGTGATACTCAATCGTGCAATCATAATCACTGAGTAATTCTATCCATCTCCCCTGCCGAAGGTTAAGTTCTCTCTAAGTAAAAATGTATTGTAGGCTTTTGTGGTCCGTGAAAATTTTACACTTCTCCTCATAGAGATAATGTCTCCAAATCATCAAAGCGAAAATGATGGCTGCTAGTTCCAAATCATGTGTAGGATAATTCCTTTCATGAGGCTTCAGCTGTCTTGAAGCATAAGCAATTACCCCACCATGTTGCATCAAAACACATCCCAAGCCATTCAAAGAAGCATCGCTGTAAATCTCAAAGTTACCACTATCATCCTGAAGTATCAGAACAGGTGCATGAGTGAGACAATACTTAAGCTGCTGGAAACTCTGCTCACAATTCTCATCCCACTCAAACTTAACTTCCTTCCTAGTCAACCTCGTAAGTGGTAAAGCAATCATTGAGAAGTCCTTAACAAACCGTCGGTAGTAACCTGCTAAACGCAGGAAACTCCGTACCTCAGTGACGGTTCGTGGCTGTTCCCAACTCTCCACGGCTGCAATCTTCTGAGGGTCCACCCGAATTCCTTGAGCTGATACAACATGACCCAAGAATGCCACTTGATTTAACCAAAATTGGCACTTACTGAACTTGGCATAAAGGCGATGTTTCCTCAACTTCTTCAACACCAAAGAGAGATGTCGCACATGCTCTTCCTTAGTTCTAGAGTATACCAGTATATCATCGATAAAAATAATGACGAACCTGTCAAGATATTCCTGGAATACTTTGTTCATCAAGCCCATGAAAGCTGCTAGTGCATTTGTTAATCCAAACGGCATCACAAGGAACTCATAATGACCATAACGAGTCCTGAAAGCCGTTTTAGGGACATCATCATTCCTAATCTTCAGCTGGTAATACCCATATCTCAAATCAATCTTCGAGAACACACAAGCACCTCGCAGTTGGTCAAAAAGATCATTTATGCGTGGCAATGGATAACGGTTTTTAATCGTTACCCGATTCAATTGCCTATAATCAATACACAGCCTCAAGGTTCCATCTTTCTTCCGAACAAGCAACACTGGGGCTCCCCAGGGTGAAACACTAGGTTGTATGAAACCTTTATCCACTAATTCCTGCAACTGGGTTTTCAATTCTCTTAATTCAGCATGAGCCATTCTATAGGGTGTTAGAGATATAGGGTCTGTACCTGGAATTAAATCGATGGTAAACTCCACATCTCTATTAGGTGGTAATCCAGGTAATCCTCAAGAAAGACATCCAAAAAATGCCTAACCACTCGAACTTCCTCCACACTACTGGGAGTAGTATCATTCAGCACGACGTGAGCTAAGTACCCCTGGCACCCTTAAGGCAGAAATAACTCCAAGTCTCACTCCACTACGCTCGTCTACGAACGTAACTCCGGGTAAACCTGGGCGACGAAAAGTCACTGTTTTCTCACGACAGTGAATGTCGGCATAGTTATAGTGTAACCAGTCTGCTCCCAAAATCACATCAAAATCCGCAAGATCTAATGGGAGAAGATTAGCTGGCATGACTACATCTTCAATCAACACAGGACAACCTGGGTAAACATAGCTAACTGAGCATTTCTCTCCTCTAGGCATAGAGAATTCTAACTCATAACCCAAAGGTGTAGACTGAGGTTGAGTTAACTGAGCAAATGTATGAGAAATAACCGAATGGGTAGCTCCATAGTCAATTAAGACTCTAGCAAAAAGACCAAGAACATTTAACGTACCCATTATTAAATCAAGATGGTTCTGTGAGTCCTGCAAGGTAATGTTGTTGATACGCCTCTGGGCCTGCTGTCGTCCTCCTCGGCCTCTACCAGTATGAACACCTCGGCCCTGCGTACTACGCCCCTGACCTGCCTGACTGTACTGTCTCGACGATCCAGCACTACTAGCCGCAACATCAACCTGCTGAGGCAGTCCTCCAGACTGTCACTGGGACCCACCGGCTGGATACTGACCCATGCCACTCTGCTGATAAGGCATATATCCTCCTGGGTACTGGCCATAACCACTCAGCTGATAGGGATCCTGGGGGTACTAGTACTGCCCTGAAGCATAAGGAACGGGGTCCCCTGGTAATGGTACACACCACCACGACCTGTCGGAACATAACCACTAGGTCCTGAAAACGGCTGGGTCTGAACTGGTGGTGGTAAGGAAGGCTGCTGTGGCTGCTGAAGTCTCTGTGGGTTCTGAGGACAATACTTAGACAGATGCCCCATCTGGCCACAGGTATAACATCCGCTGCTACCTCGACGACACTCTCCAAAATGTCGATTATTGCACCTGCGGCATAAAGGTGCGCCTGAACCACCTGCCTCTCTTGGCCTCTGGAAACGAGATCCTCTTGTGGGCCTACCACATTTCCTCTGACCAGTGGCACTAAAACCTCCACTGGAAAAACTAGAACTAGTCCCACTTTTCTTAAAACTCTGCGTATGGCAAGGCCCCTGAGATGACTGTCCCTTGCCCTTATCAAACTTCTTCAGATTACTGCCCCTTTCTTCTTCTTCTTCACTCTCACTCGGCATTTTATCAGAATCCTCGCCATAGAGCACCACTTCTTCTTAGTACCCAACTTAAAGCGGCGAAGCATCTCAGCTGGATTAGCAGCAATCTCCGCATCATAGCGGGATAAATCCGTGAACTTCTTGTAATACCCATTAGCGGTCATCTCCCCCTGTTTCAGATTTGTGAACTCTTGTTTCTTCTGGTCAAGGTATGTTGGAGGAATGAATCTCTTATAGAACGACCGTCTAAAATTCTCCCAGCTTGCTTTTTCCTCCGATGACCACCCATAAGTCTCCTGATTCTACTAGGATGCAGGCTCTCTACCCAAAAACCAAGAAGTGGTCTCGACCCACCTTTCAGCAGAAATACTGCCTTGACTCTGCATCACCTGAAAAGTCTTCTCCACATGCTTCAGCCAATGCTCGGACCCTTCGTGGCCCTCATTACCCATAAAAGTAGGTAGCTTGAGATTATACATTGTTTCCAAGAAAGTCCTCTGGGGAGGGCGAAGTGAAGCCTGAATGGCATTAGCGATAGCCTTCCCTTAACTGAGCAACATCGGGGAAACTAGGCTCAACAGAAGAACGTGGATCCCTACGAGGCGACATAATTCTGACAGAAGACATCACAATGATTAGATTACTCACAAAATATGCAGGACTGCGAAACCTAGGCTCTGATACCAAACTCACACACCCCGATCGAGATCGAGGCATGCTGGCCGTCACGTGAGGGTGACGTAGCCATGTGCACAGTGCAGAAGCATTATAAAGAAAGATTTACGAATGAATAAAAACCAACTTCAAGAGTGTTAGAACAGAAATAAGTGTGAATACACATTCAGAGCATAAAAGTCTAGGTGCAATCAAGCATAAGAAGTACTTAATTAAATAACACCCGAAGGTGGTCCTACATAGGTGATGATCTGTCAGAACGTCCGATGTGTCCTCGTGAGCCACCAATGAAGCTACCTAATACCTGGAGGGGCGCCAAACAAAAGCGTGAGTGGGCAAAAACAAAGTTTTTCAAAGTTAACTGTGGCGCCGTTAGGAATATTCCGTTAAAACTGTGGCGCCGTTAGGAATATTCCGTTAAAACTAACGAAATCTGTCAAAGTTAACTGACGGCGTTAGAATATTCTGTCAGACTTGACGGAATATTCGCTCGTCTCCTACCTTCGAACTCCGACGACCGTCGTCGTCACCGGAAACTGGGTAAAACTTCTAAACCTCTATTCTCTATAAGGAATCACGTTATACCTATCTCGAGGTCCAAAGTCATCGGAAACTCGCCGTAAAAGGTTCGATAGTTTGGCCACACTTGCAACTTCTCGTATATGGGCTTCCCGACGTCTAAAATTCACCAACGAACCACTCCGAGGTTCGTGAGGACCTCCTAAAGCTTGCTATGGTCCTAGAATTCACAGCAAAAAACCAATAAAAAGTTGGTGAACAGTGTTCTTCTCGAAAATTCGTTTTCCGGGGTGTTCTCACGTTAAAACTCGTCCAAAAACATCCCAAAACACTTAGGGGGAAGAGGAAATACCTTTTTGGGCCTTGAAATGGCTTGAATCCTCTGTAATCACGTTGGGGTCACTGTACCCTCGACGGAGCCTCTCGGGTTTACGGGGTTCTCGAATGAGCCACAACCAGCTAAGGCTATGGTTGTGCTCGTGGACTCACCAGGATTACAATGGTGCCTTTGGTTTGCTCGATCTGTGAGTTTTCGAGGATCAACAGACTTTGTCCGTACACTTGCAGAGAGAGTGTGTCCGAGAGTGAGAGAGAGAAGAAAGGTTCAATTGTGTGAATGTGTGTGTGTGGTTCTCAGCCAGCCAACAACACCACCAACAAACCACAAAACCTAATCTAATTGGTTTAGAACTAAACTAACTTAACTAACTAAACCCTAACTTTCTCACTCTTACACAAAAGGGTTCCCACTAACTTGGAAACAATTCCATTGGTCCAAAACCCAAACTTTTGGGCCTTTAAACTTAGTCCAAAATAAAATTTAACCCAACGCTCAAGGGTAGTTTCGTACTTTCATCAATTCGAGGATAACAAATAGTACAATTTCTGGGACGGGCTGTCACATGTAGTGTTCTTTTTTGTTAGCAACAAGAAATTTGTTAGATTCGAATGAAAAAGTTTACATTGGATGTGATAAAGATTTTTACCACCTGCAAAAGTAGGGATAAAAACACTTTAAATACCAAATCTTAATTAATTATTTGAAAACAAAGTTTGGAAAAAATTTATTTTATGAACTAAATTATTAAAAACGAATTTTATTAAAAACAATTAAATAAATTAGGAAAGTAAAGAAAACAAAAGAAAATAGTTTTGAAAATAAATTTGAGCACTAGGGTTCCGCCATCACTTTAACAATCCTACGTAGTTCTTCTAATTACTTATGAATTACACATGCATATTTTGAAGGTTAGGTTTTCCTAATATATATCCTACTTGGAACCTCCAACATAGAACGTATATCTAACATGCAACTCGTCTGTGGCAGATCGAATGTGAACATGCAAGACTCATTAAGTTTTGTGAAAACCTTTTGAAAAACCATATAATCATTAAGACGTGTCATCCATCCTAAGAAGTTACACATATTAACCACAAGAAGCCAGAGCTAATTTCAGGGACAGCCCTCCGCCAAAATTGCATCAAATTACTTTTCTAAATACCCTAATGGTAGCCAATCATCAAGACAATTAGATAGTTTCAAACACGGTGATTAATAATTCAAAACTTGCATGCATAATATCATAAGAAAATTAAAAAGAAACTACATATTCTTTCTAAGGCTTGTGGCCTCGCCCTAGCAAACAAAACTAGTTACGAACAATCATAAATCAAAATATTATTAAGAACATGGATAGAAAACACCTTGAAAATAAACTTGAATTGTCAAAAGCTATCTAAGTAGTGCGTGCGTTCTCTCCCCCTTTTCTCTAAAAGTAAAAAGCCTTATTTATACCACTAGAAAATAAAACCCAACCTAGAAAAGTCTTAGAATACTACTAGGAAACCAAATAAATTAAAATAAATTAGGAAACATAATCCTAATCAAATATGGGAAATCTGCCCAGCCACAAATCAGCCACGTTTTTGGACTTTCAGGGCTCCAAAACAGACCCAAATGACTAAATTAAAGCTTGAAATGTTCCGAACATAATTGCAGAAGGCCTTGAACCCAAAAGACATAATTTTGGACGCCAAAAAGCCCAAAGAAGCTCAAAACGTCAGTTTGACAGCACTCTTGCTGCTCCTTTAGTTCATCGCCATAAATAAACCGCTTGGTAGAAAATTATGAAACTTTGGTAGGAACAAGCTAAGGAACACACGAACGTCCTTCAATTGGAATCACTCCAAATTCATCCGTTTGATCACTTTTTGCTCCAGAAGAAGTCGAATGTCCTATATTGAAAATACAATCCAAAGTATAAAAAATCTCACAAAATAACCAATAAATTAATACTAAGATTAGGGTAAAATGTATAGTATAATATGGACTCATCAGAATGCTAGCGTATTAAACAACTATATGGCCCAACCTGATGCCATCAATGAAGACCACCATTATGTGACACAAAAGAAGCTACTAGGTGCGATGCCCGGTTACAATCACAGGGAGCAAACACAAACACTATACCGACCTCAGTTGTTGTCTAAGCCTTAGTATATGATAAAGCAGACCTTTTAATACGACTTCAAACTGGATGTTTCCATTTATCATATCGATTAGCGTCTTCGAATATGACTCCACTTGAAGCTCCATGAGGCCTTCCGGCGGGCTTGGGCCCACTCAATTGCCCGACCTTGAATCATGGGCTGGAGCTGTTTTGAACAGAGTTTGGGCAATAAATGTTAGGCCCACCGACCACAGCTTATAAAATGAACCATAAGTAGCCCAAAAGCGCCAACAGGCAGAAATTTGAAAGTTCAGGTGCCTCTCACTCCGCTCCTACTCATGCAGACCAAAATCCCAATTTCAAACCGCAAAACCCATTTCCCCCCATTTCCTTCTTCTTTTCGAATTCGCTTTTTGCCCCCCTCCCTCCCTCCATAGAAATGCCGCTTAGACGCCGCCATGGACGGGGAGGCTAACCTTCCGGTCCCACCCGCTGCGGCGAGGAATTTGATCCGTCCGGTCAACCTGGATTCCACATCGTCATCGTCTTCGTCGTTCTCGTCCTCCTCCCCGCCGAACTTTCTCCGGAATGTCCAGGCGGCCTTCAAGCGACACCGCCCTCTCGGTACCTCTCTCTTCCTTTATTAATCTTAAAGATGTAATTTAGGGTTTCATTTGTGTTGTTTTTTTAATTTTTGGGTGAAATTGGGAATTCGATATTTTGGTTTTTCTCGTTAGGGTTCTATATTTTCTTGAAAAAAACAAAGTTTGAAATTTTGGGTAAGTTTTTTTGTGGTAAAGCATCTGTCTTTGAAAGTGAGCTGATGAGATTTGGTTCCGCTGACCCTTGTATGCTTTGTGATTATGTCAAAAAAAGCCGGCGGACCATTTGTTTCAATTTGGGGACTTGGTGTTACAACTTTTATTTTTAAAGAAATTCAAAACATCTATTTCTATGATTAAGATTAGATTTTTTTTTAATTACTTCGTTAGTTCTTCAAATGCTATGAGTGAATGCACCCTGAATTCTCCAAGTGCTGATTTCGAGAAATATTAGGAGTAATGCAGTCAAATAGCATAAGACCTCGGCGTATGGTGCTCCCCCAGCGAAGCGTATCCAAAAGTGCGGATTCAAGTGTGGCTCCTCTCATTGAATCAAAGCAGTTGAGAGATGCAGCTTCAATGAGTCAGGGTAATACTGCAAAGGATTCAATTGCGCAGGCAAACAACATGAAGGAAACTCAAGAAGATGCATCTGTTACACCATTTTCCACTTCAGGCGTTAGCACCCAAACCTTTGATGAACGATTAAATCCATTTGATGCGCAGATAGATCAAGCCAAAATTGGCGTTAGTGGTAAAGACAATAACTTGATGTCTCCCTTGCATTTGGAGTCCCAACAGATTGATGGTAAAAAAAAGGTCCAATTTTCAACTGGAAGCATTCCCATTCCCCAGGGTAATTATTCTTTCTCCTGAATCTGCTGGTTTTTATTTCTGTGCTTTGGTGCCTTTTAGGCGTCTTTGTTTGTGACATTGTACCATTTATTGCTAATATTGCATAGAATATAAAATACAATTTCGAATTTCGAATTTGTCGCTTAACATGCAGGGGCCGATGATCATATGGCCACTGAAATGGAGTTATCATCTCACATGCGTTCGCTTGCGTTAACAGAAATGGAGTGGATTTCCGGCAGTCAAGTGGATAGATCAGCTGTCACCAATCTTGACTCAAAGCATCAGAATATTCAGAACATGGAATCCGATGTCTGTTTGAAGTCTGATGGTGGAATATCTTCTTCATTGGCAAAGAGAACAACTGCCATTCAGGACCAGTTGCATCAGTTTAGGAACTTCTTAAGCCAGCCTGCGACTCAATCCTCAGTTGTCGGGCCATCATGTGCTACAACAACGTCTGTCCATGCTACTTCAGCACCCATGCTTAGTACAACAACTTATTGTTCTCATTTTCATAGTGGTACTCATGTGGCAGTCGATCCTCAACCAGTAACTCAAGGCAATATAATGCATCCAGCAAAGGCTTGTTTAAAAGTCACCAGTGGAATGTCAACTGCCCAGGTAGCTGTTGCAGACCAAAGTTGTAACTCTGCAATTGATACCCAAATGCAAGTTAAGGATTATGAACTCTCTAAGGATCCAATTGGCTGCATGTCGAAGGAAAGTAAGGTTACAGAACGTCATTCTCATCTTGATGCCAAGTCAACTGAAGGGAAAGGGCCTACATGTGATGTTACCAATCCACCATCACAGGTTCCTTTGCTCCAAAATTCATGTGCTGATATGAAGTCAGAGCCTTCTAAATCAGAGAAGCAACAAAAGGCTGCAAGTAGTAAAGGTGCATCAGCCCCTCGTAAAAGGAATTATGATCCGGAATTGTTTTTTAAAGTCAACGGGAAGCTCTATCAAAGGCTTGGAAAAATAGGTAGTGGAGGGAGCAGTGAGGTCCACAAAGTCATATCGTCAGACTGTACAATCTATGCACTTAAGAAAATCAAGCTGAAAGGGCGTGATTACGCCACTGCTTTTGGCTTTTGTCAAGAAATTGAGTATTTGAATAGGCTGAAGGGAAAAAACCACATCATACAGCTTATTGACTATGAGGTATTCACTCTCAACCTAAATTGTTCATACAATAACATGCAGATCATTGCACCTACAGCATTGCTATATTCTCTGTAATAATATGCAATTCAAATTTTCAAATCCTGCGATAGAGATGAGACCTAAGATGGTAATGAAGTCTTTTGAGTTTCAAATTAGAGCGTTGGCTGTAGAGTTTTGATCTCAAGATGGCCAAAATCATCTCAAGTCATAATGGATTTTCGAAGGAATATTTCACAAGATACTCAACGTAGCCAATTCAGTGGTCGAACTTGGCCAGCTAAGTGGCTAGTAAGAGTGAGAAATGCGTAGAGGAGCATCAGATGGCCAGAATGGTAGTTGATAAAGTGGCTTGATTAAAGTGATTCGCCCGAAGGAGATTGAGGTGGCATTGGAGTAGGCCAAAGTTATATTTAGGTGTCCAAAATAATGGTGAAAATGATTAACTATCTGCTCTCGACATCTAATCCGATGAATTTTGCGTTGTGCATTCTTCTTAGAGCAAGTTATACCTGTGATATTGCTGGCCATTTTGCGATGTACAATGTATGTGATGGACAATTAGAAACCCAAATATATGTACCAACTAGTGGAAATCCTTTCTGTAACAATTGTATTTCCTAATTTGATATTCCTGTTGGTTTATTTATAATAATTTTATAGATTAATATGGATGAAATTCACACAGAAGATGCCAATGTACACGGACACAGATTGAGGAGACAGTTATTTTGATACTGAAGATGCTGATATGGAAATCCTAAGACGATAGGACTCTTTGGAATGATCAATTTTTATTTCTTATGGGTTTTCCATGTCTAAAAGTGGGATCTTTGCAGGCTGTATTATATTTCTGATTCCTTTTTTCGTATTAGGTGACAGATAAGGCTTTGCTCCATGAAGTCTTGAGTGGCTCCATGAATAATAAGGATGGCAGAGTCAAGGATGATGGGTATATATACATGGTACTTGAATATGGAGAAATTGATTTGGCTCACATGCTGTCTCAGCAGTGGAAGGAAATGGACGTTTCCAAAAAGACCATAGATGAGAACTGGCTACGATTCTACTGGCAGGTATATGTGCTAAATACCTTGATTTGTAGTTGGTATATTTTGCAGAGATTTTATTTATGTTTTTGTACTCAAAATATAATTTTTTGAAGGTTCACTCGTTCTCTAGTAGTTGGATGATTAGGTTGTTACTCATGTTGTTTGGTTAGTGATATTCTTTGGGGCACTTGTTAGGTTTTTTTATTGATAGGATCCATACAGGTGCTGTTGGGAATTGTTATAAGCACTCCAAAATTGTCACCCTAACCTCCTCCCTCTTATTTCTCACTAAGGAGCGCGGGATGACTTTGTTGGAGTGCTAATAACAGTTCCCTAATTTTAATATGAATGTGTTATTTTTCCTTCTCAAATATTGGATTCTTTTTTTTGGGTAACACTCTATAATGTTTTGCATAGAGGACTCAGACGCGTTGCCTCTATCTCTATGTAATGGTTATTTTCCCTAGTTACTACATTTGGCCATACTAGATTATGTTTGTCCTAGCATGTGGTCAGCTTAAGGGAATCTAAGTATGGTTATTCAGTTGACCTCATTTAGAGTAGTGTATGGTTGTGCCTTGCATAGTGAAATTTTTAAGTAAGAATGCTAGTAAACTGACAATGGCCTCACCTGATTTTCGTTATACTTCACAAAGACCCATCATAGTGTATGGTTGTGCCTTGCATAGGAAATTTTAAAGTAAGAATGCTAGTAAACTGACAATGGCCTCACCCAATTTTCATTATACTTCACAAAGACTCATCAAGGTATAGCTTTCTACCACTAGTTGTGTTTTCTCTAAAGTTGTATGAATCGCTTTTCTAACTTTATCGCTGCATTTGCGAAAAGGTTTGGGGTATAATTTTGTGCATGTACTTTTAATTATCATGTGGAACAAGTTAATTTTGGAGATCTTTCTGAGTATGTAAAAGCTGAACCGATCTTGTTGGAAAATGACAGCAAATTCTTCTAGCGGTTAACACTATACATGAGGAACGTATTGTGCACTCTGACTTGAAGCCAGCCAACTTCCTTCTTGTCAAAGGCTCTCTAAAGCTAATTGATTTTGGGATTGCCAAAGCAATAATGAGTGATACAACGAACATCCAGAGGGATTCTCAGGTGATTATCACTTAGGCTCCCCCTCCCTCTTCTTTTCAGGAACTACAATCTGTTATATTTGGACATACCCATTGAGTACAATGCATATCCTATTTTTCTTGTTCCCTTGTTTAGAAAACATATATCTGCAACATCTAGAAGGGGTTTCTCACTTCGTTTTGTAATGGTCAATTGCATTTGTAATCACATGTTTAATGTAGCTCTTAGCATCTGCAATGTAAGCTGGGATGCTGTACAATTTTCTGTTCTAGCGAATATGGCTCCTTAATTTATCATAACCAGACTGCTGAAGCGTGTTGGAGGTTATGGGATACCTCTTGTGTGTACTTTTGCTTAGTTCTTCTGTATACTACTCGTGCAGGTGGGTACACTTAGCTACATGTCTCCAGAAGCGTTCATGTGCAACGAGAGTGATGCAGATGGAAACACTATCAAGTGTGGTCGGCCATCAGACATCTGGTCGCTCGGCTGCATCCTTTATCAGATGGTATATGGGAGGACACCATTTGCAGACTACAAGACCTTCTGGGCCAAGTTCAAAGTTATAACTGATCCCAACCATGAAATCACATATGAACCAGTCTCAAACCCCTGGCTTATGGACCTCATGAAAAAGTGCCTCGCATGGGACCGCAACGAAAGGTGGAGGATACCTCAGCTACTCCAACACCCTTTCATTGTTCCCCCGGTTCCACAGCAGCCATCTTCGCCTTGCGAGGAAAACTGTAAACTGCTTCAACTTATTTCCCAAACATGTGCTGACGATCGCGAGGCTTCCAAGCTATGTTATGAGATGCAGCAACTGCTTAAGGACCCCGTCACGTCAATAGGGTCTCAGTTAGTATCGTCACGAGACCTACAATGTAAATTGCTCTCCCAAATGACAAAACTTTGCCTTCAGCTCCAGGAACATTTGGCAAACTCAGAGGGATAAAAGGTGAAGTTGCAAGCAATGTCATCACTCACAGCATCAGCTCCCATTTTTTGTGAAACTGGTATCCACTTTTGTCAGCTGATTCTTAGGGGAGAAACTCACTTGTAACCAAAGACAACACTATATGCGGCAAGCATCTCCGGTTGGACGGGTGGTGCACTTTTTGAACACGTGGCAAACATTTATTGAATGAGTGATGCCACTAAGACTATATCTTGATTGCAAGAGAGAATCTTTCGATTTTTAGGCCCCAAGGGGAATCATATGCTTGGCTACCATAGTTCTGTTCTCCCTCCTTGTAATGATATGTAATATTCCTTGTGTGTTTATATTGTTTTGTTAAATATAAAAAGAAAATATGGTGAGAGAGATTGGCGTGGATGTTGTTCATCATTTTTCCCTTCATGTAAAATACATGAACAATGTGTTTTTTTTATGTTTTTTCCTTCTTTTGAGTTTACCTTTTTATGATTGCGTGAAGGTGCTCGTACTTGGTAATGATAGTATCGAGAGTAAAAAGATTGTGTCTGAAAACTTCTAATGGAATGAGTATGCCTCGAGTGGGCAACTGGCTCGATTTGCTTCTTTTCCGTGCCTTTAGAATTAAACGGACTTGACAATTTTCTTATCTAAGGAATTAAACCACGATGAAAATTCTTTAAACGCGCAGGAAAATTCTTTCTTGAGGAGAGCAACTAAACTTGGGCCTAACTCGCGAGATAATCTAAACCATGAGCCACGTGTTGGCAACTGATAGGAGCTTGGGAGCTCATTTTTCCCTCTAGGTGTAAGCAGCAGGGCCAATACATCGGTGAAAAGAGAAATGAATAATGGTGTGGAGAGATATTTTAAGAAATACTTGCCAATGCAAAACAAAGTGCAACCGCCGGATGCATATTTGCTCACCACTTTTAAGTGGTGGTAATGTTCATCACCCTTAAATAAGTTTAAATTTTGAGATTTGTGTTTATCCACTACACAGATCTCGAAATTTTAAAATCATCTAACGATGATAAATAGAGTGGCGGGCATCACCATACTGCTTCTATAAGAATAGAGAATTGTTTAATCGTGCACTATAAACTTTCTAAATTTAAAAAGAAATATCTGTTTGGAGTGCACAGTAGGGTGGTGTGCACAAATCCAGAAACGAGTAAGCAAGTTTACAGGGAGCACGGCAGATGTTTTCTACTATTCTGATGAAAGTTTATAAGAAGCTTCCGCGCGTGCTTCCTCCAGCCTCATCAATAGGTCCTTCATGAAAGGTGTGCTTGTCCCATGAGTAATCCGCAGAATATCTACGGCCTTGGTCAGGGATTTGACAGCTTTCTCCGTGTCTCCTAGGAACCTGCATGCAAGAAATTAGTTGGTTTAGAGATTCACCAGAGAACTCTTACCACAATTCAAGCTAAAATACTAACCATTCGAGCTTCCCGCATGTATAATATTGCAATCCAAGCAAAGGATGACAACCAGGATATACTCCTGCAGTGAAAGGGAGTGAAACTCGACATTAACAGCAGTATTATCTAAATTGCACTACTTATAAGTTTATAACCTACGGCAACGAGAACAGAGATATAGTAATTTTTTTATCTAAATTGCACTACTTATAACCTACGGCACCAACTTGAACGGCCAAAAGTTAGGGGGAAAAGTACAGAACTTACACATCTCAATTGTGGAATCAAGTATGAACAACATAAACTTATAAACGATAAAAGAAATTGAAAAATTGAAGCAAGACATACTTTGATACACTGGAATGGTCAATCTGCAATATGCTAAAGCTTCATTCCAGTCTTCCAGCTCCATCAAAATCTGAAGACAATATGATTTCATTAAATCAAATGCATCAGGAAGTTACTGCATGCTACCTTACAGTGTTTGACGTTCTTGTGAAATTTGAATAACCACAATATACTAGTACTTAATTGAGTGTCCAAAATCATTGATCTCAAAATATTTTCTCTTAATAATACAATGAACAGGGCCATCAAACCGAAAATAAGGAAATATTTTCAATGCTATGCAAAACAGATACCTTTAAAAGCTTCTCCCGAGTTTGCATCAAAGAGATTGAAAACGGATGATACAGTTTCTTCTGCAGTGTCTCAATTGCCTTAAGCCCAGATATAGCTTCCTGGTAATCTAAATATAGTCAAACTCAAGCTGTTCAGTATCAACTATCAATACATGGTGATATCTTTCTGATGAAATTTGAGTTCAAAAATTAGAAGTCAGGAAATATTATCATAAAAATACCATCAGATTGCCAAAAAAATGCAAGCAATTCATAGCACAGAGAAAGAAAGATACCGCAAGAGGATGTAGATATAGGAGCCTTGTCTGACAATGATTTTAGTTCACTTGCTATCTTCCTTATCTCTTCTTTGCTCCTAACAAGTCCACATTGCTGGCACACAAACCCATCACCATCTGCACATCCAAATTGCAAAAGACGATACTATATTTGCTTCAGCTAGCTGCCCGACTCTTATTTTCATTTAAATTCACCCAACCAATTTGACTACAGGTAATACCGTACCAGACTGGCGAATCAAAAAGCCGCTGCATCCCTCATCCTTGCATCGGTAACCTTCAAGACTGGCACTCTCTTGGATATCATCATACTGACCCTTCAATACAAAATGAACTTCATTTTCCATCAGAAAAAGACAAGTTCTATATAACTCAAAGTAACATTCTCAAAATAAAGTATTGAAAGAAGGAATAATCACAAGTACCACTTTAATGCAGCGGGGACATGTACAAGTGAAATGGTATTGTTCTTTAAGTGCCTTCTGCCGAGTCATAGTGCTTCCAGAAGTTTCTATGTAACTTATCAACACCTTAAGAACAAAAGAGAAGACCTTAGACTTGACATGTAGTCAAAGATTATGCAGCAACAGGATGCCAAGTAACATTACTTCACAGAAAAGGAAGACACAAAACATCTTCAGTGAAGGTTCAAAACATGTTACAGAATCTGTATAACTATATGCAATGACGGAAAAGAAATTGTTAAATATTGATCAATAACTTTCTCATTCATTCTGTTAAAACGCTTCAAAGGATTGCCAAAGAACAAGCCCCCTTACTCAAGGTTGATGAAGGGCGAATCAGCTCTCCTTCAATGTAATATACAATTATGCAAGCAGTCAGGCCTACTATTTATTGCCCTATGATGAAGAATACATCTCAAAAGTTTCAACACATAGACCCTTTAAACCACAATGACCAAAAATATACAGAAGAATTCACTACCTCAGCACCTTTGGGTATATACTGCACAGCACGTACAACAGCAGACCGTCCCTCGAATAACAAAACAGAATTGGGCAGGCAGCTACAGCAGTAGAACCATTTAGCCAAAGTACAGCAAGAGAGTAAAACTAAAAGCACATCAATCCACTAAAACAGTTACCTGTGGTTAATAATGGAAACGACAGGATATAGCCCTGTGCCCAGGGGTCTCAATTCACTGTCACAAATTGTGTGTGCATTGCATGCAAGCTGCATGGATTGAGGAGAATCAAGTTTCAGAAAGATTTCACTCAAATATAAATCGCCCAAGTGGAGACGAACTGTGTGCGTCTTTAGTTATATAAACAGTACATGGGTCTTTACTAAAAGGATTTCTGGAAATCATGCAGACAAAAGCACGGCAATACAATAATACAAATTTATAGTTACTCCCACACAGGATGAAGTTCGCATTGGTTGAGCTGGATACTTACCAAATCGACATTTTTACTTAACTTCTCATTATTAAAACAGAATCTGAAATTGCTTATAAAGATCACCTTGGAAAAGTTTTCTGCAATCTCCTTTATATTAATATCGGGCCACTGAAGTATCAAGCTGACAAGGTTAGCCATCTGAGCATACAGCACCAGCTGCTTCTCATCAATCTCTGACATGTCTTCATTAATCGAAAAGAAAAACAGAAAACAAGAGTTAAATAAAACAGTAAACAGCATCAACAAGAAACAAATCTTAATCGGAAAAAGACGAAAAGGATACGGGCAACTAACGCCTCCACCAACTTATAGTTGTCCACAGCAGAAGAAGGAATGATCTGAAGCAAAAGCTTAACAAGCATTAATCTATCAAACCCAAAAAAGAAATTAAAAATTAACAAAAACCCAAAACTAAAAATTGAATCTTTACCTTCTCAGCTTGCAATTTGGTACGGAGGTGGAGCTTGATCATGAGACGAATCGACGGCGTGACGGCCCTCCGTCTCTCCTTCTGAAGCTTCGAGAGAGCTTCACATTCCAGACGATGCAGCTTCCATTCAGACTTCTGCAAATTACCAAGGCCCCAGACTTCAACGAACGCGACCAAAACTCCATGAGTGCAATGCAATCCCTAATCCGAAACCCTAGCGCTTACCTGGCATGAGCTGCAACAGTAGTATACAACCTGACAAGCAGAGCATTTCTTGAGATTACTCGATTGGAAGCAAGCGTCGCACCTGGATTCCGCCGGGGAGTTGTTCGGCACGCAAACGTACGGCTCCTGAAGGATTATCACTTCCCCTGCAGTTCAAAACCTCCAGTGTTGATGTTCTGAAGCAGCAGAACTAGAGAGAGAGGGAGGAGAGAGAGAGAGGGCACCTGGAGAGAAGTCTCTGGTGGTGAAGAGGGAGCGGCCTTTGTCCGGAATATTCGAAACGGTTAAGCCACGATTTTCAAGAGCTCTCTGCAATTCTTCCATGAGCGCCGTTCTGTGTTTTGCTTGCTCTTCACCGCCGAACGCCGTCACTGGTGGTGAAGTTTGATAGAGCAAATGATTTATTTTCGGGTAAATTCGGGTTTGCCTCTCAATTTTTATGGTAAATTACATTTTGCATCAACAGATTTAAAAGTCAATTGCAACTTATTACTAAATTTTTAAAATATTTCAATTTTATATGTATTTCAGTATCATACATCGATTATAAAATCTGTTAAGTGAGTCATTAAATTATGACTTAGTAATAATAAGTTTAATATTTATACTAAAATTTTAAAATATTTCAATTTTATATGTATTTCAGTATCATACATCGATTATAAAATCTGTTAAGTGAGTCATTAAATTATGACTTAGTAATAATAAGTTTAATATTTATGCAGACGTGACTGCCAAACTTGTGTCAAGTGGTTACAATTTAAGGAAAAAAAGCCATCATCCTAATCCGTGCAAATCATCTTCCCAGTCCATCTCTCCCCACCCAAGTAACTAAAGTCATCTCCAACCGAAAGAGCTTAACGTAGCCCCGTCCAGAATTACAGCACTACAAAAATTATTTTTTTAATGAACACTATCAGGTCATACTATGTACCATCTCTAATAGAAGAGGCTAAACATAGCCTCTCTCAATAATTTATTAGTTTTAATTTATACTTTAAATTTAAGGAGCTTTAATGAAAAGGACTTGAGCTAAGTTTAATTTAATCAAAAACCACCCTATACTATTATTTAACAAAAAAGATTTCATATTTAATTATAAGGATAAAACTAATCTATATTAGACCCACAAACATTTTACACACATGGGCTGAACTAAAAGCCCAAAACGAAATGATTTTTTTTTTCCACATTTGCCCCTAACAGCAATGCTATTATGTCAGTCAATTTTGTTAGAAATAAACTTCCCTTTATTTACAAGTACGCCATTATGTCAGCCAGTTCTTTCTCTGTTTCTTTTTTCTTTTTTCTTTTGGCCGTTCGTTCTCTCTTCAGGTTTTGCATTTTTTTTTTCTTGTTTTCTTCTTGTCGTCCCCCTTCCTCCTGAAAGGGAGGTAAAACTCAACGTGGGTGAAGGAGAGTGGCCACCTCCTCAAACCATTTTGCACGTTTAAAGAAAATGGGAGCAATTGCTTCCCCAATTTCTTTATTTTATATATATATATTTTTTTATTTTTTTTTTATTTTTTTTATTGTTATTATTTACTAGTTTATTACTTTTTTGTAATTAGGTGGTTTAGATTCTTTTGTTGATCAATTTCCACCCTTAATTTTGCTTACCACTTAGAACCCATTTTCCTAGAATGCAGGAGCCACTCCATTGGAAATTATGCCAATTTCATTTTCAGTTTGTGAGTCTTTGTAGATTTGCCAGTGGGGTCTCGACTCTTGACGGATAAAGCAATGATCTTGTAGATTTGCTCATAAAGCTCTGGTATTTTCACGGGCTCAGCTGTTTTCAACATCACCACCTTCTTCTTATTATATGCCTTTACCGGCAGTGTTGTTCGTGGCTTTGTTCTGTCTCAGCAACAACCTGAAAACAAATCAACAAAAAATCCATTGATATCATACTAACAATTTGATACTTTACGTCTTCAAGTAAAAAAAAGAAAAATGAAATAGCTACAATATTTCCCCAAGTAAACAAAATTATCAATTATAAACGTTGAACACTAACTATTTCTCGAATTGGATAGGGGTACCGATACTATTTCTTAAATAGAACAATAGTACTATTATTATTTCTTAAATTGAACATTGGCACTATCATTATTTCTTAAACTGAACACTCACTATTTCTTAAACTGAGTACTGGTACTATCACTATTTCTTAAATTGAACATTCACTATTTCGTAAACTGAACACGAGTATTATCACTATTTCTTAAACTGAATACTCACTATTTTGTATACTAAACACAGGTATTATCACTATTTCTTAAACTTAAGACTAATATTATTACTATTTCTTAAACTGAAGACTGATTATTTCTTAAGTTGAACAATGACTATTTTAGAATTGAACACATGTACTATCACTATTTCTTAAACTAAACACTGAGTATTTCTAGAACTGAAAACTGATTATTTATTAAATTGAAAACGTACTATCATTATTTCTTAAACTAGATACTAACTATTTTTCGAATTGAACAAAGATACTATCACTATTTCTTAAACTGAGTACTGATGTCATCACTAATTTTTAAACTAAACACTATTTCTAGAATTGAACATGTGTATTGTCACTATTTCTTAAACTGAACATTGCTATTATCACTATTTCTTAAACTTAACACTAACTATTTCTTAAACTGAAAATGGGTATTATCACTAATTATGAAAGTGAACACGAGAACTATTTATGAAACTGAACACGAGTACTGTTTATGAAACTGAACACGAGTACTCTTGCTGAAATTGAACACTAACTATTTCTAAAATTGAACGTTAACTATTTATAGAACTGAACACGAGTAATATCACTATTTCTTAAACTAAACAACAACTATTTTTGTTATGCATGAAACAAAAACAAAATTTCAAAACACCTCCAAATACACCACATAAATTTTCATTTACAAATTTATTATTTTCATTCACAAACTCACGACACAGCACCCCAAATGCACACATATAATAGCCAGCCTTCATCAAAGTTTTATAAACTACATCCCAAAACAAATCCTTGAGAACATGAGATATTACAAACAAACAAAAAAAATTAAACGAACCAAACTCTCATTTTTATTTTAGCATTCTAATGGCTTATTTTCCAAATCAATACAACTTTGCCTTAAATCTGCCTTCCATTCCAATCAATGCTTCCTCGTACCCAGACGTAACAAAAGAATGCTCACCAATACTTGCAACGTAACGCGGTAGCTTAGTGATTACAAAAGGGCAGCTTTCCCTCAAGTACTTAAATCCATCAGTTTCTCCATTATTCTTCTATGAAATGAATCAAATATATCAACCATGACAGATATTTAATATTTTTCTCTTTAATTTCTTACCAAAAACAACAACACAATCAAACATTCAACAGAACCCGCAGCCCGCATGTGCCCCTTGATGATATATTTTCTTCCACAACAAAAGGAATAACTAGCCAATCCCATGAAGGAATTAAACTACATTCAGAAAGAACACAAATGGTTCCCCTCTTGCTCACATAGATACCATCAAGAAACTTCCTGATATACAAGATGGCATTTCTGGTTGATCAGGGCACAAGATCGAGAAAAATTCATTTCCATCCAAGATGGGGTTATCCTTGACCTTTTCACATTGGGTGATAGAAACATCATCATATCCACCTTACTCACCTTCTTTCAAAAAGTTACGTGTGTCGATCAACTTGGCCTCATTAGTGATGGAGGCATTGATGGAAAAATTAGCATACACAAACGCATCTTGTAGCGATACCCCTTGGTGATGTCGGTGATGAGATTTCCGATGTGGGAGAGAGCGGTGCGGATGGCGGGGCTGATTTTGAGGGAGCCGAACCAGGCCTTGACCTTCAGCTTCCGCTTTCTGGTCTTATTCCCGTGAGGAACTCGATGATCTTGGCATGGATCTCGATCTTGACACCGTCGGGGATGTCCATGGTCTCAGAGGAGAGGATGGTCATCATCTTCGCTGCTCTGGTTGTTTCTCTCTCTCTCTCTCTCTCTCTCCCTCTCTCTCGCTTTGCAGCTCCGGTTGGTGATGAAATAAACGAACAAAGACTTGCCGTCGGGGCAAAATCGGAAATTTATACTTTGGGCCATTTTAATTGGACTAGTTTAATATTGGGTTTTGTCCTAACCATTAAATAAAGTTATTACATGGTTTTTGGTTAACATTCAAAGTTTTGAAGCCCTTATCATTAGTTTTTCTTTAAAGGTATTGGTAATTTAGTTAAACTACAGTTGGATTTTTTCAAATATAGTCGTTGAATTTGAATTAATTATTGCAACTGAGGAGTTGAGTCCCAAAAAATGATTAAGAAGGGGGTTACATTTGGCCAGTATAATGGCCTTTGACCAAATAATGGTCTGGTGGACTGCATATAATTATAGTCTAGCTATCTGTTGGAGATGGATTTTTTGACAAATCAGACCATTTATATTATTATTTATTATTTATTATTTATTTCAATATCATACTACGGTTAAAAAATTTGTTAAGTTAGCCATTAAGTGGTGATTAGTAATAGTAAGTTTCATCTTTCCTCACCCAGGTACCTAAGATGGCCTTGCCATTGGTTTACTTGATGTTTCTCGGTTACGAGAAAAGCAGCCCTGGTTGCAGCAGGATGAACAGCACCACTCCTATCAAGATCGGCCCCAGTCGGCCATTGTTGCTTTAACAAAAATCAGTTCTCAGATTAAATTTTGGATTTGCGGATTTCGATTTTTGGGTTGGGGGTTAAAGTTGCAAGCTTTCGGTTTCTGTGATGAATTGGGGAATTCGGGATAAATAGCTTTTCAAAATTTGGAAACGAGTTTGTAATTTTGTGATTGTAAATTGTAAAGCAACGACGACGAGCGGTGGAGGACATTGAAATGGGGTTGTAAAGCTTTAAGCTTTTTGGTGGCATAAACATAATCGAATTGAATAGGATGGTGATATGATTTGGACAGTGATTGAAGCGGTTAACAACCAACCCGTCTACTTAAATAAGTGCAAAATGGAACTAAACAGCTGGTATCGGAGGAGTAAGGTTATGCGTACGGCGCCGGATGAGGAGAAGCTCACCCGTCACAATCCCCTCGATTTCTTGATTGTAAGTGTGCGCCTCTGCCTCCTCTCGATTCATGCTATGTTTTTTTTTTTTTAAAGAAAACTAACGTAAAGGGCTTGAAAACTTTGGGCACGTTTGTTTGACAGGATTAAGAGGGCTTGGACTGGACTAGACTATAGTCCAGTGTTTGTTGTGTACCGGGATTAGCTTTAATGAGCTTAGGTGGGATTCGTTGGGACTAACGGGCGTCTTAGCCGTTCTTAACGAAACCCCCCATTTTCGGGCGGATTCGTAAGCCAGAGAAAACGAGAGAGTTTCTGCGTTCTTCCCACATCGTCCTCGTCGTTGTCCGCTCCCTCGTCGTCGTCCGCTCCCTCGTCTTCGCGTAACAAATCTGCTCGCCCTCATCTGCCTCCAGTTGTCTGGTAAGCTTCGATTGTTCGATTTTTTTCGTCGATTTGGGTGGATTTGTTTGTGATATCAACTGAGCTTTATTTGATTTTGTTGTTTTGGGTTTGATTTTGTTGTTTTGGGTTTGAGCTTTATTTGATTCTGCAGTTGAACAAATTTTAGGGTTTTGATATTTAGGTGAAATTGAGATTAGAATTTGGGGTTTTCATAAAGCTTGGAATTTGGGGTTTGAAATTGAGATTAGAACTTGGAAGTCCTACCCACTCTGTGTGTGTGTGTGTGTGTGTGTGTGTGTGTATTTCTGTACTCTTTCTGTGTGTGTGTGTGTCTCTGTGTGTGTGTGTGTGTGCTTTGTGTGTGTGTGTGTGTGTGTGTGAGAGAGAGAGTGTGTGAGTGTGTGTGTGTGTGAGTGAATCAGTATATGTGTGTGTGTGTGTGAGTGTGTTTGTGTCCGTGTGCGTGTGTGTGTGTGTGTGTGTGTGAGTGAATGAGTATGTGTGTGTGTGAGTGTGTTTGTGTCCGTGTGTGAGAGTGTGTGAGTGTGTGTGTGCGCGTGAATGAGTATGTGTGTGTGTGAGTGTGTTTGTGTCCGTGTGTGAGAGTGTGTGAGTGTGTGTGTGTGTGAGTGAATGAGTATGTGTGTGTGTGAGTGTGTTTGTGTCCGTGTGTGTGTGTTCGTGAGAGTGTGTGATTGTGTCCGTGTGTGTGTGTTTGCGAGAGTGTGTGTGAGTGTGTTTGTGTGAGTGTGAGAGTGTGTGAGTGTGTGTTTGTGTGTGTGTGTGTGTGTGAGTGTGTGAGTGTGTGTATGTGTGTGTGAGTGTGAATGTGAGTATGTGTGTGAGTGTATGTCCGTGTGTGAGTGTGTATGTCCGTGTGTGTGTGTTAGTGTGAGTGTGAGTATGTGTGTGAGTGTGTATGTTAGTATGTGTGTGTGAGTGTGAATGTGAGTATGTGTGTGAGTGTGTATGTTAGTATGTGTGTGTGAGTGTGAATGTGAGTATGTGTGTGAGTGTATGTCCGTATGTGAGTGTGTATGTCCGTGTGTGTGTGTTAGTGTGAGTGTGTATGTTAGTATGTGTGTGTGAGTGTGAATGTGAGTATGTGTGTGAGTGTGTATGTTAGTATGTGTGTGTGAGTGTGAATATGAGTATGTGTGTGAGTGTATGTCCGTGTGTGTGTGTTAGTGTGAGTGTGAGTATGTGTGTGAGTGTGTATGTTAGTATGTGTGTGTGAGTGTGAATGTGAGTGTGAGTGTGAGTGTGAGTGTATGTCCGTATGTGAGTGTGTATGTCCGTGTGTGTGTGTTAGTGTGAGTGTGAGTATGTGTGTGAGTGTGTATGTTAGTATGTGTGTGTGAGTGTGAATGTGAGTATGTGTGTGAGTGTATGTCCGTATGTGAGTGTGTATGTCCGTGTGTGTGTGTTAGTGTGAGTGTGTATGTCAGTATGTGTGTGTGAGTGTGAATGTGAGTATGTGTGTGAGTGTATGTCCGTATGTGAGTGTGTATGTGTGTGTATTTTGCACATTTGTCCGTGAGTGTGTGTGTGTGTGTACTTGGTTTATAACCATGATATTACAATGTGAATGTTTTGTATTGTGTGGGGTTGATGCTGAATTGCAATTTTCTGTGGTTGTTGGTTGCAGAGAAGAGGAGCATAAACGGAAGGCTAAGGCTAAGGCTACTGCATTACAGGTGTCCTTTAATTTCCCTCTTCACATGCAATGCCTAGCAATGATAGCAATCCTCATACTAGTGTTCTTAGACACATGTTTATAGATGTATAAGAGTAGAACATTTTGAATATGATGCCTCGGGTTAATGATAACTTCTTTTTTTTTTCAACACCACCCGTATATTTGTTGCCTCGGGTTAATGATAACTTTTTTTTTTTTCAACACCACCCGTATATCTGTTGCCTCGGGTTAATGATAACTTTTTTTTTTTCAACACCACCCGTATATTTGATGCCTCGGATTGACAACAATATTTTATTGATCTTATTGTTAGAGATGTCTTATTGTTAGATAGATATGTCTTATTGATCTTTTTTCGTTTTTTTTGTTGTTTGGATAGATATGGATCGAAGGAAGCTTTTATTGATCTTATTGTTAGAGATGTCTTATTTAGAGACAATTTGCATTTGTACGATTCTTGTGTTGATGATGCTACGTGGCAAACAGAGACATGTTGAACGACCCACATTGACTAACCGTTCACTTGTTAGACGAGAGATTAGTTTGTGTTATCTGAATGGTATAATAGGGAATACTGATACTAAATGTGTCAACGAATTGAGAATGGATAGAAGGACTTTTGGCATATTATGTGACTTACTTCGTCAAGATGGGAGGGTAAAAACGGATGGTTTGGTGTCTGTAGAGGAGCAGGTGTGTATGACTTTACAAATACTAGCACATCATACTAAGAATCGTAGTGTTGGCGGTAGATTTTATAGGTCGGGAGAGACTATAAGTAGGTATTTCAATAGCGTATTGCAAGGAATTTTGCGATTACAAGGTATCCTACTAAAAGTCCCTCAGCCTGTGCCTATTGATTCTACAGATCCTAGGTGGCGATGTTTTAAGGTACGATGATAATTTTTTTTCATTTTCCCTAAGCTTTAACTCTTCATTCCCTTTGTATAAATTAACAAAAACTTTTTTTTGTTTTTTTAAGAATTGCTTGGGAGCATTAGATGGAACACACATTGATGTGCATGTACCTGAAATTAACAAACCAAGATACCGAACAAGAAAGGGTCGAGTCGCAACTAATGTGTTAGGTGTGTGTTCAGGAGATATGCAGTTCATATATGTGTTTCCGGGGTGGGAGGGTTCCGCATCAGACTCTAGAGTGCTACATGATGCAATTACTAGGCCTAATGGTTTTAAGGTACCAGCGGGTAAGACTATTAGGTTATTATTACCTTGTAGATGGTGGTTATACAAATGGTGAAGGATTCCTTGCACCCTATAGAGGAATACCTTATCATTTATCTGAATGGGAGGGACGAACACCTTCTAATAAGGAAGAATATTTTAACATGAAGCATTCTAAGGCAAGGAATGTAATTGAACGCTGTTTTGGCTTGCTAAAAGGAAGGTGGTCGATACTAAGGAGTCCATCTTTCTATCCGATAAGGACACAAGGTCGAATAATTACCGCTTGTTGCCTACTACACAATCTTATTAGGCAAGAGATGTCTGTATATCCAATGGAGAATTTGCCAATAATAGAAGATGGACAAAATACAGAAGAAGGTGAATATGTTGGTAGTGTTCAAACATCTGACCAGTGGACTGCAAAGAGGAATGACATGGCTCAGGAAATGTATAATGAGTGGAGAGCAATTAGGAACCAGCAACCGAACTAGCTATATGTGTTAATGATAACATTTTATTTTAGTATTCCTTTTTATCATGCATTTGTTGGATATTAGCACAATGATTGGATGGTATGCAAATTAATTGGATATTATGCAAGTTGATTGGATATTATGCAAATTTATTGGATATTATGCAAATTGATTATTTGTATGGTATTTTCCTACATTCAAATATTTTTTGTTTAGGTATGGATAACGAAAATATTTTGAATGCTACTCAAGAGCCAAAAGGAAGAAGGCGTAAATGGAAAGCATTTGAGGAAGAAGTATTACTATCCGTTCTTGAGGATTTTGTTGCTCGGAAGCAACGGTGTGACACTGGTACTTTCAAACAAGGTACTTTGGTTGAAATAGCAAAAGCTGTCAATGTTTTATGTCCTCATTCAAATATAAAGGCAAATCCACATATTGAGTCCAAGTTGAAGAAATGGAAAAAAACATATAGTATGGTCGTTGACATGATAAACACAAGTGGATTTGCATGGAATGATGTCAAAAAGTGCGTTGAAGTTGACAGTGATGACGCATGGCAAACTTATGTGCAGGTTCATATCCTATTTTATTTATACATTAGTTATATTCTTGCTGCTACATTTGTTACGCATGCTAAATTTTAGTTTTGCTATGTTGATATAATCTTAGAGAAATAAAGAAGCCGATGGATGGAGAAGCAAACCTTTTCCACTGTTTGATAGATTTGCATATATATTTGGAAAAGATCGGGCTACGGGTAATGTAGCCGAAACCCCTGCTCAAATGGTGGAGGAACAAAGTCATGATCCTATTGGTCAAAGTGATATTGGAGGTGAAAATTTTGTTTCTTCAATGAACCAACAAAGCCAACAAAGCACCCCATCTGAAAATAGCCAAAGAAAGAGGAAAAGAGCTGTGGGAAGTTCAAGTGATGGAACCGAGGCAATTATCAGTGGACTGAAAGATTTTTATGTTGAAAGTGGGAAGAGGATGCAAATGGTAACTGAAGCTTTAGTTCAAGGTACTGCAGATCATAGTGACATAGCTAACGAACTTGAAGCAATGGGTCTCTCTCCTATGGATCAAATTGATGCATTGTCTCTTATTTTGGATAAACCAAAAAATGTGGGAGTGTTCAGGGCAATCAAACCGGAACTCAAGAAAGTGTTCGTCCAAAGGCTTTTAAGCGACAACGCAAGCGGATGAGTATTTTGGCTAATGTTAACATGGATGTATTTTATTAACATGGATGTATTTTATTAATGTTAACATGGCTAATGTTAACATGGATGTATTTTATTAATCGTACAATCTTATGTTATGGCTTATAACTTAGCTTTGCACTAGTATTTTGGCTAATGTTAACTAGCCATTTTGTAAATTATGGAGATCTATTTTGGCTAATGTTAACTAATGTTAACTAGGATTTTCTAAATTATGGAGATCTTCTTATGTACTTGTATTTGTTGAAGTTGCATGTATTGGGCACTATTATTTTTCTTCTTTTGGGTGATAGAGTTTAAACCAAGCTACATTTGCAAATTAAACTCAACTATTTATAAATAGTATGTCCCAACTATAGTATGTCCCAATTCTATTAGCAGGTAATAGAAACAAAACAATTGTCATTTTTTTTTAAGATTCATAATATACATGGCAAAAATATGCTCCAATTAACCCATATCATGAGATTTGTAGCATTACTCTATTACACAATGGCAAAAATTTGTAGTCCTAGTCTAAGCAAACACAAATCTGGTGAACAGTATTTTTTTTTTTATCCTGCTTCTTAGTCCGATACTGCACCAAACGCTTCACTAAGTTAGTCCAGCTTAGTCCAGTCTAAGCCAGTCCAGCTTAGTCCCGGCAGCTAGTCCAGTCCGAGACAATCCGGCGCAACAAACGCACCCTTTGAGTTTTAACGATAAGGATAAAATAAAGGGTAAAGTGAATAGTAACAGGTTTGACTTTTTAGTGTAAAAATGTGGTTTTTCGTTAAAGTGAACAGTACCGCGGGCTTTTCTTTAAAACTCCCTTTTTTTAATCGGGTTTGGAATTTTAGTTGCTAATTAGTTTTTGGTTTGAGGTATTTTGATATGGGTCTAAAGTAACTAAAAATTAGACTTATTTCAAAAGTCAAAAGTCACTAAAAATTGGATATATTTTAAAAGATGGGCTAGAAAATTGGACTTATTTCAAATTTTCCCTTTTGATTTTGCGGTAGTGTGTTGTATGAGTGGGAGAGGCTGAAGGCGGGGCAGAGGCCCGACATTTTCTCGTAATAATTAAATGTTTTAAAATGTTAGGTTGCAATAGACTCCAAATTTGAGAAGGTAAAATATTGATATGCAAATTTATGAAAGTATCGATAAATCAAATTGCCTTCGACGGATATTATGAAAATTTGCAATGGGATGAGTATATCAACTCACTTAAATTTATTTTTTATTTGTTTATTTACTTAAATTTATTTATTTATTTATTTATTTTATTTTATTGTCAAATGATTGATTTTGTTAGGTTAGATGTTAGATTAGCCACCGACGGAATTTGAACCCACGTTGTCATGCAAAGGCTCAACACATTTCCACCACTACAGTAAAATGTCACTTAAATTTAGTTGAAAGCAGAAAAGTAATTTTTAAAAAATGTTCAAAAATTCAAAATCTGCAATGGGGTTCTGCAAAATTTATTAGTGCATCGGTAAATAATAAATATCATCAATATTCATTGATTTTTTTATATATCGTCGATAAAAGGTAAAGTTTGCATTTCACCCTCTCTTTCCTTATCAATCCTCAATTTTTTAAATATTTCGACAAAAATATCGATAATTTTATGAATATTTTAAACATTGATTGCACAACAAATCTTGAAGGAGCGCGTTTTGTATTACATTATGAGGATCTCGTACAAGTGAGAGACCAAGCCTAGCTAGCACTCCCTTCAATAAAAAGTTAGTTAAATTGGTTGGCTTTTAGACCATCTCCAAAACAAATGTCAAAAATGTCAATAGACATATAACAGTAACAAATGACGTACCACTTACTCCAACTGAGTTGTTGTTAAACCAAACAACAACTCAACTTTTATTATTTTTGTTTAAAAAACATAAATGAAGCAATAACTTTGGCATATCAGGTGGAAGGAAAATATTGACGATATGTCAAATTGTCAAGTCAGCCATTAAATTGAAATTTGATGTTTGAATTTGATGTCTCCTTTGGATATGCTTTTAGTATGTTTTAGGATAGTATTATCTACATATTCCATTTTACCTTCTTCTACACACATTTCTTAATTTCCAACCGTCCAATCTATCAACTGAAGAGGATTAAAGGATAGAAATAGAATTGGTATGTGGAAAGTAGAAAAGGCATGTGTGGATTTTTTAGGATCAATCTGGAAGGAGAAGAAAGCTCAAGCACCAATTTGAAAACCCCTGAAAATTTAAGTGGTAAAAATGCAAGTACCCATTTTTCAATTTTTATGTCGGTTAAGGTGGCGGGTTCGCAGAGACGACGTGGCATCTCCCAACGAAGCCGTCTGTTCTTCCGAATGGAATGTCCTTCGCCTCCACCACCTTGCTAGGGTTTTCCACCGTACAAAGCTCACTGAGGAACGCCGTTTTCTCGGAGAAGTCAAATTTCAGTCTCCCTCTACCCGCCGCCGCTGCATTAGGTTTGTTCTGCTCTCTACTACTGTTTGGTTACCGAGAAAATCCAGCAAACTGATTTCAATTTTGAATTTTCAGCCATGGACTGCGACCCGAATTGTACGCTGGTTTTGTGCGGGAAATCGCCGGCGGAGAACGAAGCTGCCAAGGCGCTGAAGAACAGCTACGCGCTGAAGCTCCCTGAGAGCACCGAGTTTTCGATTTTCTTACAATCGGAATCAGAAAAGCCGGTCAAGGAAGACGCTTTCGGAGTCGATTCGTTCATGAGCTCGCTATCTACCAGTCGGTTCGGCAGGTTCCTCCTCTGGTCTCCTCGCCTGCCTTCCACACACGACGTCGTTTCTAAGTAAGTTTTGCAGAAGACTGAATTTTTAGTTCTCTGAACTCTGAATTCAAGTGAATGATTATTTTCCGGATAGTGAATTCGAGGTTTTAGTTTGTTCTCAGGAATTTCTGTGAGCTGCCGGTCGGTGCTGTTTGTGTAGCTGACGTTCAGTACAAAGGGAGAGGTTTGCAAACTAATTGGTGGTTGACTTTGATTGACTGATTATTGTATTGAATTTGCTGGAATTCAGTTTGTTCTGCGATTTCCGCAGGGCGGTCGAAGAATGTGTGGGAATCTCCCGAGGGTTGCCTTCTGTTCTCCTTTACATTGCAAATGGAGGATGGTCGAGTCGTGCCTCTTATACAGTACGTGGTTTCTCTTGCTGTCACAGAGGCGATAAAAGATGTTTGTGATAAAAATGTGAGTGCATTTTTCATAACGAGTTTGATATAAAAAGGGTTAAAAAGTTAATTTTGTCAAATTTATATGAGTTTATGTATATGACATGCATTGCTAGTAACTGTGTCGCAATTAAGAAAGATTTATTGAAATTGGAATTCGTTAAGTAATAAGTATTCTATCATATGTTTCTAGTTTGATACATTAAAAGGTTGCCTGATATGATCATCTTAACATCGAGGTATAGGTACAAGTTGTCGGTAGTACTTTTAACTACAGAAAGATTACATCACTCTTATATACTATCCCATCTGTAATAAACTGCACGAAGATAATTGTTGAGGCTCTGATTATGGTATATTTGGCTACTTGGACTGTGAACATTGCAAATGATTGTTATATAACCAATTTGAAGTTAATATGCTGATGCTACAGTCCAGAATTTGATACACTTTGTGTTGGGTGCATCTTCTGAATTTCAGGGCTTGCCATATGTTGATGTTAAAATAAAATGGCCAAATGATCTTTATTTAAATGGCCTTAAAGTGGGAGGTATTTTATGCACCTCAACATATAAGTCGAAGCAGTTCAATGTCTCTGCTGGTAATTAGTCTCATCCCCTGGGTGCTGATTAGCAGGTCTGATTGCAAATAAGCATGCTTTGAAACACCTATTGGCTGCTTCTTACTTTTCGATGGACCCTGTTCCTTTCAAATATTATATGAGTGCCACCATCCACAATAAGCACGCGTGCATAATATGGATATCAAAGAATAAATTCTATGCTGATGATGACAGAGATACTTTTGTTCTGTTCTTGCAGGTATAGGTTTGAACGTTGATAATGAGAAACCAACTACATGTTTGAATGCATTTCTTAGAGAGTTGTCGGTTACAACTTACAAATTTAGAAGAGAAGATGTTCTTGCCGCATTCTTTAACAAATTTGAGATGTTATATGAAGTTTTTATAAATCAAGGTAACAACTCATCACGTCAATTATCAAAAATGTCATCTGATATATCAATTAGACTATTCCTTCATTTTGATTTTAATGCTTAATCTTACATTTTCACCCTAACTATGTGTGTTGGTCCCTCTCTATCTAAACTTTTTCTTTTATGTTTCAAGCCAGCTAGAATATTCTGTATATCAACATTGAATTTTTTGCTTGATACCAAAATTTGAATTCCTTGGTTATACTGTCTCAATTATGAGACGGTTGTTTTTCCCTGTTGCTTAATAACTTAGTTTGTTTGCAATACAGGGCAGACATATTTGTTCTACAAAATTATCTAATCAATCTTGTTTACACAGTTTCTGTTTCATCTTTAAGCATGATAGAAAATATCCACCAAGTATGTAGCCTATGAAAATTAATGCAGCTCTTTTGGTTCATGTCATGCAGGATTCCAATCTCTTGAGGAGGTATACTATAGGACATGGTTACACAGGTAACACTCTGACATGTAGATCTAGATTCTTCTATGGATTGTTTTGGTTGAACTCAAGTTTGTAATTTTTCAGACTTAGACTTGTCTACGTTTAAAAGCAAAGAAGCCTTGTGAAACGTTACACCAAGTTTTCTGTGAATTTTGTCTCACTTGGTACAAAATAACAATGCTACTCAATCTACAAAAGCCGTTTTCCGTCCTTTAATGATGACCTCCTAATTTTCTTCTCATAAAGAAAGTACTGAATTTGTTCTTCATCCCCCCAATAGTATTTTTCCACATCTGGTTACCACTGGGATGTGTGGTATATAAACATATGGGAAACCCTTCTTTTGCAAGCTGGTTTTGAAGGATAAGTGCTATCCATGGTTTTAACATGGTATGAACTATCGAGCAAATTATCTCAGGAATGGGTTGGGTTGTATCTTCATCTTACGTATAAGGGGAGAGCCAGGTGTCTTATGCCCTTTCGCTGAGGGGGAGTTTCGCCTGGGTACTGTTAGGATGCAGGGGACTCACTCCTTGTACGCTAGTTTTCAAGAGCAGTTCTACTCATGAGATTGACAATAACAATAACACACCTTCTTCCACAGTACCCATGTCCTTTGCATTGTACTTGGAATTTGTAAGCTATGGTTTTTAAATGAACCAGGTGGTTTTATGCTCTGTCTATACGTTGTGCTACCACTATCTAAACAATCAAATTAATTCATGTTGTCTTGCATTGTTCAGCTTCTCGACATCTTTATTATCTTACCGTCATAAAAACTTGGGCTAGTAGAAGGAGCAAGAATTTTTTGGAATCTTGAGGCCTTTGCTTCTTTTCCTTTTTCTTTGTAGATACAATAACTTGATTAAGAAAGATGAACCGGTATCCTTGCATAAATTAATCAGTCAAGAGAAATGTGATCAAGCGTGTAGATCCAATTTGAACTTAATTTTGTTTTTGTATCTGCAGTGGACAGAGAGTTATTGTGCAAGAAAAGAGTGAGGATCAAGTGGTGGAAAATGTGGTCACTATTCAGGTGTGGCAAACTAGACAGTTTTTATATGGCTCACATTTTTGGATATTGTGTATACCCTTTCCTATGATAAACCTAACTAAAAACTTCTGTTTCAGCCTTTTCTGGTTCAGACGAATTCAATCGTCAACTTTCTGGATAAATTTTTTGGTTTTGTTTCAACAAAATTTGTTCATTTCCCTTTATTACAGAATTTAAACATATTGGTTAAAAATGTTTGTGAATCCTTGATTTGAATGAGCTGACAAAAGATCAAGCCTAAAAATCATAAACTAGGAGGAAAGTACAATTATACCTCCTATGGCTGGTCCTATTTAAACGGATTACTCTGTAATTGACTGTCTTATGCTTAGACCCCTATCAAAAACTAGGAGGAAACTACAATTACACCTTATGGTTCCCTACCTTGACCGTCCACATTAAAATCTCCAAACTTATTCACCATAAAAGAGCCATCCAAATACCCCATGACCACTATGAGCCAAGATATTTGCACTCACCATGTGAAGCATTGATTGCCTCTCTGTCAAAGCCATGATGTGGCCGCCATTGCTGGACACCCCTGGATACGAGTGTAACTCCATCTTTGTACGACTGTGAATGATTGCAATGATAGAATAGAATGGCTTGAACAGGGGAAGAGGATAAGAATAAAATAGACATTTACATGATTATTAATAGCATCCGTTAAGCAGACAAATTAGGAAACTTTATGCCCTTGCAAATAGGATTGACCATAAGGGTGTTATACGGTTTGAGGTATGATTGTTGATTGTTGTCAATATTCTATATTTAGAACTAGGGTTCTCAAAAATCTTCAATTTGCAGGGTTTGACTTCATCAGGATATTTGTTAGCTATTGGTGATGACAATCAGATGTGTGAACTTCATCCTGATGGAAATAGGTATGTTTGCAGAAAAGATTTTCTTTTCTTCTTTTTGGAGTGATATAGTGTTGTTTAATTTAACTATAAAACTTACATAAGCAGTGCGTGCAAAGTCTTTTTTTTTGTTTTTTTAATAGTCTAACGTATGCTTTTGAAAGCTTCATTTGTAACTACTGGATAAACATATGGCGAGCAAGCTCTAAGGGTAAAAATGAACAGTAATTTCCTCTCTCTTAAAGTTGCTAGCACAATTTTTCATTTTCTAGGCAAATGTGGTACCACAATTTAGAGCCATCAAAATTTCAACTTCAACCAAAGTGAACACTGTTTTGTCAAGATTGCTTTAAACCATTTGTCATTCAGGGTGGATACCTTGAATTTTTTAGATGCATTACTGGGGAGAGCTTTTTGGATTTGATGTTGGTTTTCGTAACTTTTGAAAGTTAGCGTATGAAAGAAAGTATCTATAAGTAGGTAATTTTCGAGAGTAGTAGAAATTCGTGGTATTATACTTGAAGGTAGGTTCATTGTTTTGTTGACTTATTAATGGATTTTATATTACTATCAGTTAAAGTCATGTCCTGGTTTGTTCCTAGTACCACATCATATAAAGCTATTTGTTTGAGATATCAAATGATGAAGATTTGGTTGTTGAAATATCACACCCTTTTTGTATATCTGTTGATTAGAAATTGTACCTCTGCTTTAATAGGTGACAATAATCATGTCAGGTTGCTTGGTCAAAATGACAGCAACTTGGCATCATGTCCTTTTGAATTTTTGTTTTACCCTCCAAAGATGTAATACGGGTTCCGCTCGTGTTTCCTTAACTGTTCATTGCTGTCCAAACAGAGTCATTGTGATAACTTTCGCATGCATTTACCCTATTTAAAGTGGCTCTGATTATATTTCTTACTTTATGTCCTCTTAATCATTGCCTTTGTATCTGTAATTATTCAGTATATGCATTCCTCTTAGTTGGGGCAGCATTGGTTGAACTTGACACGCCTATATTTGCGTAGTTTCATTAACTTGATTATGAAGAACAATACATATAAACATGCAAGTAACACTAGATATTAAAAATGTAAAAAGAAAAGTATTAAGAAACAACGGTGGTTTTAATGTAAAGTACTAGACGATCACTAAGAATTTCCCGGTATACATTTTGCCCTTTTTTCTGATCAACTACCGTATTTATCATGTATTCTTGCAATTTCATGGAGTGGTTTTACATTCACATGCTATAATTTCAGAAGTTTGTCTTGACATGTGCCTGGCTATTTTTAACCAAAGCAATCATGATATTGTTTCTATTTGTCTATGTAGTTTTGATTTCTTCAAAGGATTAGTCAGACGAAAACTTGACTGAAGAAGATTCCGTGGCACTACCTTGCATCAGTGGTCACAATCTTGCTGCATCATGTGCACTGCTGAGGATGCTCTCTCCTTATCTTTTTTCGTATGTCCCCATACATAAATCATTTTCTTTTTCATTTTTATTAACTTATTGTTTCGGTATAGATCTCGGTCAAACCTAGATCTGTATATCTTCCTTAATAATGTCAGAACTCATGGATTACAACCAATTCACTGTGTTTAATTTCTAACAAGATATGGATTACGCTGAGTTGTGTAGTGATCAACACAAGTAATCAATCATTTGCAGGAAAATCTGATCTCAATGTCAGCATCAAGGTCGGTGTGAATACATAGTTTCTTTGTTGTTTGTTGAGGAATTTTATTATTTTCGTGGCCAAATCGCGCTCGAAAATATGCTTAGTTTTTGTTGTGGCTCGGGCTAAGATCTACAAGGTCCCCCTTCGACTGGGCCCCCTTGCCAAAATGTCATGATTTGCAAGGCTGTTGTATTATGATGCAAATAGAAGTTTTAAGTTTGCATATATCATTGTTGACTGGTTGAAAAACGTGTAGGAGAAGGATGAAGATTCCTTTCAAGAGTAACCAACAATCATTTTTGGTGTGTCCTGTGGTTGTAGGGTACATAGTGTCTCTCTCACTCCGCAATATTTTTAAGTCTCTGTGTTGTAATGAGTCTAGTGACAGAGAGAAAAGGAGTCCCACCCCCTCCCACGTGCACCACCTTCTATATTAAACAAAATGTCCTTAAATTTAGGCCACATCCCCTTGGTAGGGGTCCCTTCCACGGCGTATACATCTCCACCGGCCCAATTTGGAATTTGGTTAATCCACCTTCTACAAGGTGAAAAACTTATGTAGGGGCACTTCGACCTCACCTTTTCATAAAACCGTTCTCAAACATGCATGAGGCACATTGTAATTTGGTCTCATCTGACCCTATGCTGGTCCTTGGTGTGCAAGTTGCCCCAGTTATGCAGCTCGATTCATATTTTGACCCTCCAGGTATGCGAGCTGCCCTGGACAAAGTATTTTCTCGAAAAGCACTTGGAAGTTCTTCCGTGTTCTTATATCTCATCACTTTTTGTTAAGTTCAGTCGAAGCGGTTTTAGTCCTACCGCCAAACAAGACTCTAGATGGAAACGTGTGTGTAATAAAACTTTTCTGATGCCTTGTGTTTGGTCTGATTCCAACAACAGTGGTGTTTTGCTAGTTAAAACTTAAAACTATTCCACGATTTTTTTTTCTTTTTCTTTTTTGTGTCTAGATTTGGATCAAAGGGTAAAATTTAGGAACAATTACTTTGGAAAGGATGTTACCATTTTGAATAGCGTTCCATATTCGTTAGGTTAAATGTCAAATCTTGCTATTTACATGGCAGCTCAAGCTTTGGTTTTAGATATTTTAACATGTGTTAGGTTTTAGGCAGATTAGCTAGGTTAATGTGCTCGTTCTTTTACACTGAGTTGGAATCTCTGCCTGTCCCCGTGTAGATTAGAATAAGTTAGAATATTGCTTTGTCAAATGAAAATGATACGTGTTAGGTCAAGTTGGCCTTCAAGGCAACAAATCTTTTGTTTTCCTTACAAATTGTGGCACTTAACTGGCTACAATACATAAATGTATTTAATCCGATCGCTATATGACTTCAGATATACTTCATGTAATATATATATATATATATATATATATATATATATATATATATATAAGTTAAGAGACTATATATGAATGTTGAGATGATGATTATGCAAGTATTGTAGCCAAGTCATGATTTTAGCTGTGACAAACAATTTACAAGTTAAAAAGAAAAGAGAGCCCACGTGAGAGTGTTGGCCAGCAGTTTCAGTTCGTAAATCACATTTGCTTTCTCCAACGAGAGACTCCAAATTGAAATCTTATCTCATAAAAGTCATAAGCGTTCGATTGTCATCTTCTTCAAACGAATCAAAGAGAGATTCAGATGCAGATTTTCTCCCAAAATATGGTAAATAAACTAAAATCCTTCCTCAAGAACAAAAGTAACAAAGGTTACGATGGTAATTACACTTGTATGTCCTTAATATTTTCAATCTTTCTTCCATTTTTTTTCTTTCCGGTTCCAATAATGAGGATTGAACCTACTAGTCTTTGACCTATCTACCAGTTAGACCTTAAGTTTAGCGGTATTCATTTCTATTTAATTAGAGGATGTTTTAAGTTCAAATAACATGAGTGAGGATTAATGAGTTCGATTTCCAGTTGTGGTTAGACTCGTCATCATGGAGAAAGCGGGACTTTTTCCTATTTAAATTCTAACTTATTATCTCATGTTTTTAGCCACTTGAACTAATAATCATGAAGATATCAAGAAAAATAGCATTATAATGCTCTAGCTATGAGCCTACAACCTACTTTTGATATTCCATCGCATGCTTATCCTTGTTAATTAATATCCTATATATGGTGGACAAAGAACTCTTTAGCTTTTTATTGGTGAAAAACAAAGGGCTTTCAAGTGAAACTTAAATATGATAATAAGGTTAGAACGTTGTGTGTCTCCTTTTACCTTGTAGTGGAAATTTGGGAAGCATGAAGGGATCCGGAAGATCAGTCAAAGATGTACTGGATCATCACATGGCATCATGGCTAAGTGGTGGACCAATCTGGTTGAGACAAGAGAATTAGTGAGAGAGCTCCGTCTTTATTAATTACTTGTTAGGGTCTTCTTCGCATCATCTTTGTCATGATCGTAGCATCCTCTTTGTTAGGATCCTAGCATCCTATCCGTCAATATACATCGTATGACCAACTTTCGTTAGGTACTGTTTGTATTTAATTTTAAATAAAAAAATTCAAAATAATTTCTGACCGCACGGTTTACGATGAACGAATAAGATGTGAAGATACGGAAGGGATCCAAATTCACTTGCTATGCGTGAATAGGCTGTATATGGTTTCATGTGATCGCGTTCCTCTCTCTTTCTTGTCTTGCTTTTTCTTTCTTGAATTAGAATATGGTTTGGCAATGATTGGATTTTGGTTAAACACTTAGTCAAAAAGCCTGGCACTGATAGTGAGACACAGAGTGGGAGGATGAGGATTATCTTTGTGAGAATCTCGAAAATTATATCGTTGTGTCCAATCATTATACATTGTACGGTCAATTTTCATCTAAAAAGAAGCTTGATGCATGTGTTTTCCTGCGTTTTGGAGGACGATGGAAATACTGCATTTACTAATGTTTACACATTTTATGAAGTTTAGTGCGTTGTGATAATTGCATAAAAGTACATTATAATTACAGCGTTCTGATCAAGCGAATGCCGAAATACATGTCACTTCTGTATATAGCAATCTACTTTTTGACAGCCAATCATGTGCCCATCATCACTTCCTTCTCATGCATAATTAGATGGCTTTGTATTTGGATTCATACGGGGATGCTAGCAATCTTCATATTCAAACCCATTCATTTTAACTCTAAGTTCTCTTTTTGACTCTGCAATCTTGTTCAATTCGAATTGTTTATTTTTTAGGTGATCGTGATTATAAATTTTCTACAAAAATATCAATCAAATTAAAAAACATTTAGATTTTTTTATCAAACATTGTCAAAATTTCATTACTTTTAGTGTATAAATTGAACCAACATATTCAGATTGGTTTAGTTCAAACAGTACAAAACAATTCGGTGTGATTTTCTTTAAGAGAAAATAAGCGTGCAGAAATCACGATTTACCGACAGACAATGTGGTACATTACTATTGAGGGTTATGAGTCACCGAAGATGTCGTAGCAGTGAAAGATATGAACTGATGATGAAGCTCGAAGGGGATGGTGACACGACACCAGTAGGAATGATTAGCATAATATTATTCATTTGATTAAGACGGGTGCAGTTCCATTTGTTCTCAACTGAGAAGCAGCCCCTCCAAACTTTATCTTTTAATTTAGAGAGTTTTAACGAAATGCCCGATGTACTGTTCACTTTAACGAAAAACCACATTTTTACACTAAAAAGTCAAACCTGATACTATTCATTTTACCCTTTATTTTTTCCTTATCGTTAAAACTCAAAGTTTTCAAGTCATTTTCATTAGTTTTCCTTTTAATTTAAGACAAAAAGAAGTAAAAGTAATACACCATTCACAATCTTCAATTTCTTAGGTTTTGGATAAGTGTCCTGCTTGATGAATTTCGACCCCTAATCAATATTTTCTAATGCACAATAGCAGAAAATGGAAGTTATTGTTAATTTGTTTTGACAAATAATAGTAATTAAATTCATTGAAATTATGGGATCGGAGGTTCGATCTTGAATGTAAAGGAAACATAATGTTCTTGCGAACTTGACTAAGCCAAAATCCACGAGAATAAAGTTGTGGCCTCATTTTTTTTTTTAGTACAACAACATATTTTACACTAAGAGAATGGAGAGTTCGGTAAGCCATAATTTTTTTTTTCGTACGTGAAACCAACGGGTTATTGATATTTTTACAAGAAGTATTTTATTGAACTGTTAAGTTTATTACTGAACAATGGGCAACCTAATTTAGTATCGAATTCGCCATCTACGAGATTGGAACATAATACCTCTTGCTTACAAGTGAAAAAAAATACTAAGTGGCGTTGTGGCCTCATTTATAGTTGCACCATACAACTCATTTCTTGACCTTTTAATTGATCTTTAACAAACAAGTGTTCAGATCATGAACAATAACAACTTGCTCATACAACTCATTTAAAACATGTATAAATAATAACATGATCAATCAATAAAAAGACCTAAATCGAGCTAACCCAAAATTTAATTTTACGTTGAATTTTTTTTTTTGTGGAACAAACGATATTATCTACATTTAGGAAGAGAAGATGGGCTAAGCCTCACAATGAGTTAGCAATAATGTGATTCAAATTCATCTTTCTTTGGCGAAAATCGAATCACTCTGTAAAGATCATCTCTGCACGAAGTCAATTAAAAATAAGATGGTCTAGTCAATCAACAGTAAAAAATAGATAGAGGTTTCATAATTCTTTTACCGGATTCAGACTAAACGGTTTGATATTTTATTATTTTTTTGCATAAATAATTTTTAGAGTGATTAATAATATGAATGATTTTAATCATAAGCACGAGTAAATCGGTCATGGGTGTATTCAATTGAGATTTTGAGGATTTTAATGGATTCTCATATAATTTAATTGATTTGTAGCGATTCTATGTAAAAATTTATTCAAATCCCTCGAAATCTCAGAGGAATAGATGAGATTTGGGAATGCTTCAAATACACTATGAAATCTCTCAAATTCATCTACTTTTAAAAATTCTTTAAAACAAATTCCTAATTGTATACACTTAGAATGTTACAAACTTCTTTATATTCATAATTGAATACACCTGAATTTTTAGGGATTTTAATCAACTATCTTAAAATATTGATTGAATACAGGTTGAATTTCAGAGAATCACTTAAAATACCAATTGAATACTCCTAATGTGACAACCCGTCCCGAATTAATATATATATTTTTACCCTCGAATGCGTGGAAATGTCGATTATGCCCTCGAGGCTTAGTGATGTGGACGTATGTATGTGGCTTTAAATTATTTTTCCGTTGACATAATTAAATCGTATTCGACATCACGAGAGTGTTGACGCGAATTAGGGCCGAGTTGGGTTAGTAACGAAAATACTACGAATAAACAAACATGTAAATTTGGCTAAGGAAATGGACCATTCACCATATCACCTAAATTCTTGGGTCCAATTAAAATTTTAGGTTTGTTTTTTTAGACAAGTTGTTAGCCCTAACCTTATGGCCCAATCAAGGCCTTATCCCTTTTATGTCTACCCAACCCCGTGACATACACACACACACGTACATAGCTGCAGCCTCACCTTTTTCTCTCGATCCTTCCTTCGTTCGTACAGAACGTACACCCATGCACCAACCATCTTCATTTTGCACGGATCGAACCAGTGGAAGTTATTTTTGAGTTCCTTGCAAGTTCAGGAACCAAATCACACCTTTAGTTTAGGAAAGAGACCTTGGAAACCCTGGAACTCTCGAGCTCCGGCGAGGTGCTCTGTCACCCCATCGTGATCGTGGACGTTTCACTGAGATTTAAAGCTTGAGGGAGTCTCCAATCAACTTCACGTAGATCATAGAGAAGTTTCGGAGTGATTTGGATGTTGGTACACTCGGGTTTATCGAGTTACAGACTTAGCCAGAATATCGAAGGATTTTTCAACTATATTCCGTCATTTTAGGACCTTTGAAAGGTAAGATCATGTTCTACTGGTTTAGAGCTTCAATTTGATATAAATTTCATGAAATTTGGTTGAAAAACGAAGAAGATATTAAGGTTTAAAAATTTCTAGTTTCCGGCGACGCAACGGTGGCCGGCAACGGAATCCGGAGAATAAAGGAGAATATACCTAACGGCGTCAGGTAAAGTTAACGGTATATGCTACTATTTAACAGAATATTTAGGGTTACCATTAGCGTGCCAGGCACGTGCTTGCGAGTGACGGCGCGTGAGAGGTCAGAAAATTATTCTAAAAATATGGGGATGTTCGTGGTGTTGAGTAGGCTACGATGGTATATTTAAACACCCCAATTGAGCAACGTATAAGAAGTTATTATACGGTTTGGTATATGTGCTTAAAAATTAACGTTAAAATAGTTGTTTCACATATAGGTGAGACGTTTCCGAAGGACGAGCACAGTCAGGCGAGGCTCGGGGGTTACGACCCAGCTACTTTCCAGTGAGTGGGCTTTTGGTTTTCTCTATATATGTATATATGTTTTACGTTTTCCCATAAATTGTTTTAAATGGTTTTACGAATTAAATGGCATGTCAATTACATTACTTTTTAGAATATACATTAGTATAGTTATGCATATTGTTGCTTGACGTTGCGGACACTCAGGTAAGCTTCAGGTGAGTATATATTGATGGTAGTGATTGTAGTGTGTACGATTATGTTGGGTTGCATTTAGTGCTCAATATTTTACACCCTGGTGTTAATGCTCCGCCCTAGGCCAGGACCTAGCCTTCACGTGATCATTCACCTCTCGCACCACAAGCTCACCTTGGATCCAAGGCAGGTGCCAGCCTGTCGTACAGACCACATTAGGGGGGTTCCGACTCATAGGTGACTTGCGATACTTCGCACAGCCTTCACGTGATCGTAGCGCTTGAGCGTATCTATTTACACCTAGCCTGTCATACAGACCACATTAGGTGGTTTCGACTCGTGTGCAGGAACTGATTATGAGCTATAGGTTCAGCCGTACAGGTCACGTTAGGTGACTCCGGCTGACATATCATTTTATATTGAATTACATCACCTGGTTTACATATTTATTACTGAGATACCTGACATGGCACTTACCTTGGTTTTCATTGCTTTCGAGCCTGATTTCTATTTACATATGTATTACTATTTTCTGGGAAAGGATACGGTTTTTACGGCGAGGGGTTATTACTTTTGAAAAGAGAAATGGTTTTAAAAAGCTTCGTTTTTGCCCACTCACACTTTCTGTTTTGCGCCCCTCCAGGTTCTAGATAGAAGTTCGTGTTGGTGGCTCACAAGGATTCTACGGCGGTTCTGACAGACATCCAGCAATGTAGGGTTTCTTTCATGTTTTGTATAATTTGTCCTTAGTTTTCTGGACCGCATTTCGTTACCTATGCTCTGGTTGTGTGTGTATTTATACTCTAAATACCTTTACTCGTACTTATATACCTATCTAGTGTAAAATAGCTAGTCGGTTTTTTTTATTTACCCTCATTTTCATATCACCGTCATTTCCGCATGGCGCACATGGCTACGTCACCTTCACGTGACGGCCAGCATACCTCGATTGACGTCGGGGTGTGTCACCTAAATTGATGAAAAGAAGTAAAATCTCTCAAAATAATTTAATACAATCTTGGGCAAGGGCCCTCTATCACAATGGTAGATAGGGATGTTGTCCTTATACTACGGTGTAGGTGCGAATCTCATCGACTCCTTAATCTAACATCCAATATATGGGTTGACAAAAAAAAATTGAATACAATCTTAGAGGAACTCCTCCTTAGTCTTAGAAAGCCAAATTAATTCCAAATAAAAAAGAAAAGGAAAAAAAATGGAAAAAGGCAACAGGTGAGTGCCGCTGCCAGCCAAAGAGAAACAAAATGTGTTCACCAAAAAAAAGAAAAAAAAAAAAAAGAGAAACAAAATGTTTGTCATTTGTCCTCTGAAATCACTGTATGTTCCCGACACAAAAGGTACATCCTATGTGCAGTAGAAGATTACTCTCTCTTCACAAGGACGACCTCCGCGTGTCATCGACGTCAGCCTCTCCCCGGCCTTTTGACTGGGATTTTTCGGTCAAACCAAATACCGTTTTCCTCGAGTGTCGATCTGCTGTGGCCCCAATCCCTCTGCCTGCCTTCGTCGTTTTTTTCTTTTACAGTTTTTCTCTGTGATCCTCTGCGTTTTGGTACACGCTATTAACGCGCACACCTCTGTCTCTCTCCCCGCCCCCCAGTGCTAATTCCGATCCTCTCCCACACGCGTTCCATGCACCCACGCGGAAATTCATAGCTAGATATTTTATCACAGTTCTTTAATTTTTTTAATTCTTTTTTTGTTTATTTTTCATGTAGATCTTTGTCAAATTTGACTAATAGAGCACAATTACACTTAATTATGTGAGGAAATGAAACGATATTGTATTATTGTTTTTTATTATATGCAAATTAGAAACACACTTACATGAGTATACGAGAAGCGTATCATTGTATAATTTTTTTATTTGTTATATCGTTGTTATTTTCCATTACGCATTACATAAATCATTGTTCATTATAGTTAACATAAGTGCAATCGTTTTTCTTGAAGTAAATAATAATAATAATAATAATAAGAACACTAAGAATAATACATTGCTCGTTTGGGAATTGCTTTTAAATGACTGAAAGCGTTTATAGAGAAAATATTTTGGATTAAAAAATTAACTTGTATTTTTAATAAGGATTGGATCCAAAAATATTTTCTCTAAAAGCGCTTTCAGTCATTTAAAAGTCACTCCCCACACGACCCCACAATAAGACGAAGCACATAACATTCAGATTGAATTTGTCTATGCAGATATGTAACCAAAATAGAACTCTCTTTGTTAACCAAAATATGGTGAAAAAACTATTAAGTCTTCTATCACAACAAAAAAGTTAAGAACAGTAACATAATTCCATAAAACAAAATTTTGCAGGTTTTTATTTGAGCATCACCTACAAGTAATTTTTAACATTTCTAATTTAAAAGGAAAAAAAATTAGAAAACCAGAGCAACTTCCATAATTGTAAACCGCTCCAATTTCTTATGCGAGAGTTGTAAAATAGTGAGCTTATACAGACTATAGTACACCAAGGTTCTTAAAAAAATAAAAATCAAATTAAATATACCCCAAACTTAATCTTCAAGAAAAACATGGAGATAGGATCTTCGTCGAATCTTCTTTGTGAGGATCTTGGAAATTTTTTAATCATGTCATTTCATTGGACATCGTGCGGTCATAAATTATTTTAAATTATATTATTTAAAATTAAAAAATAAACAGTACTTGACGAAAATTGATCACACATTATACAATGAATAAACAGAACTAAAAAATCTTTAAAATCCACACAAAGAGAATCCAACGATGAGCGTATCTTGAACATATGAGCAGCTGCCTGCAAATGGCAGTAGTAATAACTAATAAAAATATTATATTTAGATTATGCTAATTTCAATTAGAAAAGTCAAAAGTGAGGTTCGGATATCCAAATGTGATTCGACATTCTTCAAGTCGTTGGTTCCAACTAAAACATTTTTGTCATTAGCTATCTTCCTACATATTGGTATATTCCATTAGTGCATGCCCCAACGTCACTATCCAAAATTTGGCATTAATGTCGAATCAACTGTATATTCAGCATAAATCATGTGCATGTTCAATTCCACTAATTTAAAGTGTTTCACAATGAACTAACCCAAACGTTCATACCGCGTTGATATCGTCAATTTTATCAACATCTCGATCGATCTCGTAACTGCATTTGTGAATATAATATATGATTAGGTTTGAATTCTAGAGAGTCTAACTTGAAACTGTATATATATCATTTTTTTTTAAAAGAAAAAGAATTAGCTGGTAACTTTGACACATCAATCCACTTTTATGAAAATTAGAAAAACTCACAAAAATATTTCAAAAGTATACTTTTCTTGATCTTTTTGAGCTATTAGAACTTGGAAGTAGTAACGAGTCTAAAATATAATATTACACACTGAAATATTTCAAAGTATAATTTTCTGATGGATATAGTCTAAAATATTTGGCACCAATGTTTAGACTCTTTACACGTCTTTTTGGGCTGTGAATATTGACTTGAATTCATATGAGTTAGGGAGAACAGAAGGTTCTACCAATTTACGTACCCAGTTGTCCAAACGGATGGCATTAGTTTTAAAGAAAATTATTAAAAATGGTTTGAAAACTTTGAGTTTTAACGATAAGAACAAAATAAAAGATAAAATGAATAGTATCAGGATTGACATTTTAGTGTAAAAATGTGGTTTTTCGTTAAAGTGAACAGTACCGGAGTTTTTCGTTAAAATTCCCTTAATTTTAAGCAAAACAATTACACAAATCAATTTTTATTGATAGGCAATCAAGAGTGGCAAGACAAATCATAATTAAGGACATTATGATCCAGTAATTGGGTTTAGGAATGTAACATATTTTTCTTAGTTGAAAAACGTGCCTAAAGCAAGAGCCAAAACAAACTTACTCAATAATAAATTTAGATTGTGACATCCCAAGTTGATCCTCACGAATAAACCTAATTGAACAAGAAGGAGGAGCATCAAAATAAAAATTACCCAAATCTAAATCGAGACTATAGTGTTGAAGGTATATGACTAGTGCCACGTCATTAGTTGACTGCCATATCATTTGACACATCATCACAGATTACTACATTAGCTATTGGAATTAGTTAGTCTGTTATAAGGTAGTTACAGTGATAGCGTTGGAGATAAGGCATAGCTGCAAGCTATATAAATATGTACTCTGTGTGTGTTGGATTGTATCGAATCAGTTGTGAAATAACAAATGCTTTCTATTCTTCTTTCTCTTTCTCTCACTTTCATCTCTCTATTTCTTCAGACTTTGTTAGTGTATGTTTTGCATACATACATTCATCTCTTCATCTCTGGATGAATGTTATCATGGTATTTGAGCCATTCGATTTTGGTATGTTACTTCCGCTGTGTTGATTCAAGTCTTCTGGTGATTGCAAAGCTTTTGGTGTTCTGGAGTTCTGGGTGATTTGCTTTCACGATTATCAGGTGTTACTTTTCTTTCTGCACTCTAAGTGTTTGTGTAATTGTCGCAATGAAAAATTTTCTGTTCAAGATTGAGACTTTGAAGGCCGATAGCCGTCTCTTGATGATTGAAATGTTACCTGCATGAAGGCCGATAGCCATTGCATGATTGTATGATTGATGAAGTATATGTGTGTCAAAGCATTAAGGCTGATAGCCATTGCTTTTTGTTCTTGATTGTTGTTCTGTTGCGAGTACACATAAACAAGGCCGAAGCCAGAAGTGTGTGCTATTAAAATTGGGATAGTTCTTGAAGAATTGTTGAGTAGTGGGTGTTCTTGAAGAATCTTGAAAACTATTTGTGCAGTGGTGTTCTTAAATTTGTCTCTGATTGTCAAGTCATGGCTTTTAGTTCTGTGAAAATTGAGAATCTGTTGGGTATGATCATTGTGAAGTTGAAGGACGATAATTTTGTCAAATAGGATTATCAGTTTCAGTCTGTCCTTAAAGGCTACGATCTGTTTGATTTCTTTAATGGTGAATCTCAATGCCCTCCAAAGTTTGTCATCAATACTGATACTGGTGTAACTAAAGAGATTACTACTGCTTATAAAGAGTGGGTCAAAACGGATGTATCTTTGTTGAGTTTGCTTATTGCTACTCTTTCGGATGATGCAATGGATTATGTAGTTGGGTGTAAAACTTGTCATGAAGCTTGGAATTGTTTACAAGAACGATATGCTTCTGTTTCTGTAGTCAGGATTAATCAACTCAAGACTGAGTTACACACTGCACAGAAAGGTGCTGATTCTATTGATAAGTACTTACTTCGTTTAAAAGCAATTAAAGATCAGTTGATTGCTGCTGGGGAAAGAATCACTGAGAATGATTTGGTTATTGCTGCTTTATCTGGGCTACCTCCAAAATTTGAGATGATCAGGATAATTATCTTAGCCAGAGAAACTCCGATTTCCTTGAAAGATTTTCGTGCTCAACTTCTTGGAGCAGAAGGTAATATTGAGTCCCGAACTACAACTTTGTCCAATTCTATGGCAGCAATGTATGTGCAAGGGAGTACTTCTAATTCACAAAGGTCTCAGAGTGTCAATCAACATTATGAACAAGGAGAAAGTTCGAATGCACAGAGATATCACGGGGGTAATCCTTACAATAGTGGCCATACTAATAGGAGGAATAATTTCAGAAGGAATAATTACAATGGTGGGATTAATAATTCTCGGTCATACTCTGCATCTTCAAGCAATGGGAAAGGTGTTCAAACTGGTGGATCTCAAAGCTTCTTTTCTGGAAATAGGAACAAACAAGGAAATGCTTGGAGTGGAAATACTAATTACAAGAATGCTATATCTCCTGAATGTCAAATATGTTCTCGAAGAGGCCATACGGCACCAAATTGCTACTTTAGAGCAGATAACACTCAATCACCTGGTGGATTCTTGGTTTGTCAAATCTGTGGAAAAAGAGGGCATAGAGCTTTGGAGTGTTTTCACAGAAATAATTTCTCTTTTCAAGGAGGTGCACCCCCATCATCTCTTGCTGGTATGGCTGCTCAAGGATCAAATGTCCAAAGTGAAGAGCCAAATATCCATGGATTTCCAGCTGCTGATACATGGATAGTTGACACAGGTGCAACTCACCACATGACATCAAATGTAGACATTCTGAATTAGCTTACTCCTTATAATGGTGATGCTAAGATCACTGTTGGTAATGGAGAAGGTGTGGCTGTACAGAATATTGGTTCTTCTGTCCTTACAACACAACATAAGACATTAATTCTCCATCATGTGCTACATGTGCCACATATTACTATGAATTTATTGTCTGTTAAGAACCTGTGCAGAGACAATAATTGCTGGTTTATATGTGATGATTTGTTCTTTTTTATACAGGACAAGGCAACTCGAAGGATTGTGTACCACGACAAGAGTGATGATGGAGAGCTATTCAAGATACCGGTGACAGTGTTTTCAAGATCCAAAGCTCCGAGTATTGGACGATGTGCAGCATTTGTTGGAAAGAAGATAAAGACTGCAGTTTGGCATAAAAGGTTGGGCCATCCATCTGAAGAAGTGCTTAGTGTCATGTTGAAAACTGCTGATGTGTTACCTAGTATAGATCTATGTCCTTCTCTGTGTACTGCTTGTATTCACGGCAAAATGACTAACTTGCCATTTCATGTAAGTCAAGCTAAGTCCAGTGTTGTGTTTGACAGGGTACACTCTGATATATGGGGTCCTGCTCCACAACAGTCAATAGAGGGCTATAGGTATTACATAAGTTTTGTAGATGATTGTTCTCGGTTTGTATGGATTTTTCCGATGGTTAATAAATCAGATGCTTTTACAATCTTTACCAAGTTTCATGCTTTTGTTGAAAACCATTTCAGTGCTTCCATTAAATTTCTTCAAACAGATGGTGGAGGTGAATATATGAGTAATGTGTTTAAACAGTTTTTGGAGATCAAAGGCATTGTTCATCAAGTTTCTTGTCCACATACACCTCAGCAAAATGGTCTTGCTGAAAGAAAGCATAGACATTTGGTTGAGACAGCTATTAGTCTATTATCTGATGCTCAAATGCCTTCAATCTTCTGGTATCATGCTTGCTCTTATGCTGCTTTCTTGGTGAATCGAATGCCTTCCAGGAATCTAAACATGCAGTCTCCCTATCAAGTTGTATTTGGTAGTGTTCCTCAGATTCAACATCTTAAAGTTTTTGGTACTGCAGTGTATCCGTTATTAAGACCTTTCAACAAACATAAATTGGAACCACGATCTACTCAATGTGTGTTTCTTGGTTTCTCTCATGGTTATAAAGGAGTCATTTGTTATGATATTAAGACCAAGAAGTTCATTCTATCACGGCATGTAATCCATGATGAGGATGTTTATCCCTTCAGACAACCTCACCTCCCTAAGGCTTCTCCGAGTGTTTGTAGGTCGTCTCAGGCACCTATTGTTATTCAGGTACAGGTTCCAAGTGAGAGAGCCATGCCTGTTCCACAATTACAGAATGATCCATACACTGGTAATTCTGTGACTATATCAGATCATGATACGGGTTCAAATTTCCATACCTCTGGCACTGGTGATAGTGAACGCTCCCTGGATAGTTTGCATGTTCTCAGTCCTGACAGGTCACAGAGAATTCAACACGATGACAGTGGTGCAAGTTCAAATGCCGGTACTTCATTACATGGGTCTCCAAGCTCCATACATCATCATTCTCCTACAAATCATCACTCTCCTTCACATCCTCACTCTGGTACACAATCCCTGTTGCCTGTCCCTTCAGATCAACAACTAGAGGTAATTCTTCCTGCCCTATCTCCATCAGCTTTAAATTCCAATACTATTCCATCCACACATTCAATGATCACACGTTTGAAAAGTGGAACTATTGAGAGGAGAAATTATGCTGCCTTAATAGCACACTGTCCTCAGCTACAATCCCTTCAAATCACTGAGGCAGAGCCATTTACTGGTGGTTATTCTTTTATTTCTGAAATCATGGATGTATCAGAACCTAAAACCTTTCGAAAGGCTGCTACTATTTCACATTGGCAGAAGGCAATGCAAGAGGAATACGATTCTCTTAGAGCACAAGGAACTTGGGTCTTGGTTTCACCTCCTCAAGATCGAGCCATAGTAGGAAGCAAATGGGTTTACAAAGTAAAGAAAAATCCAGATGGTAGTGTGTCTCGATATAAAGCAAGACTTGTAGCTCAAGGCTTTTCTCAAGAACATGGGGTTGATTATTTGGATACATTTAGTCCGGTTGTAAGGCATACTACGGTCCGGATTATTTTTGCTTTGGCTGCTATGAATCACTGGAACCTCAGACAACTAGACATCAAAAATGCCTTCTTACATGGAGATTTACAGGAAGAAGTATATATGAAGCAACCACAGGGGTTTGTTGATCCATCCTATCCTTCTCATGTTTGCAAATTGCTTAAGTCATTATATGGTTTAAAACAGGCTCCAAGGGCTTGGAATTCGAAATTTACAAGCTATTTGGCAGTTTTGGGGTTTCATACTTCTGCATCTGATACAAGTTTGTTTGTAAAGAAGGATGAATCTGATATAATCATCTTATTATTGTATGTTGATGACATCATCTTAACCGGATCCAATGCGTTGAAAATACAGCAAGTGATTCATGAGCTTTCTGAGGTGTTTGAATTAAAAGACATGGGGCAGCTTACATATTTTCTCGGATTACAGGTTCAATATAGAGAGGATGGAGGAATCTTTGTTAATCAGTCAAAGTATATTAAAGAGTTGGTCCATAAAGCAGGAATGGACTCGTGCAAACCAGCAAATACTCCTTGTAAACCTCATCATCAATTGTTGCATTCCGAGGGCCAATTGTTATCAGATCCAACTATGTATCGAAGCATTGTGGGGTCTTTGCAATATCTGACTTTTACTCGGCCAGATATTGCATTTGCTGTAAACACAGTATGCCAGTTTATGTCTTCTCCTACTGATGTTCATTTTGGGGTTGTCAAACGTATTATTCGCTACCTTCAAGGTACCATGAATGCTGGTATTACATTCTTTGCAAACACAGTTTCACAGCTTACTGCCTTTTCTGATTCAGATTGGGCTGCCGACTTGAATACTCGCAGGTCAATCACTGGTTATGTGGTGTACTTAGGCAATAATCCAATTTCTTGGCAGTCAAAGAAACAAAATTCAGTGTCCAGGAGTTCTACCGAAGCTAAGTATAAAGCTTTAGCGCATACTGCAGCAGATATAGCTTGGATACGAAATGTCTTGAAAGATTTAGAAGTGTTCTTGGATGCTCCACCTACCATTCATTGTGATAATATGTCTGCAATTGCATTAAGTGCTAATCCGGTATTTCACTCAAGGATTAAACACCTAGATACAGACTTTCATTTTGTAAGGGAGCGAGTGCAACAAGGTGATTTGGAGGTTGTATACATCCCGACTGAAGAACAAACTGCAGACATTCTCACCAAAGGTCTTCACAGTCCCTCATTTGTTAAACATTGTTACAATCTCAAACTGGAGAATCCCAGTTGAGATTGCGGGGGGATGTTGAAGGTATATGACTAGTGCCACGTCATTAGTTGACTGCCATATCATTTGACACATCATCACAGATTACTACATTAGCTATTGGAATTAGTTAGTCTGTTATAAGGTAGTTACAGTGATAGCGTTGGAGATAAGGCATAGCTGCAAGCTATATAAATATGTACTCTGTGTGTGTTGGATTGTATCGAATCAGTTGTGAAATAACAAATGCTTTCTATTCTTCTTCCTCTTTCTCTTTCTCTTGCTTTCATCTCTCTATTTCTTCAGACTTTGTTAGTGTATGTTTTGCATACATACATTCATCTCTTCATCTATGGATGAATGTTATCATATAGGTCGCTAAACTGCCCGCCACAAAATTCTTTTCTCTGTAGACATGCCGGAGTTCGCATTGCCAAGATTTTGAAAGCAAATCTTAGCAAGCCAAAACAAGGGGACCTAAAGGATGATTATTGCTTGCAACACCAAATGAACTGTGATAGCAGAGTCTGATTTCGCAAATAATTTGTCAATCCGTAATCTCTATGCCAATTGTAAGCCTAAATAAATAAAATATATTTTCTTTTCTTTGGATTTGGAAGCATAATTGGCCTCTTTTATCTGCCTACCTTGCAACTCTTGATCAACGCCTTGTGGTCGCATGCATGTTTTTATCATGGCGTGGATACATATTATGTGTTTTTCGTGTATGCACTTTGTATGATGTCAATGTGCATACATGATCAATCCTTAACGTTGTTAATCGTGTGTAACTTCTCTGTGTAATTAATTAGTTGTGTAGTTGCTCTTTGTTGTTATATTTTGGTTAAGATAGTTTTAGGTTTGAAATTTTTCGGAGCTAACGGAGGTTACTTGCCATACATATCGATTCCCATGCAAGCGATACTAATCTAGAGGAGGGTGGGAACCTAGCAAGCACATCAATTTGAATATCAAACTAATTAGAATTAACCAAATTAATCTTTGAAAAACTAACAACTAAATTAAATTTATGGATTTAGCTGTAATATTACATGTATTCAATAAAATCACTATATCAACGGTTATATGATAATTGTATTATATACATTTATTCATGTAAATATTTGTGACCATTAGACGTTGATTGTATTAAATACATGTGAAAATTGTAGCCAATTCCTAAATTTATATTTTAAAAAAAAATTTATGTCCACCTATAAAACTATTAAAACAAAATTACAAAATTTAATTTTCCAAAATTTGCACGAGGTGTGACCAAGTAAAACTCACAATATATGATATGGTTGTAAAGAATATTTGAAAATTATATTGTATTTTAGTATGAAGTTATGAAAGAGAATAATTTAGGTCTTTCTTGTTGGTAGGTCTTTCTAAATACAATGTACAACCAACTTGACAAAAAATTTGTACAACCAATTATTTGGATTTGGCTAAATAATTCTAATTGAATAGGTATTACAACAGTTACACCCACCTCAAATTCTCAAAATATAATTTAGGTAAACTTTGGTTTTAGTCTCGAGTAGACTGAAATTTTATTAATTTGAATATTTGATTGAAGGACAAAATACTCAATTCTATATTAATTAAGAAATTTAATCCTTTCCTATAATCATAAAATTAATAATCATGCAAAGTTTATACCACATAATTTTTTTTTCAATTTTTCTCATATTCAAATTGCATGAAATCTGATTTTTTTTTTTTTTGTCAAAGGATTTAGATTAGCCATCGACGGGGTTCGAACTCATGTCTTCGTGTAAGGGTTCAACACTTTTCCATCACTATGTTAAAGGGCCACTTGCGTATAAAATATGATTAGATTTTTAGTTTTTTCAAAAAGAAAAATTTATTATAAAATATGGGTACATTATAGTTTTAAAAAAATTAAATAGATTTAACATTAGAAAATCAGTACATTTTGCCTAAAAAAAATGGGTACATTTTACCTAAAAAATTGATATATTTTTTTACATATAACAAAGTGGTATATTCTTTATGAAAATGGGTACTATATAAATAAATTAGGATAAAAATAAAAGTTTAAAAAATTATGAGTACAAATAAAAATTAAAAATATGAGCACAAAAAGAAATTAAATATATGAGGTACAATTTAAAATTAGCCAGTAAATTGGTACAAATTAAAAAATGATTGGATATTGAAAATGGGCAAATTAAAAATTAAAGTATATGACATAAATTTTAGCCATAAGCATAAATATTCCAAATATAATGTTTTAACCCTTTTCACAACAAGCAAATTGCAATTAAATTTAGATTAAAAGATTACCACATCATTGATTAAAAAAGAAAAAAAGAAAAAAAGAAAAAAACGTCCCCACGTGTGACTTTGTGAGAAAACGACCCAAAAACAAAAAAATAAAAAAATAAAAAAAGTCCAGCGAGTCAAAGGACGTGAAAGCCATTAACATTTTTGTCAACTACCAAACTGCCCAAACGCCCCCGCGACTCACCAAGCACTGTTATTCACACACGCGTCACCTCTGGCCTTTTCCACGTGTCGCCCTGCCAGAAGCTAGCCCGCGGCCATCTCCACCACAATCCCTGCGTCCTCCCCGCACCCAACCAAACCACAATCGTAATTCGTAAATATTTCTAGTTATTTACGATTTACCCACGACACATTTAAAAATCTCTCGAAGAGAGAGAGGCACAACTCATCACAGACACGGTGGCTAACCGCCTCATATTTTAAAAAACGCTGGCATTTTAGAGAGAGAGAGAGAGAGAGAGAGAGAGAGAGAGAGAGTTGATTGTTCCGTCACCGTCGCTTCCTCCGAAACCCCAACTCTTCCTCCTTATAACCGTTTCTCCCACTTTCACGCGAAACTCGCTTTATCCGTTTCGCTCTCTCCGCAAAATCCCAATTCCCAACAATATCACGGAAAAAAAAATCAAAAAATTAAAAAAATCCAAATGAAACTCCTAACCATAACCGCCGCCCTCCTCCGCCGCCACGTCAGCATCTCCACCCGATCCCAATCCCAATACCCCCCAATTATTTCCCTCTAATTCCATATGCATCCCTTCTGCTGCATCTCCACCCTCTCCGATCACTCACCGGACCTCCACATGACCCCCTTCGGCTCCAGATCCGACACCCACGCCCGCACCGCCAAAATCGACCCGAATAGCGTCAACAATCATAGCTACAGCCACAGCCATTGCAGCGCCGACTACGGACGCCTCAGTCAGCGCACCACGGCGGCTGCTGCTGCTGCCGCCGTGGCAGTCGTGGCTCGGCCGCCCTCGGCAAGGGAGCAGCCGGTCGACGTCCAGATAAACGACATCGTCGGGAATGGCGTGTCCGGAATTCTGTACAAGTGGGTGAATTACGGCAAGGGGTGGCGGCCGAGGTGGTTCGTTCTGCAGGACGGAGTTTTGTCGTATTATAAGATTCACGGCCCTGATAGGATCGTCGTTACGGTTGAGACTGAGAAAGGATCAAAAGTCATCGGTGACGAATCGATGCGGCGGATTTCGAGGCATAAGAACGGCATTCCTCACCAGCTCCGCCGCAAGCCTTTCGGCGAAGTCCATCTCAAGGTTCTCGGTCTCTCTCGATTTTCATTTCTATATGGTTAAATCAATTTTTATTAATTCCAATGTCAGTTCGAATTCTAATCCGGTCAACATTTTCCTTTTTGATCGTCGAGCGTTTAATTGTTTAATATTTTTAAATTTTGTAGTTCATTAGAGACGTCTTAATTTGATCAAATTCTGCTAATTATGTTTTATTTGATTTGTGCTTGATTCTAAATCGAATTTGATGATTTTTGATGGATTCATTCTCAGGTTTCAAGCATCCGCGAAAGCAGATCGGATGATAAGAGGTTTTCGATCTTCACAGGCACAAAGAGGTTGCATTTGAGGGCAGAGGCTCGAGAAGATCGACACGAATGGGTGGAAGCATTGCAGGCTGTGAAAGACATGTTCCCGCGGATCTCCAACAGCGAGTTGATGGCTCCGGTCGACAATGTCGCGCTTTCTACTGATAAGGTGAGGCAGCGGCTTGTGGAAGAAGGTGTTAGGGAGGCAGCCATTCAGGACACGGAGCAGATAATGAGGACTGAGTTCGCCGCGTTGCAGAACCAGCTCTTGCTGCTCAAGCAGAAGCAGTGGCTCCTTATTGACACGCTGCGACAGTTAGAGGTATGAAACCTTATGCCGGTTGAAATTCGGAGTATTCTTCTTTGGTTTCCTACAACGCAGAAATTCTAATTTTCTTAAAACCACCAAGTTATTTGCTAAGGGGTTGTTTGGTTATAGTGTGTTTCATCTTGTGGATTAGTCATTGATCGTAGAGTAGGAAAATGAGGCTCATTTTTCTCTCTCAAACTTCTGTACATTATAATTTCGAATATAATCAATCTTCTTAATTGTGTTTGTCTGATCGCAAGTGGTGGATTGCCCTAGTTCATAGGGCCTTCCTCTTCAACCCACTGCGTCCCTCCCGAGTAGAGTAGGATATCACTTGTATAAAAAAAAAATTGTGTTGGTCTGACCTTTGAGCTTGAGTGAGTTGAGTGTTAGACTGTTAGTTAATGGAAGGAGTAAAGGATTCATTGCGATATCACTTGACTAAAAGATGACATTGATCCTGCACAAACCAGACTATTCTTGTATATTTTCCGTACTCTTTTGAAAAGGTAAAAAAAACCATTGAAATGACTAAAAATTGATGTGGGCTGAGTGTTTTCTGCATATGGCATGACGTTTTTCTTGGGGCGTGGGTAATGTGATATGTGTCGAAGGATTAATGGAGGTTAAATAACAGGGTATTTACGGGTTTGTGAATATGGAGTGTTTAGGATGCTACAACCACCTTATTGTGGTTCTAATTCTACATTTTCTAGATTTTTTTTGTCTGAAAATTGATGTGGTTCTAATTCTATAATTCTATGTTTTTATGATCTGAGGTGATGCCAAAAAAAAAAAAAAAAAAAAAAAAAACTACGCCTCTCTTTTTGCGGTTTCTACAAGAACACGTTTTACTATTGTAGCCTTACCTCCACGTTCCACCTTTTATTTATGAAATATGGACGGTCAAGCTATGAGTTTTTAAGGAATTAGCTTATCCAGGATGGTTTAAATTCTCTAATATTTGCAGTTCTGATTTACTTCCAGGTGGAAATATGTTACCTGGATTTCTTTTTCATAGCTCTACCTCCGTTTTTTTTTTTTTTTGAACAAACAATATTATCTACACTAAGGGGGTAGGGAAGTGGGCGAAGCCTCACAATGGGCTAGCAATAATGTGGTTTGAGTTCCTCGGTTTTAGCATCAAAATGTTTGAGAACTAAAAGTGCTTTCATCGAATTCAAAATGCCTTAAAGACCAACCTGCTTTTCCCATACCCCATTTTCATAAGGTTAGCACCTGCAAAACTACCCCATGTACTCCTTAAAAGGTCCCATGCCCCATTTTCATAATGTTAGCACCTGCAAAACTACTCCATGTACTCCTTTAAAGGGCATATATCCGTAGGCCCTCACTCAACTAACTACGCATGCTAGATTTTTTGTTTTCTTTTTCTCTTAAAAAAAGGAGAAATTTAATTGAATGAGGAATTTATTATTATTGCCTAAAGAAAAGAGTTGTGGACTGATGGCATATTACTAGATACCAAAAGAAGGAAATTGTACAACGCTGACCATTTCGCTAATGTTTATTAAGCAATATTTTTATGAGGTATCTTGTGTTTTTACAAAAGTTTGCTTTCTTAGGAGTTTAACTTCTGGTGCAAGGATTTTGGCTTTTCATTGACCTCATTGTTTCTTGCTAATAAATTGATATTGATACTGTTTTTTGTAGACAGAAAAGGTAGATTTGGAGAATACAGTCGTAGATGAGAGCCGACAGTTGAAAGATTCCGGGGCTTCCTCTAGATCAAGGCAAGACAAATTCAGTGGTATGCATTTAGTAGAAATGGTGTTCTATCATAATTTGTGCTAATTTAGTCCATCATGGTGTTCCATCATGATTTATGCTAATTTAGTCCAGCATTGATATTAACTTTTCAGAGGGGAGTGCAAGTGAATCGGATGAGGATAATGAAAGAGTTGATGCTGCAGAGGAAGAAACAGATGAAGAGGACAATGCTTTCTTTGATACTCGTGATTTTCTATCATCAAGCTCTTTTAAAAGTAATGGGTCCGAGTATCGGATATCATCTGTGTCTTCAGACGATGAAGGGATAAATGCCATTGAACCAGAAGATGGTCTTGATCCATCTATGAGATCTGTTGGAACTAACTTTCCTCTTGTCAAGCGCCGTAATAAGTTGCCAGACCCTGTTGAAAAAGAGAAAAGTGTTAGTCTTTGGTCAATGATTAAAGATAATATTGGGAAGGATCTCACAAAAATATGTCTTCCTGTATACTTTAATGAGCCTCTATCTACTCTACAAAAGGGTTTCGAGGATTTGGAATACTCGTATCTCCTTGATCGAGCATATGAATGGGGTAAAAGGGTAAAGACCTCAAAGCCATCCTCAATGCAATGCTGTTAAGAGTCTTTCGCAACATTAGATTTCTTAAATGAGTTAAATCATCTCAGTGCTTTCATGACTCATTTTTGAGTTTCTTTTATGCCCTGCAGGGTAATAGCCTTATGAGGATACTTAATGTGGCTGCTTTTGCTGTGTCTGGATATGCATCAACTGAAGGAAGAATCTGCAAGCCATTCAACCCATTATTAGGGGAAACATACGAGGCTGACTATCCAGACAAAGGCCTCCGATTCTTCTCAGAGAAGGTGTGAAAATGTCTTCAGACCTGAATCCGTAGCATACACTATTCTCTTGTAGACCTTCTGTTCAGCATTTGACTAGTAATTTAATTCTCATAATTGCAAGTTTTCTCTCTACAAACTGACTGGTGCATTTATCAAGTAAATCAAATGGTTTTTACATGTCTAGTGAAAACATTGAATCTTAAATTTAATGCCACTGTTCGCTCAATGTTGAGCAATGTATTTTGAACCTTTAATCTGAGTCGTGGGAAGAGAAGTATTGTAATGCATAGAAGCTTGAAATAAACAGGTTTAATTGATATTTCATAATGAGTCAAAATATCTAGAAATATATGTTTAAATGAATCTAAACATCTAGCCATTGAGATTTGATAGTTTGAAGCTCCCCTGGCAGGCCAATTTCTCAATAGGTTATCTGATAAAGTAGAAAGGGATTATACCAGAAAGAAATGAGCCTTGTTTGAGCAGCTAACTAAAGTAACGATAAAAAATATCAGTTAAGCATATGGCTTTTTTCATTATGGTTTATATTTATCGACTTAAAACACGCTTACAATATCATTATTGTTCTATTTCTAGTATGTATCAAACAGTAAAAATCCTTGTATTTTGGGTGTCAGGTTAGTCATCACCCCATGATTATCGCTTGCCACTGTGAGGGTCGAGGATGGAAATTCTGGGGAGACAGCAATTTGAAGAGCAAATTCTGGGGTCGCTCGATTCAGCTTGATCCTGTTGGTGTCCTGACCTTGGAATTTGATGATGGGGAAGTTCTTCAGTGGAGTAAAGTATGAAGCTGCCCCACTCAGCTATTGTTCATTATTTTCTAAGGTCGTGTCTAAAAATGAACTCTTTCTGGCCAGGTTACAACGTCCATTTACAACCTTATCTTGGGAAAGCTTTACTGTGATCACTATGGGACAATGCGATTACAAGGAAAGCATGAATATTCATGTAAGCTGAAATTTAAGGAGCAGTCTATCATTGACCGAAATCCCCACCAGGTACTATTTTCTTTTTTCAATTTTTATTTCATTTAAGTTGTTGGCCTCTGCATTGGCACTTAACACATTTATTTTTTTATTCTTGTTTCCATTAGGTACATGGTATAGTTCAAGATAAGAATGGGAAAACGGCTGCAACAATGTTTGGCAAATGGGATGAGAGCATGCACTACATTTTAGGAGACTGTTCAGGGAAGGGAAAAGGATCCGACTCTTTATCTGACTCCTGCCTGCTCTGGAGGAGGAACAAGCCACCCAAGTTTCCAACTAGATACAACTTAACACGCTTTGCCATCACAATGAATGAACTCACACCTGGACTGAAGGTGATTATTTGATTGTTTATTCCTTGGTTTGATCCCGTCCTATCTAGATATTGCTGGTATGGAAAGGACTGTTTGAAACGATGAACTGCTAGCAGATTATGATTCCTTTAAGTTTGATCGCGTGCAGGAGAAGTTGCCCCCAACAGATTCAAGGCTCAGACCGGATCAAAGGTATTTGGAAAATGGGGAGTATGAAATGGCAAATGCAGAGAAGTTGAGGCTAGAACAGAGACAACGGCAGGTAATATTGCATTTCAACTATATGTATCACATTTTAACTCCACATATAAGCACCTGCCCGATGTCAATATAAACTAAACCTAGGTTTCGGGAATAATAGTAAAACTAAAAAACTGTTTAGCACAAAATCAAAACAACCGAACACAGGTTTAACTCATGCAGTTCTAACCTTTCAATGAGGATGAATCTAAGTGTTGGGCCATATAGTAATGAGAAAGGCACGTACATGAACCGTTTAAGCTTTCTTGCGACAATGACATTCTTGGGCAAAACCAGTCAGACCTTTCTGTACGTTTGCTGGGGTTTCGTTACTTCAAATGTATTTACTGGTCTATGGTAATTGATGGGATGCTGCGTTAATGTCGAATTCAGGCACGAAAGATGCAAGAGCAGGGTTGGAAACCGCAGTGGTTTGCAAAGGATAAAGGAAGCGACACATACGGCTACACCGGTGGATATTGGGAGGCAAGGGAACAAGGAAACTGGGACTCATGTCCTGACATTTTTGGGCAAGTCCCTTGTGAACCGCAGCTTGACTGAAGTTTATAATTTTTTGTGGTTCACCAATTATTCATTTTTTTCTCTGAAATGGGATGGTGGATAGGGTCCTCCCTTTATTTGCATATAAAGTAAAAATTGAATGAAAGGTCTTGGCAGGCAATAAAAGTTTAATTTTGTTTTCACCTCTCTTTTATGCGATGAGTTCGGTATGATTCGAGTCTCACAACCAGCTCTCTTGCTCTTCTTAGCACAATATTAAATCCCAAACTAGATTTTTTTTTTTTTTTTTTTTTTTTTTTTTTTTAAATCCCAAACTAGATTCGATTCAAGGCTTTTGAGGGGTGAAATTTGACGGTGAGGGGGTGAATTGACCAATTTTGAAAAGTTTTTATCCTTAATTTATGAGAAGAAAAAAAAACAATTGTCATCGATCGCCAACCATTGTAGCATCACCACGTCTCGAAAGCCACTTGAGCACCCAATTTCTATTGTTTCCAATTTGAATTCAGACTGCGCAAGAGAAAGTGTGATTAAGTTGGAATAGCTTCACTCACAGTTTAGTGCTACACTGGCTTTCTCTAATATCAAATTCCTCAAAATTCAGTATATGATAGGTATCCAAATTGTTCCAAAACACCAAACACGACTGGGGTTCAACGAGTGTTGGATCCGTGAGTCCCATAATGTAATCTGGAGTATGAGTTTCTTTCCTCATCCATCTCAACATTGAAGACTAACTTGCTCTACTTGCTGGTTAAGCTTGATCACATCTTCCACAACATGTGCTTTATTGCGAGCCTTGAGGCTTTGCTTTGTCTAGTCCAAAATCCCCTTTTCCTGATAAGTTTAATTTCTGAACTTCCTTCCCCCAGGAAAGCTTGTGGGGTTCGTGATATTTTTTTCTTATTCTTATTTATGATATTTTAAGTTTTTTTTATCAATATAACTAATAATTTGATTAAAAAGAATCAATATAACTAATAATTATGCGGAAAGACATAATTGGTTGGTTTTTAGGTCTTTAAAGTTCATTTTATACCAGGATAAATTTGTCAATAAGAGTATCATTTTATAGTGGGTGGGGAAATAAGATACCGAGGTGAACTTGACAGCACTCCATTATATTTAGCATTGTATGTAGTTTTCGTGATCAAATGGAAACAACTTAGATAAAATATGCATGTCCAACGTGAATCGCAGCAAAACTCATATGGGATATGTGTAGAACGAAGGTAAAAGGTCACACATTCAAAATAAACACTTAAAGAAAATCTAAATCCAACCAACGAGAAAATAACTCACAAGGGTTAAGCCTTGCAAGCCATGAATCGCTGCACATGCACCAGGAGGGGTAGACTGCACCGTTGTCTGATAATCTTGTAATCATTGACAGAGAAGCATTGATAATTATGAGGCACTTTCGATATGTGGTTAGATTTTCCTTCTCATAGTCTTTTCAAAAGACTATGAGAAGGAAAATCTAACCACATATCGACTCTTTTGTCAAGTGTACATGTTACACGACCCACAAGTACGAATAACAATCATCGTTCTAAGATTTGAGGTTGAGCAGAATCCATAACCACTACAGAAGGCTTTCCTCAACATAGTAAGCGAGTGCCAACAACTATGAAGATTGAAGAAACAAAGAGGAGAAGAAATGTAAGAGATCAAGAAGGATTGTATTTGCTTATTTCTCCTCTATCGATATAAATGGGGACTCGTATTCGGTATTTTTATTTTAAGATTGGAGAGAGTAACAACATTAGACCATAAATAAGTTGAATGTATGTTGGATCTTAACTGTAAGCCGTGCCTACTCTCCAAACCTCATAGCCCCTTGCCATACCAGTTTGCCAGAAAATTTGGGCTAAGTATGGTACGATTTGTGTCGTAACAAGGGTGTTTTACACACCCTTTTGCTCTCCCCCGTTCGTTTGTTTGTCTCATTTCATGGATTTCTTTGCAGATGTTGCTATCAAAGGTTGGGATCTCGGTGGTTCAATTTGTTTCGGCATTTCAAGATCTGATTTATAGTTTGGGTGTGTTTTTGGATATGGGTTCGAGTGGTGCTGCACTGCTTTTGCGAGACTCAACTTGGCGTTAGCTCCACTGGTGCGGCTACAGTTGCACATACCTTTTGTCTACCAATCATTTCATTTAATTAAATAAATAGAGAAATTAGGTTCACATTCTTCTTTTTATTACTCTATTGATTAAAATCCTATTCATTTTTAATTTTTGATCAAGGTCCTTGGGTATTAATAAAATCATTAATTATTTGAATAATAAAATATTTTTATTTTTAAATATATTGCTTTAGTGTTAAAAATGTTACAATTAGTATATTTATATTTATGGCTAAATTTTTTATCATATATTTTTATTTTTAGTTTGTATCTATTTTTAATTTGCAAATATTTTTTTGATTTGTACCAATTTTCTTTTCATTTTTAATTTGTACCCATATATTAGTTTCTTTTTGTGCCCATATTTTTTAAAGTTTTATTTGTGTTTGTACCCATGTGTATACCGTTACGTTGAATATTTAATCAATGATAGAAAAATTACATATGGTATATTTATGTTTTATGCCTAAACTTTGTATCATATATTTATATTTTTAGTTTGTACCCACTTTTAATTTGCAACATTTTTTTTTAAATTTGTAGCATTTTCTTTTTAGTTTTATTTTGTACCCATGTATTAATTCCTTTTAGCGCCTATATTTTTTAAAAATTCATTTGTACTCATAATTTTTTAATCTTTTATTTGAACCCTAATTTATTTAGGGTTTATATCACAAATGGTCCCTGAAATTGACCCCATCAATCATGATGGTCCCTGAAATTGAAAATCGATCAATGTAGTCCCTGAATTTTAACTCGCGAATCAATGTGGTCCTTCTATTAGTGTTCCATCCAAATTAACTTTAAAAAAAGGTTAGCGAACCAATTTTTCTTGGTAAAATGATCAAAAATAACCCTATTACTTATAATTTTACTTACTACCTCTCTTTTCTTTTTTCAATCTTCACTTTTCTCTCCATTTTTTCATGGATTTGGTGCTAAAACTAAAATAAAAACAAAAAAAGTGGTTCTCTAACCTTTTTTTAGTGTTAATTTGGACGGAACACTAACAGAAGGACCACATTGATTCGCAAGTTAAAATTCAGGGACTACATTGATCGATTTTCAATTTCAGGGACCATCATGATTGATGGGGTCAATTTCAGGGACCATTTGTGATATAAACCCATTTATTTATAATGTACCCATTGTTCTTATTAATGTACCACTTTGTTATATGTGAAATGTACAATTTTTTTTGTAAAATGTACCAATTTTTTAACACTATGGATACATCTTTTGCCATTTATTATATCTTATTTTTACATAGTTTTTATCCATTTAATCAATCAAAATGTTTAAATTTTTTTATTGTAACCGTTTCTAATAGTATTATAATGAGGGATTTAAAATTTATAGGATTATAAATCTCATAAAATATCAAACAATTAATGTCAAAACTATAAAAATATAAATATTAATAGTAATATAATGAGGTGTACAAAGTCAAGAGACTTTGATCAAACTTTGAATATCATTAAGGTTTTGAATCAAAGAATATTAAGAATTAGGGACTGCATCCAAAGTATCCCTAAATAAATACACAATCAAATGCCCTCACATATATTGTAGGCCTCTTAAATCTACTTTCTGAGAATTATTCCCCTCAAATACCAACTACTAGCTAGTGATATTACAGAATCATCAAATCTATTCTTGTATATAGTTCTTTGACCACTTGTATTTTCCTATTGTATTATTGTGGACCCATGGTAATGTTAGAACTACGAATATTCTACTAAGGGCGTGTTTACTAATCCGTAATCAAATTGAGAGAAATTGAATTGATGAGGAATTAGGGATGGCAAGGGATCGGTTTGGGGACGGAAATGCTATATTCATCCTCATAACCACGAAAATTAACCATATCCATAACCACAAATTAACCATCGGGTATTATCCATAACCATACCCACCGGATAACGGATTCCCCATCGGTTAACGGTTATATCCATAGGGTTTAGTAAATATTAATTTTGTCATTAAATATTTGATGTATAAAATGATTTAATTAATGGATCTTGTGGAGCATAAAAATTAAAGCTAAACATTGATAATGTTGGTTGATCTTTGATATCCCCCATAAGTACCATTGAATTCTCATAGATTTTGATTCATATTAAAACTTTTGAACTTTGCCACAAAATGCAACTCACACAATGTTATTTTTGTATTCTCAAAGTAAGATTCGGTGAATAATGAATATACATATATATATATATACATACATTATATAATACTTTAATATTATATATTAGTCGGTTTGGGTTCGGGTACGGATATGGATTGGGGACCCTTATAACCATATCCAAAACCATAACCGAATAATATTTACGGTTTTTCCCCATACCCAAAATATACCTGAATTTTCGTACCCAAATCCAATCCATTCGGACGGTTATCCACGGTTATCGGGTTTAACAGTTAAAATTGCCATCCTTAGATTGAGGAGGAATTGAAATGAGGTGGAATCAGAATCAGATTCCTGTTGAAGTTGTTTACTAAAATTGTCTGGAATCGGAGTAGGAATGATGTTGAGTCCACATAAGTTGTTTACTAATTCACTTCAATCGGAATGAAAACTAGGTTGGTTACTATATTGCCCTTACATAAATAAATTATTTTCATACTAATTAATTAAATTAAATTCTTAATTAAATTTATATAATAAAATTCATCTATATAAACATATATAAATAGATTTTATTTATTTATTAAAAGATGACAAGAATGATGTTAAGTGCATATAAGTTGTTTACTAATTCACTTCAGTCGAAATGAAAACTAGGTTAATTACTAAATTGCCCTTACATAAATAAATTATTTTCATACTAATTAAATTAAATTCTTAATTAAATTTATATAATAAAATTATCTATATAAAAATATATAAATAGGTTTTATTTATTTATTAGAAGATGGCATAATGAGTGTCAAATGAAGGGCAATGTTGGAATAATAAGAAACAAGTGAGGGCATAATAGAAATAAAAGATGCATTCCCGATTCCCTTACCCTCAGGGAATTCAAATACCTCACAAAACTAGGGAATCCCGTTCTTCCAATTTCAGGAATTGGATTCCTTATTTCGTGTGGGCTCCACCACTTTTTTGATTACTTAATATCTAGTAAACACTGGAATACTCCGTAATCGGAATTCAATTCTCTTTCTTTATAAAACAAAATTATAACAACTCAGTTATTCAAATCCGAGAACGCTTTTCTTTTTCCGATTACCCTTACGTAAACGGTACGTGCCATAATAATATTTAAAAATATGCTACGATCAGTCGTTCGCGTTCGTGATAATATTAATTCTGGTTGTAATTTTGGGACTTAAAGTGCATTAAGAACTAGAATTTGCTTACAAATTGCACAATTAATGCATCGACAACTATGATGCAACAGCGTGCATTTCGGCAGTTGCCATGAGCAACAAATCTACTATTAACATTCGAAGTCAGCTGCTCATGCACATTAGTTGTGACCGTTTTTGTAAACTCAAAATGCATTAACAAGTCGAATTTGCCTACGAATCACAAAATGTATCTACAGCTACGATCTATCATCGAGCATTTGGGTGACTACGCGCGGTAGCATAATCGTACCACCTGTAATCTGACAGTGGGAAGATACTCTCACCTTATGTGTGGCACCCTCTGATGTTTTCTGCAACTCATTCGGTGATGGATGGATGTGTGACGCATCGTACCCAAAGCCGATACCCTAAACATCCAGCATTCTCACTCACTTGGCCGTCCAATCAATCCTGAGCGTTCAAATTTTCCATACGGTTAACAAATACCCTAGTCTCATCTAATCCCACAGTTTTTGTTCTTTGTTTTTTGTTTGCTCTGAAGACAGACGTATCAGCATGAAACTGGTGACTAAATTTAAAAAACAGAAAATGCTTTGGACTGATCAGTAATGGTGATTTGTTTTCTTCATAGGTTTCAAAAACCTCCGGCAGAATCTTGGGCTGCCTTTCTATTAACAGTTCATGTTCATATATATATATATATATATATATATATATATTACATACTGAAATCCTTCTGCAGGCTTATGAGGCAAACGAGGTCCTTTTTTTGTCATGTCATGTCATATTTTGTATCCCCAAAATATTTTCAAGAGGTTACTTATTTGACATGAGATTGATGAGCTGCTTCTGATGCTACTGCACCTGCTTTTCTTGTAAGTGTTGAAACCTACTGGAAAGGGAGAGGGAGACGAGAGATTTTAGTTATTTGTTTAGATTTCACCATTCTGTCTGTTGGGTTTTCGACTTCTGCTATGACCCATTTTTTGAGTTACCCGCCAAACATTCTTAGCTGCGTAACCATATAAACTGCCTTGGAAAGGTTTCACGGTTTTTTTTGCCTATTCTCACTGTTACGATGTTTTTATTTATCTTTCATGTCACGTAACTTAAATGATGTAAGATTGTTTTATAAGTATTTTGCCATACGTAACATGTGTTACATGCATGCGTAACATATGCATGTACAAGTACTTGCAATCTAAATTATTATGCGCTATTATTACTATATACACTAGCTTATTCTTTCACCCATTATATATTGATTTGTTATTTATAAAGTGAGTAGGTTTAACAGCATTCAAACTATAACCAAGAAACGCATCTGAGAACTCTAACATTTTTCACTCAGAATTATTAGCATTAGGGTAAAGCAAATACTATGAAAGTATGCATGATATATAGGTAATTACTCGAAACAAATTCAGTATCTCAAACTATCTAATAAAATCATTTATATTTTGTGTTTATCAGCAAATGACCAAGATTCAAACGTTTGTAACTTTGTATCGTCAATATCAACTATATATAAATTAAAAAAAAAAATCGATTTATGATAATATTTAGTTATGGAAATCCCAAGGCATGCTCACACAATAATCTCTTTTTGTTTTTACATACATATTTGGGCCTTCTTTTATCAAACCCCACAAAACGTACAATCCAAGTGAAAAGGATAGGTGCAGGTTTGGGATCATTGAGCAAAAGAAAATTATACCACAAACCCACCCAAAGAAGATGTATGGATTACACCCTCTTTAGAGAACAGTAAATAACTACAGAAAAAAGTACAAAAATGATAAAAGAAGATCAAGTTGCATGACACGGTTAAAGAAAAACTTACACTTGACTTTTATAATTGACATGAGACAAGATACTGTGAGTATATCCGTGTTAGATAAGTTAATATCAATAAAAAGTGTAAAGAGTGACTTTCGACTAAGCAATGAGTTGTCTCTGCCAGAGTTCTACCCCAATAATGTACCCTTGATTTAGTAACAAGACAAGTATTCCAACCGAGGAGCGGCTGATATAGTTACTGCTTTTCCATTATATAATGGTGAGAATGTCATTTCATCAATTCAACTTTCTCTTTGAAGCTAAATCTACAAGTTGGCATGCTTTCTGCGGAATGGCCAATGTGCAGTATCTAGTCTGGCTGATGTGTAATTCTGAGCCAGGAATAAGTTACAGTAAGCTAGTTTGGGCTGGGATTTAGGGAAGGAGACTGGATTACTTTTCCCCCAAGATTTGAGATTTAGCTTTTTAGAGCAAGACCCAGTCACCCAGCCCATGCAATGTATTCTTCTTCAAGTGATGCTCTTCTGCGCATCAATAAACACAAAACTCAAATGAGTTTTTATCACACATGGTCCCTGAAATTGACCCACCCCATCAAGAAGGTCTCTGAAATTGAAAATCGATCAATGTAGTCCCTAAAATTGGGTGTCGCAAATCAATGTAGTCATTCCGTTACAACTCTGTTAAAAATTCTGTTATGTGCTGATGTGGCACATAATTGGGTTCCACAATATAATAAAATATTACCATGTGGATTAAAAGTATTAAAATAATAATTAAAAAACTATTTTATATAATTAAAAACAATAAAAAAAGAGAAAAAGAAGAAGATGATGACTGTTAGTGTTCATCATCTTCTTCCCCTCCTACCCAGCGACCACCATTCTCCTCCCCATTCTCTTCCCCTTGAAACAGCACCGTCTCACCCCGTTCCTACAGTCCTCGTGTTCGCTGATGACGGTAATTCGAAATGAAACCTCCCGATGTTGCTCGACCCGGAGGTATAGGCCGTAGGGGAGTGGAGCTGAGATTACATGTGGGACGGGGTGGGGTGGGGTGGGGACCGGGGTGGTTGCTCCGGTGAAAGTGGCAGTTGGAAATTGCATGTAAAAGGGTGCTGCTGCTGTTTGTTTCATTAAATTGAGCTCTTGCAGCTCATTGTGTAGCCTTAGGAAGAAGGTCGTTGTCATCGTGAGGCAGCACAAGCCATGGCGCCGAAAGGATGGTGTCTTCATGTACTTTGAAGATAATGATGGTGTTATTGTGAATCCGAAGGGAGAAATGAAAGGGTCTGCTATTACTGGTCCAATCGGGAAAAAATGCGCTGATCTCTGGCCTAGGATTGCGAGTGCTGCTAATGTCATCGTTTGAATGTTACTCGCCGCGCTCTTGAATAGGACATATATATGATTGAGTTATGGTTTTTTTGTTATTAGAAGGGAGGTCGTTCCTGAAATATGACTAAATTTTGTTTCATCTTGTTGATGTGTTGTGCAAACTTAAATGGATGTTGTTTTGTTCTAGATAATAAAAAAAAGAAAGAATGGTGGGTCGCTGGGTAGGAGGGGAAGAAGATGATGAACAGTCATCATCTTCTTCTTTTTCTCTTTTTTTTGTTTTTAATGATATAAAATAGTTTTTTAATTATTATTTTAATCCACATGGTAATATTTTATTATATTATGGAATCCAATTATGTGCCACATCAGCACATAATAGAATTTTTAACGGAGTTATGACGGAAGGATTACATTGATTTGCGACACCCAATTTCAGGGACTACATTGATCGATTTTCAATTTCAGGGACCATCTTGATTGGGTGGATCAATTTCAGGGACTATTTATGATAAAAACCCAACTTCAAGTGATGCTCTTCTTTCCACCTTGGTTTGCATAATATATGATGCATGGGAGAAGTCAGGTTTTTTTACAGATAATCCGAGGTAGTATATATGATAGTTTAAAGCTTGATTAATATCATGAAGAATATATAGGATCTAATTACCAAGGGGACATATCAATTACAAGTATTAAGAATAACATGTGAACAATAACAATGATTGTTCCTTTAGGCTCTCACGATTAGTTGATTGTTGGTTTTTATTCCTCGCCCTCGTATAATTAAGTGAACTTGGTTCTCGATTAGTATTCAGTTATGAGCTCATTTTGACCTTTTAAATTTCAGAATTTCGTAATTTTAGAATTTTAAAATAAGCAAGTTCAAAGTAATTAAAAACCTCTGAGTAATTGAACATAGGTTGAAATTCCGAAGTTTTTGGTAGAAATTGTTGGAGTGAAATTAGACCATGAGGAGTTAAGGCCATCTCAAGGGCCGAAAATAGCTCGAAATGAAACGAAACCCGTCTCCAACCGAAGGCTAGGCCAAATGGCTCATGGGCCCCACCGGGCCACAATTGGAGAATCAGGCCAACCGGCTGGCTCAAACCAGCCAGCCAGCCCCGGGTAGTCCAACATTTTGAATCCCAACGGCTACTTGCTAACATCAGCTAGCCGTTAAATTTGAATTTATTTATTTTTTTAAAAAAATTTAATTTAATTTTTTTTAAAATTCTATTTTTTTCCCTATAACTACCTAAGCCATTAAACAACATTAAATAACATTAAGTAATATTAAACAGCATTAAACAATATTAAACAATATTAAACAACATTAAATAACATTAAGTAACATTAAACAACATTAAAAAAAAAATTTAACAACATGAAACTTAAACAACATTAAAAAAAAACGTTTAACAACATGAAACATAAACGCCTACTCCATGCTTCTTTTAGCCCAAAGATGTGCAACAAGATACTGTTATAGGTACTTGTTTGTGGCACGTGAACGTATCATCGTATGACGCCTCATGTACTCATTTAAAGAGATATTATCAGTTCTTGGATTCAAAGGCAAATTAGGCCCATCATATATTTTTGCATAAGCCCTTCTTGACTTATTTGGATCATCTTGGTTGTCATCAGACTCTCCATCAATATACCCATCTCGCTCATCCTCCACAATCATGTTGTGTAATATGATGCACGACATCATGATGGAGTTCAAATTTTCTCGACTCCACCCTCTTACCAGTTCTTTAATGATCTACCACTGTGCTTGTAGAATACCGAAATCTATCTCAACATCTTTCTGGTATTCTTTTTGGTGTAAGGTAAACCACCTTTCAGCGTCATCTGCAGGGTTTGCAATTGCTTGGACAAGTGTCACCCACTTTGGGTAGATGCCATATGCCAAGTAATACCCTATGTTGTACTGACGCTCATTGACGTAGTAGTCAAGTTGAGGTAATTTACCCTCCGTCAGGTTATTGAAGAGGGGTGAACGCCCAAGAACTGTAATATCATTTTGAGATCCTGGGACTCCAAAGAAAGCATGACAGATCCATGTGTCAAATGACGCAACCGCCTCTAACACAATAGTTGGCTTTCTCGATCTTTCGCTAAAGCCTCATTGTCATTCGGTGGGACAATTCTTCCACTACTAATGCATGCAATCTAATGACCCTATCATGCCCGGAAAGCCACGGTCTTCAGCTTTGCGAAGGAGCCGATCTAGATCTGCTTGATTTGGTTGACGAAGATACTTCTCTTTGTAAAGCTGAACAACTGTGTGATAGAATTCAGCAAGATAATTAAGGCATGTAGACTCTGACATACCATATGTATCATCCATCACATAAGCTGAGGAGGCATAGGCCAGCATTCAGAGTACAATAGTAACCTTCTGATGAGGTGAGAAACCAAGGCGGATTGCTATGTTAAGTTTCTGTCGAAAGTATGGATTGACATGTTGGACGTCATGAAGTAAACGCTCGAAGACATGACGCCTCATCCGGAAGTGACGTCTGAAATCCTATTCGTTGTACACCGAGTTAGGGTTGAAGTAGTTGTTCATCAGATTCTGATGCGCCATCTTTCTATTTCGTGGCTTGTAACCGCAACCAACAATAAAGCTACCCTATTGAGGTTGTTCTTCAGTTGCCTCATACGCCATGACCCTAGCCATGACTTCCAAATATGATGCATTGCGCCATGCTTCATCTTCTTCATTGGACTCCTCATCTTCTCGTCTCATCTGCGCCTATTTATCTTCCAATTCGGAATTGGATGAGGACCCCTAGTTGGAATCCAAAGAGGATCCAAAGTTGAAATTCATTGCAAACTAGAATTGAAAGAGATATTAGAGAAGGCAAAGTTGAAGGTGTGTGAATTATAGGCCAATATCCATCCTATTTATGGACATTGGAAGCTGAAGATAAGAAGTGCCACACATATAAAAATTCTATCTAAAATTCCCACAACCAATTACATCTCGACACGTGGCACTCGAAATCCTATCCGAAAAATTATTGAGAATACATATCGACAAGAAATCTGCAAAGTTACTCACAGATCGACACATGGCACTCGAAGCTCGAGACGTAAAATTATTGAGATTCCTTATCGACAAGAAATCTACAAAGTTACTCACAGATCGACACGTGACACTCAAAGTTCGAGACGTAAAATTATTGAGATTCCTTATCGACAAAGTTACTCACAAATCGACACGTGGCACTCGAAATTCGAGACGTAAAATTATTGAGATTCCAATCCAAAAAATTATTGACATTTCATCTCGAAAAATTATTGAGGTAGTTTAATTTAAGTAACCATATTAATTCAATTAAAATAATAAATTATGTTCGGTCCTATGGCCCTTTGGCCCCCTCGGTTGGAGATGGTTTTTTGTCACAGGACTATGTTTGGCCTATGGCCCTTTGGCCTCTCAGTTGGAGATGGTAAGAAATATGACATGGTACTGTTCATTAAAATATTAATTTCTTGGATGGTTATAGGGTTAAAACGAGCCAGATGACCCTCATTCGGTTAGAGATGGCCTAACCTATTCAATATCGATTAAGTTTTATCCCATTAAGTGGGGTTAGCTGTATAAATCCTAAAATGCCATTGCGCACAGTTTTGCGCTAAGTCTTCCTTAGCTCCAAGCACTCCATATATTTTCTTATTGTCTCTTTCAAATTCTTCCTTGGTCTTTCTCTACCTCTTTTGCCATGAGCTTCCGTCTGCCTCTTCTAACCTAAGCATCTATAGGTCTTCCGTTCACTTATCCAAACCATCTTAATCGATTTTCTCTCATTTTATCTTCAATTGCAGCCACTCCTACTTTACCTTGAATATCTTCGTTCTTAATCTTATCATTTCTCATATGTCCACGCATCCAACGAAGCATTATTATCTCGTTACATAATTTTTTGCATATGTTGTTGTTTGACTGCCTAATATTCCGTGCCATAAAGCATCTATGGCCTTATTCCCATCCTATAAAAAAATTCCTTAAGCTTTAGTGGCATACAATGATCGCACAACACACATGATGCACTCTTCTAATTCAGCCGTCTATCTTGTATTCTATGGTTGAGATCTCCATCTAATTCTTCGTTATTTTACAAAATAGATCCAAGATAGCGAAAATGTTCACCCTTTAGTACTTCCTGATCTCCAATCATCATCCTTATCTCATATGGACCTCCACTCCACTGAACTTGCACTTTATATACTTTGTTTTTTACCAACTTAGACGAAGGCCTTTAGCTTCTAACATATTATCCTATACAAAACAAAAGGAAAAGATTGATTGTTCGTTGAATTTTGCATCGGACGACTAATGATTTCATTCATTCGATCTGTCCATCACAAACATATCGTGAGTGAGTGACTCGCACTAACACAAGGACTGGACGAACAATGCAATTGCAAGAATCTGCTACATACTACTTGTTTGGGAAATATCACACTGAGTGCGTGACCTCACCGCCCACTTTCCATTCACCACTCAATTCCCTCCTCTTCTATTCCTCTCTACAATTATTAACTGTTTGCATTTTATCCTATAATGTTTTGGCATCTGACACAAAATTTTCAAATAAGTTAAATATATAACCTGATGGATAGAGATTTTTTTATTTTTTATTTTTTATGGAAAATTTAATGGAGTTGGAATGAGGTGACAAATTAATGATTTTGAGAAATCGGTATGACAAACCGCTTAAAATCTTAGTTCATATAACAAATTGAAAAGCTGCATAAGTTCATATTTCATTTCAAAAAATTTCTGGATAGTCATTGATGCGGTGAAAGGTTGGCTGTTGGTATTTGATATTTTACGGGTAGCTAAACAATTGAGGATTGTTGTGTTTTTATTCTCCCTTCGCATGAGCAATCGCCTACACACGTAGTTGCTTCTTTTGTGTCTCGTAATTCATGGAGTACACCGGTCTGGTAAAGTTTGATGGTGCTCGAATGTTTGTTTCGTATTCTTACTTATGATGTAAACTAGGCTTTAATAAAACTTTCATGGTTTGAAAAAAAAGAAGAAGAAATATATAATTTATCTATTAATGAGTATAAATTAAATATTGCTCATGGGAAGGAAGAAATAATTTAATTTTCATTTGACAGAAACCATAAACCTCATGTTGCTCATGTGATTTTGGTAGCAGCTCAAGTGGATAATGGTACAAGACTGCGTTTAGTGGTCTCCCTATATGGAGTCCAATGTTGCGACCTAGTCAGACACGTACACTGCACCAACACTACATGTATATCTCGACCGGATAGTGGATAGATGCTCCTAATCTTGTGAGACGTTCCGATTGGGATGACAAAAGAGTGAAGGGGTAATAGCGACAATCTTGAAATTTGATACCTTAAACCTCTCCAATGGTTATACGGATTGACTAAACTTGACGGTCTTTATGACATGTGTGGAGCCAAAAATAATCACAAGGCGACACGTGGACTTTCGGATTAAGAAGACAAGAATGCCCTTGAGGAGCATCAGAAATCCTACGCGCGAGCAGCCGGTAATTATCATCGGTCAAGTCAAAAACGCCCATAAAAGGTAAACAAATCCGAATTATTTCATCCATCCACATTTAAGACAATTATCTCATAAATCCACCAATTATCCCACATAAATGGAGATAATTGGCAAATTAATGAGGATATTCCTCATTAATTGGCCAATTAACTTAGCCTTAAAAGCCAAAAACACCTTAAATGGCCGGTCCTCCCTTCTCCAAAGGGGGCCGGCCACTTCCCCATTTTATTGCCCACATTCCTTTCTTTTTTCTCCTTTTTTAGCCAACAATTCAATTACTCCTTATTATCTTTTTTCATAAATATAAATCATTTCCCTATTTGATTAATTAGCCAATAAATAGGCTAATTAAACCTAGATCTCACACCAAAAAACCCTAGGCCGGCCACCCCCATTTCCTATAAATACTACCCCATTTTCTCACAAAAACCCAATTCCAATCCTTTGGCAAAAACACTCTAAACACTTTTTCTCTCTAATTCTAACTTTGGCATCGGAGGTTCTTCGGCCAAAGCCCCCCCCCCCCCCCCCAATTCATCGTGGGCGCGTGAGGCTTTTGGCCTTAACCTAAGGTGTTTATTATTTTGTAGGTGCAAAATCGTCCAAGACCGAAGAGGAGAAAATTTGCATCCACAAATTGGTGCTTTCATTGAGAGAAGAAGTTTACGCTCGAAAAAGACTCTCGCACACAAAGGTTTTTTCTTCAATTTCTAGTCCGTTTGTATTCTTTCGTACGTTTTTATTATTAGAATTTTTTACTCGTAAAAAGTTCTTTGGTGAAGCGTATAAAAAAAAAGAAAAATACATAATGGTTAGAGATCTAGAAAATTCGATGAGCAACAATTCAAACATTCAAGATGTGGGACCACGGCGATCTAGGAGATTGAATGTGGCTCTAGGGGAGATGGCGCCACCACCACGAGACTCCACCATGGGAACCACCGCGGTGACCACCCGCGGCGAGGTCCATGGTACCACTACTGCGGTCCAAGCCTCGCACTCGCGCCCACCTCTCGTTGAGCAGCCTGCCCACGCAGCCCAGCCTGCCCACACAGCTCAGCCTGTACCCGCAGCCCGGCCTGCCCCGGTGGTGCCCCAAGCTGCTCTAGTCGTGCCCAGAGCCAACCACCCGTCCACTGCTCAAGAAAGGGTCTTCCTGTCCAATTCTTCCAACCTAAGTGGCGAACAGAACTTGTCCCTGCAAGTCATGGAGTTGACGAGCGCCCTAGCGCAGCAGGCAACCTTGGTGAATCGACTCTTGCAGCGCACGAAGATCCAACACGCCTCAGACGAGGAACCTTTCCGGCAACGTCCTGGCAAGCAGCCGATCAATCAGACCGAGCAGTCGGGCGATGTGCAATCTCGGCTGGGCCCTCGAGACAGCGTAGACTCCCGTCTTAGCGCGAGGAGGAGCGTGCACTCTCTGTTAGGCCCTCGAATGAGCATACGATAGAGGTTGGGGCCGCATATTGAAGGATCGCACGAGCAGCCGTCCAGGCAGAGCGTCCATTCGCGTTTAGGCCCGCAAGGAGCATACTCCATATCACCTCAGAGGATGCCGCATGACGCACGAAGGCAAGCGACCACTAAATCCACTTCAAGTTCCACCGGCAGCCCACGAAGAGACCTCTCACCGGTTAGGCAGCCGTGGCAACAACAAATGGGGCGCCCGGAAGAGCAGCCTAGACCGATAGGCTAGGATTTAGGACAGCTTAGGGCTCCGCAGCCCCACCAGAGACAAATCCAAGAAGAGGTGGAGAAACTTTTTAACGAACGGTTGGGCGAGTTCCGACGTGGCGACACGGCCGATGAAGCACTGCGGCGGGAGATGACCAAGATAAGCCGAAGCCCCTTTTCAGATGAGATCGAGCGGACGGAACCTCCGCACAAGTTTACCATGCCGCACTTTACCTCATTCAAAGGAGATGAAGACCCGGAGAGGCACTTGAAGCATTACCGAAGCGCAATGGTCCTTTACCGGAGTGATGACGCCCTTATGTGCAAGATATTCGCCACCACCTTACAAGGCGAAGCGCAAGATTGGTTCCACACCTTGCCACCACGATCTGTCCAGAGTTTTGACGATCTATCCTTGGTCTTCACCAAGGAGTACTCGTCCTACCGCTCGATCAAGAAAAAATCCGATCACTTGTTCAACGTAAAGAAGAACCCGAAGGAATCACTTCGCGACTACGTGAGGAGGTTCAAAGCAGAGAAGGCGAAGATCGTGGGATGCGATGACTCAATAGCCAGTGCAGCCTTCCAGAAGGGCCTCCCCGCGGATCACCCCCTATTTGGAGAAATGATTATGAAAGAAGACTTGACTCTAGCAGACTCCTTCGCCCTGGCAGAAAAGCATGCACTCTGGGACGAGGCCCGGCGAGCAGAAAAGGTGCCCGAGCAGCCTCAAAAGGAATTGGTGGTAGCTCAACGAAGGGAAGATGGAAGGCAGCCCAACAAGAGCAGGCAGGAAGCCAAACGAAGGGATAGGCCCGTAACCAGAGACAGCTCGACGACCAGGAATTACTCGAAGTTTTCAATCCCAATCCATCAAATCCTTCGCGACGTGAAGGACGAGCCGTGGTTTAAGCCGCCGAAGCAGCCGACAGGAGACACTTCCAAGCTGGATCACACCAAGTACTGCGTGTTCCATCGAGGGCCAGGTCACACCACAGACAACTGCTACACCTGGAAGAATTACCTAGAAAAGCTTGTGAAGGAAGGCAAAGTTGACAGGTATTTGGACAAGCCAGTTGCGCAGCCCAGACGGAATGCAGAAAGGGAGCAGGAACCACCAGCCAAGACGATTCGAATTAATGGTATCTTTGCCGAATCCGAATACCTGGGGGCCACCAGCAGCTCAAAAAAGAGGAGGATCCAGCAGGCCACATTGATCTCACAAGTCCAGGCAGCCGGCGCACTACCAGGGCCTATCATCGGCTTCACTTAGCAGGACGCAGAAGGCGTTGACTTACCGCATGACGATGCCCTAGTGGTATCCGTCCAAATAGCCCATGACATAGTCGACCGAATGATGGTGGACAACGGAAGCGCGGTCAATCTGCTTCAATTCTCGGTCATCCAGAAGATGGGATTGGAGAGCACGATAACACGGCGAGCAGAGGTACTCACCGGATTCAATGGACACACCTCAACTGCAATCGGTCAAATCACGCTTGACGTAAAGACATCGCCGGTAGTCTCGAAGCAAACATTCACAATTGTGAGTGACTCGTCTCCCTACAATGGGATCCTTGGAAGGCCTTGGTTGATCAAGCTAGATGCAGTCACTTCGGTCAAGTATCAAAAAATCCGCTTCCGCATCCCGGGAGGAGGAATTGGAGAAATTAAGTCCGACCAGGCCGCATCCCGACGATGCACCGTGCAAATGCTGAGAGAATCAAGTAAGAGGACCTTCACCCTCGTGGAGGTCACCGAAGTCCAAAGAAATGACGAAGCTGCCAAATAGCAATTACAGCAGGAGGATCGAGAAGGTGGCACTCAAGCAAACGAGACAGGCTGGAAACCCGAAGAAGACGCTGAAGAAATCATTCTCGATCCGCGGCAGCCGGAAAAGACCGCTAGGATTGGCTCTCGCCTAAGCCCAGCCGAGAAAGAAGAACTCACTACCTTTCTCCGGAAGAACCGAGACGTTTTTGCATGGTCGCCCTCCGACATGCCTGGCATCGACCCCAATGTAACTTGCCACAAGTTACATGTTGACCCCGCTGCAAAACCAGTGATCCAGAAAAGAATGCACTTTGCGCCCGAGCGAGTAGCAATCATCGAGGCCGAGATAAACAAGCTGCTGGAGGCCGGATTCATAGAAGAGGTGGCACACTACCCATGGCTCGCCAGCGTCGTGCTAGTCACGAAGAAGGAGAAAGGCAAATGGAGGGTTTGCGTAGATTACACCGACCTCAACAAGGCGTGCCCGAAGGATCCTTATCCGGTCCCCCGAATCGACCTTTTGGTGGACTCAACTTCTGGAAACCAGCTGCTCAGCTTCCTGGACGCATACTCCGCCTACAACCAAATAGCCATGCACGAACCTGACAAGGAGAAAACCGCGTTTGTAATCGAGCGAGGTACATACTGCTACAAAGTCATGCCTTTCGGCCTCAAAAACGCAGGAGCAACCTACCAAAGGTTAGTGAATATGATGTTCAAAAAGCAGATCGGGATTACCATGGAAGTCTATGTCGACGACATCATGGTGAAAGGCAAGCAGCGGTCAGACCACATTCGCAATCTGGCAGAAACATTTGACATCCTTAGGGCGTACAAGATGAAGCTCAATCCTGCCAAATGTACATTTGGAGTATCTTCAGGCCGATTCCTAGGGTACTTAGTCACCCAATGAGGGATCGAGGTGCATCCCAAGCAGATCCGAGCAATCCTGGAAATGAAGTCTCCCACAACCTTGAAGGAGATCCAAAGCTTAACCGGACGAGCAGCCGCCCTCAACCGTTTCCTATCACGATCCATCGATAGATGCAAGCCTTTCTTCAAAGCCATCAGGAGGGCGCAACGTGAAAAATGGGATGAAGAATGCGAAAAAGCCTTCCAAGACCTGAAGCAGTATCTTACATCGCCTCCATTACTGTCTAAGCCGGAAGCTGCGGAGGACTTGTACATCTACTTGGCAGTCTCTGAGGTAGCAGTGAGCTCTGCCCTCATACGAGAAGAGTTGGGGGCTCAACTACCGGTGTTCTACACTTCAAAAGCTCTCCTCGATGCGGAAACAAGATATCCGAAAATCGAAAAATTAATTTTGGCTCTAGTTGTGGCGGCTCGGAAACTCAGACCGTACTTTCAAGCTCACACGGTCATCGTCATGACTCAATATCCTCTACGATCCATCCTGCATGGTCCGGATGCTTCCCAACGAGTAATGAAGTGGGCACTTGAACTGGGCCAGTATGGTTTAGTCTTCCGACCCCGTACGGCGATAAAGGCCCAAGCCTTGGCAGATTTCATAGTGGAGTTCGTGCCTAGCCCAAGCAACGCAGCAGACGAGCCCGACGATGTCCCAGAAGCAGCCGAGACTTTAGCACCGCTCGCTTCCCTTAGCGGCGACATATGGCATCTGCACGTCGATGGCTCATCCAATCACAAAGGCTCAGGAACAGGCATGGTTCTCGTCACCCCAGACGGCTCACTGCTCGAGCAAGCGATCACTTTGGGTTTCAAAGCATCCAACAATGAAGCAGAGTACGAGGCCCTACTGGCAGGCCTCCGAATGGCTAAAGACTTAGCAGTGAAGAAGCTAGCAATCTATTCCGATTCTCAGCTGATTACTAGCCAAACCGCGGGGGAGTATATGGCGAAGCATCCAAGGATGGCGCAATACCTAGAAAAGGTACGCGAGCAGCTGAAGACATTTTAGACCTACACGCTCACCCAAGTTCCACAGACGGAAAACACCCATGCAGATGCGCTAGCCAGCCTGGGTTCCACCCTCGATCACCAGCTCAAGCGTTCAATTCCGGTGGAGTACCTGGATAAGCCGAGCATAGAGTCCGAGCCAGTAGCCGAGGTGACACAGGTTAGTGCAACTCCAAATTGGCAAGGTCCTATCATAGATTACCTGGTCAACGACATGCTCCCTACAGAAAGATTGGAGTCAAGGAAACTTCAGACCCGAGCAGCGCGCTATTACATATGGAAGGACATTTTAGTTCGAAGATCCTACACCGGACCGCATATTCGATGTTTGGCGCCTCCCGATGATTTGAAGGTCCTAAGTTCAATCCATGAAGGCGTTTGTGGGAACCATTCCGGAGGACGATCTTTGGCGCAAAAAGCTCTCAACGCAGGCTACTATTGGCCAACCATGCACCAAGATGCCCGGGAGTTAGTACAAAAATACGACCGCTGCCAACGTTACAAACCTGTACCAGCCTTACCCGCCAGCGAACTACATCCACAAGCAAGTCCCTGGCCATTCATGCAATGGGCGATTGACCTGGTTGGACCCATGCCGCCTGCTGCCGGGGGTAGAGGAATGATGATCGTGGCAACCGATTATTTCACTAAGTGGATAGAAGCGGAGCCCATGACGACAACAACTCAGACAGACATAGAACGCTTCATTTGGAGGAACATCATTTGCCGCTTTGGTATCCCTCAGTCCATCGTCACCGAAAACGGCCCACAGTTCGTAGGCAAAGACTTGGCGGGATTCTTCCAAAAGTACGGTATAAAGCAACATATGTCTACACCAAGGTATCCGCAAGGCAATGGGCAGGCCGAAGCTTCCAATAAGACGATCCTCGACTGCCTCAAAAAATCCCTTGCCGACAAGAAAGGAAAGTGGCCAGACGCACTCCCCGGATGTCTGTGGGAGTACCGAACCACCAAAAGGTGAGCAACCGGAGAAACCCCTTTCTCCTTGGCGTTCGGTACGGAGGCAATCATTCCTCCTAACATCATCATGCCAAGCATCACCACCCTGCTGCCAGATGTCGAGCAGAACAATAAAGAGATGGCCACAAACCTGGACCTGGCGGAGGAAAGGCGCGAGCAGACCATAGCCCGCATCGCATCCTACCAGCAGCAGCTCCTCTCTAGTTACAACAAAAGGTCCAAGATACGGCAATTTCAACCGGGAGACCTAGTTTTGAGGAAGGCTTTCATCACTGCTCGAAGGGAGGGATCGAAAAAGATGGACCCCATTTAGGAAGGACCTTACAAGATCAGCAGAGTAGGCGGCAAGGGAAGCTACACCCTCGCCACCATGAATGACAAGGAGATCGAAAAGCAATGGAACGCCTACAACTTGAGGAAGTACCACGTGTGATCTCCACCGACGCCCAAAAGCTCAAGTAGCTCAGACGGGCACAACCCTCGCAAACCGAGGACTACCAGTTGTTCCGTAATCTTTACAATTGAGTTATCTGTTCACTTGTTTTTCAATAATGAACGCTTTTACGACTTGATTACATTGCGGCGACTGACAACTCCTGCCCTTCGAAAGAAGCTCGCGCCCTTCTTAGGGACTCACTGCAGGAATAGCGCCCCTTGAGGGACCAATCTGCTCTCCAACGCGGGAGGATAAACTCTTCACTCCGAATATCCAGACGTGGATGAGCCTGGCTGCCCTAGTGTAACTAGCTGCACGATGGCTTGCGCCGGAATTCCTAGAAGTAGCCACAATGGTCTTTTTCAAGGCTTAGCTAACTGAAGGATTTTGGGTCTCTTGGCCTAATCCGCGGGAACCGGGCCCTAGAGACGAGGGGGGGCGGGGGGCACACTATCCCGGGAAACCCTAAAGCTGCTACCGGACATGCTAAGGTAGCCTACGGATCCCGGAAGACTGCCTACGGCTTGCCCTTTAAGCAGTGAAGCCACACTAGACTTATACAACCGCACATTCTTGTGAAAGGTTAAACAAGCTAGCAGGCATAGGTGAAGTTTTATCCACTATCGACATACTACGTAGTTGATAAGCTTCACCTGTACCAAGTCCTAAAGTGTTGTGACACTAGCTGCACAACCTACGGAATTGGGAAGAACCAAGGTTGAAGCCTAGTGGTTACGCGGATTAGCCTACTTCTGTAAGTAAGGCGTCTGGCTACCAACCCTATGGCTGACAACTTCGCAAGGTAACAGCCTAAGGATCGCCCGGATGCGGCTGCTGCAAATAAGTAAGGCGTCCGGCCGTCGATCCCGCAGCTAACAACTTTGCGGCAACTTGCGCCAAGTCCTAAAGTGTTGTGACAATTGCTGCGCAACCTACGGAATTGGAGAAAGCCAAGGTTAATGGCCTAGTGGTTACGCGGATCCGCCTGCTTCTGTAAGTAAGGCGTCCGGCTGCCGACCCTATGGTTAGCAACTTTGCAAGGAAAAGTTCTACACCAACACCTACGACCACGTAAGCTACGCGGCCTGTCTGCTTATGAAAAGTGGCGGGCCTGCTACTTGCCTATAGAGTCTAAAGGTTAACGTATGAGCAAAAGGGGCAAAGACGGAGAAAAGCAAAGAAGGCAAGTTTATTATAGCAAAATTGATAAACAACTGACAAAGACTGGAGGAGTTCAAGCAAAGCAAAAGCAATAAGGAGAAACAAATCCTAAAGGCTACCTAGAATACTACTCTTCGGCAGCTTGGCCATCCGACGACTGCTCCATTGTCACGCCTTCGGCAGCCACGGCAACCTCAGCAACGGTACCATCCGGCACCCCACTCCCGACTGCCCCATCGGGGATACTCCCATCTCCAACTATTTCACCAATGGAGGACTCGAAAGTGAAGGCGAGCAGGTCTTCTGGAGAAATGGAGAAAGTCTCAAAGTCCTTTTCAGAAAACTCGAAGTCAGACGGTCACCCAAAGAGGTGATCAACATAACCAAGTTTATAGAAGTCGGACTGATTCTGGGTTAGCGAAGCCTCGAATCTAGCCTTCTCGCTCTTCAGCTGCTCCACTTCCTCAAGCAGACAAGCTCGAACCCGCTGCATTTCCTCCACTTCCTTTCTCAGACTTTCGTTGATCTTCAAAGCACCTTGAAGCTTCAACACTTGAGGTTCAAGCTTATCAACAACCTTCTTGAGATGTATCACTTGGTTGTAAGCAGTGATCAGTTCTTCATCTTTGGCATAAGCAGCGGAGCGGGATTCAGAGACGGAGTGTTTAAGATCCTGAATCTGAGGTATGTAACGCGCAATCTCCTTCTCTGCACTTTCATATTTTACTTGAGTCGCGTCAAGCCTAGCCTTCAAGTTCGCGATCTCGTGGCAAGCGGTCTCAAGCTGCAGATAAGTGAGGGCAGAAGCGTTAGATCCCTTCAAAGCAGCAAGCTCAGACTCCAAATTTTTAACTTTCTCGGTCGAGGAATAAGCTTCAGCAACCATAGACTTCGCCACCTCCTGGGCAGCCTTGATATCCTCCCGATCAAGAACCATGGACTCGGCTGCCAGGATCGCCGTTTTTTGCATCATGGTTAGCAGAGCAGCCCTCCTGTGCTAGGGCGTATGCTTCACGAAGGAGGCTGGACCAATAATTCCTTTGACGCCATCAACAAATTTGGCACACACATCCATATCCTCGAGAAGGTCTGGCCTCAGAAGCGCGCAAATCCCAGCAACTTCCTTGGAATTGAACTTGGCGGACTTACCAGGACCATTGGCGCAAGCAGTCTCACCCCCCTCGGAAGGCAGCTTGGTCTCAGCAGCGAGAGGAACCGGATTTGGCGCCACCTTAGCAGACGAAGAGGTCGTGCCACTCTTCACGGACGCAAACTTTTCTGAAGGAGAAACAGACCTAGCCCTAGGCGGACGTTTCAGCATAAACTTCGGCACTGACGAACCCCGGCGCTGAGCGATCCTATCGGCAATCGAGCTAGCAGCCTTCGGAGCGGCAGGCGGTACTGGCACGGGTCCGGCAGTCTCTTTTGAAGTCAAGTCAATCACAAGTTTTGGAGCAGCCGGTGGACCCCCGGGAGCAGCGGAGGAAGTCTTCGGCCTCTTTGCATCAAGCCCCTCCTGAGCAGCAGATGAACCCTCGCAAGCGACCCGCGGCTTCTTCTGAGCAGGCGGCTCTTGCACGGGCGGAGAATGCCTCTTTCTTCCACCATCGTTGGCAGCAGGCTCCACCACGGTGATAGGACGAGCCAATGCAGCTGCCTTGATCCGTCTCATTTCCTCCTTTGGGGGTAATCCGTCTTTCTCCATACGAAGTGGACTAAGCAGCCAGCGCCATTCACGATACTCGAAAAGAATGCCCAGAGCGACATGCACTTTCTTCATGTCCGGAGAAACCTTGGGAGTTGATCCAAACTCCGAATTTACAAGGAGGGCAGAGAGCAATCAGAAAATTGATGGACAATTTAACGCCAAAATCAAGCAGCCGGGAAGGAAATTAAAGCAGCCTACTTACCAGATATGAAGACCGTTGACACCCGCAGCTCGGGGGAGGGATCGGACTCCCATTCGCCGCTTAACTCCAAGGTCTCTTTGGCCCAATCGTGGTCACCCTTGCTTGAATGGTCAAAAAGTCTATGACGAGTCCGCAACTGCCCAACTCCATCAACACGGCCTATGTCAAAAAAGTACCAAAACTCGTTGGTGGTTAGTCCCAAATTAAAGAATTGGCTCAAGTTGTGGAACCCCACCATCACTCGAATCGCATTTGGGGAACACTGAGCAGGCGCACATCTCATGGAGCAGAGCACTTCTTGGAAAAAGCGCGGCATGGGAAAGGTGAACCCCAGCACGAAGTAGTAAGGGTGGAACTTGATAGCCCTCCGAATCTCATCACATGGCTCATGACTGCTACCGTCCTTGACTCGCCTCACACGTACTCCAGATGGAATGGCGTGCCAATAGGCCTCAAGAAAGTCTCTAAAGGAGTCATCAGAATTGATCTTGAAGTAGCCAACCTTACTCAAAGACCCGCCTTGACGATACAACGGCGGCACACAGACATCATCCCTGAGGCCCGAGGAAGACATGGTGGAGAAGATTCTACGGAAAAGGATACGAGAAAGATCCGTTAGAAGGTTAAAATAAAATAAAATAAAATAAAATAAAATTAATTTTTTGCCGCAGGACCCAGCGACCAAGCCAGGCCCCACGGCCTGGTTCCCTTCTCACCACCGCCCCGCTCCCAAGCCAAGGAAGAAGCATGGAAAAATACATATATTTATATGTGTTTTTCCATGGTTACATGGATCACCGGTCACAAGTTTCGGGTCCTCACCCACAAAGATCTCAAGGAAGACAAGGAAATTAATTTTTTCTTACCTAGAAGCAGCGAGGAGCGATCCTTTACACGGTCAAGATGCGGAAGACTGCTAGAGGAGGGGGAACAAATATCCTCTAAGCTCTCTTTCTCTCTTGTAAGGTGAAGTAAATTCTTCTCTGAAGGTTGATTTAATAATCCACTTAAGGTGGACTTAAATAGACTTTAAGAGAGAGTTTACTTCCCTTTTCCTAAGGGGATTTATCTTCCTATTACAAGTGGAAAATCAACAAAAGAGGAAGCAGTTCAAAGTTTCCTAAAGTGGGAGAATCTCTACACCTGTTGCCCTTTTTTGCGAGCAGCCCAACAGATGTGGGGGCATTTCTGGAGCCAAAAATAATCACAAGGCGACACGTGGACTTTCGGATTAAGAAGACAAGAATGCCCTTGAGGAGCATCAGAAACCCTATGCGCGAGCAGCCGGTAATTATCATCGGTCAAGTCAAAAGCGCCCATAAAAGGTAAACAAATCCAAATTATTTCATCCATCCACATTTAAGACAATTATCTCATAAATCCACCAATTATCCCACATAAATGGAGATAATTGGCAAATTAATGAGGATATTCCTCATTAATTGGCCAATTAACTTAGCCTTAAAAGCCAAAAACACCTTAAATGGCCGGTCCTCCCTTCTCCAAAGGGGGCCGGCCACTTCCCCATTTTATTGCCCACATTCCTTTCTTTTTTCTCCTTTTTTAGCCAACAATTCAATTACTCCTTATTATCTTTTTTCATAAATATAAATCATTTCCCTATTTGATTAATTAGCCAATAAATAGGCTAATTAAACCTAGATCTCACACCAAAAAACCCTAGGCCGGCCACCCCCATTTCCTATAAATACTACCCCATTTTCTCACAAAAACCCAATTCCAATCCTTTGGCAAAAACACTCTAAACACTTTTTCTCTCTAATTCTAACTTTGGCATCGGAGGTTCTTCGGCCAAAGCCCCCCCCCCCCCCAATTCATCGTGGGCGCGTGAGGCTTTTGGCCTTAACCTAAGGTGTTTATTATTTTGTAGGTGCAAAATCGTCCAAGACCGAAGAGGAGAAAATTTGCATCCACAACATGGATAGTTGACGAGGAGTAACCATGAAACAATGACTCGCGCTACCGTGCCTGGTATGAAAAGTCACGTCTAAACATACCATCGAATGGAGACCTCGTAGATCAATTTACATGGTTACGGAAAGAATCAAAATATTCTTGTTGGCTTCATAATTAGAGATGAAAATGCTAACTTGAACTTTGTTAGGGCAAGAAATTTGAGAAACGTAAGCATTTCCTATTGCAAAAGCGATGACACTTATATATGCTCTCAAACTGGCTTGACATAAGGATATTAAGGAGGTTTGTGTGGAGGGGGACTCAACGTTTGTGCTTGACGTTGTTCTTGGTGGATGTGCTACACCATGGAGGCTCAATGCTATTATTGTTAACGTTCGTTGTCTTCCTTCATAATGATAGGGAGCTAATTTTGTTGGTTAATGCCATGTTTTTCTTGGTCAATCAGTAGACTTACTATTGAAACAAAGTTATTCATCTTGCTTGAGAATGACTTACATGAAACAGATTCACTATCATTATGGTGTCTTGATCCAATGTTACGAGCAAGTTTCACTTCATATTATTGGATTATTAGATTGAGACGTCACTTGACAGTGAATTTATTTTGTGTAAGTTACTCTCTTGTCGCAAAACATAATGTTTAATTGATTGGGTATAGGATGTGAGAGGGGCTTTACTTTGTAGTTACTCTTTTTCTTTTCAGATTACTGTTGAGTAAAATTGATGGCAGACTATTTATCTGTATAGTTTAGTATAATTCAACGGTTGAATCGTTGATTGACTTGTAATTTGGAATGTACTCATTTCATTTGCAAATGTTGCACATCACATTCACATCTACGTGGTTTAAAAAATTTAATTCTTGTTTATTTCAAGAATTTTTTTTATCATTTTATTAAAAAAATAGAACCATAGATGCGAATCATAAGATCTTACAAAATTATATTTATCTATTTGAACAACTAAATGTCACAAAGCTTAAAAACAAAACTTTGAATATTTTTTATATGTTTAATTACATACAATAAATCCTCTCTAAAGTTATACAGTTGGGACCAAACCAAACTTAATATTTTAGGGAGGTTATTACTAGAGTTGTAGTTAAAAAATATTATTTTTTTTACTTATGTTTTTTTTAATGAATGTTGTATTTCTTAAATAGGATTTCTTCAGTACTGAGTATTTTATTCGTTGCATATTTTTGTATTCATTAACAATTATAACTATGTGAAAGCGTGTTTCCTTAAGATGAAACCAAGAAAAATTATAACTTATTACAATACGTATCGTTTATACCAATACATAATTGGTCTCAAGTTTACACCGAAATTGTTTTAGGAAAGTTGTACTATATTTAATATCTGGAGATCAGGAGATCCAACAGAAAGGCGAATGATACAATGATTGTGTATATAGGTGGATGTAGATTGTAGATATATCCTTGAGTCCTAGACTAATGGTAGAAGAGAATGATATAGTTGTTCTACTAATTATTTATCCATATTATTGGTCAATTAACTCGTTGGCGGACATAAATTCGAATTATAATAGTAAGTGGCCAATCCAAATCATCAAAGTGTCTTTCTTGTATGCAAAGTTGGGGTTCTATAAGTAGACCATTACCAAACACTAATCAAACTTTATTGTTAATTCACTTATTTAAAATATGCATTCAAAGATTTATATAGGCATAATTTTGTATTTTTTTTAATTTTTTTTTTTACAAATGCGAACTATTTGGTGCTTTTTCCTGTCCTGTTTATATGAGTTGTTTAGAAGGGAAGAGGGGAAAAAAATAAAAAATATTTTGTTGTGTGGTTCGACACAAGTCATTTGTTACGGATATAAATAGATAAAATTTCACATCAAAGAAGTGTCACAATAATCTTATAATATAAAAGACTTTATAAAATTCTGATTTGAATATGTTCATTCAACTTGACCTCACTTTTAAGTATTAGACCTTAAATTGGAGACAATACTAAGATTGCCGTCGGATTTATGATAGGACTCACGTTGATCCATGGCACAACAAGGAAACTACAGTAAACTACGATCGATGAAACAAATCCTATAAAATGGGTAAATCGTAACTTGACGTTGGTTTCTTAGCTTAAAAGAAAGACATCCCTCATTAGAAACTTCATATATGCAAATTATCGATCCCACGAACACAAAAAAATATACTCGACTGAATGCGTTATTGGTTGATGTAGAATGATGGAAGGTTGAGAATTATAAGTTGATTAATTGGTGTGAATTAATTAATTTGTGGACTAAAGGGATTCAATTAAATAACTGAATGGCAAATCAAAATCCTCAAAAGTGTCTTTCTTCTTTTATTTTAAAGTTGAATTTCTATAGGGTATATTAAGTAGATGATAAACAAAAAATATTGGCTAAATTTTATTTTTAATAATGCAATTGGGATTGAAAGGGGCATAAAAAAAATTGTGATTGAAAGATATAGGCAGAGCATAAATTATGAAGAAAGTCGTCATGGCATTGTCCATGGTAATAATATTTATGAGATGGGCTGGAATTACAAAAATATCATTGTCATGCGTGTTTGAAAATCGAAATTAGAGGGCCTAATACACCTTTAAGTGCTTGTTTAGCTATCAATTTATCCTAAATAGATAGTTGAGAATAAAAAACCTCCCCGCGGCTAGAGAAAAGCAAGAGAAAAAAACCCTAGTCGCGGACCCTTGTCTACGGTGTTGGACTTGGCGGTAATTCTTCATGATTTCTTCAATGCGAGCCTTCAGTTGGTGGTTGTGGTCATTCTTTCGCTTTGTCGAGGTCACTGTTCTAAAAATCCTCATCTAAGCGCTAGGCGGCTGGTCACAATCCCGATTAGACCTTAGGTGTTTGAAACTTAAGAAAGTGTGTATAGACCTGCTTAGGCATTCGCCTAACCCGACTAAACCTGTCTAGGCACCCATCTACATCGCGACTCTCACTTAGACAGATAATCAATAACTTTCATTTTGCATTTTATTTTTTCAATAAAATGTAATAGACTTGTTGAATACTTGGATGAACACTCATTATATGCTAGTTCCCCATGTTTTCAATATCCTTTAATACTTTGTAATCTATGTGTCATTTTATTTTGCAATTTATATATACAATTATGTGTTTTTTTCAAGTATAAATGGGCACTTATTTGTATAATATAAAAAATTTACTTAAATCCGCTTCGTCCCCCTAGCCGCCTAGAACCCAGCCTGCCGCCCGACTAGCGCCTACCATCTTTTAGAACCTTGGTCGAGGAGAGATTTTGTGGTTGTGGTCATATGGTCATGGTTTGTTCAATCTTGGATTACAGAGTGGCATTGTTGCTCAAATCTAAGGTGGTGGTGTTTATGGTTTGTGCACTCCGCAAAGGACTAAACTCGACATTAGTTGGAGGAGACTAATATCAGATTTTCTTGCCAATGATTGCAAATTCGTCAAAGACTGTTGCAGTTTTTTTCTTGTGGAGCCTCTAGGATAGTTCTTGGCCTTGCAATGTTTTAGTCCTCGTGACTAGGTTTTAGGACTAAGGGTCCTCCATGATTGAAGAATCACATTGTACTTTTGATGTGTTTGTAATTATAGGGCTGTGACTATTTTTAACAGAATTTCTTTCATTGAAAAGAAGTTATAAATTTATCATAGTTGCTTAATGTTACAGGTTAGTGATATTCTCACTTTTAATAAATGAGATGTTTTATATTCGACTCTCGTGAATGACGAGTTATATTGTTGTATAAAAAAATTATCAATTATTAGCGTGAATTAGTATTACGGTTTAGTGATATTTTGTTTACTTATAAGAAAGAGGTTAAATCCAACTCCCATGAATGACAGAGTTCGATAACAAAATATTATGACTATTTTATAATGTGATTTAGTATTATTTAAGTTCTTTGTATTGAAAATTGTCAATTTATTAATAAATTTAAACTTATTTGTCGTGTTCAATATTTTGTACTTTCTTTCATCATTTAAACAAATTTGATCAGTGGGGCTCTTCCATCTGTTTAATTAGGATTTCGTTATTGCTTAATTTGATTCTTTCCATCTTTGGTAATCAGCAAAACTGGCTGAGTCTCCTTGTCCGTATGTGAGGACTTTATCCTCAACAAAGTGGCAATTGGCAACCCTACGTGGACTGCCCTATAATTTTTGGGTAATGCTATTTATACATTTTTTTTTACCTTTTACATATCTTTATTAATTTTTGTTCATCGATATTTTTTAATTTATTCAATCCGACAATTAAAAATTGAAAGAATATATAAGAAGTAAAAAAGAATGTGCGGATAACATCATCCTAATTCTTAAAGTGGGACACAAAGAAGGTAATATTAAATGAAATGACATGAAAATAGATCCAACAAGAACGTACTATGCATTAATAGTTGAAACTATTCTCATAATTCTTTGTTCTGTAGTTTCCAATTAAAGTTTGGTAAATTATTTTGTACTAAAAATATTGATTTATGCAGCGAAGTGGTAGCTGAAATTAAGTTAAATTGAGTACTGTTTGCCCCATGCTATGAAGGCGCGGGACCATATTGATTAAATTAGAAGGGGTCACGGAAATGAGTAAGGTAAATTGAAGGTATACTTGTATTTATTCTTTGAGACCTAAAGTCACCCCTCTGATAAATGTCTTTACTGGTAGAGCGATGAGTAAGAAAAGAGTTGTAAACTTAAGACACTTGGAGTTCAAATTTCTTACAGCGTCAAAAACCGCCAAGAAAAGAATGAGTAAAAAATCGTCAGGAAAAGAACGCGTCATGAAGCTTTTCTCGTTAAGACAGACAAGCCATAAATTGAATGTGTTAGTATGAACACACGCGGGTCTATACATAACGAAAGAGGAGTCCTTGTGTACTACTTGAACAAGTGCAGGATGTAGAACACAACGTTCATACAAGAGGAAATCCACTAATTTGGTAAGTGTGGTCTATTTCAAAGATTAATGGAGCCCCTAAAAATTCAACTTTTTTTTTTCTGCTTTAAAATGGAAGCATATGGGTAGCCTTGTCAATTTTTTGCCCGATCTGTTAACCCGATGTGAAACAACACGAAAACATGTTCCTTGTTAACCTGTTAACAAGTCAGGTCGTTATCGAGTCATCTGTTAAGACCTCGTTAACTAGTTTGATCGTTATCGGGTCACTGATTAAGATCTTGTTAACGAGTTGGGTCATTATCAGGCAAGATTCTAAAAAACGCTAGGCGCTAGTCGGGCGGAAGGCTGCCCCCTAGCGGCTAGGCAGCTAGGCGGGGTCTAGGTGGGCGCCTAGGCGGATTTAGGTAAATTTCTTGTATATCTTGTAAATAAATGCATATTGACACTTACAAAAAATTATACTTTGTATGAAATTCATGGATAAGATAATAAAAGAATGATAAAATGCAAAAAGAGTATCCAACAAATCCAAAATTTAAAAACACATTAAGCATATATGTCATATAACCATGGTGATGAGTATTGTAGGATGACACATATACAACAAGTTCACAATTTTAAACCACTTAGACTTAGATAGGAATTTTTTTTTAATGTCAATAAAAAAAAAAAGGCCTAGCACCGCCTAGGTCCGCCTAGCACCGCCTAGCACCGCCTAGCCCCGCCTAGCCCTGCCTAGCCCGCCTCGCCAGCCTAGCCGCCTAGCCCGCCTAGGCAGCCGCCTAGAACCCATCTGATTTTTTCAACCGATTTGCACAAAAACGCCTCGAATCACCACCGCCTAGCGCCTAGGCCGTTTTTTAGAACATTGTTATTAGGTCACCTGTTAAGAACCCTATAAGATAATAGGTATGACCCAAAAACAAAACGAACACAACCCGTTGCCAGGTCTAAACATTAGGCATGACAATTGCTTGCATGACCCATTAACCTGACACAAAACAACATGATTTGTTAATGAATTAGGTCGCTATCAGGTCACCTGTTAAGAACAGTGTTCTAAAAAAGGGCCTAGGCGGCTAGGCGGGTTGGAACCGAGGCGATTTTGTGCAAAACGGTTGGAAAAATCGAGTTGGCTCTAGGCGGCCGCCTAGGCAGTGCTAGGCGGCTGGGCGTTTTATTTATTTATTATTATTTATATATATATATATATATATTTTTTTTTTTTATAACTTTATACATTGAAATTTTGTTAATTTTATAGAATAAGTGTGTTGTGTATCAACTTAAATTCCGGGATGCTAAAGATAAGTAACTTACATTACTATATTTCCTTATTTTCCTCCTATTTTCCATTTTATGTTGTTTTAAATTGTGAACTTGTTGTACATGTGTGATGATACTCCTCACTATGATTATATGACATATATGTTTAATATTTTTTAAAAGTTGGACTTGTTGGATACTCTTTTTGCATTTTATCATACAAGTATAATTTTTTTATAAGTGTCAATATGCACTTATTTACAAGATATACAAGAAATTTACCTAAATCCGCCTAGGCGCTAGACGCCAGCCCACCGCCCGACTTGCGTCTAGTGTTTTTTAGAACCTTAGTTAAGAATTCGTTAAGATAATATATTTAACATAACTCAACACGTTAAGATATCAGCTATAAAATAAAAAACAATATAAACACAGCAAACAGAATTTTTATTCACACTCTAAAATAAATAAAAATTAATATTTTCAAAGCGTCAATAAGATGTCTCAAAACAAACTGAACAAAAGTATGAATTTTAAATATTCATCCAACAGGTCACACTCACAGAAAGGCTCTGGGGTGATACGCTACACACCATTTAGCTACAACTTATTACTTTCAAACTCATCAGAGCCGCAAATTTGAACTGATTAAAATCAAAGGACAAGATTGATTGAAGTGGGGCCATGCGCGTGACCCGTATGCGCGCAGGGAAGACATTCTGCTTTACTTGTAGAGTTATACCTTGGAATGGGCCACAGGAAGTGGGCCAGAGATGGTAAATAGAGAGGTCCATAGCTTCCTTTTATGAATGATTGTGCACCACCACCACATCACCATTTCCAATGCTGTTTGCATACTTACTTACATCATGCATGGGGATTCATTCTTTTGTTACTTTTGACCAGGATCTCTATAGCTATATGTTAATTCAAACCCTTTCACCAAAAAAATTAAGGGTGGTGCCATTTACAAGTCTGTTTTTAATTTTTACACATCTTTCATTAATATTTTTTTTTTTTTTTAATTCATTCAATTGGACGGCTGAAAGTTGAGAGGGTGTGTGAAGTAAAATAAGGTGTGTGGATAACACCATTCAAAATTGAAAGGGAAAAAAATTGGGGTAAGTCGTCAATAGTTCAGAATACTGGATAGTTCGACTTTATATCTATTAGATTGACAAAAACAATATTTCTTCAACTTAACCATGATCGGTATTGCTCGTTTTGCTAAGTAGTTTGGACTATTGAACAAAAATTAAAAAAACTAATGTAGAAGTTTCATTTGTGGGTTTTTTTTATTATTTAAAATTATTATTATTATTAGGAGGATGGAATCGAAACTATTACAATAATTTATGAGAAGAGAGCGTTTCAAACCCGAAATGCATAAATGGAAACTCATCACGCTATCCATGAAGATATTGGACCAGATGCGTGTGCGGTTTCATTTTGATATAGTTTGGGTTGAGTAGATTCTTTTTAAGATGCGTGTATGTTGGAGTTTAGTTGTTTTGTTGGATCAAATGAGTTTTGATTAACAACATAATATAATTTATACAGGACATGCATATGAGTTTCAGAGCAAACCTTTCTTATGCATATCATCACCCAGGAGCAGAGCAAAACGCCATGATTGTAATAGATTTTGATAGATAAAAATAAGTTTATGAATAGCGTTACTCTAAACCTCTTATCACAAAACTTAGATGAGGAGGGCTATAAAAGCGCTTGATTTCCACTATGGCACGACAAACCGTCATCAATTCTTATTACAGAATAAAACTTTGTAAAATGTAAGTAATATGAAAGAGTTAAGCAGTTGCACCAAATTATGGAACAATTTCTAAAAAAGGTATTAACATTCTCCGCCCACCCAAGTGGATTTGAGATAACACAAAATAAGACCATAAATACTAATTTGCGCATGTCTCTCATCCAAGGTATTAAATATCGGTAATATCGGAAATATCGGTAGTCCGAAAACACGGAAATATCGGGATAATATCGATATCGATAAAATTTCCATGGAAACCACGGAAATTGTAAGAAAAACTTGGAAATTTTTATTGAAACTTTGCAGGATGTTTATTTAGTCAATTATCTATTAGTTTATCACAAAAAAATGGAAGGAAATGCATTGCATGATGGATTTAACATTATCAAGTTGATTATATAGCGAGCTGGCAAACATTGTGAGTGTAGAAAATATATAGTAATTAATGAAAGAAGTTTAAACACACCAAAATCATTTATATATAATGAATTAGTGCAATATTTTACACTTTATACATTACATGGTAAGATACATGAGTGACTTAGTACCACATAGAGTTCCTATGAGGTTCAAAATTTTCACTATCTTCATCATCTCTATGTGTAGAGTGAGTGTATTGTGAAGAGTAGTTATCAAATGATAAATCCCCAAAATAGTTTTGCATGTAATTGTTAACATGCCACCCATATGGATCCGAGATTGGTTGACGTTGTCCATAACCAAAATCATTTGAAGATTGAGTGTCGGATTCTTTCCATGAGTCGCTCGATTCCATCCCAACATGAATGGGATATGAAGGGTAGGGAAATGGTTGGTTAGGAGTATAACCATAGTTACTACTTCCTTCTTCACTTGACAAAGTCCCCTTGCCTCTTTCTGTACGAGTATAGTCCTTCCCTATGGCACCAATTCCTGGTCCTGCCCGCCTACTGCCATGGTCCTCATCCTGTGTTGCATGCGTGAAGTTTGCCTCACCAGTGAAAGGGCTCATAAATCCAGGAGGTAGTCCATAATAGTTTCCATATCCACCACTACCTCCTTCATCATTCCCACCTCTGGTAGGTGAGTCTCCTGATCTTGTATCAGATGACATGACCCAAGGGCCAAGCCCAACCACACACACACACGGACATGCCACCAGGCTCTGCTTTCGAAAAAAAAAAGACTTTTCTTCTTTTTATGTTGTCTCTTTCGCTTCTTCATTTTAGAAAAGATTGTAGCTTTTTTAGGAGTGACAACAGTCACCACCACACACGCACACAGACAGACATCCTCACCTCCCACACGCATACAGTCTCTGTCTCTCTCTCGAACCTTCTCTCTTCTTCCTCCATCTCCCACACACACGCACAGCACAGAGACCTCCTCACCTCACTCAGTCACACGCATACAGTCTTTCTCTCTCTCTCTCTCTCTCTCTCTCTCTCGAACCTTCTCTCTTCTTCCTCCATCTCCCACACACACGCACAGCACAGAGACCTTCTCTCTTCTTCCTTCATCTCCCACACACACGCACAGCACAGAGACCTCTCTCTCTCGAACCTTCTCTCTTCCTCCATCTCCCACACACACGCACAGCACATAGACCTCTCTCTCTCTCGAACCTTCTATCTTCCTCATTCTGAGACTCTTCTCTGATGAGCTCCCTTGTCGGCACCGTCTCTCCTTTCTCTCTGCACCTAGGGTCCGAGACCCACATACACACACGCACACCCATCATCATTCATCAGCAACCTCGTCTTTCTCCCTCTCCTTCTCGAAATCGTGTTTTTGCAAGGTTTTTGGGACGAAATCGGCTCGGCACACCCATCTCCGGCGAGGCCGTGGGTGTCGACGAACTTTCCGAACACCTCCGACCGTTTCACGGCAAACGGAATATATAAAAACGTTCATCTCGTCTTCTATTTCATTTTCATACCTAGATCGGAGTCTAGAGTCCTGTTTTACAGTCGGCCGGAGCTGTAGAAGCTCCGGCGTTCTTCTCCGAATAACCCATTTCAAAAAATATCCCGATAATTTCGAAAATATCGCGATATTATCACGAAAACCTTTTGGATACTTACAAAAATATCGCACACCCGAAAAACCGATAATATAGGCGATATATCGCCGATATTATCGGCATTTTGTTCCTTGCTCTCATCAAATCATCATCAAAGATCGTTTTCGATTCTTATTTTCTTGAAAGCGATATTTCAATCCTACAATATATACAATTCATCTACTCACAACAACAAAATAATTATAATTATTAATCAAATACCACAAAATTAGAAATTCTTGTGAGGTCGAAAATTGGGCACAACATCTAAATTCCTAACAACAATAATAACACGATCGACCAACCACTTAAAATATAAAGTAAAACAAATATGAAAAAGGAAAGAATTTATTTATTGTCATAAAAAGAGCAAGGATATATGTATGTAACACATTTTTAGAAGTTTTATGGTTATTTATCATGCAATGTAATATAATTTAGTTTTCTTTCCAAATCATGTTATGTGATATGGGTTGACAATTAATTTATATTCCATGGCAATGAGTTTGTATTTCTGGAGAGATTTTTCAACGTGACTGTCATATTATCTCATGATGTTATAATTTCATTAATATTATACACGGTAGTTTGTATATAATTAATATACCTTTGGATAGGAGTAGACCCGTAAACAGGTCGGATTCGGTTCAGGTCAGCTTTGATTTGTATCCGAATTCATTTACAATCAGACTAACGGATTTGGTAACCATTCATATCATCAGATCTCACTTGTCGATTCGAATCCAATTAGCATCGAATTTTAGATCAGATTAGATCCTTGTCAGATTTAATTTAAGACCTAGAAAAGATTAAAATACCACTAGTAACATCATTATTTTATTATTTTTAATGAAGAGTTTCATATTGAATAATAATAAAGTAGGATACAAGTAAATAAAAATAAATAGTATGTTATATTAAGTCGGATCAGATCAGCCTTGATCCATATCCAGATTCATTTATAATCGGATTATCGAACTTGGGTCTTATTTAGATAATCGGATTGGAAGGCGCGATTTATACCCTAGTAATTACATCATATTCGGATTGGATCCAGGGTGAAATTCGATCCATGGACAGATCTAGTTACAAGGACTTAGTTAAAAGAAAACGAGTTTATTTCCACTCAAACGTCTTGAGTCATTAATACATGACCTTGTATTAGTGTTTCAAAATGTCACATCAACAATAAGTACATGAGTTAATAACACTACGTAGCTGTTTGACAGTCCTACTTAAAAAGTGTTGGTGATTTTATTGATTAAAGCTTTCTTGTTTGCTCGAGTTCTTGAAATCCATTCCTCTTCTTTAGTGTCTCTTGTATACAAAAACACTAAATGAAAATACACATACATACTATATTGTATATGAATTGGCTAACTATAAGGACAATCACATCCAAAATTAACTGATTTTTAGGCATTTAACAATGCAAGATAAGTAGATAACACAAACACATGTTTGGTAGTATAATGTCGTAAGGTATAAATAGGGTCGTCAAAACATTGGACATGTCACATAATTCAGGAGAGTGGTCCCCACCAAACAGGCAAAACCCGTAATAAAGCGAAATCCACACCGGCAAATTCGTCATTTAGAGCAACTCCAGCCGTTGCTGGTGCTCGGGGGAGAGGCCCCTCAAAAGGCCCGAGGGCCAGTCACTCCAACTCCAGCCGTGCAAGAGGCCGAGCAACAGTCAGGCCCGAGCAGAGGGGCGGTGGGTAAGTCACGGGCCTGTGGCCCGAGGCCCTCAGAATATTAAATTTTTTTGTGTCAGGCGCGTGCCCCTCACTCGCGAGTGGGGGCGCGTTGCTGACCAAAAGTCAGAAAAAAAAAAAAAAACTTTTCAGGTCTGTCAGTGACCGTTGGGAAGCCACGTGGCTTCCCACGGTCCGTTCGATCCTCCCCCCTTTAAATAAAAGCCGTCCGATCTAAAAAAAAAAACTGATTTGAAATTAAAAAAAAAAAAGAAAAAACAGTTTAATAATTAAGAAAAGTTACCGTTGTGACACGTGGCACAATCTGGAGTGTTGGAATTCAAATTTTTTTAAATCCAACGGTAGAGATTAATTATTTGAATAAAATTTAAAAAAAAAATGTAAAAAATCCGAAAAAATTGTAAAAATTCTGCAAAAAATTCTGAAAAAATTTGTAAAAAATTATATTTACTTTTCTATAAATACCACTTCTTCTCCATCTACCTTACACCACAATTTCATATTTTCTCAACTACTTTCAATCAAATTCATATCTTTCTCTCAAAGTTTCAATCCAATTTTTTTCCACAAAATGACTACTGATGCAGGTGGTCATTGGTCACTTGTTGAAGATGTTGCGTTGTGCACTAGCTGGTATGAAGTTACTCATAATTCCATTACGGGTAATGAGATGCATTTGCGAGAAATGTGGAGTTTCATACATACCAAATTTCTTGAGCAAATAGGTGGGACAAGAACCAAAGAATCGGTGGCCAGTCGTTGGAAATTACTTAGCCATTCATTTAGTACGTGGAGAGACGCCTTGGCACAAGCTAGTAGTAATCTTCGAAGTGGGGAAAATTATGCGGATCAGGTAAGAATATATTATAATCATTTGTTTGTATTATTATTTGTGACCTAATAATTTCATTATTATTATTTGTTACCTAATAATTTCATTATTATTATTTGTTACCTAATAATTTCATCATTATTATTATTTGTTTGTAATATTTATTTGTTACCTAATTTCATCATTATTATTATTTGTTTGTAATATTTATTTGTTACCTAATAATTTCATTATTATTATTATTTGTTTGTAATATTTATTTGTTACCTAATAATTTCATTATTATTATTTGTTTGTAGCAACTTCAAGCACAAGCATGGTATGCTTCCAAAATCAAAGCAAAACAAAAATCATTCAACCGGTGGGAATGTTGGAATGTTGTTAAAGATGCTCCTAAATTCAAAGTTGTGCCTATTGGTCCAGAAGTATACATGAACAGCACCCCTCTACATAGCACCCCTATACACAGCACCCCTCCACACTCTACACCCGATCATGGCTCCAATGTTCATGAAGAAGATGGAGAAGAAGTTCCTGAAACGCCGAATCCTGAACAAGCGTCGGGGTCAACCCGTTATCCAATTAGGCCTCAAGGTAAGAAGGCTTCAAAGAGGAAAGGGAGTGCTTCCAAAAATGATTATGGAAAGTACATGCAAGAACTTGCTCGTCAAGGTGAATTGACGTTGGCACGGGAAATGGCGAAATATGAGGCTGATAAGGCTAGAGATGAGGCAAAAGCTGCAGCTATTCAACAAGCATTTGAAGCTGAACAGAGGGAAAGAGAGCTACTTAGGCAAGAAAGGGAGTTGGTTAGAGAAGAAATAAAGGCACAACGAGATCGTGACATTATGAACACGCCTTTAGAAGGGATGTCTCCAGATTCTAAATATTTTTGGCGGTCAGAGAAGAAGGATGTGGTGCAAAGGAGGCGTGCAAGAGAAGCCAGATCAAGAGGAGATGGTCCTAGCACAACAAGACAAGATCATCCTAACACCACAAATTGGTTAAGTGATGATGAATAGTCGCCTTTGGGTTGTAATTTATTATTTATGTTGTAATCGGAGCCCATAATTTTCCAATCACTTTGGGTTGTAATTTATTATTTATGTTGTAATCGGAGCCCATAATTTTCCATTCACTTTGGGTTGTAATTTATTATTTACGTTGTTTCCAATTTATTAAAGTTAGTACTTTATTTAAAGTGAGAGTACATTTATTTAATTTCGTAATATATTTATACTAATAATAGAATAAAAAAACACACCAAATGGAATTAAAAAACACACCAAATGGAATTAAAAAACACACCAAATGAAATTACATAAACACACCAAATAAAATTACATAAACACACCAAATAAAATTACATAAACACACCAAATAAACTCACTACAAAAAACACACCAAATACAAACAAACACACTAAATAAACTTAAGTATCTTCAGCTTGTTTCAATGCCCACTGATGCTCTATCAAGTCAATTTGCCGAGCATTGTGCATAGATGTCCTTTGAAGTGCAGTATATCGTGCAATGACCCTTTCACTGTAACGTCCATCCCCTAATGGCTCGTGTTGCACGGGTTCATCGGTGGCATCATGGGCACAATATATCCGTGTTCTTGAATTGTTCATCGTGTCTGGCTCTGGCTCATATTCATCAACCGCATCATAATCGTACTCATCTTCCACAATCATGTTGTGAAGAATGATGCACGTCATCATGATGGATCGAAGTGACTCTACATCGAACATTCTGGCAGCACCCCTGACGATCGCCCAACGAGCTTGAAGGATACCAAAACAACGCTCCACATCCTTCCTGCACCCCTCTTGACAGCTTGCAAAGTGTTTTTCCTTTGCACTTCGCGGACGTGGCACTGTTTTGACAAATGTTTCCCACCGTGGGTAAATGCCGTCAGCTAGGTAGTATGCCCCGTCGTACCTACGTCCGTTGACGACGTACGTGACTTTTGGTGCCTTTCCTTGCAGGACGTCGTTGAACACTGGGGATTGAGCAAGGACGTTGAGATCATTTTGAGCCCCCGGAACCCCAAAAAAGGCATGCCATATCCATGTATCAAAAGATGCCACTGCCTCCAAAATGATAGATTTTGCTCCTTTTCTGTCCCCATATGCGCCCTGCCATGCACTTGGACAGTTTTTCCACGTCCAGTGCATACAATCGATGCTTCCTATCATCCCAGGAAAACCTCGCATCTCGCCCTTCTTCAGAAGCCTTTGCAAGTCCTCGTGAGTAGGTTTTCGGAGGTACTCTGCGGTGTACAAAGATTCGACTGCTCCGCAAAACCTCATCAGGGCCTCAAGAATGGTTGATTTCCCCATCCTCGCTATCTCATCCACTTGGTCTGCAGATGCTCCATACGCAAGCATCCGCAACGCAGCAGTGATTTTTTGCTCAGGCAGGAGACCCATAGCACCACAACAATCCTTCTTTTGAACAAAGTAAGAATCATGGTTGCAAACATCAGTCATGATTCTGTTGAACAAATGTCGTTCCATTCTAAAACGACGTCTGAAGTACGTATCAGGAAATGCACTGTTATGGACAAAGTAATCGTCCAACAGCTCTTCACCCCGTCGTTGCCTGCTTCTATCAAGGTTTCCGGAACGGCTGGGCCTGCATATCTGAGCAAAAGCTTGGTTGACTCGACGGGAATGTGAGGCTCTGGCCATTCTTGCTTCGTCGTCTCTCCTTGTACGCTCATCATCCTCTTCCATCTCATTTTGGGCTATCTGAAGGTTGAACATTCCTTCAGATTGGTTAAACAATTCTTCCTCTTGATGATCGAGTTCCCACATCATCCTTGATGAAGAAGAAGACATTGTAAAAGGATGAATGGTGAAGAAGAAGCAGAAACTATGAATAATGAGATAGAGATGTTGAGAAAATTGGTGTGAGATTTGTGAGGATGAGGGGTGGATTATATGGACGATTCAGAAACGATTGGATTGTAGATAGGGCCACGTGGCATGCCGTCATTCGTTAAAAATCTGATCGAAATCTATCGTCAAAGATTCTGAAAAGATAACGACACGTGGCACGATCGTATTGGATAAAAATCTTATCGAAATCGATCTCCAATAATTATCTTTTCGGATAAATGACACGTGGCGCAATTTCGAACAAGTTAAAATCTGATCGAAATTTATCGTCAAAGATTCTGAAAAGATAACGACACGTGGCACGATCATATTGGATAAAAATCTTATCGAAATCCTTTGCTAAATAATTGTTTTTTTTTAAATGACACGTGGCGCAACGAGAACGATTTCAAAATTCTTATCCGAATTTACAAATAATTTTATTTTGTATTATTTAAACAAACAAAAAAAACTAATATTTTAATTGCTTGCCTGGGGGAAGGGCTCCATGGGTGGAGATGCAAATGACAATTACTGTTCATTTATGTCAGTTACTATTCATTTAAGGCAGTTACTGTTCATTAGAGTGGATTGCATAGTGAGTTGCCTGGGGGAAGGCTCCATGGGTGGAGTTGCTCTTAGGAATCCCAATCCAAGGAAAAGACAAGGGCAAACGAGGGTTATCGAAATTGTGCAACTGTACATTGCCCCTATCCGCAAGGCTTACAGGCTCGTGAATCTTCGTATTCCCGGGCGATTCCGTCACGTCACAACGAGACGACGGAGGAATACGAAAGGAATAGTACGGGGGCAAATTCGTCAACTAAAAAAATCGAACAAGAAGCTGACGCGGCGGCATGGGAGTGGGGGTAGTATTTCGTTGGCAGCAGCAACGTTCCCTAGGCAAAAGCCGGCTCATCAATTCTCCGTCCCTTCTCCTCCTTCCTTCTTCCTTCACCTTTTTTTATTTTTTATTTATTTATTTATTTATTTTGTATTTGTTTTGGGGTTTTCTCTCTCATCGTCTTTACTCTCTCTCTCCTCTGAGTTTCTCTCTCTATCCTTTTCTCTGCTGCGCCTTGTGTTGGTTTGTAGGATTCCCATTCCCACCTATTTTCCCAAAACACAAAGCACTCAAAAGAGAGAAAGAGAAGACCCAGCAAAGACAAAAGAGAAACCCAAATTCCAAAAAACCAACAAAAAGAGCAAACACCACCCATTGCTCCGCCGCAAACGCCACCGGATTTCGTTTTCCGGCGAGTTCAGCAACCCCAATGTTGCCGGACTGACCCAGGAGCGAGAGGTCTGAGTTCAGAGCTGTCCGCTTTGCTGTGAGAGTGCTGTCACTGTTTGCGTTTTTGTGGGTTGTGGGTGTGTATATATGTGAGGCAAAAATGCGCGAAGCACTGCTATGTGAATCGCCGAGCGACGTCGTTTCGCACCCCAAGAAGAAGAGGTCGGAGGAGGAGAAAGGGGAGAGAGAGCTGTCGACGCAGTTGGTGTTGGCACCGGCGGCGGTCGCTTCAGTCGCCCGGAGCCGATCTCAGGCGACGACGCGGCGAGTGACGCCGACGACGAACACTACCATCGCGACTTTCCCCACCACGACGTCGTCGAGCGTCGAGAGGCACCTTCCGAACGGAGATCTCTACATCGGGAGCTTCTCCGGGTCGCACCCGCACGGATCCGGCAAGTACCTCTGGGCCGACGGGTGCATGTACGAAGGGGAGTGGCGACGTGGCAAGGCGTCAGGGAAAGGCAGGTTCTCGTGGCCGTCGGGCGCGACGTACGAGGGCGAGTTCAAGTCGGGTCGGATGGAGGGGTGCGGGACGTTCACCGGATCCGACGGGGACACGTATCGGGGCTCCTGGTCGTCGGATCGGAAACACGGGTTCGGGGAAAAGCGGTACGCGAACGGCGATTTCTACGAGGGTACGTGGAAGCGAAACGTCCAGGAGGGACAAGGCCGGTACGTTTGGGAGAACGGCAATGAGTATGTCGGCGAGTGGCGAAACGGCGTCATTTCGGGTCGGGGCGTTTTGATTTGGGCCAACGGGAACAAATACGACGGGCAGTGGGAAAACGGCGTTCCTAAAGGTAACGGAATATTCACCTGGCCTGACGGCAGTTGCTACGTTGGGACATGGAACAAGGACTTGAAGGTTCATCAGCTTAACGGGACGTTCTATCCTGCTAACGGCGGAAAGGAGCAGAGACTGACCGACATTGGGGATTTCGGGGCGGAGAATCTGACCATTACGATGCGAAAACGCAGCGTTTCGTCGGTGGATGGGGCGAGAGGGAGCTTGGCGGAGAAGACTTTCCCCAGGATTTGCATCTGGGAGTCGGATGGGGAAGCTGGGGATATCACTTGTGATATCATCGATAATGTGGAGGCTTCGATGTTCTATCGAAACGGCACCGCTTTCGATCGAGATGGGTTCGGGAAGTTCCGGCGAAGTCCTTGTTGTTTCTCCGGCGAGCCCAAGAAGCCCGGCCAGACTATTTCAAAAGGGCATAAGAATTATGATTTGATGCTCAATCTTCAGCTGGGCATTAGGTACTTCTTCCATTCTGTCGATTTTTCGATTTTGCTAATTGACTAGTTTTGGAGTGATTTTTAGATTGTGGGTTTGATTTTTTGGAGTTTGGTGTTTAATATTTGATGTGTTTGGTGCTTAGGTACTCAATTGGGAAGCATGCTTCGATAGTGCGGGACCTTAAGCCCAGTGATTTCGATCCGAAGGAGAAGTTCTGGACCAGGTTTCCCCCCGAAGGATCGAACAAAACGCCGCCCCATCAGTCGTTTGAGTTCCGATGGAAGGACTATTGTCCTATGGTCTTCAGGTATGTTATGCTTTTCAGCCTGTAGCTCTATATTTTGGTTGATTACTTATTGTTGGATTACCATATTTTATCAATTGAATACTATAACTAGAAGTTTGGTATCAAGCATTGAGCGATTCGAACTACATTCTTACGAGGTTTGGTACTAGAAAGTAAAAACTCGAATCGGTGTTTCAGACGTTTGAGGGAGCTATTCCAAGTTGATCCTGCCGATTACATGCTGGCTATTTGCGGAAATGATGCGCTTAGGGAGCTTTCTTCTCCAGGGAAGAGTGGAAGCTTTTTTTACCTGACTCAGGACGATAGATTTATGATTAAAACAGTCAAGAAATCAGAAGTCAAGGTTAGTTGCCCACCTGTTTGACTTCTTTAGTATTCATTTTATACTCAACCGGAGACAATTGGACATTTCCGGGGCATAATTAGCGCTCTGCTGACTTTTTTGTTTCCTAAGTACTATGTTTTCTTATTTCGGCATTTCAAAGGTTGACGTTGCTGAACTGGTCTGACATTTTTCTTTTCTTTTCAGGTGCTTATCAGGATGCTTTCGAGTTATTACAGACATATGTCTCGGTATGAAAATTCTCTCGTGACAAAGTTCTATGGTGTGCATTGTGTCAAACCTGTCGGGGGCCAGAAGGTACGTGTTGGGGAGACTAATTTGCATTGGTTAGAACAATCAAGCTCTTTGTTCAATGATAGGACGTATTTTCTAACTGGTTGTCCTTTGATTGGAAAACAGACGAGGTTTATCGTGATGGGCAATTTGTTCTGCTCTGAGTACAGAATACATAGACGATTTGACTTGAAAGGATCCTCCCATGGTCGAACAACTGATAAGCCTGAGGGGGAGATTGATGAAATCACAACTCTCAAGGACTTGGATCTTAACTTTGTGTTTCGCCTCCAAGGAAAATGGTACCATGAGCTGATGAAGTAAGTCTGAGTAATTCCCCCTCCCTTCCCCTTTTTGGAATTGTTTTCTCTTAGCCTTGTACTAATGAGGTTAGACATTGGCAGGCAAATTGATCTGGATTGCGAGTTTTTGGAAGCCGAGAGAATCATGGATTACAGTCTTTTGGTTGGTCTTCATTTCTACGATGGCACTACGTATGACAAAATGGGGCTTTCACCATTTTATTTGCGCTCTGGTAATTTTAACTTATCTTCCTCGTCATGTTATTGTAGGTTAGTAATTTTGTGTGTACGAGAATGCTAAATCGAGTGTCTGAACCTTGTAGGCCAAAAAGATTCGTATCAAAACGAAAAGTTTATGCGCGGGTGTCGATTTATCGAGGCTGAGCTACAAGACATGGATCGAGTGTTATCTGGCCGGTATTTTTACGAATCATATCTTGTTTTCTTCTAGCATACCCGATTGATTTGACAAAGATTTATAGAAAGGATACTGGTTGAGCTTTGTCATCTTAGTTGTATAATGGAATTGGGTGGGTGGATAATTCCGACATTGAATTCAGTGTCATCAAATGATTGGGTAGCGTTGGTTTGTGGTTTGGATAACATAGATATATGTATAGTGGGTGGATTAGTGGATGAGTTTAGTTTAAAGGAAAATGTATTTTACTTGTGCTACCAGATGAATTGTATGTTCTAAAACTGATATGAAAACGTGTATTCTGTATCAGGAAACCATTGATCTGTTTAGGAGCCAATATGCCTGCAAGGGCTGAGCGGATGGCTCGAAGGAGTGATTTTGATCAGTACACTCCTGGTGGGTTCAGCCATTTGACCCCGGCACGCAGCGGTGAAATCTACGACGTAGTCCTTTACTTTGGGATCATCGATATTTTACAAGACTACGATATCAGCAAGAAGTTAGAGCATGCATATAAATCATTGCAGGCTGACCCAGCTTCGATCTCAGCTGTTGATCCGAAGCTTTACTCAAAGAGGTTCAGGGATTTCATCGGAAGAATTTTCATAGAAGACAGGTAGTCTCAAAATGGAAAATCGCCGAGTGCAAAACCAATACTGTTGGATTGGATTAAGAAGATTCAACATATGATCCTCTTCCGATGACAAGGAAATCTCAAGCAGCTCCGGTGGGTGGATGGAGTAAAAAGACTTGTGGTAATTGAGAGACGGCTGGACTACAACGGCAACCGCGGCCGGCAGAAAATGCGGAAGCTTTGTGGTTGTTGGGTGAATGCCGCTCCTATGGCTGAATAATTTTGAAGACACAGCCAGAGGTGTTGGATGTTGGCGGGGGATTTGGGTGGCCTTTGTACATTGGGTTCTGATGTCTTTTTTATTTTTAATTCTTTTTTATTTTGTTTTCCGGTTTTAGGTGAATTTTTTGTGGTAATCAAGGAATGTGAAGATTTGAAAGATAGGTGGTCTCTAGGGAATGGACCAAAATATGGGCCTTCTTCCCACTCAGAAGATTCACCAAAAAAAAAAAAAAAAAAAAAAAAAAAAGAAAAGAAAAGGAAGAGACCTGGAATAACGGAGAGTGTACAGAGGAGAGGAGGGTTCATAGAGAAACTATGAAAAAATGGGGATGGTTTATGCAATTATGCAGATTTTATGGATATGTGATATTTTGAAGACAATGTTTGAATAATCAACACAGTAGGCCCACGGAATCTCTCTCTATCTCTCATATTTTTATCCGTTGGGTTAAGAGAAAAGAAAAGGAAAATTGAGGGGTTTTTGTGCAAATGTCGAGTAAAATGGGGTCAGTGGGCGTTCCTTTTGCAGTGAAAGGAAGGAAGAGGCAGGAGGAGTAGTAGTATCAAAAGCAGAGAAAGCAGAGAAAGCAGAGGGAGAAAGATGCGCTGCCTCTGCCTCTTCTTGTTTACCACTGTTTCTGTGTTGCATCCTCAATTACTGCATTCAACTTTTTACCTTTTCAATTCAAAAAATTTTGGTTTTTTAAACAAACGATATCTTTTATACTATAAAGTAAGAGAGTGTGTTAAGTGTTACAATGAGCTAGCAATGATACGGTTTAAATTTGTTTTTAACAAGAATCGAACTTAAGACATTTCATTTACAAATAAAGAAGAATATTACTAAATCATAGTACCAAGTTATAAAAATCTTGGATTATTAACCATTCGAGTTTTTCATCAAAAATTTAAATTAAAATTCAACGGTTAAAAACTTCAAAATATAAGATATTATATGGTAGCCGTGGATAAGGAGTTTTGTTTTCGAGTTTTAAACCATCTCATCCTCTCATTTCCTTAATAATAATAATAATAATAATAATAATATTCATCATAAATAAATTGTGAAAAAAAAAAACCAGCATTGGGAGCATGGTAAAAAACAGAAAGAAATGGTTGCCAAAGCAAAAGTGGGAAGGGGAAACAAAAACAGTGGTCCATTTGACTCATTCCAAGGCATTGACCAAACCAGATGGTAAATAATTTATTTAAGAGGGAGCAGAAACAAAATATAAATTAGGGCATTGGGAGTGGTGCAATTTTTGCACTTTGCAGAGAGAGAAGAGAGTCAAAGTTCTGGTCCAAATAGAGAAAGGAGAAGAGAAATATACATATACATATATGCATATATATATATAGGGATCCCTTAAGGGAAGGGATCCCCATTTTTTCAAAAAAATGGGGAGCCTTCTCCTCACCATTGGATGAAATGGGTGGTTGAGATTAAATAACTGAGAGAATCTTTCCTTTTCCTTCTTCTTTTCTGGTTCCCGCCTCTTCCTTGCGACACAGACCCACATCTCCCACGAACAGAGCTTCGCACCAGCCAAATCACAGGCCATCGCGAATAACCTTTGAGATTTCAGAGATTTCAGGTATGGGTCTCCTCCTCATTCACTATTTTAGATGATTAATTTGGAATTTGGGTTGAACATCCTGCGCTTTTTCCAGACCAGCCAAAAAAGTCTCTATTTTCCCGTTCCGGTTTTCCGGCCGACCGAATCGAGAAGAGCCTCTATTTTATCAGGTTTGAAAGATATCCTTGGAGAGCTTCCCAGAAGAGAAGCAGTTGTGTTTCGGTCACAAGTGAGTTAGTCGACTTCTCTTTTTTTTTTTTTTTTGCCCTGAACAACATAAAAAAGATCTTCTGGCTCGGATCTATATTGATTCTTCAGCAATACATAAACATGGTGACGACAGCAGCATAATCTTTGGGTTTATGCCTTCATATCTTAACCTTTTTAGGGCCTCTATTGTGTTCTGAAAAAGAAGCTTAGCATCAACCAACTTTTATTAGTGTGCTCTTAATTAATAGATTGATTACTATAGTGTTGATCTTATAGTATTACTTATTTCAAGTTTTGTTGATGCTTTTTATTATTATTATTCTTTTTGGTGTGGATGTTTGATTGTGCTAATGTTGATGTTCAAGTTATGGAAGCTAATGAGATGGCTATTGAAGTTACGGGAACTGATGAAATGCCTATTCAAGTTATGGAAGCTAATGAGATGACTATTGAAGTTACTGGAACTGATGAAATGCCTGTTCAAGTTATGGAAGCTAATGAAATGCAAGTTCCAATGGAAAATCAGTCAAAAATTGTAGCTGGTATTTGTTTTTTCTATCCTCAAGTAACAGATGAGTTCAAGCCTACAATAGGTCAACGTTTCGAAACATTAGATGAAGTGCTTGAATTTTACAACAACTATGCAAGGGAGGCTGGGTTTAGTGTCCGAATGCATTCAAGTAAAAAAAATAAGGATGGTGAGATCACGAGAAAGGAGTTTGTGTGCAACAAAGAGGGAAGTAATACAAAAGAATGGATTGGTGATGAACAAAAGCGTTGTGGATTAACCAAAGAGGGTTGTAAAGCAAGATTGATAGTTGTGAGATCTAAACTTGGTGGGTATGCAGTCACAATATTTGACGAGGGTCATAATCATCCAATGACATCTCCACGAAGACGCCATTTGCTAAAGTCTCATCGCAAGGTTACTAAGTGTCATAAAATATTAGCTGATCAGCTAGACATGGCAAACATACCTCCACACAAACAATTTGACATTCTTGGATTGCAGGTAGGTGGAATTGAAAATGTTGGTTGTACACAAGAAGATTTATATAACTATCGAAGAAAAGTGCGAAACAAGATGAAGGGGCATGATGGAAAAATGTTGCATGATCATTTTTTGCTAGAGCAAGAAAGAAATTCTGAATTCACATTCAAGATTCAAGCAGATGAAGAACAGAAGATTACTCAATGTTTTTGGGCCGATGCAAGTTCTAGGCAAGCATACAAGTTTTATGGTGATGTGGTCATTTTTGACACTACATACAACACCAACCGGTATAGTATGATATTTGCCCCGTTCATGGGTGTAAACAATCATGGTCAAACAATCGTTTTTGCTAGTGCCTTTCTAAGTGACGAGACGACAGATTCATTCGTTTGGTTATTTAGAGAATTTTTGAATGCCATGCCAGGTGATGCTCCAAAAATGATTATTACTGATCAAGATCCGGCAATGACAAAAGCCATTCCTTACTGTTTTCCAAACACGTTTCACAGATTCTGTACGTGGCATATCTTGGATAAGTTCTCGAGCAAGCTTCATGCGATGAAATATAGAGATCATTATTTAGATTTCAAAGCATGTATTTGGGAGTCAGAGACTAGAGAGGAGTTTGATGTGAAATGGATGGCCGTTGTTTCAAAAAGTGGATTATCTGGTAATGGCTGGTTGCAATCGATATATAGGATTCGATCTACTTGGGTTCCAACCTATGTGAATCATGTTTTTTCTGCAAATTGCTCAACTAGTCAGAGAGCTGAGAGTGGACATTCATTTCTAAAGAAATATGTTTCCAAGAACAACTCCTTCCTCGAGTTTATGGTTAAATATAACAGGGCATTGGTACGCCAACGCCATTCAGAGTTGAAGGCAGATCATATTGATTTGAACGAGAGGCCAAAACTTAAATGCCCTATTAAGATGGATGCGCAAATGGCCAATATTTATACACGTAGCTCTTACCTTGATTTTCAAGAGCAGTTGTGGGAAAGTTACAGCTATAATATTGAGCTTACAAGCGAAAATGATACTTGCAGCATGTTTAAAGTTTTGCCCATTGATGATGAAAAGGGTAGAGTTCGTGAAATTTTGTATGAAAAATGCAGGGATTTTGCATCATGTAGCTGCAAACAATTTGATAGTTCAGGAATCCCATGCAGCCATCTTTTGGCATATTTGCATAAAATACGTCAATTTCAGATATTGCCGGATGAATATATTTTGAAGAGATGGACTAAATCTGCAAAATCTTCGGTTACGGTTTCTAATGTGGAGATATCTGTCGACAAATCCGTACTTGAAAGGCGTGGCAGATTATTCCAACAATATTCGCATTTGATTGATAAAGTCATTCTAAATGATGAGGCAAGTAAACTCTTTTGTGAGGCGATGGATGCTGTGAATGAGAAGATTAAGCCATTGGTTGGTGGTACCAATGAAAATGTGGAACCTTCTGCAACCAAAGAAGATATGGAATGTCATGCAAAAAGAAAATCGATAGTAGATGATGTTGGTTTTCTTGAACCTGATCCTGTTAAGACCAAAGGATCTGGAAAAAGACTTAAAAAGGGAAAAGAGAAAGGAAAATGTAAGAAGAGGGTTAATGGTAACCTTTGTCATGGGTGTGGGCAACATGGAGTTAATCATGACAAAAGAAATTGTCCAGAGCTCCATAATCGGTAAGAATACATACTCCGTGTGTTTTTCTATGTATATCGTGCAATTAACATATCAATAGTTCAAATGTGTTTGTTGTCTTTGATGTATAATAGCATTATTATTGTTAATCAACATTTTTATGATATCTATTTTGGTTAATTGCAGGATGAGCAGCACTCATTGTCCATAGGAAGCTGATCCCTTTTTTTTGTTCCTAATTTGCATGGTGTTAATGAGGTTCCTCTATTTTTCATAAGTTTATTCTATGAATTTGGAGGAATTGGCCATGAACTTGCAGGATGAGGAGCACTCATTGTCCATAGAAAGCTGATCTCATTTTTTTTTTGTTCCTAATTTGCATGGTGTTAATGAGGTTCCTCTGTTTTGCATAAGTTTATTTTATTCTATGAATTTGGAGGAATTGGCCATGAACTTGAAGGAATTCATGTATTTTGTATGACTTTATTTGGAAATTTATAGTTCAATGATAAAGAACAATAGCATACCAACTTTGGAGGCAACATGGAAGACATCAAATGCCTTTTTTTATTTCATGAATATCAATCCAATTCTTTTACAATGCTTCTCATACACAGTGAAAAACAATAACAATTTACAAAATGCGGATAAATAACTTTGGAGTCAACATGGAAGACATCCGCAACTTCTTTTTCATATTGCTACTTGCTGCTAATTGCTAAAGCTTCTGTTTTGCAACTTCCTTTTCGTACTCTGCTTGTTGGTTGCTGCTCATCAACTCAGCAACTCGAATAGGAAATTCATGATATGAGTGAGGCTTCCTTTATTGAAAAACTGATTAAATGCCAGTAAAAACAATTGTCCAAATCCAATGGCATATATCAGTCGAGGAAAGTTATTTCTTCCAATGCCTTTAAGCACCTCGTCCAGATTCAATATGTTACTTTCTGAAACCCAATGCACTGCTATTAGTATATAACTTATATTAGTTCCTATGACAATATACTTCCAAATCCCCTCAGAAGAGCTTCCAGTAATAGCCTTGCGCAGCAAGATTGCCAATAGAATCAGGGCAACTACTGGTAAAACTTCAGCGAGAATATTCCAAACTGGAAACCCTGCAGTGATCCTGAGCATCCACGAAGGATATGCATTAATAATTTCAGAACTAGGAGCCTGCTTTGACATTCAAACTTCAATAGTAAATCTGCAAATGGTGATCAGAAGAAGGAAAACAAATGCCTGCACTTACATCAGTGAAAAATGATCATTACAGGTAACAATATTTGATCTTGTTCTATCAGAAATGAAATCACAAACTTGTAACAGTATGTCCGCAAAAAATGATTAATAACAATTAGGGTCTTGGGTGGGGGCACAGTAAAAGAAATTGGAGGTAAACAACTACTTACTTCTAATATCATCTTCTTCTTCATGATTGAATATCGCATCTTAATCAGTCCAGTTGTGGGCAAAAGAAAGCACGCCGCTTTTCCTTCTTCCACTGATCTCAAGATTGACAATAAAGAAAAAGAGAAAAAGTTACTTTGCCAACATGAGCGTTAACCATGGATTATGTGCGTCCATATATAAATGAGGAGTAAATATACCTTCCATACTATATTGAGCCTGAAAATAGTGAAACCCTTACCACTATACCAACGTCTTTTCTGGTGTTTTAAATGTATCTGTCTGTGTGCAGGTCGAGCCAAATTGACCAAATATGCACAAGAAAAAACATTAGCTGCCTTGCACAAAATCATTCGGCAAACTGATTAAGATTTTCATACCAAAATACAGCGATTTGTACAAAACGGACAAGGAAAATGAAATAACAAATGTCTAGAAATTGAAAGACTAATAAAGTAATATTGTGACCAAAGTCTCATCACAGCAAACATACAGAAAGCATACCTTGCAACTACAATAAATATTTGAATTAGAACTCAAAAGGTCTTTACCCTAAAACCTTGCACACTGCAGTCAAACACATACAAATAGTTCATCACCATTATCAACTACTCTGCACAAGATTTTCAAAAATGGATAACTAACCTGCAATGCAAATGGCATCATTGGAAATATATGGCATATACAGAGTTCATACTCTATTAATTCAGTCCATTCAAATCTGTAACCATTTTGAATTAGAACTCAAAAGGTCTTTACCCTAACACCCGAAAGAAAACCACCAAATTTATGGACCCATTTGAAACCAGAACCATCCCAAATCAGAACACAATAGGTTTTAGTGTTTAGAATTTGAAAAATATAAATCCCAATTGTTCAACCCAAATTTCAAATTAATCCCCTAAAATAGTGAATGAGGAAGAGACCCCTAAAAAGGTTAAGATATGAAGGCATAAACCCAAAGATTATGCTGCTGTCGTCACCATGTTTATGTATTGCTGAAGAATCAATATAGATCCGAGCCAGAAGATCTTTTTTATGTTGTTCAGGGCAAAAAAAAAAAAAAAAGAGAAGTCGACTAACTCACTTGTGACCGAAACACAACTGCTTCTCTTCTGGGAAGCTCTCCAAGGATATCTTTCAAACCTGATAAAATAGAGGCTCTTCTCGATTCGGTCGGCCGGAAAACCGGAACGGGAAAATAGAGACTTTTTTGGCTGGTCTGGAAAAAGCGCAGGATGTTCAACCCAAATTCCAAATTAATCATCTAAAATAGTGAATGAGGAGGAGACCCATACCTGAAATCTCTGAAATCTCAAAGGTTATTCGCGATGGCCTGTGATTTGGCTGGTGCGAAGCTCTGTTCGTGGGAGATGTGGGTCTGTGTCGCAAGGAAGAGGCGGGAACCAGAAAAGAAGAAGGAAAAGGAAAGATTCTCTCAGTTATTTAATCTCAACCACCCATTTCATCCAATGGTGAGGAGAAGGCTCCCCATTTTTTTGAAAAAATGGGGATCCCTTCCCTTAAGGGATCCCTATATATATATATATATATATATATATAGTATGGTTTATGTGTCTCTTTATTGACCATGGCCTTTTTGGGACCAACTAGAGTCTCATAGCTCAGACCCAAAGCCAGTGTCTGCCTATGATGAAATATGATCTTATAAATCCAATTGATTTGATATAATATAGAGATATCTGTCGGTTTGTTTTTGAATGAGGTGCTAATTTTTCTTGTGAATTTTAATTTTAATCGATTACATCTTGAAATTTATCAAATTTTCTCTTGAATTTTCACTTTAGACAATTACACTTTTAAAATTTTATAAATAGCTAATTCCTCTCCTTGCATTATATTTTAAAACTTTCATCAATCTAATTTTTCATTCTTTCTGTCTTGTCATCCGTTGTCCGCGTGATCAAAGTGGATAAGAAATTGGATGAATTTTTTTAAAATCTAGCATCATGAGGGAAATTAGATATTTATAAAAGTTCAGAGGGGTAATTGGCTAAAATTAAAGTTTGAGGAGAAAATTAACTAATTATAAAAGTTAAGGAAGGTAATCAACTAAAATTAAAGTTTAGGAAGAAAATTTACAGATGTATACAAAGTTTAGGTAGCAAATTGACAAATATTCCTATAAAATATTGTTTCAAATTTGAAGTAATCATATCTAGCTTTTGTCACCTTTCTTTGATTAATCCAAAGTTTAATTTGTAGTAATGCTTGCAACATTTTATATTTACGAAATCTTATTTTATTACAAGAGGAGGCCACTGGGAACAAAAAACAAAACCTAATTAATAATTAAAACTTAAGTTTTGTGGATAACTGGTGCTGGAAGTCGGGAGCTTATGATCATCATTTGTGCATCCAAATGAACAATGTAGGGTAGTTCTTGGTAATGCAAGCTTGAGTGGTACCACGTGATTCATACGAGTCATGAGAAACAGAAAATTTTATGGAATTGGAATAATCTTTCCAACAATACTTGGTTATTTAAAGAATGAGTAGGAGTTCCTACTCAAAATTGTTCTCGTGTTTATAATATTAAGAAACGTTCATATATAAATCACTATAAAGATCAAATCTGCAAAAAAATCAATTAAAGTTAAAGTCATTTAGTTACCAAACTATATATAAACAAATAAACGAAAGTCATTTAGTTATCAGTGTGATTCATAATACAAACGGTTCTGATTAGAAGTACAAAACTCTATGATTAAATATTAAGAGCTTTGAGTATGAGTTATTACACATCTTTGAGTAACTAAATATTGCTCTAATATATTTGTATTTTCATCACGTGATAAACATTTGATTAAGTTCAGTTCTGTTCCAAAAAAACTGGTAATTGGTTATACAGTTCATATCAACACATTATTATCCAAGTGAGACTCAACACACTTGTACATACAACGCGCAGTATCGTAACACACAGCTTTCGATTGGAAGGTCACAAACTAGATTATAAAAAAATTGTGTGTTGGTGTGATTATATCACTTGAATAGAAAACATGCATACGTATTTGAAAAGATGGAAGAAATGTCATAAACCTTGAAAGGCTTCTAAGAGCATTTCCACCCATTTTGGTAGATTCGCGCTAGAGGGGGTTGGGAGGAGTAATTTGCACGAATGGTGAACTGCTTCTTAACACTTCCCACCTATTATGAATAGTGAACTGCCTTAACACTTACTGTTCCATTTGATTATTTTACTTTTCATGTATGATTCAATTATTCAATAGACGAGATTAATTTAGAATAGGATGCTATAGTTACGTTACATGTGCACATTTTATTTTCAAAATTTTCTATTTTTAACGATTTTTGTTAATTTTTATTTACAAAAAAATAAAGGTCATTGGATTGAAGTTACCGTTCAAATCTGAAGGCCAAAAAAGTGTCACGTGGCAATTAATGTTTCATTCTAGCTTTGACCTGGTCCCATGCGACATGTTCACATGAATGACATCATCCTGCCATGGCCGGGCGTGGGGCTAGAATTGCAATGGCTCCATCCATGGCTGCATATTTTCAAGACTCACAATAATTGGTGGAGGGTGTTCTGGAGTGTTTTGGCACCTTGCCATGTTATCAAAGCAAAGTTAGGCCATATGTGAAACTCTGCGGCCACAAATGGTTTACGTCACTCAATTATTCACGTGGTTAACTTCAATATTGTAACTGTGAGGACTTGTCCCTACTTTTCACTGGAATTTCTTTTCCGTTGGTGTGTTTTGACGATTTTACCCTTTTTGGACAAAAGTGGAATCTGACGTGGACTTGGTTTTCGACTTTCAGTTTCATTTTCCTGGTTTTGTACTTAATTAGTACTCGTTGCTACGAATGCGCGAGCGTGTGTTAGACTCAAATCGGATCTGTAACGAAAAAGTTACGCTCTGTTAAAGTAAGTTAATTACGAGTATTTTTATACACGCGCATACAAAAATATCAGTGCTTGAAACACTGTAGGGAGGCAGATTTTGTACATTAAAAATTGTACAAAATCCACCAATCCCTTCCTTAATTGGTGGATCCGGTTCCCTTCACCAATCAAATCCCTCCAATCCGTCTCCACCACTCACATCTCTTCCCTCACCAATCAGACAACAACTTTCACTCTCTCTTCTCTCTCTGCAAACCACCCTCAAACCTCATCAACATGACCTTAAAACCATACCTTCGAACTCGTCTCACCACCACGAACACAACGATACCCTTGGATTGTGGTTTGATCGAGTTTTGGACATCGAACTCAGAAGGTCCGACTCGGCTCAGTTTTCCCCGACAAGTTACGAGCGAGTTACAAGTTTTTAGGAAGTTTAAAGGCTTCCACTCAACTCCCTGAGGTCTTTAGTGAAGGTTTGAAGGAGACACAGCCTTGAAACACAAGGTTTCGAGAAGTCGGAGTTTCGACCGTACCTTTCGAGCCATTTTTAGGCCACCTCCATCCACTTTTTCGACCTCCAAAAGGTACATTCGTGTTCTTCTCGTCATAAGCTTCATTTCCATATAAATTTTGTGAAAAAATGGTTGAGAAATGAAGAAAATATGAAGGTTTGAAATTTCACCCAGAAATCGACGAAAATTTCCAGATTCCAGCGAGTTCAGACGGCGACGGCCAGCAAGGACCATCGGAGAAGATGACGGAATATTCCATCAAAGTTGACGGAATGTTCCATCAAAGTTGACGGAATATTCTAACAGTGTCATGTAACGCCGTTAAACTCTGTTAGTTATTTAACGGAATATTCCTGACGGATGTCAGGGCATTGCCTGCGCGTATGGCCATGCCTTAGCAGGCGTGTGAAGGCGCGTTCGGCCTTCGATTGATCTTCTGTCAAATTGTGTAGGTCCATGACGTCGACTAGATCGATTTCATATATTCAAACCCTATGTTTAAGCAATCTAAGGAGGTCCGTGACGTCGAGTAGATGTATTTCATATATTCAAACCCTATGTTTAAGCAATCATACGGAAAGCGTAGGTAAGTTACTTTGTTGACTAGAATTATTGAATTGTTATGGCATGATTATATTTATGTTATATGCTCATCATTGCTGCACCCCGGTGTTAGTACTCGCCCCAAGGCCAGGGCCAGTCCTTCACGTGTATGTTCACATACACACCGTTCGCTCACCTTAGATCCAAGTAGGTGCCAATCCTGTCGTATAGATTGCACTTGGCAATTCCGACTCGTATGTGGCTTTGGCGCCAGCCTTCACGTGATTGTAGTACTAGAGCGCATTGATTACACCCAGTCCTGTTTGTTTTAGAAATTATTTGTACAAACTCGTGTGTCAACATAGGTTGATGAGCATTCATTATGATGTGTGTACTATTTCGAGATTATGTGATTGGGGTCACCTTGTGCTTACCTTGATAGCTGTACTTTATTGATTTTCTTGAGACTTTGCAGGCTACGGTAAGTATTTTCTTATTATACGTAATACGTATATTTTTGGAAACTATACTTGGTTTTACGGCGAGAGGTTATAATGTTTTTTAAAAGGTTTTTACAAAACGTTATTTTTTGACCCACTCAACTTTGTTTTTCGCCCCTTCAGGTTTAGTAGCTGTGCTTACGTGTAAACGAAGATTCTGGCAAATCTCAGGATATGGTTATCTTCAGTGGTATAACCCTCATCCTATTTCCTATATTGTCTTATGCTCTGACATCACGTGTGAAACGGGTTCAATCCCGCTCACCCACACTCTTTTGTTAGGCACTTTTAGGTTTAAATTTGTTCACATCTTTTTTTCAACTACACTATACTTTATGGCTTCGTCACCTTCCAGGTGTCAGCCAGCACAACTCGATTCGGAGTCCAAGTGGACATTCTGGGTCGGGGTGTGTCAGTAACACATGACGGGACGGTGTATGTTAAGAAAATGGATTATCTAACATATCATTTTAATAGGTTTATTGTATGCTTGTTGCCTTTTCTTTGTCAAATTTTACCTACCAAATTGACATTTAACATTACCCTTTTACTCCTAATACGTGTTTCTGGTGCTAATGAGAAGGTTTGGGATTTGACTTTTAAGGTTGTAGGTAGATACATAAACTCTAATTTCAAAAAAATTTATATGATGATGTATCAAAGTCTGATAACAAATAACTTGTTAGCTTACCCTAAAATTAATTCAAACACTTAATTTCTTGCTTATGTGTTACATCATTGTGCTACAAATTTAACGACCACGTCACCAAAATGCATTTTAGAGGTTTCCCACCTTTCTTTTTCATTTTTCAAAAAATAAATAATATCAATCATAAACTTGATGACATTTAGTATTCATACCATCCACCTTCAAATGCATCAAAATTCTTCTGCGGTTAAAATTCTAGCAAATTTTTGACGTTCTCACTACACCTAGATTTAGATGTATTCTTTAAAATCTTAATCGACCACCCGTCGATTTGGATGTAGCCTTTAAAGTTCTCTTAAATCCCAATTTGACTATACCACAATTCAGTCTTTTAAAATCCTCTTTTTATATTGTAATTGATTACACTCGGATTTTAAAACCTATTAAAATTCTATCAAATCCTAATTTGACTACACCCCTCTAAATTGCATATTAAAATAGGATAATGCTAGGGAGACCAGATTTTGAAACCAAATTTGTAAATCAATTGACGCGTCACTAATAAACAATAAACATATTAATTAACATTTAAGTAATAATATAATCGTCAACGACCACAACAATGCCCATTAAAATTCCCAACCTGCCCAACACCTAAAGATTGTGAGAAGTGAAGTCGCCGTCCTGCTGTAAAGTCTCAACCATATTCTTGTATTATTGGGTGTAGGAATTTACGAAAGAACAATTTACAATCTTCAACTTCAAGTTTGAGGTAATTTTTAAAATTAGTCACGAGAATTTAATTTTTTTTCAAATTGTATCATGAGATTTTGAAATTGTATTAACTAATCAATTTTGTTTATTTGAAGGTCTAGTCCTATAAACTTATGGCGTGCAATACGAAAGCATCTACTAGGAGATGTCAAAAAATAAATACTAAATGTTAATTTGATGGTTGGCGTGATAATGTTAGATTTTCTCTTCCCTAGTTCATTTCTTTTTTTGTTATAAATGATATTTGTAAGACCTATTTTTTTAAAAAAAAATCAACTAAAATAAATTTTCAAGATCTATGATTAGTTCGATAATGAGACCCATCAATAAATAATTAAAAAATAGGCTTAATTTTAGCTATGCCCCCTGTAACCCGATTTTAATTTCACTTTTGCTCTCTGTAACTTAAAAGTCACCACTTTACTCCTTAAAACTCAAAGTTTGCTATATTTTGCTCTTAGAACTCGATTTTGATATCATTTTTCTCCTAAAACTTGAAAGTCGTCTTTATAAAACTTAAAATTCGCTACATATTGTCTTAGATCTAGTAATTTATTATGTGGGTTTATTGGATGAGCCAGGCTAATCATATATATATATATATATATATATATATATATATATATATTTTTTTTTTTTTTTAATTTTATCTTTTCAATTTCTTTTAGACTTAATGTTATGTTATTGTTGAATGTTAACACATAATGAAGATTCATAATCAAATTTATTGCACATGTGACATAGTCTTATTGGGTGTTGAGTCCCACATATGTTTCAGGAGACGACCTATAAGTTTCAGACAGAAGAAGAGTCCACAAGTTAAAGTGGCATGAATTTTGAGTTTCAGAAAGTAGAGTGATGACTTTTAAGTTAATGAGGCAAACTGAGATCAAAATGAAGTTTCAAGGAGCGTAACTAAAAATAAGCCTAAAAAATAATTGTCAGCACCTTTTCTCATATGTCATACTTGGCAGTAAAAAAAAATCATATGTCAATCTACATAGGATTGACACATCGGTTGAAGTCTTTTCTTACTTTTAAATTTGATTGCATAATATTCCACTTACATCGTCTGGAAGACTTTTCTAAATCAAAACTCAAGTCCTTGAAGCCAAAATTCACGGATACATTAAAAATTAGGGCTAGAGAGACGCCGTTTGGCCAAAGCCTACATAAGTAACCAAATAGGAAGTGTGCCGACAAAGATGTCGGGCCCCTAAAGGGGGTGGTTTGTAAGATCCCACATCGCCCAGGGGTATGGATCCTGTAAGCCTTATATGTATACTCTCATCTCTACCTAGCACGAGGTCTTTTGGGAGCTCATTGGCTTCGGATTCCATCGAAACTCCGAAGTTAAGCGAGTTCGCGCGAGAGCAATCTCATGATGGGTGACCCACTGGGAAGTTCTCGTGTGAGTTCCCAAAAACAAAACCGTGAGGGCGTGGTTGGGGCCCAAAGCGGACAATATCGTGATACGGCGGAGTCGAGCCCGGTATGTGGTGGGGGCCCGGGCCAGGATGTGACAATTTGGTATCAGAGCCAATCCCTGGTCGGAAGTGTGCTGATGAGGATGTCGAGTCCCTAAGGGGGGTGGATTGTACGATCCCACATTGCCCAGAGGTGTGGATCTTGTAAGCCTTATATGTATACTCCCATCTCTACCTAGCACGAGGCCTTTTGGGAGCTCATTGGCTTCGGATTCCATCGGAACTTCGAAGTTAAGCGAGTTCGCGTGAGAGCAATCCCATGATGGATGACCCATTGGGAAGTTATCGTGTGAGTTCCCAAAAACAAAACCGTGAGGACGTGGTCGGGGCCCAAAGCGGACAATATCGTGCTACGGCGGAGTCGAGTCCGGGATGTGGTGGGGGCCCGGGCCGGGATGTGACAAAAGTGATGACTTTTAAGTTAATGAGGCTAATTGAGATTAAAATGAAGTTTCAAAGAGCGTAGCTAAAAATAAGCCTAAAAAATAATTGTCAGCACCTTTTCTCATATGTCATACTTGGCAGTAAAAAAATCATATGTCAATTTACGTAGGATTGACACATCGGTTGAAGTCTTTTCTTACTTTTAAATTTGATTGCATAGTATTCCACTTAAAATTTAATATGGTCCGGAAGACTTTTGACGTATGAATTACACTTACACAATTTGAAAAAGGATTGTACGAAATTGTAGTTATCGGTGATATAGAGCTTCAATTTAGGAAAAGAAAAAACTCTGTATTGTGTTTTTATTTATTCATGTAGTGCAAATGTGCCTTACATGTGTGTTAAAATAAACGAGTCCCACAATCGTCACATTATCAAACTAATGAAGAACTAAAAAATTGATACTTTGTAATTAGTTTTTGAATATCACTCGAAAACTTAAACAGTGTAAGGTAAAGTTGGCCCTTTAACTAACCAACTAGTAGTCAGTGCAACTTGGCATTTAACTTTTTACAGTCTCAATCTCTCTCTCTAACTCTGTAGTTGAAAAGAAACACTATTGTAATTTTCTCACCAGTTTTTTCTTGGCAGCCAAACAGTAATTGAAACAGAAAACGAGAGTCACAGTTACCCAAGTCTGACGTGTGTTGTTTAGGATAGAGTTGAATGGCAGCTACCACTGGCTAGGTCTAACCTAGGCGGCCATTTTGCTTTGCATGCCTAAAAAGCATATACGAAAGAAATTAAAAATAAATTGTTATTTGTTTCAAGATAGTGTACGGAGATTTCGTCTGGCGCTGGAGATCTACGCTATTCTCTGTTTTTTGTGGGGATTGTTACGTTCGGACCAATAAAAGAAGTTTATTACCAATTGTACCATAAAATATAAGAATTTTGTTATAAATCGTACTCTTCTTCTCAGACTTCTCTCATTGTGTTGGGGGTATTTCAGACAAAGTAACAGGCCCGGCTGACATATTTAATTTTATTACTTAAATATTAAAGGGAAACTCTTACAGTGTATGTATATGGATATTGGAAGGTTGATGAAATAGAAGTATACGTAAGTACGTACTCTTGAGTTTAATTTGTGATGATTCTTTCATTTTAACAAGAATATTTTGATTCTTGCCTTTTAATGAGAGAGAGGGAGAATATGAATTCAATTTCATTTCTCAAGGATTAAGAATTGTTGCGAGTTATATGTGTAAACATTAGTTGAGTGTGAATAATATTTTTTTGTCTTACATCAACATTGTATATGTAATACCAATTGGAACTCTCATATGCATTTCATTTTGGAGTTTAATGAATATAAAAAAAGTTCTCCAAATATTGTTTTATATATTTTTGGTATTTATCATGTTTAGTTCAATTTGACATAAAAGCATTTGCTTTTCGTGACCTGTGTGCTTTAATTTTTTGTGCCCACTTTTTTCTTAGTACTGTGACCTAAGTGTTTAGTTAGGGTTTGTGTTTTAGTGATTTCCTTTAGTAAAAAAAATAAAAAATTGAATATTTGAATAGTGCTGGTTAAACAGTGTACGCCAGTGTCGGTGATTATGCTACAATACCGTGAACAGTGATTTGCCATAGTGTGTATAAGTGAACAATGATTCTAGTACAATGTCAATAGTATTATTGGTAAATTGTCTCATTTCAGCTGCATCCTTTGTGCCTTAAATGTTTGTGTGTTGGCTAAATGGAAAGAAATGGATAATTGATACTGAAGCCACTGATCATGTGACTGGTGACCCTAGAGTGTTTGATAAGTTACGTGATTATGTTTGTGATGTGTATATTACTATTGCAAATGGAGCACCTTCACTTATGAAGGGTAAAGGCATTATCTCTCTTACTTTGACCTCATCAGCGGTCAATGCTCTTCTTGTTCCCGATGTTAAGTGCAAATCTTTTGTCGGTGGGAAAAATACTTGATACATAATATTGTTCTGCTCACTTATATCCCACGTATTGTTATTTCAAGACCTTAAAACTCAAAAAAAAAAAATAGTTGTGGTAAAAGAATTAGGAGTTTGTACATCTTGAATGTAGAGGATATAGTTGTTTAAGGTTTAAGTAACCATTAAGTTCTAAGTGCCAAAGTGGATAACAAACATCAAATTTGGTTGTGGCATCGACGTTTGGAAAATCCGTCATTCAGTTATCTGAAGCATCTATTTCCTTCTTTGTTTCACACTTGTAATGATTTAGAGTTCAAGTGAACCTATTTCATGGCTAAGAGTTATCGTGCTTCCTTTCCAGTAAGTGATTCTAAAGCTACTTTGTCAATTGATTTGGTACATTTTGATGTCCCTTCTCTTCTTCAAGGATTTTGTGAAATAGTGTCTACTTAGTTTCACATTGAAGTTAAAATCTTGACGTCTGATAATGGAAGAGAGTATGTGAATAACACTTTAGCATGCTTCTTTCGTGACCAGGGTGTTATTCATCAGACGACTACTCCGTTCAAATCCTAACAAAATGGTGTGTCAAAATCGAAGAATCGTCAATAATAGAGGTTGCTCACTCATTAATGTTGGTCAAGTGTATTCCTAATCATTTGTCGGGTCATGCTATTTTGGTTGCTGTGTATTTGATCAATTGTCTTTCAAGTCGGGTTTTGGATTTTCAGACGCTGCTTGGTGTGCTAAAAACCATGTCTATCTTGTCTTTGTATTCAAACTTTCACCTAAGTGTTTGGGTGTATGGTGTATGTGTATTTCTTCTCTCATCAGCGAAGTAAAGTTGACATGTGTGCTCTCCAGTGTATGTTTATTTGGTACGCAAATACTCAAAAAGGCAATAAATGTTATCATCCTCTGACTTAGAAAACTTATACTACCATAAATGTTACCTTCCATAAGGTGGTTTTGCATTTTGTGAAGCCCTATTCCAGCTACCCACTTCAAGAGGAGAGGCGAAGTGAAGTGCATAGTAGAACAGATGGTGTGGATGATTTATTATAAGGTGAATTGGGGATGGAACATGTTCTGCTACATGATATTGACCAGTCGACCATAGATAGCGACCCGTCGACAGTCGTTCTCGAGGCTCTGTGTGTTGACAACCTCTCAGATGTATAGAACGATCGGTTGCCCATGTGTAATACCACACATTTAGAGCTTCTGTCTGTTGATGAGTGGTCTACTGTTGTTGGTTTGTCTGATGAGTTGCTGATGGTGACAAGTATGAGGTAAATTTTGATGGTTTCCATTCATCTACTTATCAGTTGTTTCCACAAGCTAATCATGGAAAACCTAAAGTACAATATTAGCCTAATATGCACGCCAAAGAAAGTATCATGTCAACAATTATGCGTCTACTCAACGTTTGCCCAAACCATATGTATCCTACATACGTTAGCTATCCAGTGTATTTGTTCCAACAAAATTGCAAGATTCTTTGTCTCACCCTAAATGGGTTAATGTCATGGATGTTAAGATGGAAGCTCTATAAAAAAAAAGGGAAAATTTGAAATAAGTCCAATTTTCTAGCCCATCTTTTGAAATAGGTCCAATTTTTAGTGACTTTTGACTTTTGAAATAGGTCCAATTTTTAGTTACTTTGGACCCATATCAAAATACCCCAAAAAAAAATTCCACTTGAGATTTGAAACCTTTGTCAAAAGGGAAAAATGTTGTTGGATGTAGATGGGTGATCACTATCAACCACAAAGCAGATGGTGACAAACATGGTAAATTTTGGTGGTTTGCATTCATCTACTTATCAATTGCCTCCACGAGCTAATTATGGAAAATATAGAGTACAATACAAGACTGATATGCAGGCCAAAGCCAAGTATCCTATCAACAATTATGTGTTTTGCCCATCGTCTGTCCTAACCATATGCATCATACATGTCACGCCCTAGACCCGGAGTCAGCGAAAAAATATGACTTTAGGCCCGGCATCCAAGTAAAAATAAAAATAAATACGAAAAACGAACTTCTCTTATACAAGTAGCTCCAAAATCCTTACGGGTGTACAAAAAAAATTAAAAACTTAAATCTTTCGTCTCTACCACAACCTCAGCTCTTCTACCCTCCGTTTATCTTGTACTAAACCTGCAAGGTCTAAAATGTATAGGGTGAGCAAAACTACAACTCAGTAAGGACATAAGTCTTATGAAGGATACTTGTCTTGGCTAAAGTAAGTGTCATACAACACGTAATCAATTATAACATGTTATCATTAATCACAATTTAATTAAATGATGAACCATGAAATGCAATTTAACTTCAATTACCCTAACCCGTTAATTTATATAATAAAACACGCGGACCTACATGTCCTATACCATGCATTTTACCACTGTAACGGTGGTCTGAATGTTGTATAATATAAACTAACCCCTGTAACTCAATCATCCCAAATACCCCTTTTTGTTGGTCGTCTTGTCCTTCTCTCGGTCGCCAGAGTCCCGACTACTTTGTACCATTCCTATAATTTCACTTTTGCCACCTTTGCTGGTCCATACGAGAGTCAAACTCAACCACACAAAAGATACTTCCATTTCCATATCTCAATCTCGAATGACCAATAAAATCCTTCCATTCCAGTATGCAATGACATATGCATATATTCAACATTATCACCATTAGTAACATGAATATCATATTCCAAAATACACAATTATATCAATTATAGAGATAGTTTTTTTTTGTCAAAGCTTAAACAAGTATAACACATATTTCACAAAGCTTAAATATTACATCTGTTCCAAAAAAATATTACATCAATTATACACAATTATATCAATTATATCAATTATAGAGATAGTTCAAGTATAACACATATTTCACAAAGCTTAAACAATAACTAAGCTCCACATACTTGAGCAAGCTCCTTGATCACTCCTAATGCCATATATTTTTTCCACTCTATTTTCTTTTCTGATCTCTCTCTCTCTAAACATATATAATATATACACACACGTACATACATATAATACATATACACACCACCTCTACATAATAACACTTGCATGCATACCATGCATTTATCAGACAATTCATGTTTGAAACCAAAGATAGGAAAGTCCTATTTATAATAGGATATGCAAAACTTGAAGGCTAAGTAAAAATATTATTAATTTAATATACACGGATAAACTATAAGGACTTGATAACTATCCTATTGAGAGGTGTCAATTGCATGGCAATATAGAGCACACGTCCACAAGGTAGCTTCACATAGTCAGCATATATACGTGCCCTCTAAGCACATAATCCTTCTTTCCTATAGCAATTTGGATTGGTAAAAATGATAGCTAACCAAGTAGACATAAATAGGATGAATGGTAATTTACCTCAGCTAAGAGTTGGATAGGGATAAAATCACTGTAGTAACCTAACATAAACTCTAAAAATATGGGATCTCACAATACATATGTCAGTTATCTAGTACATCTGTTCCAAAAAAATTGGAAGATGCTTTGCTTGACCCTACATGGGTTAATGCTAGACTTGACAATTTTTTGCAAGACCCGTTAACCCGACACAGAACAACACGAAAATAATAGATTTTTGGTCAACACGTTAACTAATTGACTCGTTGTCAAGTTATCCGTTGATGACGGGTTTTTAACAAGTCTACCCCTGGGTAACCTGTTTCAACCCGTTAAGAAAAAGGTTAGTTTGGTGATTTTAAACTACTAAAAAAACCTTATTGCAACAATAATACGATTTAATTTCACATAAGTGCAATTAAGTCCTTACCTTTGGTTAACGGCGGTCAACAACGATCAATGGACATGGGTGGTCAACTTTGACCGCTCATTAATGTAATTTGATTTTTCCTACAAAATACAAAAGCACATTAAAAAAAATCATAATAATTAATTTACAAATGTGAAAAATGTGAAAAACTATTCAAAAACTCGTGATTGCATCTCTACACTTTGACGATGGGTACAACCTCATTTTGATTTTTAAAACCCTCTTAACCCTCGTGAACAGTTTTTTAGATGGAGTTAAAAAATGTGTAATAATTCATTTTAAAATGCGAAAAATTTGAAAAAAGAATTTGAAAAACAATGTGTAATAATGCATTCCACTTGTGATATGGAACTTTTGCCAAAAGGGAAGAAAAATGTTGGATGTAGATGAATGTTCAGTATCAAGCACAAAATAGATGATTCTATTGACCGGTAAAAAGGTAGATTAGTTCTTAGGGTTATACCCGAATCTATGGTGTGGACTATCAGGAGAGTTTTGCTCATGTTGCCAAAATTAATATCGTGCGTGTCCTTAGCACCAAACCAGGATTGGTCCCTAAGGTAGTTTGATGGCAAGAATATTTTCCTCCATGGTGATCTCAAGAAGAAAGTTTAATATGGATCTCCCACCAGGTAGCAGAATATCTTTTGAAAAAGGTGTTATGTGCAGATTGCGAAAGGCTTTATATGGTTTGAAACAATCTTCTAGAGCGTGGTTTGAAAGGTTTACAAGTTCAATGATGAAGTTTTGGCATTTCAAGAGTCATTCAAATCATACTTTGTTTTTTAAGCGACGAAATGTAAGCTAACTGCTTGATTGTTTATGTTGATGACTTGATAGTGAATGATGACGATAAGGAGTACGTCTTCAAAAGTACCTAGCTACTAAATCTGAGATAAAGAAATTGGTGAATTGTAGTATTGTTTTGAAATCGAGGTTGCACAATCCAATCATGGTATTTTTCTATCTCAACGATAGTATGTTCTTGATTTGTTAACTAAAACTAGTATGTTGGATTGCAGACATGTTGATACTTTAACAGACCGTCATTTGAGCCTCTTTTCGAATCAAGTTCCTATGCATAAGGAACAATCTCAGAGGCTTATGGGGAGATTAATTTATTTGTCACACTCATCCTGAAGTTACTTATGCAGTTAGTGTGGCAAGCCAATTTATGCACACCCTAGTGAAGCTCCTATGGATGCAGTAATCCATATTTTGAGGTATTTGAAGATGACTCTTGATAGAAGCTTAGTTTTCTGCAAGAATGGGTGGGTTCTATCACTGAACAATGGTCTACATCTGAACACTTTACTTTTGTGGGTGGTAATTTGGTTACTTAGAGAAGCAAGAAATAGAAAGTGGTTTCTTGATCAAGTGGAAAAGCTGAGTTTGTGGTATGTCCCATGGTGTATGTGAGTTGTTGTGATTGAAGAAATTGTTGAAGGATCTTGTGTTTGAACTCAAGGGTGCTATAAAACTCCATTGTGATAACAAGGTTGCTATTGAGATTGCTCATAATATAGTGTAACATGATCATACAAAACATCTGGAGATTGATCGGCATTTCATCATGGAAAAATTAGATCTAGAATTATTGCTTTTCTGTTTATAGGATCTGAAGATCAACTCACTGACGTGCTTACTAAGCCTGTGTCTAGTATTGTGTTTTCCAACTTGCGTGATTAGCTGGGCGTTCGTGACATCTTTGCTCTAACTTGAGGGGGAGTGTTGCGAGTTATATGTGTAAATATTAGTTAAGTGTAAATAGTAGTTTTTTGCCGCACATTGACGAAGTGCATATGTAATACTAATTGTAACTTCTATCTATACTTCACTTTGGAGATTAATGAATGTGCAAGAAATTCCTCAATTGTTAATTTTTATATTTTTGGTATTTACCATGTTCAATTCAACTGAAATAGCATTTTGAAATAGATGATTATCATTTAGTTTCCTTTATATTTGTTTTCATATATGCCGTTGGAGCAAATTCCTGCCGCGATTGATTTGACAAAAACCTACTCGCACAAAGAAAATAGAAAAAAACTAAGTTAGACTAACACCGATCTGGTGCTAACCAAAGGGCCTTCAATGTCTATGTCGGGAAGACTATAAGAGTGTGGCGAGAGTTCTTGATTACCAGAATAAAGTGGATGGCTTTGACTATTTATAGAGAACTGAGGAGTTAACCTTAGCATCTAGGTCCAGGTTCGTTGAACCTATAAGTAGAGTGTTACATAGTCTGCACCCCAATGGAGAAATATTCCTCTAAGATTTTTGAAATATGTTTCGGAGAATCTTGCCATGCTAAGCCTCTAGGCACGCTCATTACATACCAAGGTAATCTGTGTAGGATGCGTGGAGATCAACTTGAACCATTTGCAAAGAATGGCCGGAGGGAATGTTGATTGTGGGATTCTAGGGCCTTCGTAAAGAATGTGGCTTGATAGTCTGTTAGAGTTTGATTAACGGTCAACGTATTCCTTCAAAAGTATAGTTGTTATATTTGATAAATTATACACATGGCGTGGTCCCATTAATTGGGATATTCTATGTTCCCATATATACAGACTCATTCGTTCAAGTAATGTCAAGATACATTAAACCTTTTTTAGTAAGATGAGACAAGTTAAGTATGATAATTCAAATTACGGCATTATAAATTTAATACAACATACAAAACTTACTGTACAAATACCAACTTCACAAGGTTACACATTTGTCATATATATAGTATCCTTCATGCATGTTCGTGATCTCCCGGATGGAAACCACTTCTAGTCTCTAGATAATTATACAAGGCGATCACAGATCCCTAAAAATGATAGCTTTCAGAAGCTTGATGCTTATTCTTAACTTGCGCGATTAACGCATCAAATGAACTATTACAAGAAAGAAGACAAATTCAACTGAAGACTCTAGAAATCGTTACAAGACAGCTCAACCGGGAAATAGTATATCAACCCTAGTTGAGAGATACAATCATGATTTTGAAGGGTCTCCAAGTCTAAATATAAAACAAAACCATATATACCAAGGCAAGACATGAGAAGAATTCTTGATTTGCAAGCAAGAAGTACTAGATGATATGATTGATAAGTCATGAACGCCGGCCGCACCAGAAATGCTAGTACAAGTTTTGGTAGTCAACATTTTTTTTTTGGGTAATGTTTAGGTAGTCTTCTTGTACGTGAGCAACAGTAAATATAAGAGTCAGCATTACATTCGTTCATTTACCCTAATAATTTCCTTTCTCTGCTATTCCTATTCAGCCTATTCTACCATTCACTAAGCAAAAACTAACCTTCTCTGTTTTTCGAAACAAACTATATTATCTGTTTAAACAGCAGGTTAACCCAGTTTCAGTTTACCTCCGAGCAACTGGGAGCCGAGAGTTATTATAATAACAGCGAAATTAGTTTCAGTTTGAACATTGAACTCCGAACGTATCCTTTACATAATTTCACGACATATTTTTTTGTTTAGACACCCAGCTATGTCTCTCGATCGACTACCATAATAATATATAATAAGCAAATTAAATTTAAAACATAAAGATATATAATAACAGTGAGCCCCTAACACTTAGTGTCCTCTAATTCTTAATTTGGAAAATGGTGGATGGGTGCGGCCACATGTCGGGGAAAGGCAACAGTCATTACCCAAACATGAGGATGAGGCCTGTTTGCGGGGAGACAAACTCCATCTCCCTCCCTCCCACTCGATCTCCATAATTAAATACTTTTCGTGCTGTAATTATTCTTTCATCCACCCAACGAAGATTTATGGCATCATTATCAAAGAGATCGAAAAGCAAGTTGACCCTTTCATTATGCTGTCTAATTAGCTAGGGTTTGGTTTTCCAGGCGTTTTATAATCCATGTAGGGTGGCTTTGGTTGGACACACACAGTTATTCAATCTCCTCCTACTTCCTACTTGGTATAGTTTGGCGACATTATTTAGATGTGGATACATATTTAGCAAAATAATTGTCTAGAAGTAGTTTTACAAAAAATAAGTATAATCGGAGATAGTTAAGTTATTCAAATTCATTAGATAAATCAACGGTGTAGGTACCAAGTAACATATTAATGAGAAACTGTCCATTTATTTGAAGCATTTGGATGACTAAAAGATCTATGTTTTGAATGATTTTTTGTAGAGATGTATTATTCATATTTTAGTCCACACAATTGGCCACCTTAATAAGCTTGTATTAAACTCGTCATCTATAAAAGTTGAACTTAGCATCTCCAATCATGCTTTCTATTTTTTAGTTAAATTTTAGCTAAAAAGGCTAGAAAGCTATAATAGGAGCTCCCTAAAAAAATTCTACTTTAATCATACTCTCTAACTTAGGGAGTCATAATAAATATGAACCAATACAAATAGAGTATTTATTAAAAAAATAGTAATTAATACTAAGAGCTCATTTTTCGCTCCCTAAATTTAGTTAGTATCTCATTCAAGTAGCCCATTACAAGTGAATTGAAATACGAATAGATGACAGTTATAGAGACTTAAAATGAATTCAAACTGAAGGTTGCAAGCATTATGGATGCATGCATGGCTTAATGAGATTGAGAGTATACTAAAAGAGAGAGAGACGTGTAGATCTCAAAGTGATATAATAATAAGGTCACACTCACGTACACCAGCAATATTCATTCACGACGTGCTTTGCACCCTTCGTTTTGCGATGTCAATAATTAAATTAAGCAAAAAACGTGATTAGCACAGCCTGATAACAATAATTAGTTAGAATACTGGTTGGGAGAATTGAGAAGCTTATCCTACGAATTACAAACCTAACACTCCAAATACATATGGTAATGAGAGTGTGTATGTGTGGCCTCTCAAGTCTTATAATTAATTAAAAGTGGTGAAGTTTGGTACGAGTTTGAAATGATATTAAGTGGTGCTTAAATGTGGTGAAGGAGAGGTCCATTTCATTCCCAACATTAGGTTCCTCTTCTGGGGGACACTTTCTATTTCCATATTTCATTTTCTTTCTTTTTCCTTACTTATTTTTCATCTTGTTTTATTTGTCATTCCCTATAATATTATTTACGTTATCATATTCATGATTAAAAATATCCTGAGACATCCAGTACATATAATTTGTCTAACTGCGGCTTACTTGTTCATTCAGTTTTCCTACCTAAGCACTAGCCTTTTCATTATTTTGACGTGGATAATGCGAGGTAGATCAAATTTTTAAATCAAATTTGCAAACCAAAATATGTGTTACCAAAAGGAAATAAGCACAGTAGCTAACACTTAAGTAATAATTCAATCATTAACAACCACATCATTTGGTTTATAAAATTTAGTTTCTCTAGCATTACCCTTTAGAAGAAATGAAAATATTGTTTGGTTCTATTCGCTGCATGTCATAATTTGTTTTTCGTTCAGATATAAATTTAGCTAAGTTGGCTATAAATAGTGCGCTTCACTGCTTATACCCGAGCTTAAAATCCTCTTTTCGTGAATTAAATAAATCTAATATAATTATTTTATCGTTTGTAAAAAAGAAAACATTAACCATCTGAATAATATGAGGTGTCATCGAATTCCGGGAAAAGACATTCATCCGTAGAATATGTTGATGTTAAGGACAAATAGCAGCAGACAATGAAAGAGCGTGCGAAGAGGTTAAATGTTTGTGGTGGTTTTGTTTTTTGGTCTAATTTTTTTGTGGTTGATACATGAATTTTGTGCTTTGTTGCTGTTCAATTTTATGGGACCTCATCCATGTCCAAGTCACAGTTACTGTCACATATATGAGCTAGGGTGGGATGTCTTTATAAAACTACCCTTATGGGCTTCTCCATATTATTTTGTCCCGCATTTGGCATATATCTAATTGCATTCTCCATCTGCAGCCACAATTTGCAGATGTGGACCATGAGTTTGTAGGGTTAGGGGTATACTTGAAGGTGAAGGAAGTTGAAGGTCTATGTAAAATTAATTAGCTATATGGAATGGTTTCTCAACTTCTAAGCATGTGTAAGGTTTTTGAATTTTCTAATGTGAAGTTTGCACTCTCAACATATTATATCACGTGTGACATTATTAACGTAAAGACAACACATATAGGTGATGTGGAACACATGAACCATCTGTCTCAACACATAAGTTACATACTTTGTTACCGTAAAATAATTTGAGATTCTATTATAAAACAAATTAGCAATATGATGAATAATACTAGTCCAACTTGTTATAAGTTCATACAAAATCTCTTAAGTGTAGGGTTGAGTTATATTAGTAATATTCAGGTGCCCACTAATTTCCTACCATGGTGAAGGCTTTTGTAGTTTGTTATTTGCTTACTAAAGAAAGTTAAAGGCACCAACTTTGATACAAAAATTTATACTTGCATGAAGGCACTAGTAGGAAAAACACTTTGCGCGACGTAGGTACCTTCGTCGCGCAAAGTCAAAAAAGGTCGCGCAAAAGATAGCGCGACATACCTCCGTCGCGCATTCTTCGTCACGCAAAGCCTGTGACAGAAGGGTTTGCGCGACGCTAAAGGTACCTGCGTCGCGCAAAGGGTGTTTGCGCGACGGATCCTACGTCGTGCAAAGGCGGTTTGCGCGACGCAGCCTACGTCGTGCAAAGGCGGTTTGCGCGACGCAGCCTACGTCGCGCAAAGGCGGTTTGCGCGACGTAGCCTCCGTCGTGCAAAGGTTGTTTGCGCGACATAGCTTGCGTCGCGCAAAATTATTTTTTTATTTTATTTTTTTTTTTTTTGCCAAAGACTTTTTAAATTTAATTTGTAATAAACATTGTAATTAAATTATAAACAATAATTAATAAACTAAGAAAAAGGTTTTAATTATAAAATATATGAAAATGTACTAATGCAAGATGTCTTAACAAAAAAGAAAAAAGTACAAGTCTTCTAGGTTCAATACATCATGCTACTGGGAATCAGCTAGGTTCTGGGAAGTCGAAGGTGGAGCAAGATCAGGTTCTTCCATCGAGACTTGGAGGCCGGACCTCAATAAGGACTCAAAAAGTCTACGCATCTTCTCGCCCTGGGCCCTAATGTGCTCGTTACAGGTTACAAGCTGGCCTTTTAGGGTTGTCACTTCCTCCTTCAGGGCAGTGACCTCTGCTGTGGATGATTTGGAAGAGGAGGCACCCGTCTCACGAACCCCCGCCTTCCCCATACACCGAACAGCCTTGCCATGACGACGACCCAACTTTTGATTCAGGACCTCATTCACGATCTGAATATCTACATTCTCAGGTACAATGACGTCTTCGATCGGGATCTCCGGGGGAAGCTGCGATGTTGCTTCTTGAAGAACAGTAGAGCTCTTTTCCATCATATCACCCTGTAATAATAAAGAAAAAACATATAATGTTTAATAACAAAATATAAATAATATTTGAAGGATTCATAATAATAAGAATTACATATACTTACATAAAGCTGCTGAGCGAGCTCATCGTCGGGTCGAACGTAAACGTCCTTGAACATGTCAACATGTGGGAACTTAGAACCCTCCTGAATAAAAAAAAAACATGAAGAAAATTTTATTAATCAATAATAATAAATAAATTGTATAAAATTTCAAAGTTAATATACTTTTACCTGACATCGTGACTCAAGCCTATACGAAAAAGGCATCGAACCAGAATGATGGAGAAGTGTCTTTGCCTCCCGAGCTTTCTGTCAAGCAATAGATTTCTTCTGTTAAACACACAATATACATGTTAGTGCAACTATTTGAAATAAATTAACAAAATAAGCTTAAAAAATAACCAAAACAATAATAAAATATTATTAAAATATTATGTACATACAATAAACTTTGGGTCCGTGAAATGTTTGCAGAGCCACTGCCAATCCTCTGGCCGGTCCTTCAACTCGTCCGGAACATGTAGGCTAGCAATCTCCAGATTATCCCATCGCTTAAAATACGTGTGAAAATAGTTCTTCCAATTTTTGTACCGGGTTGCTAAGTTCTCCTCTATGTAGGCCATGGCCTCGGGGGATATGTTTGTAAGATCAAAGAAGACCTACAAATATGAAAAATAATAAAATAATAGTAAGAAATTTAATAATATTTGTAAACAAAATTAAAAAAAAAATGATAAAGGGTAAAAGTTAATATACTAACCGACAGTGCGTCTCGCACCAGTTTCTTCTTTTCGTCCGGAATTAATGCCCAAGAGTCCCACTGAAAATGACAATGGTCTCGAATAATAGTACCACAACTAGTAGCGATGACGCTATGCTGCTTTGAGGTAGGCGCTCCACAATGTAGCGGGTCATATGCAATCTTGATCTTGGAATTGGTCTGACGTATAATTTCCTGTTGCTTCAGCATTCGACTAGGCCCCCTTGTGTTTTTTTTAGCTGGCAACACATTTCACAATCCAACAAATTTTCACCATCATAACTACAATAGTTTTATAATGGAAAAAAATACAATGTAGTGAGAATTAGAAAGAAAAAAAACCCACCTGGACGGGAGGCCTCACCCTCGACTCTGGATGCCGAGGAAATGTTATCAGAAGGCTCCGGCTCGCGGCAACGCCGGTGAGGCCGCCGTGCACTGAGCGGCTCAACCGACACTGATGACGTCGATGAGACGGGCTCCTGGGACGCCGTATCAGCAGCCTCAGCAAGGGGTGTTGGCTCCCCAATCATTGGAGCACTCACAGCTGGAGCAGTAGGTGCTGATAATGTGGGAGGTGCATTCGTCACACTTCGACGACGAGTGATCAAGTGCGACATCTATACATTTTTTGAACCATAAAAATATAACATTAGAAACTAAATATAACATTGCTTTGGAGTAAAAAAAATATCTACTAAAAATTAAAGTGGGCTGAAAAAAAATCTCTACTAAAAAAATCTCTACCAAACAGCAAACAGACAATACAAGTAGAAAAAGAAGAGCGAAATGGGAAATTATGTACAGCAAACATTCATTTATATATAAATGAGGTTTAGTGAACATTAGTGCAAGTCAACTATATGCTTACTTGAATAAACTATCCTCCTCGGACATATGACACAGGGTAAAGAGTTCTCTAAGATGCGGTAACGACTTTTCATACATACTATCTACATTAGGTGCCATTATATAAATTTCAAGGGATAAATAAACAAATATACTGAAAATATACCGAAATATGCACGAAATAAAAAAATGCAGCGCGAGCTAAGTGATTTTAAGGTTTCAAACACCTTCCCTGAGTTGATTACAGAATATGCTAAGCCCTCACCCAACTGGGGATTACAAAATATGCACCTTATAATAAACAATCAATTGGCATTATAATAAGCAGAAGAACCAAACTCTTGACTGCAACCCTGCACCTACAACTACAACTTCAAGCGACTAGGAATAAAATCACATGGAATCCACTGAATTTCACACCCATGGATGCGACAACAAAACCGCGGCGTTGCTTATATTCATTCAGTCACTAGCAAGGTTAATAACCATCAATCAAAATTCCAATGAGGGTTCAATCCATTGCATATGAACACACACAAATACCCTACACCCGTACGTATATGCATTTTCATATTTTTTTTGGGTTTAGGATCGAACATCTACAACATGCAATCACGATTTCGAAAAATAAACCAGATCAGACACTAAATTATCATAAAAAAAGTAAAGGAACTGAAATTTGAATAAATAATGGAGTAAAATTTCAACCTTGGCGTAATAGTCCTTCCAGACTCTGCGAGCGACCTGATGCCCTCCCAAATCAAAGGCCTTGAACTTAATCTTCCCAATACTCAATCGTAATCGTGGAGATTTGGGGGTTGAAGATTGGGGTTCGAAGATTTGGGGGTGGATTTGGGTTCGAAGATTTGGGGGTGGATTTGGGTTCGAAGATTTGGAGGTTAGGGTTTCAGAAATAAAGATTTGGGGATTTGGGGAAAAAAGACTTGGAGGGTTTCAGAAATAAAAATTTGGAGGAAGAAGGACTTGGAGGGTTTCGAACTCCATTTCTTCAAAGAGCAGCTCCTTCAGAAATAAGTAAGAAATAAAGTGGAGGATGACTCCATTTCTTCAAAGAGCAGCTCCTTCAAAGAGCAGCTTCTTCAAATCTCAAACTCGTGCAGAAATAAAGTGGGAGCAGCTCGTGCAGAAATAAAGACTTGGGGAGAGAGGGCTTCGAATTTATCAAATCTCAAACTCAAAGGATTTCGAAGATTTGGGGAGAGAGGGCTTCGAAGATTTGGGGAGAGAGGGCTTCGAAGATTTGAGCAGCTCCTGCAGAAATAAAGACTGTAAGAGAGGGCTTCGAAGATTTGGGGAGGGAGGGTTTCGAAGATTTGGGGAAAAAAAAATTTGGAGGGTTTCAGAAATAAAGAGGGAAAGAGGGAAAGAAAGAAGGGTTCCAAATTATTTGAGCACGCGCCCTTTTTTGCCAAATTATTTGAGCATGCGCGACGTATATATACAATTTGACGTCGCGCAAAGTAGTTTTGCGCGACCTAGGAGCACGTGCGTCGCGCAAAGTAGTTTTTTTTTTTTTTTTTTTTTTTTTTTATCTTATGGTTTAGGAAATAAATAAATGTAAAGCTTCAACAAGTAACAAGCATTCTCTCATCAAATTCAACTGATTCTATACCGTTATACAATAAACATTCAAAACAAATGATTGACACTTTATATATATAAGCCATCAAAAGTATTCAATTCACGTTTCTAAAGAAGAAAAAAATATTGAATTCTCAACAACTAATTTTTTTTACATATATATTATTCTATTTCTTAACTGTTATAAGTACAAAATAAATAAATTAAAATCTACTTAGTAAATATATATACCATTGAAGTTGATGGGATACTCATTGTACGAAGCTAGTTTCAACGATCCAACCGTCAAATTTGTTTGTATATGCTTCGAGATCGCATACGCCAAAAATCGGAAAAAACAAACATTCAGAGATCAAGTAATGAGACCAACTATTTGGACGGCTATAAATGAAAAATCACCAATTTAACGGTTATTTTAACTCCGATTTTGATGATTTTTTACATACACACTCTTTAACCCTCTATGAATACAATGAACCAATTCGATCGTAAATTTAACACATTTACATAAGTGGATACCACAAAATCTTATGTTATACTTAATGAAAGTATAAATAAATTCCAAGTGTTGGTGAATCTACTGTTTTGATGGGATACGTATTGTACGAAACTAGTTTCAACGATCCAACCGTCAAATTTGTTTGTATATGCCTTGAGATCGCATACGCCAAAAATCAAAAAAAAAAAAAATTCAGAGATCAAGTAACGGGACAAAACGTTTGGACGGCTATAAATGAAAAATCACCAATTTAACGGTTATTTTAACTCCGATTTTGATGATTTTTTACAGATACACTCTTAATCCCTCTATGAATACAATGAACCAATTCGATCGTAAATTTAACACATTTACATAAGTGGATACCCCAAATGAAAAAGGTAATGCAAGAACCCCAAAAGAAAACCAAAATAAGAGAAGGAAAAAAAAAAAAACTACTTTGCGCGACGCAGGTTCTCTTACGTCGCGCAAAACAGCTTTGCGCGACCTAGGAGCACCTGCGTCGCGCAAAGTAGTTTTTTTTATTTTTTTTTTATCTTATGGTTTAGGAAATAAATAAATGTAAAGCTTCAACAAGTAACAAGCATTCTCTCATCAAATTCAACTGATTCTATACCGTTATACAATAAACATTCAAAACAAATGATTGACACTTTATATATATAAGCCATCAAAAGTATTCAATTCACGTTTCTAAAGAAGAAAAAAATATTGAATTCTCAACAACTAATTTTTTTTACATATATATTATTCTATTTCTTAACTGTTATAAGTACAAAATAAATAAATTAAAATCTACTTAGTAAATATATATACCATTGAAGTTGATGGGATACTCATTGTACGAAGCTAGTTTCAACGATCCAACCGTCAAATTTGTTTGTATATGCTTCGAGATCGCATACGCCAAAAATCGGAAAAAACAAACATTCAGAGATCAAGTAATGAGACCAACTATTTGGACGGCTATAAATGAAAAATCACCAATTTAACGGTTATTTTAACTCCGATTTTGATGATTTTTTACATACACACTCTTTAACCCTCTATGAATACAATGAACCAATTCGATCGTAAATTTAACACATTTACATAAGTGGATACCACAAAATCTTATGTTATACTTAATGAAAGTATAAATAAATTCCAAGTGTTGGTGAATCTACTGTTTTGATGGGATACGCATTGTACGAAACTAGTTTCAACGATCCAACCGTCAAATTTGTTTGTATATGCCTTGAGATCGCATACGCCAAAAATCAAAAAAAAAAAAAAATTCAGAGATTAAGTAACGGGACAAAACGTTTGGACGGCTATAAATGAAAAATCACCAATTTAACGGTTATTTTAACTCCGATTTTGATGATTTTTTACATACACACTCTTTAACCCTGTATGAATACAATGAATCAATTAGATCGTAAATTTAACACATTTACATAAGTGGATACCACAAAATCTTATGTTATACTTAATGAAAGTATAAATAAATTCCAAGTGTTGGTGAATCTACTGTTTTGATGGGATACGCATTGTACGAAACTAGTTTCAACGATCCAACCGTCAAATTTATTTGTATATGCCTTGAGATCGCATACGCCAAAAATCAAAAAAAAAAAAAAATTCAGAGATTAAGTAACGGGACAAAACGTTTGGACGGCGATAAATGAAAAATCACCAATTTAACGGTTATTTTAACTCCGATTTTGATGATTTTTTACATACACACTCTTTAACCCTGTATGAATACAATGAATCAATTCGATCGTAAATTTAACACATTTACATAAGTGGATACCACAAAATCTTATGTTATACTTAATGAAAGTATAAATAAATTCCAAGTGTTGGTGAATCTACTGTTTTGATGGGATACGCATTGTACGAAACTAGTTTCAACGATCCAACCGTCAAATTTGTTTGTATATGCCTTGAGATCGCATACGCCAAAAATAAAAAAAAAAAAATATTCAGAGATCAAGTAACGGGACAAAACGTTTGGACGGCTATAAATGAAAAATCACCAATTTAACGGTTATTTTAACTCCGATTTTGATGATTTTTTACAGATACACTCTTAATCCCTCTATGAATACAATGAACCAATTCGATCATAAATTTAACACATTTACATAAGTGGATACCCCAAATGAAAAAGGTAATGCAAGAACCCCAAAAGAAAACCAAAATAAGAGAAGGAAAAAAAAAAAACTACTTTGCGCGACGCAGGTTCTCTTACGTCGCGCAAAACAGCTTTGCGCGACCTAGGAGCACCTGCGTCGCGCAAAGTAGTTTTTTTTTTTTTTTTTTTTTTTTTTTTTTTTTTATCTTATGGTTTAGGAAATAAATATTGAAAAAAAGGTAGTTTTTTTTTTTTTTTTTTTTTTTTACTTTATATATATGTAAGCCATCAAGAGTATTCAATTCACGTTTCTAAAGAAGAAGAAAAATTATTGAAAAAAAGGTAAAATTAAAATTAAAATTAAAATAAAATAAATTAAGGGTGAAATTAATATTAAAAAAATCTAAAAACAAGGTAAAAATAAATTAAAAAAAGGGTGAAATTTGACTCACTATAATATCCAAAAGATTTATGGAGAAGGTGTGAACGCGAGAAGGACCTCACGGAGCTTGAGATAAGGGATTGGAGAAGTGGTAAAATAGGATGAAATTTGACTCACTTTGATATCCAAGGATTTATGGAGACGACGTGAACGTGAGAAGGACATCACAGAGCTTTAGATCAGGGATTGGAGAAGGTTTTGAAGAGAGATGGAGGATGGAGGCAGCTACTGCTACTGGGTTTGCAGTTTCTGCCTCCCAATCTGATTAAGTAGAGCAGAAAAAATAGTTGACTTTGCGCGACGAAGGTGGCGTCGTGCAAAGTTTCTTTGCGCGACGTATGTAATCGTACGTCGCGCAAAGGTGAAAAAAGCGGTAAAATAGTCTTTGTTTGGCGCCAAAACTTTGCGCGACGACGTCCTGCGTCGCGCAAAGGCACTTTGCGCGACGTAACTTTGCCTGCGTCGCGCAAAGTGCCTTTGCGCGACGCAGGACGTCGTCGCGCAAAGTTACGTCGCGCAAAGTCACTTTGCGCGACGCTTGCTGTTTTGGGTCGCGCAAACCATGTTTGCGCGACGAAATTTAGTCCGTCGCGCAAGATTCCGTCGCGCAAACAGGTTTTTCTACTAGTGAGGGCAGTGTGGTGCTAATTTCCTAATTCGGAAAAGGACGGATGTATTAAGGTTGATTTGTGTAGCTTGCTACATTTACCTAACGTTAGGAAGCACTTCTAAATCCCACCTTTAGTAAAGTGTATGCCTAATCATTTATCGGGTCATGCTATTTTGGTTGTCGTGTATTTCATCAATTGTTTTTCAAGTCAGGTTTTGAATTTTCAGGTGCCAATTGGTGTGCTTAAAAACATGTCTCTCTTGTCTTTGTATCCAAACTTCCTCCTAAGTGTTTGGGTGTGTGGTGTATGTGTATTTCTACTTTCATCAGTGGAGTAAACTTGACGTGTGTGCTCTCCAATGTGTGTTTATTTGATACGCAAATAATCAGAAAGACAATAAATGTTACCTTCCTCTGACTCAGAAAAATTATACTACCATGAATGTTACTTTCCATAAGGAGGTTCTGTATTTTGTGAAGCCCTATTCCGGCTCCCCACTTCAAGAAAAGAGGCGAATTGAAGTGCAGACTCAAAGAGATGGTGTGGATGATTTATTATAAGCTGAATTAGGGATGGAACATGTTCTACTACATGATATTGACTAGTTGGCCATAGATAGCGACTCGTCGACTATCGTTCCCAAGGCTATGTGTGCTGACAACCTGTCAGATGCACCCAACAATCGGTTGCCCATGTGTAATACCACACATTTAGAGCTTTTATCTATTGACGAGTGGTCTACTATTGTTGGTTTGTCTGATGAGTTGTTGATGGTGACACGCATGAAGTAAATTTTGATGGTTTGCATTCATCTATTTATCAGTTGTTTCCACGAGCTAATCATGGAAATCCTGAAGTACAATATGAGCCTGATATGCATGCCAAAGCAAGTATCATATCAACAATTATGTGTCTACTAATCGTTTGTCCAAACCATATGCATCCTACATATGTAAGCTATCTAGTGTATTTGTTCCAACAAAATTGCAAGATTCTTTGTCTGACCCTAAATGGGTTGATGTCATGAATGTTGAGATGGAAGCTCTATAAAAAAATTCCACTTGAGATTTGAAACCTTTGTCAAAAGGGAAAAACGTTGTTGGATGTTGATGGGTGGTCACTATCAAGTGCAAAGCAGATGGTGACAAACATGAGGTAAATTTTGATTGTCTGCATTCATCTACTTATCAGTTGCCTCCACGAGCTAGTCATAAAAAAATCTATAATACAATACGATACTGATATGCATGACAAAGCCAAGTATCCTATCAACAATTATGTGTTTACCTATCGTTTGTCCCAACCATTTGCATCATACATATGTCAGCTATCTAGTATATATGTTCTGAAAAAATTGGAAAATGCTTTGCCTGACCATAGATGGGCTAATCCTAGACTTGGCAATTTAATGCACAACCCGTTAACCCGACACGAAAATAACAGATTCTAGGTCAACACGTTAACTAATTGACTCGTTGTTAGGTCACTCGTTAATGATGGGTTTTCATAGGTCTACTCGCGGGTAACTTGTTTCAACCCGTTAAGAAAAAGGTTAGTTTGGTAATTTTAAACTACTAAAAAAAATCTTACTGCAACAATCATACGAAGTGAGATTAAATCCTTACCGTTGGTCAATGTTGATCAACAACAATCAATGGACATGGGTGGTCAACTTTGACCGCTCATTAATGTAATTTGATTTTTCCTACAAAATACCGAACCACATTAAAAAAAAAAACTAATGAAAAGTAAAAAAAAACTTCCCTTTTAACGAAAAGCCATTTTTAAAGGTTAGTGAATAGTGTCAGGTAAAGGTAAAAAAATGGTTTATCGTTAAAAGTGAACAGTACCGGGAGCTTTTCGTTAAAACTCCCTAAAAAAAATTCATAATAGTTAATTTACAAATGTGAAAAATGTGAAAAACTATCCAAAAACTCGTGATTGCATCTCTACGCTTTGACGATGGGACATCCTTGTTTGGATTTTTTAAAACCCTCTTAATCCTCGTGAACAGTTTTCTAGATGGAGTTGAAAAATGTGTAATAATTCATTGAAAAATGCGAAAAATGTGAAAAAAAAATTGTCAACACTCGTGATCGCATCATCTATGCTTTGCCGATGGTTATAATGTCCTTTGAATTTTTAGGATTTAGCATTTAGGGTATGTTGATACTAATTTAGTGACAACATGGTATGTAGATACTAATTTAGTATAATGGTTTTCATTTGATTATTTCTTGAACTAAATATATTTTCTTTAACGGGTAAGGGTCAAGTCATATTAACCGTTAATTTTATCATGTCGAGTCATATTATAAATAAACGGGTTTGACACGACAATGTTCGTTAAGATATCGAGTATGCCACGAAAATGATATAACCATGGCTAACACGACACATTTGCCAAGTCTAGTTAATGCCATGAATATTGAGATGGAAACTCTATAAAAGAATTCCACTTGTGATTTGGAACCTTTACCAAAAGGGAAGAAAGATGTTGTATGTAGATGAGTGTTCAGTATCAAGTACAAAATAGATGGTTCTATTGACCAGTAAAAAGCTAGATTGGTTCCTAGGGTTATACACAAATCTATGGTGTGGACTATCATGAGAGTTTTGCTTATGTTGCAAAAATTAATAGCAAGAAACCAGGATTAGCCCTTAATGTAGTTTGATGTCAAGAATGCTTTCTTCTTTGGTGATCTCAAGAAGGAAGTTTAATATGGATCTCCCACCAGGTACCAGAATATCTTCTTAAAAAGGTGTCATGTGTAGATAGCGAAAAGCCTTAATATAGTTTGAAATAATCTCCTAAAGCGTGGTTTGAAAGGTTTACAAGTTCAATGAAGAAGTTTGGGTATTTCAAGAGTCATTCAAATCATACTTTGTTTTTTGAGCAATGAAATGGTAAGCTAATTGCATTGATTATTTATGTTGATGACATGATAGTGAATGATGACGATAAGAAGGAGTACGTCTTCAAAAGTACCTAGCTACTAAATCTGACATGAAGAAATTGGGTAAATTGTAGTATTTTCTTGGAAACGAGGTTTCACAATCCAAGCATGGTGTTTTTTTTTGTCTCAACGAAAGCATGTTGTTGATTTGTTAACTAAAACTGGTATGTTGGATTGCAAACATTTTGATACTTGATTGAGTAGAATTGTCATTTGAGCTTATTTTTGGATCAAGTTCTTACTCATAAGGAACAATCTCAAAGGCTTGTGGGGCGATTAATTTATTTGTTACACTCGTCCTGGCATTACTTATGCAGTTAGTGTGGTAAGCCAGTTTATGCACACCCTAGTGAAGCTCAAATGGATGCAATAATTATTTTTTAGATACTTGAAGATGACTCCTGACAGAGGCTTAGTTTTCTCCAAGAATGGGCGGGTTCTATCACTGACCAACTATCTACATCTGAACACTTCACTTTTGTGGGTGGTAATCTGGTTACTTAGAGAAGTAAGAAACAGAAAGTGGATGCTAGATCAAGTGGAGAAGTTGAGTTTGTGGTATGTCTCATGATGTATGTGAGTTGTTGTGATTGAAGAAATTGTTGAGTGATCTTGCATTTGAACTTAAAGGTGTTATGAAACTCCATTGTGATAACAAGACTGCTATTGAAATTGCTCATAATCTTGTGTAACATGATCATACAAAACATCTGGAGATTGATCGACATTTCATCATGGAAAAACTAGATACTGGAATTATTGGTTTTCCGTTTGTAGGATCTGAAGATCAACTCACTGACGTGCTTACCAAGCCTGTGTCTAGTATTATGTTTTCCAATTTGCGTGATTAGCTAGGCGTTCGTGACATATTTGCTCCAACTTGAGGGGGAGTGTTGCGAGTTATATGTGTAAATATTAGTTAATTGTAAATAGTAGTCTTTTGTCCCACATTGACGAAGTGCAATGTAATATTAATTGAAACTCCAATCTATATTTCACTTTGGAGATTAAATGCAAGAATTTCCTCAAATGTTGTTGTTGTTGTTGTTGTTGCTTTTTTATTTTTTTATTATATATATATATATATATATATATATTTTTTTTTTTTTGGTATTTACCATGTTCAATTCAACTGAAATAGCATTTTGAAATAGATGATTATCATTTAGTTTCCTTTTATATTTGTTTTGATATATATCGTGGGAGCAAATTTCTGCCGCGATTGATTTGATGAAAACCTACTCACGCAAAGAAAATAGACAAACTAAGTTAGACTAACACCGATGTAGTGTTAGCCAAAGGACATTTGATGTCTAAGTCAGAAAGACTATAGGAAGTAATAAGAGTGTGGCATGAGTTCTTGATTACCAGAATAAAGTGGATTATCTTGACTATTTATAGAGAACTGAGGAGTTAACCCTAGCGTCCAGGTCCAGGTTCGTTGAACCTGTTAATAGAGTCTGCACACCGGTGGAGGAATATTCCTTTGAGATTTTTGAGATATGTTTCAAAGAGTCTTGCCATGCTAAGAGCTTGGTAGGCATGCTCATTACAGACCAAGGTAATCTGCATAGGTTGCGTGGATATCAACTTGAACCATTTGCCAAGAATGGCCGGAAGGAATGTTGATTGTGGGCTTCTAGGAAGTTTGAGAGAATGTGGCTGGCAATCCATTAGAGTTTGATTAACGGTCAACATATTCATTCAAAGGTATAGTAGTTATATTTGATAAGTTATACACATGACGTTGTCCCATTAATCGGGATATTCTATGTTCCCACATATACAAAACTCATTCATCCAAGTAATGTCAAGATAAATTAAACCTTTTTTTTAATAAGATGAGACAAGTTAAATATGATAATCCATATTAAGGCATTATTGTGAGATCCCACATCGACCAACGGAGAAGGGGTGATATGCCTTATTTGTACATGCTCCCCTCCCTATAGCACGAGGCCTTTTGGGAACTCACTAGCTTCATATTCCATTGGAACTTCGAAGTTAAGCAAGTTTGGGCGAGAGCATTCCTAGGATGGGTGACCCACTGGGAAGTTCTCGTGTGAGTTCCCATAAACAAAACTGTGAGGGAATGGTAAGCCCAAAGAGGACAATATCGTGCTACGGCGGAGTCGAACCTGGGATGTAGCAATTTGGTATCAGAGCCACTCTGCCGTTAGGTACAGATGTGCCGGCGAGGATGCCGGGCTCCCCTTAGGTGGGGTGGATTGTGAGATCCCACATCAACCAACGGAGAAGGGGTGATGTGCCTTATTTGTACATGTTCCCATCCCTATAGCATGAGGCCTTTTGGGAACTCACTGGCTTCGGATTCCATCGGAACTCCGAAGTTAAGTGAGTTCGGGCGAGAGCATTCCTTGGATGGGTGACCCATTGGGAAGTTCTCATGTGAGTTCCCAGAAATAAAATCGTGAGGGAATGGTAAGCCTAAAGCAGACAATATCGTGCTATGGCGGATTCGAGCCTGGGATGTAGCAATTTATTGTGACAACCCGTCCCTAAATTTACGTTTTTATTTATTTTAATCGAGGAAATTTACGAAAATGTCCTAGAGGCGAGGGTATTGACTTTCGTTGACTGTTCGATCAGAGAAGATAATATCGTACTACAACGGAGCCGGGTTTGGGATGTGACAATTATAAATTAAACACAACATATACAAAAAACTGTACAAATATCAACTTCAAAAGGTTACACGTTTGTCATATATATACTATCCTTCATACATGTTGGTGATCTCTCGAGTGAAAACCCCTTCTAGATGGTTATACAAGGCGATCGAAGATCCCTAAAATGGATAGCTTTTAGAAGTTTGATGCTTATTTTTAAATTGCGGGATTAACTCATCAAATGAACTATTACAGGAAAGAAAAATTCAACTGAAGACTCTAGAGATCGTTACAAGACAGCTGGACCAGGAAATAGTATATCAACCCTAGTTGAGAGATACAATCATGATTTTGAAGGGTCTCCAAGTCTAAATATAAAACAAAACCATATATACCAAGGCAAGACATGAGAAGAATTCTTGACTTGCAAGCAAGAAGTGCTAGATGATATGGTTGATAAATCATGAACGCTGCACCAGAAATGCTAGTACAAGTTTTGGTAGTCAACATTTTATTTGGGATTAAATTGTAGCAATGGTCCCTCAACTTTAATCAAATTGGAGCAATGGTTCCTTAACTAAAAATCCATTACCATTGGTCCCTCAACTTAGCAAAATGTATAGCTATAGTCATTTTCATCAATTTAGTCAAAATTTTGTCAAAATAAGTTATGTTGGAATAACCATTTATATAATTACGGTCCCTCAACTCATCAAAGTGTGTAATTATGATCCTTTTCGTCAACTATGCCAATTTTTTTTTGTCAAAACGAGTTATGTTGGAATGACAATTGCTACAATTGGGTTAAAGTTAAGGGACAATTTCTCTAGTTGAATTAAAGTTGAGGGACCAATGGTAATGGATTTTAAGTTGAGGGATCATAGCTCCAATTGAGTTAAAGTTCAGGGACCATAGCTACAATTTACTCTTTTATTTGGTAATGTTTAGTTAGTCTTCTTGTATGTGAACACCAGAAACGCTAGTACAAGTTTTGGTAGTCAAAATTTTTTTTGGGTAATGTTTAAGTATTACATTCGTTTATTTACCCCTAATAATAATATGCAAGTATTGCAAAACATAATCTAATATGACGTGATAACTTAACGCGATATGTAGTTCGGGATAATCATTTATTCGTGTTTTGCTTGCGCAATTAAGATAAAATTGTTCCCAAAGTAGTTTACTTACTTTGGGCGAAATAGGTTCTACCGGGAAACCATGATGTTTTTTAGTTTTCGCCATTGGTTATTGGTTGAGCCATTAGAAAATTCGTGATGCACGCATTATTGTATTAGCCCCCAAGAGGTCCTTCGTGACCTAATTACGAAGATGGTGCAAACATATTAATGACAAGTAACACATTTTTGCTATGCAACGTACCAATCAATTTCCTTTCTCTGCTATTCAGCCTATTCTACCATTCACTAAGCAAAAACTAACCTTATCTGTTTTTCGAAACAAACTATATTATCTGTTTAAAAGCAGGTTAACCCAGTTTCAGTTCACCTCCAAGCAACTGGGAACGTATCCTTTACATAATTTCACGAGATATTTTTTTGTTTAGACACCCAGCTATGTCTCTCGACTACCATAATGATATATAATACCAGTGAGCCCCTAACACTTGGTGGCCTCTAATTCTTAATTTGGAAAACGCTGGATGGGTGCGGGCATATGTTGGTGAAAGGCAACAGTCATTACCCAAACATGAGGATGAAGAGGCCTGTTCGCGGGGAGACAAACTCCATCTCCCTCCCTCCCACTCGATCTCCATAATTAAATACTTTTCGTGCTGTAATTATTGTTTCATCCACCCAACGAAGATTTATGGCATCATTATGCAAAGAGATCGAAAAGCAAGTTGACCTCTTTCGTTATGCTGTCTAATTAGCTAAGGCTTGGTTTTCCAGGCGTTTTATAATCCATGTAGGGTGGCTTTGGTTGGACAGAGTTATTCAATCTCCTCCTACTTCCTACTTGCTATAGTTTGGTGGCATTATTTAGATTTGGATACATATATAGCAAAATAATTGTATAGAAATAGTTTTACAAAGATAGTTTATTTGTAAATGAGTGAATAGCAAAAGTTTTATGTGAGGGAGAGCCTTTTCAAATATATATGTATGTGTGTGAAAAAAAAAAATGAACTCATATCATGAGCAATTGGACTAATCGACCTCCAGAATGCTGAAAGACCTCTTAAATTCAATGGAGAAAAAAAATCGAACAAATCAAGACAACCAAGTAAGAGGTGGAGAGTAGAGTAAGCATATCAAACACCTTGTAGATTTCATACACCTTTCACACAAGGACGGGCTTGAGGCCACTTAGGTCCTTTAGTGACTTTGTCCCTGACTGTTAACTTAGATGTTCTAGATGTGTATGCATCATATGAATACAGTTTTTTACTTGAAGTGAAAGTAAGTCGCTCGAGTTCTTAACTGGCCCTAGGTCATTTCCTAGGAATTTCAATCGTTAAGAATTTTGTTGTCGGTGTGATCTCACTGGAGTTGGCGAGTTGTGGTGTGATGGTGGTTGTCGGTGCTCAAGATAACAGAGAGCAGAGAGAGGACGAGACGTAGCATACAAAGACGGAGTAGACGAGGTCTTAGCAAATCCCATGGGTATTGGGGGGTCTGGCCAAGAACTCCTAGCGAAGGAGTTTGTCCGTGCGAGTCCCCTTTAGTCTCATTAAACATAATCCCACTGCATAACAAACATGGTCTAGTCCAGTGATACTTAGTGAGCCACAAACGCCCCCTGAGAGTACTAAAAAAGAGACATGCGTGTACATCTCAAAGTGATATAATATAAGGTCACACTCACGTACACTAGCAATATTCATTCACGACGTGCTTTGCACCCTTCGTTTTGCGACGTCAATAATTAGATTAAGAAAAAAAACGTGATTAGCACAGCCTGATAACAAAATTAGAATACTGGTTGGGAGAATTGAGAAGCGTATCCTACAAATTACAAACCTAACACTCCAAATACATATGGTAATGAGAGTGTGTATGTGTGGCCTCTCAAATCTTTTAATTAATTAATTAAATAAATACAAGGGGTGAAGTTTGGTACGAGTTTGAAATGATATTAAGTGGCGCTTAATGTGGTGTAGGAGAGGTCCATTTCATTCCCAACATTAGGTTCCTCTTCTGGGGGACACTTTCTATTTCCGTATTCCATTTTCTTTCTTTTTCCTTATTTTTCATCTTGTTCTATTTGCTGTCCATTTGTCATTCCCTATAATATTATTTACGTTATCTATCATATTCAGGATGAAAAATATCCAGACCAGAGACATCCAGTACGTATAATGTCTATAATTTGTCTAATTGCGGCTTACTTGTTCATTCAGTTTTCCTACCTAAGCACTAGCCTTTTCATTATTTTGACGAGGATAATGTGAGGTAGATCAAATTTTTAAACTAAATTTGTAAATCAAATGATATGCTATCAATAGGAAATAAACACATTAGCTAACACTTAAGTAATAATTCAATCATCAATAACCACATCATTTGGTTTATAAAATTAAGTTTCTCTAGCATTACCCTTTAAAAGAAATGAAAATATTGTTTGGTTCTATTCGCTACATGTCATAATTTGTTTTTTGTTCAGATATAAATTTAGCTAGGTTGGCTATAAATAGTGCACTTCATAACTTGTACTTGAGTTTGAATCCCTCTTTTCATGGATTAAATAAATCTAATATAATTATTTTATCGTCCGGCGAAAAGAAAACTTTAACTATCTGAATAATATGAGGTGGTATTGAATTCCGGAAAAGACATTCATCCGTAGAATATGTTTATGTTGAGGACAAATAGCAGCAGACAATGAAAAAGCGTGCGACGAGGTTAAACGTTTGTGGTGGCTTTGTTTTTTGGTCTAATATTTTTGTGGTTGATACATGAATTTTGTGCTTTGTTGCTGTTCAATTTTAAGGGACCTCATCCATGTCCAAGTCACAGTTACTATCACATATATAAGCTAGGGTGGGATGTCTTTATAAAACTACCCTTATGGGCTTCTCCATATTATTTGGTCCCGCATTTGGCATATATCTAATTGCATTCTCCATCTGCAGCCACAATTTGCAGATGCGGACCATGAGTTTGTAGGGTTAGGGGTATACTTGAAGGTGAAGGAAGTTGAAGGTCTATGTAAAATTAATTAGCAATATGGAATGGTATCTCAACTTCTAAGCATGTGTAAGGTTTTTGAATTTTCTGATGTGAAGTTTGTACTCTCAACACATTATATCATGCGTGACATTATTAACGCTGAAACAACACATATAGGTGATGTGGAACACATGAACCATCTGTCTCAACATGTAAGTTACATACTTTGTTACCATGAAATAATTTAAGATTCCCATTATAAAACAAACTGGCAATATGATGAATAATACTAGTCCAACTTGTTATAAGTTCATACAAAATCTTATAAGTGAAGGCTTGAGTTATATTAGTAATTTTCAGGTGCCCACTAATTTCCTACCATGGTGAAGGCTTTTGTAGTTTGTTATTTGCTTATTAAAGAAAGTTAAAGGCACCAACTTTGATACAAAAATTTATACTTGCAAGAAGGGCAGAGTTGTGCTAATTTCCTACTTGGGAAAAGAAAGGATGTATTAAGGTTGATTTGTGTAGCTTGCTACATTTTACCCAACGTTAGGAAGCACTTATAAATCCCACCTTTATTAAAGTAATTTCTAATTTAAGAACAGTTGAATGAGCGATGGGGTACTAATTAACTTCTATTTCCACAAAGACTTTGTGGGAGTACAAAAGACTTCTAGTGAGATCTTTATTTACATATATTTTTCCACATAAAGTTGCTAGTTATTAGCACAAAGGTTTGTTTCTTTGGCACTCAAACTTCTTTTTTTGGTTCAATAACTTATTCACTTTAATTTCATTCTAGCTAGTTGATACGTTACTTTTTTTAAATACAAATATATAATTTATGTTAAGGCGGTGGGAGATTGGCTTAAGCTACACAATGTGTCAGCTATAATAATTGGTATTGATCTTATCATTCATGAGAATTAAACCTAAAACCTTTTACATAAAATGGAGAAGAATATCACTATACCTTATTACTAAGTAGTAATTTACTCCTCCATTGTCGTGTACAGAAAATACCCAATATTATTCCTCTCAAAAAATAAAAGGAAAACTAATGAAAAAGACTTGAAAACTTTGAGTTTTAACGATAAGGACGAAATAAAGGGTAAAATGAATAGTACAAGGATTGACTTTTTAATGTAAAAATATGGTTTTTCGTTAAAGTGAACAGTACCAAGAGCTTTTCGTTAAAGTTCTCAAAAATAAAATCTAAACTTTTGCCTTCCTGTCTCCTACCTACAACTTTAGTGGTAAGAACATTGACTAAAAACCCTAGGAATTCTGATGATGGTAATATGATTTGCATGGATGCCAAACCCTAGTCTAGAACATTCACGCAATTGCGTTGTGCACCAAATGTAAGAAATCCAAGAGTCAGATAAGTTGTTTCTCCATCAATAAAGACACATCACAAGTCATCTCCGTACAAAACTTGCTTTTAAATTTCATCACGGACACTTGCTTGAACCATGACAAGTGCTCGCAACAATTTGTCATTTGGTATGAGAGGTTTCTCGAGTCAAATACAGAAGAACCCCACAACATATCGACCCACCGACCATATATTTTGACAAAGATAGCTTCAAAAGACTTGTGTCCCAACTGTTGATACAGCATGCTAACAATAATGTTCAATGGATCCATCCATCCAGTTTCCCATGGGGATTATTGGTAGTCGGTCCAATTATTCTGATATCAGGTAGTCCATGAGTATAGAACATCAACTGCTCTTCTGAAAGTGGGTTTTGGGGACATGAAAGGCATGCAACATGCATTCATCGAGGGAAAAGGCAACGCCATATGGTTTTGTTGCTAGATTTTGAAGATTTTCGGGAAAATGATGCTACATGGGATAATATTATTTGGAAATTTCAACGGATATATCATTTAGGTGTGCAAAGTCAAGAAAACAATGATACCAGTTGGTTTTAGGACAATTTTGAAGCATGGGGGATTGATTATTGTTACGCTATTCCAGTAAATACTTATCTTGATACTTTTGATATACAACAAAAAAAAAATGATTTAAATATAAATTGCATGGATTATTCTGTTTTAGTAAATTTGTCCACCAAAGTTGTATTAGTGCATTGCATGGATTATCCTGTTTTTTATATTAACAAAGTATTTGAGTAAATCTTCAGCTCCTAATAAATGGATCTTGAAGATCATGATGTCCCTTTTACATCGCGAATGATGGTGAAATCAAAATATGGACCATATGAAGATGGATATATATGAAGAGTTCTGGTTCACGTAACACCAGTCCATGTTAACCAAATACAAGTTGAACGTGGACCACTTTAAATTAGGCGTATATTGTAGCAGCGAGGCACCACGCCGCACCCCTACTCGTTTGAGTAGGGATTGAACCGGACCATTATCAAAGGATGCCAAATCTGACACCGATTTATTTTTAATTTATTTAATAATACAAATATATAGGAGCATAACTCCATGGACCACCCCATGGGCAACCCAACATTTCCACTCCCAGTTCAGAAGCCTGCCATTGTCTAGCTCTCTGGCTATGGGCCTATCCACACTTATGCAACAACCAATCAAATATTACCCTCTCTCTTTAGGACATTGGACATTTTGGAGGAGGGAAAATTTTAACTTGAATCTCGATGGCAAAAGTAAACGCTTTTAGTTATCGGTGGGCACTTGAAATCGAAAATTCAAAAGGAATGACTAAATTAGATCGCACTAAATGGTTTATTTTTTGCGGTTTTGAAACCGAACGACAAACTAAATGATTTCATTTCCCCGATTTTTGAAACCGAACTGAAAACAAACTTGAGATGCTTAATATAATTTTTTTTAGTTTAATAGCTAATTAGGTATTGGGGGTAATTGATTATTTGGTCGAGTCTATATTATTTATCTGTTAACAAGTGACTAACTACTAACAACCCATGTACAGATGTCATCATCCTACTATGCCATCTGGTAGTATCCTAACAGAAACCGAACCACAAACTAAATGACTTTAGTTCCTAATAGGAACTGAACAACAAACTAAATGATTTCATTTCCGGATTTTTGAAACAGAACTGAAAACAAACTTGAGATGCTTAATATGATTTTTTTTTAGTTTAATAGCTAATTTTGTTTTTGGAGGAAAGTTTAATAGCTAATTAGGTATTGGGGGTAATTGATTATTTGGTCGAGGGTCGAGTCTATATATTTAGCGTGGACTCAACCATATCATAACATGCCTAGACTATTGAAGAGTTGATGCTACCAATATGAGTCTCGACAAGACACGTACATCTCCTCTCTCACATCCTCGACTCCCCAGTCCTCTTCGTCCCTTTCGTTCTGTCATCCTGCCCTCTCATATAGTCACACTGCAAATCTCGACAAAATTCCAACCAATCTTCAAACGAATCGCTCCTCGTCCTCAGTATGGTGATTATTTCAATTGAGTTTTATTAAAGAAGTTTTAACGAAAAGCCCGCGGTAGTGTTCACTTTAACGAAAAACCACATTTTTACATTAAAAAATGAAACCTGATACTATTCACTTTACTCTTTATTTTGTCCTTATGGTTAAAACTCAAAATTTTCAAGTCCTTTTTATTAATGCTATAAAGCATTTAGTTTGCAGATGACTAAGTTTTGGACTATTGTGTTTGTTTGAATGTTGAATACTTATATCGATACCAATTTATTAACAGGCCCACAATTTAGGCCCAACCCGAAAAACAAAACAGTTTGAAACCACACATTGTAAAACCGAACCGAAATAAATTTCAATATCAGTTTTTTCCCAAAACCGGACCGTATCAAACCATAATAGTTCTGGTCCACTTGTAGTTGGTAATTCTGTTTGATTTTGTTTGATTCAGTCAATCTCATAGTTACAATTTGAAAAGGAGTGAAAATAAATAAATTCACGTTCAAGTATTGTTAATTATTTTTTGGTCGAGTACAGACCAAAGCCCAGACAAATCCAAGTATTCTTCCAATGTGGCCCAATGGGCCATGTCTTTGCAGTTCACCCTAACCCAAAAAAACCTAATTTAGGAGCACTTTCAATTTATTTTTCATGGTCACCTTTCCGACAATATAACATTCCTACAAAAATAAAAGGAAAAAATAATCAACATTACCCATTTAATACTCGTGTTTTTGTTAATTGTATTTAAGAAACTCTTTGATCCAGATTTGAGCTTCAATAATCACAACGAAAACAGAGAGAAACCCAAATTCCAGAAACAATTTCAAGCTCATACAAAAACATGGAATAAAAAAGTGACAAACGAATCAAAACCCAGGAACCTTAATTAAGAGAGAGGGTTAATAAAAGAAAAGAAAGGAATATGGGGAAGATGATTGTTGAAATTTCAACAGGCGGATGAACAACAACTGCCCACCTTCCCCTTTTGGTTTGATGTTGCAGGGAACTCTTTCGGATCAGAGTGCATTGATTCTAGCACTACGCCGATACACACAATCCCTGCTTGCTTTTTATATTCTATTTACTCATCAAACTTGAACAAAAACATATTTATAAAAACAAATCACAGAGGATTTTGCAGGCTTACACGGAGAGGCGAGGAGTAGGGGGATGAGAGAAAGGGAGGTGCGGTCTCTCTATATATATAGGAGGCGAAATACAAAGCAAATCACACTAGGGTTTTGTGGCCCATGTTTGATTTACCAAAATATCCCTTCAAATCCATTCTGTGGGCTTTCATTTTCAGCAACCCTAAGTCCAGCCCAGTTGTCCCGAATTAATTCTTACTGCTTATTCCACAAGGACCAATACTTTGCTACCTTCTTATATGTAAAGAAGTCATTTCTTGTTATATAAAGATATGACATCATTTCACTGTGCAAACGCCATAATTGAAATCGATTGTTCTCTTTATCATCCTCTTAAGGTTGTCTACGATTTGGAGACCATTGTATATGTTAACAAATAACATCCTTATAATGAAATGTTAATTTATTTAATTTATGTAAGGAGTTAAGCAATGTCTGTCGAGAAAGATCAATACCTCTTATCTTGAAATGATTTTTTTTTAAGGAAATTCATAGCTTTTTATCAAAACTTTATGCGCAGAAAACTTTCTTCTTTGTGTTTTAGTAAGTAATATAAGTAATCCCCACTGCCGGCAAGCGGCGCTGTTGTTTGGGGAAGTCTTCAGAGGCCGATCCTAAAGAAGTGGGGCTACATTGGACTCAGAGGAGTTGTTTGAAAACAGCCTTACCAAGCACTGATTTCGATTTTTTTTGTTCTCGGAGTCTAAACACTTGGATTCAAGAGCAATCTACAAAACAGTAGAAACTCAAGAAAATTACCCCGACTTCCATCAAATGCTATTTTCTATCTGTAATTGTCTACGACAATACACAACGTCAATGAATGACCGATCTGGTACATACTAGAAGATCCGAAATAAAGCTGTAATGTTGGCAGACGACGACATCTTTTACTCGAAGAACAAGAGGTTTGTACCAAAAAAAATTAGTAACTGATTGCACAGCCATACCCCATTTGATCCAAGAGAAATGAGATGAACACATCGCATGCAACACCTTCTCACTATAAAAGGGGTTCGTCTGCATCATTAAAACCAAAAGGGTAAGCTTATTATTAGTAAATTCACAAGCTCAATTATTCCATGCTATAGTATGATACAAATTGCAGTGGATCAGATGAATGGTTCCTACCGTCACCGTCATCTTCCATATTATAATCATCTTCATCATCATCAACATCAAAGCCCTGCAACACCATAGGTTGATCAGAAACATTTTGTTTTCCCACACATGGTGAGACAAAAAACCTAGTCCTACTAGAAACTAGAAAATAATAAGAACGGAAACAAATTATACATGAAACTAAATTAAAATAGCCCTTATCCATTCTGTACCAACATGGCTCCTATTTCTGAACAAGTGAGGAATCAGGTAGCAAATATAAGCAATGAAAATCGCAACGGTGAACATAAACAAAGTACAACGAATGACCATTTTGAAGTGATTAGTACAGATGATTTAAAAATCTAATAAACATATAAGACCCAATATTTCTTTTACGAACCTTATAATAATCATCATCACTAAAGTCCTCCTCCTCTTGTTCCTCCTCCTCTTCATTTTCATCTTCATCCTCACCTTCACCTTCTTTCTTTTCTTTTGTATCATTTTGGCCCTACAAAGGAGAAACGTTATAGGCAAAGAAAGTTAATGCGTACAAAAATTCAACTACCAATGACAAGAAAAATCTTTAGAACACAAATACTAGATTCTTTTCATAAACAAATATTGATACAGTGATCTTTGACCCAAAGTATTGTAGTTAGAGAGACTCTAAAGACTTTCTCATACCTGACGCTGCTCGAGCTTTTCAAATAAATCCAACTTCTCGAGTCCTGTTAGAGTGATATTTTTACTCAGTTATGTTAAAAATTCCTAAAGAGAGAAAAACACAAAAACATATGATAGAAGACGGCACAAAAAGGAAAGCATCTAAAATCTCATGAGACCTGAGTTAGGATTCCATCGAACTCTCTTTCGACCTGGCTGCTGCACCCTTGAACCTGATACGCCATTGCATCAGCATGCATGTAAAAAGCATAAAGACAACATAAAACAAAATATAGCATTCTGAATACTATTCCAATTTTTTTTTATTATGGCTATTTAGAGTAGAGACCTCCAGTCAGTTCTTGAGGAAATCCCTTGAGCTCCAATATACTAAAAAGAGAACCACGTCTTATCGTGGTTTTTGGCTTTGTTCTGTCAGAATATCTTTCTACATCTTCGTTTTGCCTCTCTGCAACCACATGGTCAAGAAGTATATTATTATCAAACATAACCTGCTATGATTACAAAAGAAGCCAAAAAATGATTAAGAAGTAATACGGTATTCAAATAAAATGCCAGTACGGAACTATATTTTTAATGAACTGACAGGTTGTAACTTGTAAGCATAAAGAAAAGTATAAGCATTCACATGTCGGATATAATGCAACTATAGCAAAAATCAGCTTACAAGATATATTGTGAACACGAAATAGGAGCAGTGCCGCTTGCAACAAATATCCTTTTGAGGACAACGAACGTTACAAATTATTGTGAATTATGAATCTTCTTTGATTAAACATTTGATGATTGTGTGCCACTTTTCATAATGGCCACAAACAGAAGAAAATGTGTTGTTTTTGGAAGGGATGTGTGAACTTCTCCTCACATCTTACTATAAAATCTTGATGAGATCAATTTCACATTCATTATAAATATGCATTCATCTCCAACCATATCCATATTGTTTGACTATTTTTTAAGATCAAAGCTTTCCAACAAATCTGTGCGAATTGCATCGACAGCGTTGCTAATCTATTTAACGAGTTGAAACATACCAGGACAACGAAAATGCTCTCCGCAACATCAAAAGAATGACCATGATCCATATCTTGTCGAGAAAAAGAAAGGGAAATACACATGCTTCATAGATTGCTTATCCCACTACCATGCGAACTGATAAATGAAAAATAATAATGAACTATAAAGAACATCATGCTAACCATTCCAAGTGCTTTGCTCAAGATAATAAGGAGAGTCTTTCCAAATTTTTTGGAACTTGCGAGTTTGATTGATTAAGTTTTCTTCCTCAATAACAGCGTCTGTTTTTTGCTGTACATCAGATATACCTTTGGGAATAGGCAAATCAATGTCCTGCAAAGAAAAGCTTAGACGTTAAATATGAAAAGCTTCTAATTCAGGGAAACCTAGCAAACTGCCAAACATATGCAAAAACTGCATCAACAAAAGCTCACAGGAAAAAGCACAAAGGGCTCTTGCTTAGCAAAGCCAAAGCCGCCGCCACCCGAAAATCCACCGCGTCCGCGACCGCGCCCTCTGTATGCCATTGAACTTCACATACAAATGCAACCAGGAATTACTCAATCGACATTAACGCAAAAAATAAAAAATAAAAAAAGCAAATTTCGGCAAAATAATATTACCAATTTCTGCGGAAGCAGTGACTACTGAGAAGGGAGAGGTTCGACTCTACCGCGGTAGGCAAGATTTATGTTGAAGACAGAAGAGAAAAAGGAGGCAGCAAAGAGGGAAGGGAGCAGATAACTGTTGAGAGTGCGATACGGGCTTGATTCACTCTCCCTTGATTTGATTTGGGAGCTGCGCACAGAAACGAAGAGAGTGGATGAGAGACGAGAAAAGACAGAAATGAGACAAAAATAAAAGAAAGAACGAGGGATTTATTGCCTATTGGTCCTTAAACCATTTAATGGACTTTAATCATGTATTGGGCTCTAACAAAAGTAACTTATATGGGCTTTAGGAATTAATAGGAGGGAGTGAGGGTAAGAGTCTTCATTTTCAAACCAATATGTCTTGTGTTCAAATTAGGGGTAGGCACGGGCCGGGCCGGGCCGGGCCTAAATTTGGAGTAACCTGACCCTATCCGTTATAAACTGTAACAGGACGGGCCAGGCTGGGTAACGAGATTTCGAGTTTTGGAACCGGACCTAACCCGGCCCGTTTCAAACGGGCGGGTCCGGGACGGGTCCACAAGTCCAACTCTATTTTTCTTTTTTTTCAAAAATACATTTTTATAAAACTGTACTGCAGTGCACAGCAGCGCTGCAGCAGCACATATGTTTTCAAAAATTACAAAAGCTGCTTCAAGCTTCAAGCTTCAAGCTTCTGCACAGACAAATTACATGAGCTATTCCAAATCCAAAAAAAATATAAACATTAAAATTTAAAACCGAAATAACATCCACATTAACATCTGCAATGACATCAAAGTATCAAACGGCCAACATCATCCCTCATTGAATCTGTAAGAAAAAGAATAACATCAAAATGACATCCAACGCCCAAACACTAATGAACATAAGTGATTCCTACACAAATAGTCTCAAACACTAGTGATTCCTACATAGCAGCTGCACATATTGAACACTAATGAGCACTTGATTTTGTAATGAAACTGGACATGATTATACTAAAAGCACTAATGAACATAAGTGATTCCTACACAAATAGTCTCAAACACTTGGATTGTTAATAAAATTTGACACTAATACTGAAAACACTTACACCAAAAGCCCTTACAAATAAACCTTGAGCAATCCTCTGTTGCAGCAACATGGAATTGCAAAGAAAGCCAAAACAGAGAAACAAAAATCCTAGAACTAGTTACGTTTTCTATCAAGCCCTTCGAAAAAAAATTCGAGATCATGAAATCTATAGGTATAACAAAGAATCTGCAGCAGAAACAGGATCAAACCATTACAAAAAACATAGAAGCCTAATCATTCATTGATAAAAATGAAAAGTCAGTAGCAATTATGCTTTTCCAAACAGGTGTGACAATTTCTGAAATTCTAATACAAATTGTTTGCAGGTGTGACAACCATTGCTGGTGGGAAATCAAATGTTGCAGGCTACAGCGATGGGAAGGACTAGGTTATAATCGAAGTGTTAAAGGGCTTATTAATATTAGTTATTACAGATTTGATGTATTATATTTTGTACAAGAATGAAATCCAGAAATTATACAATTGAAGGGAAGAACTACCAATTCAAATCGAAAACCCACATTGAAATCCAGAAATTATGCAATCCAGAAATTATGAAATTATGTAATTATGCAATTAGAAAGAAAGAACAGACCTTTGTACTCTTCTTTGCTAGAAACGATCTATCGGCCTTCGAATGTGCCATCAAATGAATCGTAAAATACCAAATTCACAAATTAATCGAAATTGATAAGAATTAGGGATTCAAATATGAGATTCAAAGCATGAAATTGCAATTACAAATGAGACAATTCGAATTACCATATCATCGGAAGCAGATAGCTGCTGAAATGCAAAACAAGCTACTAGCACCAGCTACCAGCGAACCCTAACCATCTTTCTCTCTCTAAAACTCTTTCTCTCCTCTGTATCTCTCTCTCTCTCGTCGAAGTTCTTAGACAAGTCCTCTTTCTGGGAAATAGTTCTGAGACTTGTACATATAGATCTCAGAAGTCCTCTACGGGGAAAAAGTTCCTAGACAAGTCCTTTCTCTGTATCTCTCTCTCGTCGAAGTTCCCAGACTCGCGACGGCGGTGATGTCAGGGTGGTGGAGAAGATGACTGACGGAGAGTGAAGAAGGGGAGGGGACGACGCACGCTTGACGGCGAGAGAGAATCGAGTTCGAGGTCCAGTGAGAGTCGAGGACCCGAGAAGGGAGAGAAAACCTAGGTAAAAACTAACGGTTCAAATTGGATGATACCTTACTCTTCAATCTCATCCGTCAATTGCAATTACAAACGGGTCGTACGGGCCCCCTTTTTCTATACATTTGGACCCTGCCCGCTCCTAAAATTCCAAGGACCCGCCCCGCACCTTGATTACCCGTCCCGACCCGCGGTTCCTATACCCGTTTGCCCACCCCTAGTTCAAATCATCTTCTATTTTCCTTGTGTAAATTAAAGTAGTATTATTACTTGTATTATAAAAAGTTGAGAGGTTTGAACCGTGACACGGAGTTGAAGAAAGGGCCTTATCAACAAGGACATTCCACTAGTTGCTCTTGTCTGTGCTTACAGTTAATTGATTGCTTCACAAATCTTACATTCATAGGTATAGTACGTCATTTGGTAATGTCTGTCAATTTGTAAATTTAAAAACCTAGGCATGATTTTTCACACAGACAACGCAACAATTATCTAAAACGAAAAGTAGCACAACTTCTCTAAAATGATAGGCAAGTTTTGGCCTACTTTGAGACAATTGCATAGACCCTTAACTTACATCAGAACACCAACTCGTCCCTTCAAGATTTGCACGCTTATTGTCTGATGACAAATAGATGTTAGATGGTTCGCCCTACAGGTTCCCCCCCCCCCCCCCCCCCCCCCCCCCCCCCGCTTCTTTTCGTAGATGGTTCGTGTTCCTCTTTTGCTTTTGACTCGGATAGTAAATGACGTGAAGTCAGGTACTGCTACAAAATTTGGACTGCCTTTCCGCGCTCGTCGTCCCAATTGTTCATCTGCGCCTTCTTTAGTGTTTTGAAAAACAAGTCTGCATCGGTCGGTTGATCGAGAGAAAATTCCGTTGAGAGCTGTTGCTCGTACGGTCAGACTTTGGATCTATGGTTGGGAATTTTGTACCCAAGATCTCTTGGATATGCTTCGGATGCGCATCATCCATGGTCTCAATGCAATTGAAATCACGCAATCACTCAGTTACGAGCCTTTCTACTTCCTCCTGGATCTGCCTCTGCTGGGGAAATGGTGCCATCGACTGTCCTTGGCAATGGTCTGCAGATTTGTGATGCTCTTCACCGTAGTCTGCTTGTCCGTATTGCGACTACAGTATACGTCATTCTTCTCTAGCTGGCGACTGCGCATGGCGTTGGTTTCCAGTTGATCTTGAGCCTGATTTTTTTTACTTTTTCTTGGATCTGCCTCTGCTGGGGCGGTGGCGCCTCTGGCAGTAATCTACAAGTCTGTGCTGCTCTTTCAGAGGTTTGCTCGTCCATGTTGCGGCTTCAGTACACTTTGTTCATCTCTGGCTGGTGAGTAGGCTACTCGTGGTTGCGCTCGGCATTGAGTGTCAGTTGAACTTGAGCCTGAATGTCCTCGAGATAAGTCTAGGATTGACACGTGATATCACCACATACCTTTTCATCTTTCATGCTCCACCTCCGAGACATGATCAACACATGAATCAATGTGTCAATAGTATAGCAATTTTTCTTTAATCATATGGTTGCATCTAATGTCACATCTCGCCCTGGGTTCCCACCACATCCCGGGCTTGACTCCTTCGTAGCACGATATTGTCCGCTTTGGGCCCCGGCCACGCCCTCACGGTTTTGTTTCTGGGAACTCACACGAGAACTTCCCAGTGGGTCACCCATCATGGGATTGCTCTCGCGCGAACTCGCTTAACTTCGGAGTTCCGATAGAATCCGAAGCCAGTGAGCTCCCAAAAGGCCTTGTGCTAGGTAGAGATGAGAATATACATATAAGACTTATATGATCCACACCCCTAGCCGATGTGGGATCTTACATCTAACCTCTGTGTTAGACTACCTACGTACCCTAAAACAAGATCAAGCCATTCGTAGTTGAACAATCATTCCTCTCATTACTGCAATGCATGATAAGAATTCCATCTTATATATACGTATATATGCAAGCCGTAATCAAACCAATAAATATCCAACAAAAGCAATTGTTCAGTTCTTATCCAAGTGATCCAATGATCCAATGGTGCACGCATTCAAGTAGCATCCAGCGAGAGTAATCAACCAATGGGATAAATAATATAACATTTCACAATGTTAAATATAATCAATCTCCATAAAGATATGTCATATTTTCCTTACTTGAATTCCTAAGCATTGTTCTTAGTTACTAACACAAGGATCAACATAGCAGCTGCAGCAGCATATGAAAAAGATTTACGAACGTAAAGACTATTTTGGTGTAGTTCAAGAACTTGCGTCCTTATGCATAAATATACAAATATGTATATACACAACCTGAGTAAGTGAAGAATGCATATTTACATATACTTACATAGATATAAAATGATTTGGAAAAATAAATATTAATAACAACTATCACCAGTGTGGAAATATATGTATAAAATAGATTGTGAATTGCAGTGGATATAGGTATACTTTTTACATGAAAAGTGAAATATGTGTAGGAGAAATTATAAATGCTTCAGTACAAAAATACATTGGCACATAATTGTATAAGCAGCAGCCTCATCTCCACAAAAGCTGCAGAAAAACAGTTTTAGTCAACCAAGATTAAGCCTGATTTTGAACACCCATAACTATAACAAACGATGCAAACTTACATGGGATTCGAAGCTTGTTTCGAGTACATTAAGAGCATATAAGATTTGTACGAAATGGGGTTCTAAGTTGATAGTTATGCAAGATACAAAACAGAGCCCCGAAACTGGAAACCCAGTATTTGCTGCTGTCTGGCAGCTTCATGACTCAAGTTTGTACATGGTTTTAACATATCAAAACTCAACGGAATTAAATGAAATCAGATGGGCTTTGATCATGGACATGTCTAGGTTCAAAACACATATTAATGGATCAAAAGGAATCCATAAGGACATAGAAACCAAGAACCAAATAGGCTACTTGAAAGTTGAAACATAATTTTTCCAAGTTCCCTGCAACTTAGAACCCATACTCTTCTAATCCAAGTATAACTTATGAATACTTCCATACAATTCAAAATCATGTTTATAACTTTGATTTCAACTATACTCCACAATTAACAAGGAATTGAATTTTTTACCCAAACCCTAAAACATGATATTTCGATCAACACACCCAATGGATAAAATTAAAAGTAATAAGAAAGATTGATACAAAGCAGCTATGGAAAGAACAAAGATAACTAGGAATTGTTACCCATGTTGCAAGTCAACAAAAGGAATCATACTTTCGTTATTATTCTTTTTGCTTCTTCAGACCTCGCATTCTATACTTCCTTCGACCTCTCTCATAAACTGGGGTATAGTTTCTAGGGGTGGTTCGGTATGGGATCCCAAACCGAAAATGGAATCCTAAATCCCAAATCTCAAATCCCAAACCAAACATTTTTGGGACAGGAATTTGAAGACTAATCTCGAACCGAAATTTCGGTATTCCCAAAATGTTTTAAGTATTTCGGGATGGATCTAGATTGCGTTTTGGGCTTTTGGGCATAAATTTGAGATTTTTGGGTTAGGGGCAAAAATTGGGTCTTTGGCTTAAAATTTTGTTGCCCAGTTTCATATCAATTGAAATTTAGGCTTTTTCCCTTTATCAATTTGATATTTCTTACCAATTGAAATACCAAATCATTCTTACCAAAGTCAAATTGACATTTCAAAGGTCCAAACTACTTAATTTCATACTTCTATTTCCAATATAGTCTACTCTCAAATTACTTAAATTCAACATTCAACATGCATGCAACCATAATAAATATACATATATATTTTCAGTTCGGTTCGGGATTCCCGAACCATTGAATATGTAATCCCAATTCTCGTACCAAAAGGTTCAGGATCGGTTCGGTATGGGATTATAATTTTTTTGGTCTGGTTTGAGATTTTCGAGAAATTTTCCAGCCCTTATAGTTTCTCTCCTCGTTCCCCCTTCTTCGTCCTCTTTTCTCTTTTCTTCTTTTCCCCGTTCTCTCCTCCTCCTTATTCTGGTTCCCCTCCCTTTTTTTCAACCCAGTCCACCCCCTTCTAGACCATTTTCCCCTTTCCTTTTATTTTATTTATTTATTATTATTATTATTATTATTATTATTATTTCATAAAAAGCACATTGGTAAATCTTCCAACTATAAAGATTAAAATTAAACATTAAACGCTTTGATCAACAATTCACTTACCACGTTTTAGCATTAAAATGTTATATAGTGAATTAAATAATAAAACTTACAAGGATTCACATTGCGCCTCACGAGCTTAAAGGTCAATTGAAGTCACCCCTTCCGGGTCTTTCATTTTACTCCTTCGAAATTAAAATAAGAAAATTTTTGGGACATACCGTAACAAAATGTCTTCGCAGCGGCCAAGGAGGGAATGCAACGCTTGTTTCGTGACTGGTTGGGTGACTGCTTGTAGGGACTCATTTGGAAAGCAATAATTTAGTTCGTCGTCGGTTCAATTTTAGGTTCGCTGGTCAGAACGGCTGGTTCGGCCTGAATCGGCTCTGGTCCGATGACTATGGTCGGTTTGCTTGAACAGGTCTGGGCGCAACTCTAGTACACGGGCGCTGGAGCAAGTACAGCCTGTGGGACCGCATGTTGGGCCTACGCAAAAGGCTGGGCTGCTTGGGCCTTTATTTCTTACCATTGTATCCTTTCTCTAGTGACTGATCAAAGAACATTAAAAAAATTCAGTGACTAGAAGTGTACGATAAATGCAACGTAACAGAAAATTCTGAAAGGAATTGCAAGAGCATTTTCAAGAATTAAAGCAGGCTCTCAATAAAAGTACAAATTTATGGTTGCAAAAATCTGTCGTCTTCAGTTTTGACGAATTTGTACCTATAAAACAAATAAACACATTTGATCAAAGGCTAGAGCCACACGTACCCACAAAGTGATTTTTTTTTGGGGGGGGGGGGGGGAGGAGGGGAATGTTGGCTAATAGATCTCCGACGTCTAAGTTAATTTCTTTCAAAAGAGCGAGAATTTAATGAGAGCATTTTCATCATTTACGAATAAAAATTCCATAATATCGTGTATTTTCGAACACATATTTTAAGAATTAATTTATAAAATAAATTGAATTTAAAAGGAGAGAAGGGCACGTAGGTTGAAATTGGAGCTTTCTTCCTTCGATGGCATGCATATTTCCCATTAAAAAAAGGTCAGAAGACAGGAGAGCTATCATTCCTTAGTGATGTGAAGCAAAGCGAGCGTCAGACATGGCGCCCCAAACTGCAGTGAAGCAAATTTGGGTAAGCTTGACCTTGAGTATGCTGCAAGAAAATACTTACTATAAAATAGATATAAAATAAAACACCTGCAAAAGAAGACTGACATGAAATAATGAAAAGGCTTCCACATACTCTACTCCGGTGACTAGAAGTACATTTCTTTTCTTTTCTTTTCGAATCAGTATTAGAGTGGAATGCATGTAAATTTTACGTGTGTCTCATGACTCTTTATCCATTTTCATAACCGTGATGGGCACATTTGTCCTTGTACATTTGTTCAGCCACTGTGTCATTGCAGTATTTCAACCCGTATTGATATTTTTACTAATCCTATGAGTTAGACTTTTTCATCTCTATTGCAAATGATGTTAATGGTTTTAAAATTGCAAATGACTTTCTTGTAATATTTCAATTGTGAGATTTTCAAATCCAACTATTTTTTATCTTTAAAATTTCAATATATAGTAGAATGTTGTTTCTCAATGCGTTACTTTTTTGGGGTGAATAGGGTAAAGGCCCAAAAAATAATAATTAACTAGCTAGAGATCCATCGAGACCAACCTCGACCAAATAGGACAAGACCTCCAAGTTGAAGAGGGTGAGCCGTTTGATTTTGTTGGATCGATTGTTATATGATGTTTTGGGATCATGAGGAGATTAATTTGACTTCCATATTCCTCTAGCCCGCATTGGTTGAGGAATGATCTTACCACAACACTAGATCGAATTCATTGGTTTCGACAAATTCTGCTCGTCATTTGGCTCTAGAAGAAGGATATATAATAAGGAACCAAAATAAAGTATCAACGACAACCAATTTATTGTGAGACAACCCAAAATGTGTATACCGATTTATTGTGTGCCTCTCTTGAACTGGTGCTCTTGATATAGTTAATTGTAATCTATATGCATTTGCCCGTTCACTAAATGAAATTTGCATTTCTCAAAAAATTGGTTATCTTTACAGCAGGTCTCATTTGTGTGCTAAAAAAATAGTAAAAACTGATGCATCTAATCCTTCATGTTTTGCTTGCTGCACACACTCTGGAAACTCAGACACCAATTGCTTCGTTACAACCGTAGGAGTTGGTCAAAACCCATGCTTAAAAACGAACGGCCATCTCCCTCGTACACATGCATTAAATGCTATGTGCAGCTCCATGTCTTTCAATCACTCTCTGTCTCTATCTCTCTCACACCTCTCCCTCTGTCTAAACTGCCCCTCTGCTTATGGGTTTAAAGCTGTCGATTACGGACCTTTTCTTTTCTTCAACCAGACTCAAATGCTATCTAGGTTCTAGTTACGAAACTTCCTAGCTATAGGATAAGCCTTCTTTCTTTGTAAAGTGTTCAAAACAAAATGATAATATGATTTAATCGTAATTATTTAAATAAGAAAAACAAAATTGATGTGATTTAATCGTAGCTATTTAAATAGAAAGAAACCAAAAGAAAAAGAAATAAAACAGGAGAGAAAATCCTAAATTTCTGCACCCCACGTCACTGTCACATACAGTATTGCGATTATTTGATGATTTTACATTTATTTATATTTTGATTAGGAATCGCCAGGCCAATTTTACTCCTCAAATTGTGCCCATTGTCGAAATACACAGCTTTATTCATGATCATTTTGCAGTAAAAAACTGAAGTGCTGATGGAACGCCTGGGAACCCGCATTCTATACATAAGAAATAATATGTTTTATTTAGCATTGTCCTGATAACAACTATATCTTCGGTGATTATTATGTGTAAGAGAGATGACATACACCCATTATTTTTATAACCTTACATTTTTTAATTTTGACCGTTGAATTAAATAAATCATACGATAACAATGGACAAAATTAAACATGAAAGCTTATAGGCTTAAATAGGTGTGTATTTACCATTTCCTAGGTGCACGATCCATAGATGACAATAAAAAATGCAAGGAGGAAAATTAGGGTTGTGTTTATGTAGAAAACTAGAGTTCATCCTATAAATAATCGTGTGACATTATCATTGATCCATCAATTCTAACTAGTTTATTAATTTGTTGTGTTTGAGTTGATGCACATAAGTCCTCAACATAACTATTAGAGCACTTCCACCGGAGCACATTTTGCCAGGCACCCAGTCCAAAAACATCCTAGGACCCAGTTTTTACACTCCAGCCCGTCCACTTGCCTGGCACCCAGCCCAAGCCAGGCAAGAGCCCAGTCCAATTTTGACAGACCTGGGGACCGGCCTGTATGACGTCAGTAGGGATGGCACGGGTTCCACCGCCACTTCATCTCCGCCGACCTCCACTTACCCGCCCTTGTTTCCGCCGCACGATCCGGCCGACCAAGTATCCGGCTCGGCTCCGACCAGCTCCCCAGTGTGATCCTTCAGGTCCGGCCAGGGGTCATTGACGCAATCTTCGAACGATTCTTCGTCTTCGTCGGAGGTGAAGATCGAGGTGGCGTGCAACTTGACGGCCGTTGCTGCTTTGAGGAAGGCTTCCTTGATGGAGTCTGGCGGGAGGGCGCAGTCTTCGAAGCCGGCGTCTTCGAGACGCGGAGGAAGAAAAGCTTGAAATCAGCTCCTTTATTCTCGTTGGCCTCCATCGTTGAAATCAGTGAGGAAGAAAAGCTTCGAGTTCAGAAATCCCTCGCTAACAGTAGAAGAAGATGAAGTGCAGATGCGTTAGAAGAAGAAGAAGTGTTTTGGTGGGTCGGAACGAAGAAGAAGAAGTGGGAAGAAGAAATATTAAAAATTAAATTATTATTTTATAATAAAAATTAATAATATTTTAATAAAATTGACTAGGCTATTTAGTTTTAGGGGTGGAGATGCGTTAGTCTATTACTGTTTATTGGAGTCTATTACTGTTCATTTGAGTGGATAAATGCGCTGGGTGCTGGCACCCAGTCTTAGGGGTGGAAGTGCTCTTAAGAAACAAGAAAACAAAATTTTGATTTCTTCACATATTGTCACTCTCATGAATAAGAAAAAACTAATAAAAAGTTGGTCTACATAGCATTATTCTTTTCGAATCTTGAAGGCCATAACTATTGTACTAACCTTAGCCCCGGCTCACATCGACCAATTAATCATTTGAGAAATTAATGCAGGTTTAAATTAAATGGACCAAAACCTTCACCAACTTGATCATCAATGCATGCATGCTAATTTAGAAACCAAACAGCAGATTGAAGAAACTGCAGTTCATGCCTTTGTTATTTAAGAAAGTATTCCCTATTTTCTTTTTTTCCCAGAATGTAATGATGGTGTCTGCCAGTAGAATTCCATTTTTTTTAAAGGAGTACGATATTCATTGAAGATTAAAATACGTACAAAACTGAGGATAGGGTGCTTACAATGGGTCTCGATAAAAACCTTGCCGGGGCTTTCAACCTGATCGAAGGGAAAAAGAGCGTCTCACACCAAATTAACTACTAGTACTTGTTTGGGTTGAAATCTGAACTTAGGAAAGAAGGCCCAAAAAGGGAGGTAAAAAGAAGTTTGCCTGAAGCCCAGTGACAAACCCAGACCAATTCTCTCAAGACAAAGTGGCGGTTCCTCATTAATACATAGGCTACATGCCTATAATCAGATAGGCCAAGCGATGGAGACCCGCCAACTATCAGCCAAAAGCACTTTACAGTGGCAGCTTCGGTAAATAGTCAAGTGGTTTGCTACCCTCCCTTTCGGGCAAGATTCAAATCGCAAGCAGTCAGGCCTATTCGTCTATAAAAGGAGGAAGAAGGCCTAGAGACAAAGACACTCAACCAATCAAACAAACATACAACTTGTCCAGATTCTGCCTCTTTTTAGCCTTAGAACTCTTAGAATATAATACCTTCAGCCTATGTAAACGCTCTGCTACTTTTCTCTGATTGCTGTAGTATCGATTCCCTTATGTAAATTAGCCTACCTTCAATTCCCTCAACTCCCAAAACTTGTGTAATCATAAAGAGAAGAAGCTGCACAAGATTCAACCTTGCCCGACAAGGTTAAATCTTGCCCGACTCTCTTTGTGTTGTCTTTTAATTAAGTAGATCTAGTATTTTCATGTATTCCTCAGCATCTATGCAAGTCATTTCCGATCCTTCATGGATTCAAAGCATCATTATATCTCAGACCTGGTTCGTTTAAAGGGTTTCATTGGTATAAGAAGATGAAAGTGAACCATAACTGATGAACCGATCAGATTTGGGCCTCCATCCTTTAAGCATACAAGATAGATAAAAGTTCTTGATCTCAAGGCATAGAAAAGAACTTAATGTAGACTTAACCCATCTACGACAATCCTTTGATAAACAAGAAGTTAAAGTAATTTGGGGCGCAAGTAATCTGCTTAAAACAAACTTGTTCTACGTCTACCATACAGAGATGACAGTGGCACGCCTCCGCACATAGTTGGTTTTGATTGTGAGCCTCAAGGCCTATACCTAAGGCCCCACAAAGGCACCTTTCAGAACTAACTATAAACTCCTATTGTAGCCTCTTACAAACAGGAGCCCGACAACCAACCAAAGTGCTAATCCCTCAGGGAGCTGTGTGCTCGAGCCAGGAACGTCCGCCATCCAGGATTTCTTGCTCGAACATAGTTTTGGCACGCTCGGTGGGATCAGATTTTGTATGCCAAGAAGACGAAGGAGAGAACAAACCTTCAACTGGGGGGGGGGGGAGGGCAAAGCAAACAACACCCCAATACATATCAAGATCTAACATGGCAGGTATCCCCGAAGACTTGCAAGGACCTATCTCGATGGAAAGTTCGAACCCTTCTGAGAAATCAAAGGGAAATGTCACGAATGAAGACCTGCGAGCCACCATGATGGTTATCTTAAGGAACATAGAGCAAAGCTTTCTAAACATAGAAAGAAACTCTCGAGAGTCAAGGGAAGAAATGAACAAACTTCGTTCCTCGACGAGAAATCCACGAGGAAGGCTAGATCTGGAATGCTCTATTCCAGAGAACGATTGTGATAACGAGATAACAAGTAAAGCCAGTCCTGCGGAGGAGCCGATTCTTACTCTTTTAAAAACAATAAAAGAGGGGGAGAATGAAGAGGAAGCTGGAGCTAATCAGCTATTGTTAAAAAGGGGGCTGGAGTTGCCCGACCCCTCGTTAGTGGATAGCAGGGGGCAATGCAAACCAAAGACAAAATGGTTGCTGAAAGAACCACAAGCTAGTACTACTCTTTTCCAGCAGGCCCCAGTAAATATGATCAACTTGACGTGGGCAGAAAAAGGGAAAGGAAAAGTCACATGGGAGGTAAATGCGGAAAGGAGGCCAACTGACAGACCAACAGAGGGAGTTATCAGGGTGCCCGATAAGCCTAAAGCCACTATAGTCAAAGGAGTAGTGATGTGCAGCATATGCCATTCTGAGTGTGAGTTGGAGGTACTAACAGTAGGAGCCATCATCGATCAAGAGTTGGTCAAGTAGAAAGAAAAAGAGGAGCAAGAAAGGCGCATGAACATCATGCGGTCAAATAAGAAAGAGGTATCTCAGAACGTCTTCCAGAGGCTGGGGGGGTGACTCTCAGTCTAAAAACTTGTCAGAGGTATTCAGGAACTATGAAGCCTCAGAGGAAGTGGAGGATAAGGAGGCCAAGGTGCCAAGATGGAAAGAAGTGAAACTACCCCAACCAAGCTATACCGGTGGAGATGTCCGAATAAAGGGGATGACATTAGACCCAGTTACAAAGAGGAACCTTGCCCGACTCGGGCGAAGTTGGTTTATAGTTGGGAAAAATGGAAAGCCCGTCAAAGAAATGGGGGCATCCATGATCATGAGGGTTCAGAGGCAACACAAAGCCCATATGAACTCATTAAAGGCCCCCGCCGCTTTAGAAACTTCGGGAATATAAAGTTTGAAAATGCTCCTCGTGAGAGTAGAAATCAACCCCATTGGAGGAGTAGAAATCAACCCCATTGGAGGAGTAAGAGAGAAGTAAAAAAGACGAATAGTAAGAATGAAGGGGAAGGAGATCATGTGCCACCAAACCCTCATCCTGAAAAGTACAGAATCTTGAGGAGAGCTCAAGAAGATGTAGTAATGATGCCTACCCCAAGATGGAGCTCGGAACCAATCTGCTTCAGAGCCATCTCGCCAGAAAGAGAGCTGCATGCACCACTGTTAATATACACTATCTGCGAAGTGCCAAGGCAGGTACCAAACTTTGGTATTGCCAGGGAAGAGGAATTACCAGAGCTAATGTTGCCTGAAGAAGCGCAGGCTTGGATATATGAATTTATGAATAACATTGGGGGGCAAAGAAAGAGACTTACCTGGACCTAGTAACTTCCACGTAAATATGACGTATGTTTTATCAGCCATGTTTCGTGCTGGGCATGATCAACTTCCTACAATGGAAGGTGACTACTTGGCAGCAGAACCCATGATGGCACATGTTAGTGTTGAAGAGGCAGAGCAGGGGGAGTCTAACCAAACAGAATTGCCCAAGCAACCAGGGAAGAAGCCCGAGAGAATATACTCGGACAAGATGGTCTTCATTCGCCCAAATTTGACTCTGGCCAACCATCTCAAACCCATATACGTAACTGCTCACCTGGAGAGGATACCCTTCAAGAGGGTTTTGATAGATGGAGGGGTTGCGGTCAATGTGCTCCCACATAGACAGATGAAAAGAATGTGCAGAAGGGAGGAAGATCTTATCCCTACAGACCTTACAATGTCAAGTTTCTCAGGAACTATTACCAGGACCCATGGAATATTGCCGTTAGAGGTTGACTTGGGGTCAAAGCGGATCATGCTAGCTTTCTTTGTTGTAGATTTTACTTCCATTCACGGGGCATTACTGGGCAGAGATTGGATTCATCAGAGTCTCTCTGTGCCATCTACCTTACACCAGTAAGTGGATGTCTATCATGAAGAATGAGAGACCAGGCATGGGTTTTGGGAAATGATAGAGGCCGAATCACAACCATTCTTACCTATAGCCAACATTGCAGAGGCCAACTTTTACAATCCCAATATCGGGATCCTTCATTGTTCAGGAGCTGATAAGAACGACCGCCCAACTAAGGTGACGGCCAAAAAGTTCTTGGAACTAGGGTTGTCTCTTACAAGAGAAGAGTGGGATCAACCTTATATCATCCCAAAACCCCAGCAGCATTAATGTCAGAACAGAAAAGGAAGGACCAGGTAATAACTGTCAGGTCCTTAATAAAAAGACTGTTAGTGTATAGGAAGTGAAAAGAGACAAGAAGGAGAGAGCTCAGCTAGGGAAGAAGAAGATTGGAGAAGAGGAACTGCAAGTAGCCAAGTAAAGAAAGATGAGCATTTTGGAGAGGAATTAGAAGCAGCCATCCGAATGGTTGAATGTGTATATGATTTGGACGAGCCAGAGGACTTGCCGACAATCTAGAACTGGTCGAGTTCTTGTGTGCGGACCCAAATAAGCCAGCCCCAGAGGTATAAGATCCCTTGGAGATCATTGATTTAGGGACCAAGGAAGATCCAAGACCGATACAGATTAGCGGTTTGTTGGAGACCGAAGATCGGGCAAGGATTGTCACCCTTTTGCATGAATTCAAAGATTGTTTTGCTTGGCACTACACCGAGATGCTAGTTTTAGACCCAACCTTAGTAGAACACATGATGCCTATTAAGGAAGGGTTTAAACCTGTCAAGCAGGCACCACGAAAGATGTCAAAAGAAATCGAGGAGAAAGTCAAGGAAGAGATTGAAAGGCTAGTGAAGGTTGGATTTATTAGGCCTGCCAAGTATGTTGAGTGGTTGGCCAACATTGTACCAGTTTTAAAAGCTATAACTAAAGCAGTTAGATGTTGTGTTGACTACAGAAACATTAATAGAGCCATGCCTAAAGATGAATACCCCATGCCTATAGCAGACTTATCCATAGATGCACTTGCTAAACACAAAGTTCTATCTTTTATGAATGGGAATGCTGGATACAATCAGAAAAAAATGGCTAAAGAAGATATACATAAAATAGCTTTTAGGTGCCCAGGCCATGTAGAAGCATATGAGTATTTGGTAATGCCATTCGGGCTCAAGAATGCCGGGGCCACTTACCAGAGGGCAATGAACACCATTTTTCATGATTTAATCGGGCATAATATGGAAGTATACATTGATGACATCGTGGTGAAATCTAAAACTGAAGAGTAGCATTTGATAAACCTTAGGCAGGCCTTGACAAGAATGAGGATCCATAAGCTGAAAATGAACCCGAAGAAATGTGCATTTGGAGTGAGATCGGGCAACTTTTTGGGATTCCTCGTTCATCAAAGAGGTGTGGGGGTTGATAAAAGCAAAGCTCGGGTGGAATCACCTTCCCCCATCAACAAAGTACAACTTTAAAGGCTGATAGGAAAGATCAACTTCCTAAGAAAATTCATTGCTAATTTAGCAGGCAAGATCCAGCCGCTAACTCCTCTACTGAGATTAAAAGACAAAGAAGAATTTGAGTGGGGCCCACCATACCAAGAAGCTTTCGACAAGATAAAAGCTTACTTAGCTTCTCCACCAATACTTATGCCACCTAAAAGGGGGAAGCCGTTGAAGCTTTATATTTCTGCCTCGGAGAAATCAATTGGAAGCTTGCTAGCTCAGAATAATGAGGGTGGAAAGGAACAAGCCATATATTACCTTAGTAGAATTCTTACCGAGGTAGAGACAAGATATACCTCGGTGGAGAAATTATGTTTGGCTTTGTACTTTACTGCTTGCAAGCTAAGGCATTACATGTTGCCTTGCCACATCCACATCATTGCCAAAACTAACGTCATCAATTTCATGTTGTCAAAACCGATGCTGACTGGAAGGATTGGAAAGTGGATTCTGGCGCTATCAGAGTACAGCTTTCAATATGTTCCCCAAAGGGCAGTTAAAGGATAGGCGATTGCAGACTTCTTGGCGGAGCACCAAGAATCTCAAGAGGAAATTGTCAACATTCCAGGAACTCTGAAGGTAGCTAGCCTTTGGGTTCCACCAACTAAGGTTCTCGCAGGCAAGGAAGAATGGATTCCGCAAGAAGTAAAGAGAATATCTAGCCTTTGGGTTACTCCATGGAAGTTGTATTTTGCTGGATCCTGTACTGAAAATGCTGCTGGGGCTGGAATCGCCATTATCGATCCCAGTGGTAACCACAACTGTTATTCCTTCCTATTGGATTATCAGGAAACTACTAACAATCAGGCAGAATATGAAGCATTGATAATCGGCCTAGAGATCTTGATGGAATTAGGGGTAATTGAAGGTGTTTGGTGATTCAGAGTTGGTAATCAATCAATTGAATGGGGAATACAAGTGCAGACATATCACCATGACTGGTTATTACGTAGTGGCTACTCAGTTACTAGATTATTGGGGTACTGAGTAATCGGTCAGTCACATCCCTAGAGAGGCAATTGTAATTGCCAACGAGATGGCACAATTAGCCTTTGGAGTACCAATCCAGGAAAGGAAGTTTGAGGGAAGCATATAGGTCCAAAGAAGAAACCTCCATTCCATCTTGGAACGAGGGTTCAGTCTGGATGTAATGATTGAAGAAGTGGAAACTGAGGACTGGAGGACACCTATTTTGAGATACTTGAAAGATCCTTCTTTTCCCACGAAAAAGAAAGATAGGCAGCAGGCAACTAAATACATTTTGTGGGGAGAAAATCTACTGAGAAAAACTCCAGATGGACTAATGCTAAAGTACATAGGCAAAGAAGAGTTAATGAGGGTGACGACCGAAGTGCATGAAGGAATTTGTGGAGCACACCAGGCAGGAACCAAGATGAGATGTCTACTCAGAAGGTACGTTTATTTCTGGCCCGACATGAAACGAGATTGCAAAGCTTATGCCCGAGGGTGTGAGGAATGCCAAAGACATGGGCCACTCCAGCATATACCTTCAATACCTTTGAACCTTGTGGTTAGGCCTTGGCCTTTTAGAGGGTGGGCCATGGACTTCATCGGGCAAATTTACCTAGCCTCTAGCAAAAGACACACTTTCATAATCGTAGCTATGAATTACTTCACCAAGTGGGTAGAAGCTTCAGCTGTTAAGACTATCACTTTGACTATGGTCTCAAAATTCATTGAGAATAAGATCTTGCATAGATTTGGGGTGCCCGAGACAATTGTTACAGACCGCGGGCCATCTTTTATTTCAAGAGAAGTAGAGGAATTTGCCCACAAATTCAACAAAAAGATGATTCGGTCTAATCCTTACTACCCCCAGTCAAACGGTCAAGCAGAAGCCAGCAATAAGATCTTGGTAAACATTATTAAAAGAACAGTGGCTGAGAATCCAGAAAAGTGGCACGAAAGATTGGGAGATACTTTGTGGGCATACATAACTTCTAAAAGAGCAGCAATTGGGACAACACCCTTTGCTTTGACTTTCGGGCAAGATGCTGTACTCCTCATGGAGATTAATGTGAGTTCGGTCAGAATTCAAAATCAATTCGGGTTACACAGTGAAGAGTATGTTCAAGCTATGTATCAAGAAATTGAAGACCTCGATATAGCCCGAATTGAAGCTCTGAACAAAATCCAAGAAGGAAAGAGAGCTGTTGCACGAGCATACAATAAGAAGGTAAAACTGAAAACCTTCGAGGAAGGGGAGTTAGTGTGGAAAGCAATTTTTCCCTTGGGGCCTCAGGTTAGGGGTTTTGGAAAATGGAGCCCGACGTGGGAAGGTCCTTACATTATTAATTGAATTCTGGATAAAGAAGGGTTCTATTTAGCAGATTTGGAAGGTAGGTTGCAGAAAAATCCGATCAATGCTAAGTTTTTAAAAAAAGTATCACCCAACTTTATGGGATGCCAGTGATTGCTATATTGAGGACAATTAAGCATTATAAGTGGTTTGAAGATGGCTTGCATATTCATTACAGTTGAGATTGGGAAGAATACAAGATTAGAGGAAGTTAAAAAGAATATTTTCATTTCATCAAATATGGAAGATACATGTATTCAAACCAATAGTTGTACATCCCTAATGAGTGTAATTATCCTAGAGGGAATGATCTACACTTTGTTCAAACTTTCCTAAACACTAATACTACTAGCTATATTTGCCCTAGTTTGCCCGGATTTGCTGCACCATCGTCCGTGAGCCCGATTGAGGTTGTTTGGTTGGCAAGACCGTGGTACTTGATCCTGAAGCATACACCTATGACGATGAAGTGATCAAGAAGCAAGAGTTGTGGAGAGACCTGGGCTGGTAGGTTTCAGCCCGAGTGAGATCTACCAGTATGATCAGGATTCCTCGACTAGCCTGTAAAGTTTTAGAAATCCTGAAGCGTGAACCGAGTGCGGAGCGTCTGACTGTAGATATTGAGGGAAATGATTGCTTCTTAATTATATCGTTTTTGATACTGATCAGAACTAGAGAAATCCATGCAGGTTTCGAGGGATGCACTCCTTCCTTCATGAAGAGGAATTTGGGATAATAGCTTGGCCGAAAGCGACGAAGGCAATGGAGGCCTTTGAGAAGCAGGAGAATTGGAAGCATCTAAAGAAGAAATCCTAGTAATCTAGAAAACTGTTCGAATGAATTGAAGGCTAGGATCTAGCAGAGTTTTATAGGAGGATCGAAAGACGGTTGAAATTCCTGGGTTAGTGCAAAGGTCACAGATAGCTTTGGCTGACCAACAGTTGCGTCTGGGCGGTGCAAGTTCCTAGACATGAGTGTGACGATAATTAATGAAAAACGGTTGTTCAATCATTATTAGTGCCTTGGTTTGCAGGCTTAACAAGGATTGAAGGGGACACTGTTTGGGCCGAAATCTGAACTTAGTAAAGAAGGCCTAAAAAGAGAGGTAAAAAGAAGTTTGCCTGAAGCCAGTGACAAGCCCAGACCAATTCTCTCAAGACAAAGTGGCGGCTCCTCATTAATACATAGGCTACATGCCTATAATCAGATAGGACAAGCGATGGAGATTCGCCATCTATTAACCAAAAACACTTTACAGTGGTAGCTCCTGTAAATAATCAAGAGGTTTGCTACCCTCCAGTGGCTTTCAGGCAAGATTCAAACCGCAAGTAGTTAGGCCTATTCATCTATAAAAGGAGGAAGAGGGCCCAGAGACAAGGACACTCAACCAATCAAACAAACATACAACTTGCCTCTCAGTCAAGCCAAATACCCAAAAAGCTGCGCCTTGTCCAGATTCTGCCTTCTTTTAGCCTTAGAACACTTAGAATAAAATACCTTTAGCCTGTGTAAAAGCTCTGCTACCTTTCTCCGAATGCTGTAGTATCGATTCCCTTATGTAAATTAGCCTACTTTCAATTCCCTCAGCTCCCAAAACCTGTGTAATCATAAAGAGAAGAAGCTGCACAAGATTCAACCTTGCCCGACAAGGTTAAATCTTGCCCGACTCTCTTTGTGTTGTCTTTTAATTAAGTAGATCTAGTATTTTCATGTATTCCTCAGCAAATATGCAAGTCATTTCTGATCCTTCATGGATTTAAAGCATCATTAGATCTCAGACCTGGTTCGTTTAAAGGGTTTCATTGTTATAAGAAGATGAAAGTGAACCATGATTGATGAACCGATCAGATCTGGGCCTCCATCTTTTAAGCATACAAGATAGATAAAAGTTCTTGATCTCAAGGCATAGAAAAGAACTTAATGTTGCCTTAACCCATCTACGACAATCCTTTGATAAACAAGAAGTTAGAGTAACTTGGGGCGCAAGTAATCTGCTTAAAACAAACTTGTTATACGTCTGCCATACAGAGATGACAGTGGCAGGCCTCCGCACATAGTTGGTTTTGATTGTGAGCCTCAAGGCCTATATCTAAGGCCCCACAAAGGCACCTTTCAGAACTAACTATAAACTCTTATTCCAGCCTCTTACAAGCAGGAGCCCGACAACCAACCAAAGTGCTAATCCCTCGGGGAGCAGTGTGCTCGAGCCAGGTTCGTCCACCGTCCAGGATTTCTTACCCGAACAGTACTATCCTCTAATAATAAATTAGAAATCACATCAGGAGGTTCTTCAAACTAAGAAATTAGGTGATCAACATTTAGACTAAACCGTGCAAGGCAGTGGCCCACCTCATTCGTCTCTCTTCGTCCAAAAGTGATTTTCCATTGCTTGAAGTTTTGCAAAAGCCGCCTAGTATCCTCAAATATATGTCCATAATGCCCATGAAATATCGCTCATGCATTTTGAAATGCAGAAGTCACCAACAGTGCATCCCCTTCGACATGGACCCGCTCCGTGATCCACCTGCGCAAAAATACAGTTGCTTGTCTAGCAGCCGTAGCCTCTGTATGAAATGTCGACCTCACAGCAACCTCTCTACTCACCTGCGCTACCATAAACCTGTCATCCGAGCTCCTCACTACCAACCTACACCCTCAAATTGACTGTTGCTCATCCCATGACGCATCAAAATCACATTTTATCCAGCCATAGGACTACGACTGCCATTTAGTTAAAATTTCCACAGAGGTATGCACAACCACCTCATTCCATTTTTTAAACTCGGCCAACCAAGCTTGTGCCTTGATTTGAATATCCATAGGAGAAACCTCAATGCCCTTCCATATGAACTCATTACGAGCCTTCCAAATACTCCAAACAAGAATAAGAAGCAGCTCAAAACTTTCCCTGGATACATGTTGCACTATATACTCCAACCAACATCCAAAACCTTCTTTAACCATTTGAAAATAAGGGAGACCCAAAGGACTTCCAAACCACACTGCTGCCGCTCTAGGACATGTTAAAAGAGCATGTTTAATAGTCTCAGCTTCTTTATCACAAAAGCCACAAATATCGTCCCTAAGTGCCCGTCTGGTCATCACATTCACCTTGGATGGCAAAGCTTTCATATATCCACGCCATACACAAATTTTCACTTTCCCTGGGACATTCGCTCGCCATAAAGCCTTCCATAGGAATTTTGTATCAACATTAAGTATAGATCCTATAGGCACATCACCACTTATTCCCGTATCCGATTAAGCCACAATATATGCACTCTTAGTAGAGAACTCACCTTTAGGGTCCTTTACCCAAATCAACAAATCAGCTGGACAGAAAAAACTCAAGGTATACTTAAGATCAATTCTGCTTCTTCCTCTAAGAACCATCTACGAACCAAATTAACATTCCACCTAATCCCTCGTCCTCTATCAACAAAGAGCTCACCATGAGCTCTGGATGAACCCTCATCGGTCTCTGGCTCAACACTTTATAAAAATGGTCCCGTGGCAGCCAGCTATCCCCCCAAATATAGATTTGTAGACCATCCCCCACCCACCATCGAGCACCATGACAAATAATAGCTCTAGATGCCGTCACACTACGCCAACAGTAGGACGAGTTTGGTTTGACTGGAGCCCGTAAAAACTCAGAATTAGGATAATAACGGGCTTTAAATATTCTTGCCACCAGAGAGTTAGGTTGCTGTAGTATTCTCCACCCTTGCTTGGCAAGCAAAGCGAGGTTGAAAACATATAAATCTTTAAATCCCAAACCCCCTTCACTCTTCGGTTTACACAACCCTTGCCATTTCACCCAATGAATTCTCCGTTTTCCACCTTCTCTTCCCCACCAAAACTGGGCCACCATTTGGTTTAGTTCATCACAAAAGGACTTAGGTAGCAAGAATGTCTGCATGGTATACAAAGGCACTGCCTGAGCAACCGCTTTTATTAAAATCTCTTTGCCTGCACTACTCAATAACGAACCTCTCCACCCATTCAACTTTTTCCACAATCTATCTTTAATATAAGCAAAAGCATCCTTCTTGGATTTACCAATAAACACTGGTATACCAAGATAACGTTCATGATAATCCACCTGTGCCATCCCTAAACAATCAGCCAACATTTGTGCATCCACCTTCGATAGGTTCTTATTATTTTTCTTGAAAAAAAGAACAATAAAAATACCATATTAATCCATTCTATTTATTTTTTACAATGGAATTTAAAGAAATTTTAGAAACATAAATCATTCAAGAACAAGATTGCTTCAAAAATTCTCTCCTCCTATTTATTTATTTATTTTTTTGAATGTAGTCCAAGTATATATATTTTTTCTTAAGCCCAATTCCTTCTTTCTTTTTGGTGAGAAAAGAAAATGTGGTTGAAACATTTTTCTTTGTGTACATATCTTGAATGGTTGAAGCTTTGTAGGTGAAGCTTTTTTGTTGAAGCTTTATAGGTGAAGCCATTTTGGTTGAAGCTTTTTTGAAGCACATAAAGAGATTTTGCTTCCACATTCTTGAGAAAAAGCGTGGAAGGCTTTTTGAATTTTTTGTTGAAGCTTTTTTGAACCACATAAATAGATTTTGCTTCTACACTCTTGAGTAAGAGTGTGGAAGGCTTTTTGAATTTTTTTGGTGAAGCTTTTGGTTGAAGCTTTTTTGAACCACATAAATAGATTTTGCTTCCACACTCTTGAGCAAGAGTGTGGAAGGCTTTATGAATTTTTTGTTGAAGCTTTCGGTTGAAACTCTTTTGAACCACATAAATAGATTTTGCTTCCACACTTTTGAGCAAGAGTGTGGAAGGTTTTTTGAATTTATTTGTAGTTAGGCAAAATGTGAAGCTTCCTCATTTCAAGGTATGGGAGGCTTCCTCCCTCAAAGTGTGTGAAGGCTTTTTCCCTTCAAGGGTGTGAAACGCTCTCTCCCTTGGGTGTGGGAAGCTCCCTCCCTTGGGTGTGGGAAGCTTTCTCATTTCAAGGGTGTGGGAAAGTGAAACCCCATCTCAAATTTAGTGTATTTTCATATTGCCGGATTTATGAAATTACCTTTTTATCCTTGAGTTGACTTTGTTTGACTGTTTTGTCGAAATGTGTAGTTTTAATTTAATTAAGTTATTCTTATCGTACTCATCGCCACGAACATGTAGGCGTGAACGGATTCGAAATTAGATTTATAACGAAGATTGTATGTTCGAACGTCGAACGTTTTCAGATATTTTGTGTTTCATCCTATACACTCTTAAACTATGAACCAAGGGGACCCACTTGGAGATTTTTGTCCCCTATCCCCTTACCCAATCTGGATCCCCCTTTTTTGATATTTCTTATCCCTCTCTCTCTCTCCCTCACTTCTCACTTTCTCCCATTCTCTTTAACTCTCACCACCGAGCTTTATCTCTTCTCTGAGACTCAACCATACAACCACAACCACCCCAAACCACCACCAACTGGACGTTGGACCTCGAACCTCAGGCCAAACGTGGCACTCCACTATGACAATCATGGTGCATTCTTCCCCGACGATCTTCGACGTACTTTGTAAAATTTTCAACGTTAGTAAACTTCTAGAAACCCTTGGGATGTGTTTTAAGGTTAGATCAAAGCTTGTTTTAAGTTGTACATACGTGTTAATCGCATAAAATAGCTCGGAGTAGCTTTTCCCAATTTTTCAGTGAGCATTACTATTTTTGAGGAGTTTTTCGGCCAAACCACGGCTAGTTAGCCATCATGCAAGGTACCATTCTCTTCATCTCATTAAGTACTACAATTTTCATTTTTGAATCACTAGATTTGATTGAGTATCGAAGAAGTTATGGGCGTTTGAAGTTTTACCCAGAAACCGGCCAACCTGTGGCCTGAAATCGGGTCGACCCGACCCAAACCCAGAACCTTACTACCAAGCCCAGAACCCTAGGCCCAAGCCTAGAACCCCAGGCCCAATCCCAGAACCCAGTCGGAGCATGAGTGCCTCTCTTGGCTGGCGCGTGGAGCACACACGCCTTCGCCAGAGGTACTGTGACAGCGGTGGTGCCGGCAACCCACATCGGCCCTTGGCAATTCTGGCCGTTGCCCGGTGGCGGCGCGTGGGGGTACCCAAGGTCTTCCTCTATATTTTTCGACGTCCTGAATCTGTTTATGACGTCCGTTTTCTAAAATTCAATCGTTATGGTAGAGTTTTATTAATTTGACTCTTTATGTGCTTAGGTGCGTTTATTAGCGATGTTTCCGTCTTCCTATTTTGCAAGGCTCTTCGACGGCGGAGTATCTGTGAGTGGACCCCTTCCAAAATGCATATTTTACTATTAGAAATGCATACATGAAAGCATGATTTAATGGCTACGTTTTATGAAATGTTTATGAGTAAATTGGTTTTACGCTTTATGAAATATCCTGCTTTATCGAATTTACGTTCTTTGTAGTATATATGATTTATGACTATATACTATGAACATGTTTTAAGATATGATGTTTGAGCTATTGAGCTCCGATGAGATATATTTCGGAAAGATTATGTTCAATGATTTTTGTGCTTATCTAGTGGTCACTATGTGCCTACGGGGGAATGATACAATTATATTGGCTTCGGCCGGGCGTGTGTAGGTGGCTTCGGCCAGAAGATATTTATATATGGCTTCGGTTGGGTGTGTGTAGGTGGCTTCGGTCGGAAGAGTTTTATATGCCTTCGGGCGGGAGATGATACCATTACTAAGCACACTATATACATTATATGTTTAATGAAGGTTTTATGGCATGCTAGGATTTTCGGAAAACCTATTACATATTATACTATTGAGTTTTAATAAACTTTGGGGGTTAGTACGTTGATGAATAACTGTTTCAGTATTACTTATATATCAACTTGGTCCACTCATGTTTTATTTTTTGCCTCCTCAAGACCTAGGAACGAGGCATACGATTCGAGCTACGAGGCATTCCCATACCAGTGACTTTGTGTCCTTCTCTCCGCTTAGACATTCTTGTAATAGCACTTTCTGTTACACCTTCCCCTTGTATTTTGAATTAGTAGTATGCTCTAAATATGTCATGCATTATCACTTTTATTTTATTGATAGTTGAACTTCTTATATTATTTTGATAAGATTGTATTTGAATATTTCATTGCGTAGTTACGCACGAAATTTATATGCATGTTTCTCGAGTTCTCGGCATATGCATTCATAAAAATGGCTTGCGTCATCCTCGGGCGTCTGCTAGCACGTGGCCATCCCATTGTCCTTCATACACCGAGATTGGGGCGTGTTAGGGAAGCTCATCCCCTTGTGTGTGGGAAGTTTTCTCCCTTCAAGCCCTTCAAGGGTGTGGGAAGCTCATACCCTTGGGTGTGGGAAACTTTCTCCCTTTGGTGTGGGAAGCTCTCTCCCTTCAAAGGTGTGGGAAACTCACCCCCTTGGGTGTGGGAAGCTCTCTCTCTTAGGTGTGTGAAGCTCTTTATAGGACCTCATAACTTGATTTTGCTTCCACAGTGTGGAAGGCAATCTACATGTTGTAGTTATCTGTTATGTGTTGAAGCTTTGTTAGCCTTCTCCACATGTCATAATTAATAATTAATCAATTGCTTAATTAATAATTAACAATTAATTAAATAACTAATAATTATCGAAATTATTATTAATTAATTAATTTCTGTTGTAGGCCTATTTGATTGAACGATCTAGGGTTTAGAGAGAGAGGGGGTTGGCGGTATTGAGGGAGAATAGAGAGTGATTTAATTGTGAGGTGTGTTTGATTCACCCCATTGTGCCTTTATTTATAGTAATGGGATAGATAAAAACCTTTCCCTTTAGGATTACAACATTTAATAGGTAATCTACTCCTAATAGGAATATAAGATACATTCCCAGATTCCCTAGGATTTACACAATCACATTCCTATTCTAAATATGACTGCAACACTCCCCCTTGAGTGTGTAAATACTCAACAAACCATCGCATCAGATCATGAGCAGATAAGGTAGAATAGTTGATGAAGTCATTGGTACAACAAGTGATCGCGAGTCTCAAATTTAAGTGAAGTATGCATTTGTAATAAAACTCACAAAACCTCACTATGGTAAAACCCAAGGCATGGGGAAAACCCATAGACTAAGGAGAAAAGTGAGAAGTATGCATAATATCTACAACAAATGTCAAACAGGACGAAAGTAGTGAACTCAACGGAGTATGATCATCCCAGGATGGGTGCCTCATTAAAACCTTGTTAGGTAGCAAAAACCCAGTGGGAAAAATGCTCATAATCGTAGGAAAAATAGTACATTAAGATCATGTGAGTATGCTTCTAGATATTTCCCCTAAGTTAGACATAACTTCTAAATAAGAGAACTACAAGCGATTCAACTCAGATATTTACAGATACCGATTCCTTGGACGAGCTTCTGAAATGTAGACTTAGGCAATGACTTGGTGAAGAGATCAGCCAGGTTGTCCTGGGAATGGATTTGCTTGACTTTAATGTTCTAATGGTGCTGCTGCTGGTGTGAGTAAAAGTACTTCGGCGCTATGTGGTTGACGTTGTCTCCTTTGATGTATCCCTTCTTCAACAGCTCAATAAATGCTGCATTGTCTTCAAAGATCGTCGTAGGAAGGTCAATGACTGATGTAAGACCACTAGTGCTTCGAATATGTTCCATAACTTCTCTTAGCCAAAAGCATTCACGTGATGCTTCATGCAGGGCGAGAATCTCAGCATGGTTCGACAAAGTAGCAACTAGCGTTTGCTTGGTAGACCGCCAAGATATAGCGGTGTCTCTAATGGTAAAGACATAGTCAGTTTGAGAATGTGCCATATGTGAGTCAGACAAATATCTAGCATCTACGTAACCAACAAGGCGAGAATCAATCCGAGAACCATAGGGGATGGCAACACCCGAAGATTTGTGCATATAGGAACAAGCCCAAATCTGTTGTACCCATGAGGTAGCGGAAAAAGTCTTTAACACCATTCCAGTGCCTGCGTGTGGGCACATTGCTTTATTTTGCCAAAAGATTCATAATGAAGGAGATGTTGGGTCTTGTGCACTGAGCCAAGTACAATAAAGCGCCAATTGCACTTAGGTAAGGAACTTCGGGTTCCAAAATCTCTTCCTCATCCTCCTTTGGACGGAAGGGATCTCGTTTAGCATCTAGAGTTCGAACGACCATGGGTGTACTTGAAGGCTTCGCTTTATCCTCATTAAAACGACGCAACACCTTTTGGGTGTAGTTCGATTGATGTACTAGGATTCCATCCGAACAATGCTCGATCTCCAGGTTGAGGCAATATCGAGTTTTCCGAAGATCCTTCATCTTAAATTCCAATTTCAAGTGTGCAGCAATTTCCTCAAGCTCTGCATGAGTCCCAATGAGGTTCATGTCATCGACATAAACTACAACGATTGCAAATCCGAAATATAACTTGTTTATGAACACGTATGGGCATAATTCGTTGTTCACATAACCTTGACTTGTCAAATATTCACTCAGACGGTTATACCACATCCACCTGGATTGTTTCAATCCGTAGAATGACATCCTCAACCGAATTGAGAGAGTGTTCTGTGGTCCAGAACTATTTGAACCAGTCAATGGAAGTCCTTCTGGAATTGTCATGTATATTTCTATATCTAGATCTCCATAGAGATACGCGGTTACCACGTCCTTAAGCTGCATATTCAGTTTTTTAGAAACTACCAAATTGATTAGGTAGTGGAACGTTATAACGTCTATTACGGGGGAATACGTCTCCTCATAATCAATCCCAGGGCGTTGAGAGAAGCTTTGCGCTACGAGGCATGCTTTGTATCGTACTATTTCATTATTCTCATTACACTTCCTCACGAAAACCCACTTGTAGCCAACGGGCTTCACGCGTGGTGGTGTAGGAACGATAGGTCCAAACACTTTACGTTTCTCGAGCGAATCGAGTTCGACCTGGATTGCTTGTTTTTAGTTTGACCAATCGGTTCTACGTCGGCATTCACCGACGGAACATGGTTCAATGTCATCGCTAAGCATGATGTCAGTAGCAACTGAGTACGCGAATGGATCATCGACGATCATCTCAATCCTATTCCAAACCTCATTTAATGTTGCGTAGTGGACCGAAATCTCACGATTCTCGGGAGGCAGGCATGTTTCGTCTGACGCATCATCGTAATTTAGAATAACCTTATGCGTTGGAACAGATGAGTGAGCGATGGTCGGATTTAAACTAGGGTCACTAGTTGGTGCCATTTTCCTCTTTCCTGGTTGTGAATCCTTTGAACCAAGGGGTCTGCCACGCTTCAGGGTTGGAGCAGATGATTCGCTAGCTGCCAGTGTACCTTGCCGTGTGGAAGGTGTGGCCTCCCCACCTTCGGGGCCGGTCCGGCCTTCCCAGGTGGGTTGTTGACGTATGAGGGGTACATCTATCCTTGCAGGTGCGTCTGTAGCGGGCATATGTGATCTTGTCACCTTTGCTAGATCATTAAAAGCATCCGGCATGCTTTGAACAGTGCTCTGAAGATCTATAATTCGTCGCACCTCAGTTTCAGACTGGGTAGTGCGGGAATCTAAATGAGACATAGTGGGAGCATACCATTACAATTCGTGGCGTTCTATGGGTGCTTATCTCCCCCTAACGACGAGAATTCTATCTCATCAAAGTGACAATCTGCAAAATGGGCGGTAAAGAGATCTCCTGTCATTGGTTCTAAGTAACGAACAATTGATGGCGAATCATAACCGACATAGATTCCTATTTTTCTCTAAGGACCCATTTTGGTATGAAGTGGCGACGTTATTGGCACATAAATGTGCACCCAAACACTCGTAAATGCGAGACGTTAGGCTCTTATCCAGTGATCAGCTGTAATGGTGAATGTGGTTGAGTAGCGGAGGGCCTCAGGCAGACCAACATAGCTACGTGCAATATTGCATAGCCCCAAGTAGATACCGGCAGTTTGGTTCTCATAACCAAAGTTTGAGCTATCAATTGAAGGCGTTTTATGAAAGCTTCTGCCAGGCCGTTTTGGTTTGAACATTGACAGGAGCATTTTATTGCGAATTAGCTTGCTTGTTTCTTGACGTTTTAGTAGTTAGTTTCCTTTTAATTTAGTATTTTAAGTCATTTTCATGTGTTTGTAGGTTTCAAGGGTCAATAAGGCGAAAAGGTGCATTTTGGGGCCTTTTGGAGCACTTTTGGGCCAAGTTTGGATAACATATGCTTGGAGCAAAGGGAATGGACGAAATTGAAGACTTGAAGATGAAAGGATTCCTACTTGTACAAGGATTCCTACTTGGGCAAGGATTCCTACTTGAAGAAGGAATATTAAGCCTAGGTTTCCCAATTTGGTTTTGACCTTTCCTAATCCTAAAAGTCCCTAAGTTCCAGCAACAAATAAGAACTTATACACTTCCCAAATACCCTAGCCGCACACATCCTTCCCCTTTCCCTTCCTTGCCGTGCAAGGAACGGTGGTTTCCCTTTCCCAAAACCCCTTTGCCGCAAATCCCATTCCCCTTTCTCTTTAATTCCTGATTTTAGTTGAATATTTTACATACCTTTTATCTTTAAAATCAGGAATTAACCATATTAACTCCCTTTTAACCCCATGCCGCAAGTCAACCTATAATCCCCTAATTTCTGATTTGAATAACTTATTCTTAGGGGATTTGAATTGATTTTCTGATTAGCAAAATTCTCCAACCCTAGCCGCACCCTTTCACTCACTCTCTACATAACCTAGACCCCAAAACACATCCAAAAAGTCATTCAATCAGATTTCATCCCATTCACCCATCACATAACCTAGCCGCACCACCCATCATTCATTCACCATTCAACCATCCAGCCACTCTCCATATTGTGCCGCAGCCACACACTCCCAAACACATCCAAACCCTACAAACACCTTGTGCCGCAACAAGAAGGAAGTGCTCTTGGATGTTGAAGCTTTATCGTTGGAGCATTCTAGGTGTAATTCATTCTATGTTTATGTTTAATTTCTTCCTTTTCTGTTTTGTTGTAGCCATGAGTGGCTAAACCCCTCTTTGCTAGGGGTAATTTTGAAGCCATGACTATGTGTGTATTTTGAATTGATAAATTTCAATTACGATTTCTTGGATTATGAATGCAATTGGCTTAACTATTTTATTCAGAACTTGTTCTTGTATGTGGGTTGAGGGTGCACACTTAATTTGCATGCTTGAACTTGGTGCTAGAATATAAGGGAGTTTCACATAATCGTTATGAACTTATATTCGTATGTAGTGAAGGTCGCTAGTCACGATCGCGTTAAGTCCAATTCCTAGCATGAGTGACATGATGTCATAGTTGCAAGTGCTTTGTCAATGCTTATGATTCTCATCAAACGTAATGATCTTTGATTGTATCTCTATTATGATGTCATGTAGGGAACTTTTGAAGAATGCTTTGAGTTGTCGAATGATGTCATCCAATTCAATGGCTTAAGGAGAATCTGAAAATTAATTAGTGATGGCACGGTTAATTTGGAGCATTGTCGTTCATAGTTCAATGAAAAAGTAGCTGGAAATCAATTCGTTTGCATACATGTCATGTGTGGAGAAAGAACCTCTAGCTAATCCAACCATCCATCCCCAAAACCCAAATTCGTCCAAATCTGTCTAGTTTAGTGTTTCTGCTTGTTTTAGTCTAAATTCACATTAAAACCAATCCCCCTTCACTTGTTTGAGTTTAATTAGTTAGAATCTGTCTTAGTTTGTGTTTTTGTGTGTTTTGGGTCAAGTTTAATCCAATTTTCGTCCAAAGTGTGTCTAGTGTCTAGAAACTGTCTAATTGGTGTTTTTAGGCTGTTTTGAGTGTCTAGAATCTGTTTTGAGTCATACTAGTTTATTTAGAGTCTTTTAAGTCCTGTCCTGTTTATTTGAGTCTAGTTAGGTGTTTTAAAGTTTGTTTTGACGTTTTTGAGCAGTTTGCATTAGATTAGCAAGCCCTCCTAATCCCCGGTCCAGAACGATCCCTACTTATTCATTTTACTACAATTGTCAAAAGAGGGTTAATTTGTGTGTTTAGTTAATTTACGCTTCAAATTTTGGAGCCGTTGTCGGGGATTAGCAACTTTGCTAATCCCCCGTTGTTTCTTTTTGTTTATTTTCGTGTGTTTTAGTTTAGTTACTGATTCTAGTTTGTTTTCTTTGTTTTTCAGGTACTAGTGTATGACTCGAAGTTCTTAAACTGTTCGTGAGAATATCTTTGACTTTGACGACGATTTTGAGCGAACTTTGAGAAGGAAAAGGAAGAACCCAGAACCTGTGCAATCTAGTTCAAGTTCTGAAGCCGAGGTTGAGGAACAAGAAGAGGCCGAATCTGAGGAGTTAGAGGAGGCCGAGGTTGAAGAGGTTATGGCTGTAGATAATCGAACCATTAAGGAGCTCTCAGCCTCGGGATTGGATCATGCCGCACCCCTATGCATCCAATATCCCGCGGCAGCCACTGGGAAGACCGAGGAATTCGAGTTGAAATCAAGCTTGTTACATCACATTCCAAAGTACCATGGGCTGTCCATGGAGGATCCGAACAAGCACTTGAAGGAATTTGAAGTAGTTTGCTCGAGCATGACCCCGGTGAATGTGTATGGCAGCATATTGAAGATGAAGGCTCTTATGGACAAGGCCAAAGATGGGCTCTATGAACTAGCCCCGGAAACTGTGACTTCTTGGGAGAGTATGAAACGAGCGTTTTTGGAGAAGTTTTTCCCTACTTCAAGAGTCATTCTCTTGAGGAAACGGATTAGTGGCATCGAACAAAATGAAGGTGAAACATTTCCAGCTTATTATGAACGTTTTAAAACTCTTGTTGCTTCTTGTCCACAGCACCAAATGAAGGAGGAGCTGCTCATTCAATACTTTTACGAAGGACTCCTCCCCATTGAACGTCAAATGCTTGATGCCTCGGCGGGAGGTGCTTTGGTGGACAAGACTCCAGTGGCTGCCAAGATTCTTATTGCCAACCGAGCCCTCAATGCACAACAATACGAGGGAGTGGGTCGAAGAGAGGCCCCACGGCAACAAATTATGAATGAGGTAAGTGCCATTTCTGAAATTCAATCACAACTAGCTAATCTTACTTCTCTTGTTTCTCAGGTTGTGATTGGACCAAAAGCACAAGAAAACCAAGTTTGTGGCGTGTGCTCCATTCAAGGGCATCCAACTGACAAGTGCCCTCAATTGATCGAGAATGGTGGGTGGGAATCTGCCAATGCAATTGGATTCCAAGGACAAAACCAAACCAAGTTCGATCCGTACTCAAACACTTACAACCCCGGATGGAGAGACCACCCAAACTTCAAATGGAGGGAGCCACAATCTGCCCAACAAGGAGGATTTCGGTCAAACCCCCTGGATTTTATACCAAGCCGTATGCACCACAACAAGCCCAACAAACTTCGGCCTCATCTCACTCAGGTACGTCCATGGGAAATGATCAAGCTATTCAGTTACTAACCTCTATTTCGCAGGGGATACAAAATCAAGACAATCAGATAGCAAATAATGAGAAGGAGATGATGGACATGAAGAGACAAATTGGGCAGATTTCTGAGTTTCTTGGACATATTAGAGAACAAGGAAAACTCCCAAGTTCAACCAATGTGAATCCGAATGGTGGATTCGAATCTGCCAAAGCCATAACCTTAAGAAGTGGAAAAGAGGTTGGAATTGAGTCCAACGCTCCCCAATCTGCCCAAAAAGAGGTGGAAAAACTGCAAGCCGAGGAGGATGCAATAAGCACACCCACGGCAAGGATTGAAAAATCCTTGCCGCAAGCCCCTAACCCATCCAATTCGGCCAAGCAAGGTAAGTTGAGTTCTCATTCGGTTATTTCTAACTCCATTCCCACTAATGCTCCTTTCCCTCGCAGGTTTATGCAATCAAGGAAGGAAGAAAGCGAGAAGGACATTCTTGAAACCTTCCGGAAAGTGCAAGTGAACATTCCGCTTCTTGACGCGATTAAACAAGTTCCCAAGTATGCTAAATTCCTCAAGGAGCTGTGCACTACCAAAAGGAGAATGTCCAACAAAGAGGTAGTGAAGGTAAGTGAGAATGTGTCCGCTGTTTTGCAACGTAAGTTACCCACTAAATGCAAAGACCCCGGTAGCTTTACGAATCCTTGTGTGATTGGAAATAAACGTTTCGAACATGCCATGCTTGACTTAGGTGCATCTATAAATGTCATGCCATATTCTATTTATGCATCTATGAATTTGGGCGAATTGAAAAATGATGGTGTGATTATACAATTGGCGGATCGTTCTAATGCTTATCCAAAGGGAGTTTTGGAAGATGTTTTGGTGCAGGTTGACCATCTAATCTTTCCGGCCGATTTCTATGTGCTAGAGATGGAAGATTCGGCCCATCCCTCCCCAATTCCGCTCCTACTTGGAAGACCCTTCATGAAAACCGCCCAAACCAAGATAGATGTGGCCAAGGGAACGTTATCTATGAAGTTTGGTAGTGATAAGATTATATTTAATGTTTCTAAACCTGTTGAGACTTCTAATGCTATTCGTTCTTGTTTTGCCATTGATGAAATAAAAACTAAAGGGCAGGAACGTTCAGCACCAAGCACCAAGGATGCATCAAGAACCCTTAATGACGAGGGAATGGGAGTGAAGCACAAAGACCATGCGGCCACTGCCCTCAAAATGCCCAAACTGGCCGTGGGAACCATGGGGAAGAATGTTGACAGTGCTGCCACTTCGTCACATTCCAGAGGTAAGCCATCTAGTCAAAATCCAATTCCTATTAAAATTAAGAGGTGGTTCCCTTCTTTGGTGCAGATACCTCATCAGATCCCCGATGGTGGAAGCATTCTCATGAACTTTAGGAAGCACAACGCCCCAATCAGCAAAGCTCAATACCCCCTTCCTTTCATTGATCCAATGTATGAGGACTTTGAAGAGCATGTTTTGGAGGCAGCACCACTCCATGCCATGGGCACCAATGGAGTTTAAACCGAGTATTCGTCCGGCTACAAGACGTTAAAGAAAGCGCTTCGTGGGAGGCAACCCATGCCAATAAAGAACACCTAGAATCATCTTCATTCAGATTTGCTCTTCTTTCACCCTTTTTCCTTGCTGCCTTAATTTGCCATGTTTTTGTGTTGCTTGTTTGTTTGTTTTTGTGTGAATTTATGTTTGAAACATTGAGGACAATGTTTGATTTAAGTGTGGGGGGGGGGGGGGGGTAAACAATTTGTTTATGCATGATTTTCGTGGGTTTTATTCACCTATCACTTGCAATGTTGTTTCTCACTGTTTTTAGTGTTTTTAGTGTGTTTTGAGCTGTTTTTATGCATGTTGAAGTAAAAATCCGAAAATTGATAAAAATTTGAAAAATTTGTTTTGAAAAACCAAAAAAAAAGAGAGTGGTTTTTGTGTGTTTGTTTGTGTTTTAGGGTACCTTCCAACACAATGATGAGATTTGGTTTCTAACTGCATGACTATTAAAGAGAGTTGTAAACATGGATGGAAGTTTGATGTACTCTTTGGTTTATGCTTGGTTGTGGTTATCGTTTATGAATTCATATGCAATCACAAAGAAAAAAATTAGTTTTTGTAATATGCTTGAAGGAAGGAACTCAAACTAACGCTACAACCCTGAGAGACTTGAGCCTAAAACGTTCTTTGGAGATTAAAATCTGTGCATTCATTTTCTTCTAAAGTCGTTGCATGATCTCATTATTCTTTGCTTGGTTGCTACTTAGAAGGCGTTTCATCATTTAGTTCCAAGTACTAGAACTCATATTCGTTTCATTCAAGGCATGACATTGATTTGCCTAACACATATCAAGATGAAGTTGTGTAGTAAACCAATCAAGCCAAATGGCCGAACCCCTTGTGTTTAATTGTTTTGTAGGTTTAAACCCCGTTGAGCCATGTTAAGCCTATGTTCTTTGTTAACCCACACCTTACCGAGCCTAGCTTAGGACTTTCCATACCCTTGTTCTTGAAGCATGGTGAGTATGATTTAAAAGAATTCCTGTTCTTGGCAGAAAAACAAGTGTGGGGGAATCCATTCGTGTGTGTGTGTGTGTGCCAAGAAACAAAGGGCACGGGTTGGGAATAAAAAGAAAGAAAATTCGTGAGAAAAAGAAAAGAAAAAGAAAAGTTGTGAGAAAGAAAGAAAAAGAGGTTCAAAATAAGTGAGAATGAACTCACAAGTGTTGTTTGTTGAATGAAGGGTCCAAAACGTTCAATTTGGCCCTAATATGTGTTATTCATTCCCCCTTTGTGTTTCAATTAGTTTCTGCCATTAAATTGAATTCTAAGCCTCAATTCAACTACTATGATTACTATTGTTTCAAGAATGTTTGTTTTCCATATCCGTTCTTTGTTAGCCAATCACCCTAGCCCCATTTCAATCCTTTACTTCTATCTTGAGTGTTGTGTATTTCAATATGTGGAGTTTGGGATTGATATGAGCATATGGTATCTTTGGTTCTCGCATCTAAGTAGTAGCATTTCGTTCATGAGATCATATGCATACATAACTCCAGAAAAGTGCTTTCCTTGTTATAAACATATGTGAGTATTCGTTACATTTTTACATCAATCTTCTCACATATACTAGTGTAGGGTGTGTAGTCAGAAATTCTGAGTGAAAATAAGAGTGTATCTTGTAAGGAATTGAGTGAGTTCTCTAAGGCACGTTACTATGTTTAAAACCTTGTTTTAAATTGATTGTTTGTGAAGTAGTAAACGTGGCTGCCATTGAGTATGTGCTCGAGGGTAAGGATAACATAAATCTATGTGAATAATGATCTTTGATATGTCATGTTCATTGGAAATCCCTGAGACAAATGTTGGAAGGTTTAGAATGTTTGTTTGTTTGTTTTGTTTTGTTTCGTTTTGCTCGAGGACTAGCAAAAGCTAAGTGTGGGGGAATTTGATAGGAGCATTTTATTGCGAATTAGCTTGCTTGTTTCTTGACATTTTAGTAGTTAGTTTCCTTTTAATTTAGTATTTTAAGTCATTTTCATGTGTTTGTAGGTTTCAAGGGTCAATAAGGCGAAAAGGTGCATTTTGGGGCCTTTTGGAGCACTTTTGGGCCAAGTTTGGATAACATATGCTTGGAGCAAAGGGAATGGAATGGACGAAATTGAAGACTTGAAGATGAAAGGATTCCTACTTGTACAAGGATTCCTACTTGGGCAAGGATTCCTACTTGAAGAAGGAATATTAAGCCTAGGTTTCCCAATTTGGTTTTGACCTTTCCTAATCCTAAAAGTCCCTAAGTTCCAGCAACAAATAAGAACTTATACTCTTCCCAAATACCCTAGCCGCACACATCCTTCCCCTTTCCCTTCCTTGCCGTGCAAGGAAGGGTGGTTTCCCTTTCTTTGGAGCCTTTCCCTTTCCCAAAACCCCTTTGCCGCAAATCCCATTCCCCTTTCTCTTTAATTCCTGATTTTAGTTGAATATTTTACATACCTTTTATCTTTAAAATCAAGAATTAAACCATATTAACTCCCCTTTAACCCCATGCCGCAAGTCAACCTATAATCCCCTAATTTCTGATTTGAATCACTTATTCTTAGGGGATTTGAATTGATTTTCTGATTAGCAAAATTCTCCAACCCTAGCCGCACCCTTTCACTCACTCTCTACATAACCTAGACCCCAAAACACATCCAAAAAGTCATTCAATCAGATTTCATCCCATTCACCCATCACATAACCTAGCCGCACCACCCATCATTCATTCACCATTCAACCAGCCAGCCACTCTCCATATTGTGCCGCAGCCACACACTCCCAAACATATCCAAACCCTACAAACACCTTGTGCCACAACAAGAAGGAAGAAGGAAGTGCTCTTGGATGTTGAAGCTTTATCGTTGGAGCATTCTAGGTGTAATTCATTCTATGTTTATGTTTAATTTCTTCCTTTTCTGTTTTGTTGTAGCCATGAGTGGCTAAACCCCTCTTTGCTAGGGGTAATTTTGAAGCCATGACTATGTGTGTATTTTGAATTGATAAATTTCAGTTACGATTTCTTGGATTATGAATGCAATTGGCTTAACTATTTTATTCAGAACTTGTTCTTGTATGTGGGTTGAGGGTGCACACTTAATTTGCATGCTTGAACTTGGTGCTAGAATATAAGGGAGTTTCACATAATCTTTATGAACTTATATTCGTATGTAGTGAAGGTCGCTAGTCACGATCGCGTTAAGTCCAATTCCTAGCATGAGTGACTTGATGTCATAGTTGCAAGTGCTTTGTCAATGCTTATGATTCTCATCAAACGTAATGATCTTTGATTGTATCTCTATTATGATGTCATGTAGGGAACTTTTGAAGAATGCTTTGAGTTGTCGAATGATGTCATCCAATTCAATGGCTTAAGGAGAATCTGAAAATTAATTAGTGATGGCACGGTTAATTTGGAGCATTGTCGTTCATAGTTCAATGAAAAAGTAGCTGGAAATCAATTCGTTTGCATACATGTCATGTGTGGAGAAAGAACCTCTAGCTAATCCAACCATCCATCCCCAAAACCCAAATTCGTCCAAATCTGTCTAGTTTAGTGTTTCTGCTTGTTTTAGTCTAAATTCACATTAAAACCAATCCCCCTTCACTTGTTTGAGTTTAATTAGTTAGAATCTGTCTTAGTTTGTGTTTTTGTGTGTTTTGGGTCAAGTTTAATCCAATTTTCGTCCAAAGTGTGTCTAGTGTCTAGAAACTGTCTAATTGGTGTTTTAGGCTGTTTTGAGTGTCTAGAATCTGTTTTGAGTCATACTAGTTTATTTAGAGTCTTTTAAGTCCTGTCTTGTTTATTTGAGTCTAGTTAGGTGTTTTAAAGTTTGTTTTGACGTTTTTGAGTCAGTTTGCATTAGATTAGCAAGCCCTCCTAATCCCCGGTCCAGAACGATCCCTACTTATTCATTTTACTACAATTGTCAAAAGAGGGTTAATTTGTGTGTTTAGTTAATTTACGCATCAAACATGGGGCACAAGATGTTCCACATGAATCCCTACTGACATGTAATAATCGTCAAAAGTCTGTGACGTAAATTCTCTAGCTTTATCCAGTCGAATCAACTTAATCAGATAATCAGGGTGGTGAGCCCTTAGCTTAATAATTTGAGGTAGGAGTTTAGTAAACGCGGCGTTATGTGTGGACAAAAAGCAAACATGTGACCATCTTGTCGATGCATCAATCAACACCATAAAATATTTAAATTGTCCGCAGGTTGGTTGGATAGGTCCACAAATGTCCCCTTGAATCCTCTGAAGAAATTTAGGGGGTCATGAATAATCTTTGTTTGTGAGGGTTGAGTATTCAACTTCCTTAAAGAACACGCTTTGCATGGCGGGAGTCCAACATAGGGATGTAACCGATGCCCATGAGATGATTTGACGATACGACACATCATGTCACGTCCATGATGTCCTAAACAATCATGCCAAAGCAACAAAGTGTCCTGGAACTTAGGCAGAGGGCCGGCCACACTATGGGCTTCTATGCCGCAAATTGTTATGATGTATAACCCACTCGGCAGACGTTCCAACTTCTCGTGAATACGTTTCTGGCCATATTCGTAGGAAGTGATACAAAGAAATTTAGAACCATGATCTTTAGTGGTTTCAATATGATATTGATTATCTCAAATATCTTTAAAACTCAGCAACGTTCTTCCGGAACGTGGAGAATAGAGTGCTTCCTTAATGGTCAAGATTGTACCATTGAACAACATGATACATGCCTTTTTGTATCCTTCAATCAGGTTGGATGGGCCTGAGAGAGTTATCAAAGGAGCTTTCTTGTGTATTAAGTTAGTAAAATAGTGTCGTTCATGCAAGATGGTGTACGTGGTTGCACTATCTGCCAAACAACTAACTTCCCCACTAGACATACCTAGAAATAAATTGATTGAATTGGTCACATGCATAAATATAAGTCCATTCATTCAATTAAGCAATTCAAGAAAATAATATCCATTCAAATAACAATCCATAATTCAAAACAAACCAAAACCAAACAAATTATTCCAAATACTTAGAAAAATTGTTCAAAATTAAACCATAAACCTAGAAAATAGGGGGGGGGGGGGGTAAGAGCCTGCCATACCTAGTGGGTTCGGCCACTAGGGGTAAACACCTTGATTTTTTTTTTAATTTATTCATCCATAGGAGCTGACATCTCCTGAAAATCCGATATCTCCATTGATGTAGTTGCGTTTTTCAGAGTTGTAGTCATTCACGGACTTAAAGTCCTAGAAGCAAAGATACTGCCAGTCGTGTCTTGCTTCAGGCAAGTATATGTCTTTCTGGTGATCAAAACGATCGGTTAGAGTAAGCTAGAGGGTGCATGGGTCCTCCTTAACGAGGTACTTAGTCTACAGTGCATCATGGATGTGTCTTCGAATGAAGATCATTACATTAGCCTTCTGAGCTTTGTCAACAGGTTTGTCAACGATAGATACCTCTATGGTGGCTCTAATACCCTTTGCAGTTAGATGTAGCTTGTTCAAGTTTGACATGTCCCTAAAACAGAGGTAAAAACGTGATTAGTCATACGATAAGCCATAGACATATATCATAGAGCATACAAGTTATATAGACATGTATTGGTTTAATTTATGCATGAAAGCTACAGGTTTCATGTTGTATGTTTTGAATGAAAACTTCAAGTTTCAAAGGCACTAAATTTGAAATTACAGGTTCAATTTAGTTTTATGAACAATTAGTTCATAAGGAGAGGTTCCTGCAAGAAACACAGAATGCAATATACTAATTTGAATATAGTGGATTTGAGGTTCTTCGGGAACTCAAGTGTGAGAGCTTCGTTACTACGAAAGTATGTTATGGTTCAAAGTATAAAAATAAATTATTGAATCGTTAATGTCCAAAAGTGATCTTCAAGTCAATAATTTTGGATTCATTATCAGATTAATGCAATGTAGGTCACTTTTAATTAATTCAATAAATCGGGCCATACGAGGTCGATTGTAGAAGCTAAATAATATTAAAATACTATTATTGGGTCAAAAAATAGCATAGCCCAAAGAAGGGCTGGGTGCTGTGAGCAAAAAGGCTCGGGTTTGCTGCTAAAAGCAGCCCTCGGGGTGGCTATAGGCCACGGGTGCAGGGGGTAAGCCCAAAGGCTTATGGGAGTTGGAGAAAAACCCCAACCGTAGCTGGGTTTTATGTCTATGCCGAGGGGGGCACGGGTCAGGTCCAACAAAAGTTGGCCTGTGGGTTTGGGCGTTCGAGGGTTAAGCCTAGCCTTGTGGGCCGGATGGCGGGGGCCGTGGAAAAATCCCAGCCAACTGGGCTGGATTGGATGGTTGCAGGTGATGCAGGCTGGGGTGACACAAGGCCTTGCAAGCACAGGAGCTTGCTGGCAGGCGGGCCAAGGCAGCATGATTGGGCTCGGGGTTTCAGGCTTTTCCGAGGTTGATTCCAGGCTGAGGCCTGGTTGCTGCTTGCACAGAGATGGTGCGGTGGTGTGTCGTACCATGTACAATTTCCCTTTTGTTTTCGAAATCCCTTAGGGTTTAGGAAACCCTAAATTTGCTTCTAATTTAATTTTAGTACTTTAACTCACATATTCCACATAACAATTTAATTGTGCGATGCATGAAACAAAGACATATGTTGACAAATATATAAACATATACAATATATATATATATATATATATATATATATATATATATATATATATATATATATCATAAAGAAAGTATAAACATAGAGGGGTTCATGCATCATGGGGAATGTTTTCATGCTTCGTGGACGTTTCAAATATCTTCTTTTATTTTAAGCGTACCTGATTAGCAGAAAATGAATATAAGCCTTTGAATTTGGATGATAGCCTCCTCCTACTATGCGTCAATTCCTCAGCTTCTGGTAAGAGCATGCTGATAATGTGTTATAGGCCTATTTGATTGAATGATCTAGGGTTTAGAGAGAGAGGGGGGCCGACAGTATTGAGGAAGAAGAGAAAGTAATTTAATTGTGAGGTGTGTTTGATTCACCCCATTGTGCCTTTATTTATAGTAATAGGATAGGTAAAAACCTTTCCCTTTAGGATTACAACATGTAATGGGTAATCTACAGCTAATAGGAATATAAGATACATTCCCAGATTCCCTAGGATTCACACAATCACATCCCTATTCTAAATATGACTGCGACAATTTCGATTTTTTTTGGCATAATTTTTGTTTTAGAAGAATTTTATTTTTTATTTTTTATTTTTTTTGGACTAGGGACAAGAAAATGTGGGAAAGACCACATATATAGATTTGGCTTCCACATTCTTGAGCAAGAGTGTGGAAGGCAATCTACATGTTGTAGTAGTTGAAAGTTCGGAGGAACCATATAAATAGATTTTGCTTCCCCACTCTTGAGCGAGAGTGTGGAAGGTATTCTACATGTTGTAGATGTTGGAGGTTTGCTAAACCATATAATACGATTTTGCTTCCACTCAAGAGTGTGGAAGGCTTTGTTGAGTTTGTATATGCCTTTTTCGAGTTGTAAGGCTTGAAAATTTACGACTTGAAAATTTTCTATTGCTTATGAATGCTAAGAATCCACAGGTGCAGGATGTACTGTACTTCCCTAGTTGGTGATAAGAAGGTAAGTTCTTTCATCATCCGCTTGGTGAGAAGAGTGGTGAGTTGCCGAGGCAAAAATATTTATTAAAGTACTAGTTGTATCTTCCACCACTTGGTTGGTGATTCGAAGGCGAGTTCCTTCATCATCTAGTTGGTAAGAAGAGTGGAGAGTTGCCGAGACAAAAATGTTTATTAAAGTGCTAGTTGTGTCTTTCACCACCTGGTTGGTGATACGAAGGTGACTTATTTCATCACCGAGTTGGTAAGAAGAGTGGTGAATTGCCTAGGCAAAAATGTTTATTAAAGTACTAGTTGTATCTTTCACCACCTGGTTGGTGATACGAAGATGAGTTCCTTCCTTCATCACCTACTTGGTGAAAATAAGGGCAAGTTGCCAAGGTACATTGTAGCAAGTGCCGAATAGCAAAATGCATGTTGACACCCCTTCGAAGCTGAGTTGGCTTATGTATGAATGTGTTGAAATGTATGATGTTTATGTTGATTGACATGAGTAATGCTTATGAATGTTTTGCTATGCATGAAAGAATCCATTGTTTAGATACGTGAATCATGTTGGTTGTAACTCTTAGTTTCACTTACTTTATATCAAATACGCATGCTGAAGCTCCAAGTTAGAGTGTAGAGGTAGGTCAGCATAGACCAAGTATTCCAATGCTAGGAATGTAAAAGACTCAGACGAAGTTGTCTGAATTCCCTCTTCATTAAATATTTGTCGAATGGCTTGTATTACAAAGGATCTCAAATGGTTGAAGGTCAAAACATTTGTAATGCGTATGCCTTATTGTAAAAGAATTTCCTTCAGCACCTAGTCCCCATTTTTGAAAGAGTAAGGCTTGACCCTATGGTCATAATATTGAAGGTACGTTCACCCCTAGTTGTCTTGATACGAACCTTTATCCTTCTTGTTGTAATGAGCTTGTTGAGAGTAAAAAGCCTTTCTCTTGCCAATAGATGAATACTTTTGGTGACTTAACGGGTAGCTAAGTGAGGCAGGAGAGGATGCAATGGGTGTCTAGATGGCCAAAACCTTTTCACTTGGTAGAACTTGACTTTCACTCCTTACTTATTGGTAGGGGTTAATCATATGAGGATTCCCTTGGTATGTCATTGCCTCGACAAAGGCATGATTGTAAGCTTATATCACCACCTCAGAGTAAGTTTTCCAAGTGTTAACATTGATCATGTACTTAAAGAAGCATTCACGCATGCCTACCGTAAAGGCTTTGAATGCTATTTTATCATCTGCCCCAGTGCAACGAGAGTGCTCGTGATTGAAGCAACCAACATATTCACTCAATGGCTCGTCCGACCTCTGACGAATGGTTTATAACTCATTAACGGAGTGTAAGTGATCATCTTGGAAGATGTGTTGAGCCACAAGGAGTTTTCTTAGCTCAGTGAAGGAATCCACAATATTAGGTTGAAGACGACAATACCATTGAGAGCTCCACCAAAGAGAGTTGAGGGGAATATAAAACATCGTTTCTCATCATTGTGCCTTCTGTATGCCATGGTAGATTTAAAGACGTGGATATGCTCAACTGGATCTTCCATCCTAGTATACAATTGTAAGCCAAGTTTATGTTTAGTTTTTCCTTGTAGAAGGGTGCAAATGATCCTTCTTGTTAGAGGGCTTGGCCTTGACTGATTCCAGTAAGGTATTTTGGCCTGACGCTCAGCCTTCAGCCTGTTCACTTCTCCGAGAAGCTGCAAGATAAAAGGGTCTTGAGTGGAGTCATGCACCATTAGAATGCTTCTTCGTAAGTTTCCCTCATCCTTTGGAAGTAGGGAAGTTTGGTCAAAGGCATGTGGCCTTTCCCTAGATTCACTGTACTCGTTTCTTGGACGTGCCCATTGAAATCTTTCGAGTCTCCTACACCTTTTTGTCCCTCCAATGCTTGTTGGTTTTTTCCTGAAATGAGGGCTGGCCTATGTTGTGGTAGGGGACTAAGCCCTTTGATGACCTTTGGGTTTTTTATCCTTGAGCTTATGTGGATGGTGTTTTCTCGATGTTGCCTCAAGAAGTCTCGATAGTTGCGATAAACAACCTTCGATTCTTCCACTCCTTCAGTGAAGAGGTGCCTCTCGCCAGTCTCTCGTATTGATAGGTAGTTCGCTTTTCATTAGGAGTATCCATGTTGAAGACTGGTGACCCTTTATGTTGGGGGCACACAGGTGATCATTACCATCCACAAGGGCGATGAGCTTGTGAGATTGAGTCTGCCTAGCCTCGTGGAGCATCTCGAAGAGTTTCTCATACTGTTCTTGGAAGATCTCATTTTTCATTGTTATCTTGTTGTTCTGAGCCTCAAGCTCTTCGACCTTAGCCTGAAGAGCAAACTTCTTTCTTTCCATCCTTTGCTATCTCACACTAGGCACGAGGGGGTATCGTTATGCGTACTGTGGCTTCCTTCGCTTCCCATGTTGGAGAGGGATACCTAATCAAAGGAGAGTGTACGAACGATCGAAACTAGCTTGACAAAGCTGGAAAGAGTAGGAATAAGTGTCGTTTCCATAAATGGCGCCAAATGTTGATGCACATAATCAGTGAAGACTTTGGAACAACGTAAGTGTCAAGTTTGTGACCTTCGCTCGGTTGCTTCGGTCACCTAGTGATGATAATGTTGTAATACCCCTTATTTAAAAAACATGGTTATATATGTATGTATGTAGGTAATTATTTTTACGTAATGATTTTATTAGATTTCTTTTATTCGAGAACCTACTTTCAATATGTAAAGTAGTCTCAACATAAGATCCTTTTTGCTACAAGATTACTTCAAAAACAAATTAGTATTATTTCATGTTCATACGTAATTAGAGATATTTTTAGTTTGAATTGGAGAAGGGGATTTTGATGAGTTTGGCTTTATTTTTCTCACAAAGGTATAAGTAGCGTTTTGCCAACCGTTAGAGAATAAAGAGGAGGGGTTAGTCATTACTCTAGATAGGTTGAGGTGGGATTCTATATCTTATACAGTATGGATGTGGCCTTTGGGTATTTGTCCACTTTGCATGATAATTTTTGTTTATGACTAACTTAAAACATGTTGCCTTGTCATATAAACACATCCTATTGTCAATGATTAACTTCACATTTGATGTGTTTCTATTGGAACACATAATAGGGCTAATGATTAGCTTAACATTTGTTTTCTTTCTATTGGACCAATTATCATGGTTAATAATTGGTGATGATTCATCCCCCAAATTTGGAGAGGTGAGATTCTATATCCCTTAGAGTTTGGACGTGGTCTTTGATGCAAGGAACATCTTGCATGATATTCATTAGTTCATGATTAATCTAACACTTGTTGTTTTTCCATTGGAATACATATCATTCTTAATGATTAGGACAACACTTGTTGCCTTATTATTGGAACACATTTCATGGTAATGATTAGCACAATACTTGGTTTCTTTCTATTGGCACACTTGGAAGCTTTCTTCTCAAACTAGATGGGAATGAAGATGTCATGCAATCTTTATAAAGGAAGGAGCATGAACCAATGGAAAACATGGAAAAAAAAGAGAGAGGAAGAAGAAGAAGAAAGAAGAAGAAGAAGAACCACTCCAAAAAGAAATCCATTCTCCCTTTCATATTACCTTCTTATATTTCTTTTATATGTTCTTAGGGCTTTAGGCCATCTTTTGTTGTATTTATAAGTCCCTCATATATAGTGAAATACATGAAAGTAAACCCCAGTGGATGTAGTCAATTTGGCGAACCACTTAATTCTTGTGTTGTTTATGCATTTACTTTTGAAGATCATTGCCATGAGAGCACTCCCACAAAACCATCAAAAATATCCATTTACTTCCCTTGAGAATGCTGTAAAATAAAGGGGACAAATCCCAGAAAATGCATGAGAGCTTACCCAATAGAATTGCTCTATGGAACTCAAATGGATTTATGCATCAATATCACCTAGAGAGATGGAGTAAAATGGTAAAGTAATATTTCTCAATTGGATTGTTGTGTGTTATCCATACTATATATTATTGATAATATAATACGATTTTGGCTACCAACAATTTGATTAGTGTTGCAAATATAATACAATTTTGGTTACTAACAATTTGATTAGTGTTGCAGATGTTTTAGAGCATATGATTATTGATATCCTTGTTACATGGCATATACATAAATATGCATTGCAAAGCAAGAAAAAGAGTTGTGTTGTGTCAAGTGTTCACTTGTGTAAAGTGTTTAAGTTGTGAGAATATTCAAGGACTGAAGTTTTCCTTGATTATAAAATAATGAACCTTGTATACGTTAGGTGTCGGGAGAAGGGTTTGAGTATACAACCGGTTGGTTATAAAATAATGAAATCTTGTATATGTCAGGCGTCGGGGGAAGGGCTTGAATATACAATTGGACATCGGGGGAAGTGCCTGTATAATAAAGTGGAAACTGAGAATTTAATTATAAAAATTGGGTTTAAGGGATGAACGGGAGTTAACTCATATTCTAAGGTATTCAGAGCCAAGTGGTATAAGCATGGTATGAGACGTGTAGGCTTGGGTGCCTTAGGTATGTGTTAGCGGGATTAGAATGGAGTGAGTACATTCATCCATCTCATTTCCATATATTTCATGCATTCAAAAAAATTGTTACCATTTAATTATTATTTTGCTGGTATTTTTTGTTGTGAATTAATTTGTGCACTATAGTTATTCCGCTGTGTATTCAATAAATTTTAATAATTTTATTTTAATTTTTCCACCATGTCTTGGTTGTAGAATTTATTTCTATTCTAAGATATGGCTTACAACCTAGCTAGTGAATAGTCTTTATTCGCGGGTCGGGGTGTGACAAATGTGTAAAGAGATAGAGATAGGTAAGCAAACACAAGATGTACGTGGTTCACCCTAAGTATGTCTACGTCTACGGAGTAGAGGAGTTCTCATTAATAGTGAAGAGTTTACACAAATACACAAGTTTAAGCATAATCATCATTAGTAGGTTCTGATGACCAGTTTGAGTACAATAATGACATTAGGGATTCATTGTGGGAGAATGATCTTCCTTTATAGTTGAGGAGAGTCTTCAACTTTTGTCTGTCGTGTTCGATGTGGGACTCTATGAACTTTATTCTAACGTTGACATATGTCATGCTGTGATTGGCCTCCTGGTTGGAGGGAAGCTCTTGTGCTTTGGCAGGGGTGCCTCAACATGAACCCCTCAGTGGATCCTTGAAGATATGAAGTTAACCGGTGCTTGGTAGTTTCGAGATTGGTTAAGTATGGTACAAACAAACTTCATTGATAGAAGAACATGTTACAAAATGTTACAGGAGATAAACATAAAAATGCAATTAGGCTGAAAAGACAACGAAGCCAAGCATAGCACATGAAGATCAAATTAGACTCAATGGGTTGGCAGAATTCGTCACCATCACAGCCACTGTGTAACTCACCATTTCGATACTCGGGTCCACAGATACACCATCAGCACCAACAAAAAACAAAGGCCACAAAACAAAAACAAAAACAAAAATACAAAGCAGCCCCAAATTAATAACAAAACAAATCCCTAATTTCACAAGGCTTAATATCCACAAACAATACAATAAAATTCTCCAAAAACACTCAACCAACGAAAGAAATAACCAAACCCAGCAACCATGTCCATCACCTGAGGACCAACAACAAAAGAATTCCCATACAAACAAAGCAAATAGACAAAACACAATTAAAACCGCAGAAGGAGGCGACGCAGAGACCCAAACCACCAAAATGGTTTTGCACACCTTCATCTAAGTGAACGACTACTCGCTCTCGAGGTGTTTAGCGAATATAATGGCCATATAAGTCCTCATTCGAAGGCAAGCATCTGGCATGGAATTGGAGAATATATGCGTGAAAGGATGGAAGGATAGAGGATAATAGATGTATGAGGCACAAAATGGAGAAATATGAGATGTTGTAAAATTAGGGATTTGAGATATTTTTTGGGCTAATTTGGATTCGGTGTAGCAAAACAAAAGTATTTGGGGAATGAGCTGAAAATTGAAGGGAAGATAACCAAATGGTCCAATCAGAGGTCAATCTCAGGCCCACCACCACTAAAAATCGGGGACTAGGGAGAGCCACCATCAATAGATGAGGCATACCACCGTTTTTGGAAGATGGGGCAAGCTACCATCAGTGACAAATAAAGCACAATAGCCAACAGGGAAAGGTAAGGCAGATTAAGAAGGGGAAAACGAGTGAGAGATGAGGAGAGTGTGAGAGAAGTAAGTTGGTGGGAAGCATGGAGGAAGCAGGAGGGAGGGGAGGGGCTATCGCCTACCCATAGACCCAAAGGGAGTGGGCGGCAACTGAAGGGTTTGTAGAGATTTTTCTCACAAGGGGCGCACTAGGCTTGAGTTTTCTAATTTTTTGACCTTTTTAAAAATGATTTATATTTGTTTATAGCCACACAAGCAAATATGTGGAACTTACGTTTTGCCACGTCATCACGCTTAATTTGATGAATTGATCATGTATGAGATTGAAATTAAAGCACAACTTTGTGAATAACATTGCAATGTTTTAAAGATGAAGTATTGCACCAAAACTTAAGAGTGCAAACTGCGATGTTTTAAATATATAAAGCCTTTTCCATACTTTTTCAATAAAAACCGAACAATTTGCTAGCACTGATCTACACCAACCTTACCTTCATCGAACATATAGCAAATAAATCTTTGTTTATTTAAATTCCAAAATGAAAAATAACCATTTGTTGTATGCCTATTTGATTGAACGATCTAAGGTTTAGAGAGATAGGGGGCCGGAAGTATAGAACAAGCCCAAATCCGTAGTACCCTTGAGGTAGCGGAAAATGTCTTTCACACCATTCCAGTGCCTGTTTATGGGCGCATTGTTGTATCTTGCTAAAAGATTCACAGCGAAGGAGATGTCGGGTCTAGTGCACTGAGCCAAGTACAATAAAGCCCAAATGCTTAGGTAAGGAACTTCGGGTTCCAAAATCTCTTCCTTATCCTCTTTTGGATGGAAGGGATCTCGTTTAGCATCTAGAGTCCGAACGACCAAGAGTGTACTCAAAGGCTTTGTTTTATCCTCATTAAAACGACGCAACATCTTTTGGGTGTAGTTCGATTGATGTACTAAGATTCCATCTGAACAATGCTCGATCTCCAAGCCGAGACAGTATCGAGTTTTCCCAAGATCTTTCATCTCAAATTCCGATTTCAAGTGTGCAACAATTTCCTTAAGCTATGCGGGAGTCCCAATGAGGTTCATGTCATCGACATAAACTACAATGATTGCAAATCCGGAATGTGACTTCTTTATGAACACGCATGGGCATAATTCGTTGTTCACATATCCCTGACTTGTCAAATATTCACTCAGACGGTTATACCACATCCGCCCTGATTGTTTCAATCCGTAGAGTGACATCCTCAACCGTGTTTCGTGGTCAAGAACTATTTGAACCAGTCAATGCAAGTCCTTTTGGAACTTTCATATATATTTCCGTATCTAGATCCCTATAAAGATACGCGGTTACCATGTCCATAAGCTGCATATTTAATTTTTCGGTAACTACAAAATTGATTCGGTGGTTAAACGTTATAACGTCAATTAAGGGGGAATACGTCTCCTTGTAATCAATCCCAAGGCGCTGAGAGAAGCCTTGCACTATGAGGCGTGCTTTATATCGCACTATTTCATTCTTCTCATTACGTTTCCTCATGAAAACCCACTTGTAGCCAACGAGCTTCACACGTGGTGGTGTAGGAACGATAGGTCCAAACACTTAACGTTTCGTGAGCGAATCGAGTTTAACTTAGATTGCCTTTTTCCAGTTTGATCAATCGGTTCTACGTTGGCATTCATTGAAGGAACGTGGTTCAATGTCACCGCTAAGCATGATGTCAGTAGCTACTGAGTACGCGAATGCATCATCGACGATCATCTTATTCCTATTTCAAACCTTATCCAATAAATCTCACGATTCTCGGGATGCCGGCATGTTTCGTCTAAAACATCACCGTAATCTAGAATAACCTTATACGTTGGAACAAATGAGTGAGCGACGGTCGAATTCAAACTAAGGTTACTAGTTGGTGCCATTTTCCTCTTCCGGGGTTGTGAATCCTTTGAACCAAGGGGTCTGCCACGCTTTAGGGTCGGAGAAGCTGATTGGCTAGCCGCTAATGTACCACGTGGAAGCATGCTTTGAGCAATGCTCTAAAGATCTATAATTCATCGCACCTCAGTTTCAGACTGGGCAGTGTGGGGATCTAAATGAGACATAGTGGGAGCATACCACGACAATTCGCGGTGTTCTACAGGCACGTTAGCATGCTTATCTCCCCCTAACGACGGAAAGACTGTGTCATCAAAGTGACAATCTGCAAAACGTGCGGTAAAGAGATCGCCTGTCAAGGGTTCTAAGTAGCAAACAATTGATGGCGAATCATAACCGACATAGATTCCCATTTTTCTCTGAGGACCCATTTTGGTACTTAGTGGCGGTGCTATTAGCACATAAATGGCGCATCAAATACCCGTAAATGCCAGACGTCAGGCTCGTATCCAGTGACCAACTGTAACGGTGAATGCGGTTGAGTAGCGGAGGGCCTCAGACAGACCAACATAGTTGCATGCAACATTGCATAGCCACAGGATGATATCGCCAGTTTGGTTCTCATAACCAAAGTTTGAGATATCAATTGAAGGCGCTTTATGAAAGCTTCTGCCAGGCCGTTTTGGGTGTGAACATGGGGTACATGATGTTCGACATCAATCTCTACTGACATGTAATAATCATCAAAAATCTGTGACGTAAACTCTCCAGCGTTATCCAGTCGAAGTGACTTAATTGGATAATCAGGGTGGTGAGCCCTTAGCTTAATGATTTGAGCTAAGAGTTTGGCAAACGCGGCGTTGTGTGTGGACAACGGGCAAACATGTGACCATCGTGTTGATGCATCAACCAACACCATATAGTATCTAAATAGTCTGCAGATTGGTTGGATAAGTCCATAAATGTCCCCCTGAATCCTCTGAAGAAATTTAAGGGGGTCATGATTAATCTTTGCATATGAGGGTTGAATAGTCAACTTCTCTAAAGAACACGCTTTGCATGGCAGAACTCCAACATAGGGATGTAACTTATGCCCGTGTAAAGATTTGAGGATACGGCGCATCATGTCACGTCCAGGATGTCCTAAATGGTCATGCCAAAGCAATAATGTGTCCTGGAACTTAGGCATAGGGCCGGCCACACTATGGGCTTCTATCTCGCGAATGGTTGTGATGTACAACCCACTCGGCAGACGTTCCAACTTCTCGTGAATACGCTTCTGGCCATATTCGTATGAAGTGATACAAAGAAATTCAGAACCATGATCTTCAATGGTTTCAATATGATATTGATTATCTCGAATATCTCTAAAACTTAGCAACGTTCTGCCGGAACGTGGAGAATAGAGTGCCTCCTTAATGGTCAAGATTGTACCATTAGACAACATGATACGTGTCTTTTCGTATCCTTCAATCAGGTTGGATGGTCCTAAGAGAGTTCTCAAAGGAGATTTCTTAGGTATTAAGTTAGTAAAATAGTGTCGTTCACGCAAGATGGTGTGCATGGTTGCACTATCCGCCAGACAACTAACTTCCCCACTAGACGTACCTAGAAATAAATTGATTGAATTGGTCACATGCATAAATATTCCATGCATTCAATTAAGCAATTCGAGAAAATAATATCCATTCAAATAACAATCCATAATTCAAAACAAACCAAAACCAAACAAATTATTCCAAATGCTTAGAAAAATTGTTCAAAATTAAACCATAAACCTAGAAAATAGGGGGGGTAAGGCCGGCCACTCCTAGTGGGTTTGGCCACTAGGGGTAAACACCCTAAAAACATGTCTAATTTATTCATCCATACTAGCTGACACCTCCTGAAAATCCAATATCTCCATTGATGTAGTTGCATCTTCCGGATGATTTACATGTGTAAAGTTAGGTTCACGACGGGAATGATACTTGGCAATAGCCTCAGGGGAAGCTCGGCATACGTGTGACCAATGATTCTTTGATCCACATCGATAACATATGTCCAATTTAGTAGAAGCGGGTTGATTAGGAGCTTTGCCCTTGTTCTTAAAGTTTTGGGCCTTATAGGCAAGTGGTTGACTCTACTGGGTCACATTTCTTCCCTTTGGTGCAGTACTCTGTTGACCTTGGGCCCGTGGTGGGGCTTGCTGCCTTTTGCCACAGCCACGACGGCTCTTGCGTCATTTATGGCTGTTAGAATTAATCGCATGTGCTTCAGGCGCGGCGAGCTTGATAATTCTTCATCAAAAGCTGGTTCTGCTTTTCAGCGAAAAGTAAAACAGAGATCAAATCCGAAAACTTGGTGAAATTTTGTGCCCTATATTGTTGCTACAGGACAATATTGGTGGCATGGAAGGTCGACTAGGTCTTTTTTAGGAGATCTGATTCGGTTGGTTCCACTTTGCAGAATTCAACAATGAACGGATTCTACAAACTTCAGAGTTGTATTCATTTACGGACTTAAAGTCCTGGAAGCGAAGATGCTGCAAGTTATGTGTTGCTTCAGGCAAGTATATGTCTTTCTGGTGATCGAAAAGATCGGCCAGAGCAAGCCAGCGGGTGCGTGGGTCTTCCTCAGCGAGATACTTAGTCTGCAGTGCATCATGGATGTGTCTTTGCATGAAGATCATTGCAGTAGCTTTCTGAGCTTCGTCAAAAGGTTTGTCGATGATAGGTGCCTCAATGGTGGCTCTAATACCCTTTGTAGTTCGATAGAGCTTCACGTCTTGAACCCACTTCAGATAGTTTCTTCCAGAGACTTTTAGAACGGAGAAATCGAGCTTGTTCAAGTTCGACATGTCCCTAAAACAGAGGGAAAACACCGTGATTAGTCATATGGTAAGCCATAGACATATATTGTAGAACATACAGGTTCTATAGACATGTATTGGTTTAATTTATGCATGAAAACTACAGGTTTCATGTGGTATGTTTTGAACGAAAACTTCGGGTTTCAAAGACACTAAATTTGAAACTATAGGTTCAATTTAGTTTTATGAACAATTTGTTGATAATGAGAGGTTCATGCAAGAAACACAGAATGCAATATACTAATTTGAATATAGTGAATTTTTAGGTTCTTCGGGAACTCAAGTGTGAGAGCTTCGTTACTACGAAAGTATGTTACGGTTCAAAGTATAAAAATAAATTATTGAATCGTTAATGTCCAAAAGTGATCTTCAGGTCAATAATTTTGGATTAATTATCAGATTAATGGACTGCAGGTCTCTTTTAATGAATTCAATTAATCGGGTCATACGGGGTCAATTGTAGAAGCTAAATAATATTAAAATAATATTATTGGGTCGAGAATATGGTCCTAAAAATAATTGGGCTCGGGTTGGGTGCAAGGCCCAAAAGGGCCTCGGGAGTAGGCTGCAGGCCACAGGGGTACGGGAGAAACCCCAGCCGCAGCTGGGTTTCAAGGTTGGGCCGAGGGGAGGGCATGGGGCAAGGAGCAGCAAAGGCTGGCATGTGGGTTTGGCTTGGGGAGCTTAGCCGCAAAAGGGCTGGCTGCATGTGTGCCAGTAACCATAAAAGGTTGCGGCGTGTGGGGAAAAACCCAGCCAATCTGGGCTAGTTGAATGGCACGGGCCATGGTGCAAACGGGCGAAGGGCTTCAGGACGAAGCCTAGTTTCTGCATGCATAATGATGGTGCCGTGGGTGTGCCGCACCATGTCTAATTTCCTTTTTTTTTTTTTTTGTCAAAATCCCCTAGGGTTTAGGAAACCCTAAATATGCTTCTAATTTAATTTTATACATTGACTCACATATTCCACATAACAATTTAATTGTGCGATGCATGAAACAAATATATATATTGACAAATATATGAACATATACAATATATATATCGTAAGGAAAATATAAATATAGAGGGGTTCATGCATCATGGAGAATGTTTTCATGCCTCGTGGGCGTTTCAAATATCTTTTTTTATTTTAAGCGTACTTGATTAGCAGAAAACGAATATAAGCCTTTGAATTTTGTAGAAGATAGCCTCCTTCTACGATCCTTCAAATTCCTCAGCTTTTGGCAAGAACGTGCCGATAACGTGTTGTAGGTCTATTTGATTGAACGATCTAACGTTTAGAGAGAGAGAGGGGGCCGGCGGTATTGAGGGAGAAAAGAGAGTGATTTAATTGTGATGTGTGTTTGATTCAGCCTATTGTGCCTTTATTTATAGTTGTAAGATAGGTAAAAATCTTGGGAGGTTTAATAAAAAGGTCACAGTACTGTTCACTTTTAATGAAAAGTCCTTTTTAAAGGTATAGTGAATAGTATCAGTTAAAGGTAAAAAAAGACTTTTCGTTAAAAGAGAAGTTTTTTTGGGACTTTTCATTAGTTTTCCTAAAAATCTTTCCGTTTAGGATTACAACATTTAATAGGTAATCACTTCTAATAGGAATATAAGATACATTCCCAGATTCCTTAGGATTTACACAATCACATTTATATTCTAAATATGATTGCAACACTATTTAATTACTTATTTAATTTTCATTTTTCAAACAATTTTCCTTTTGGTTGTTCTGGAATTAAAATTGGAAATGTAACCATGAGTCTCTCTCTCTCTCTCTCTCTCTCTCTCTCTCTCTCTCTCTCTCTCTCTCTCTCTCTATATATATATATATATATATATATATATATAATATATATTATGCCGCCATATGTAAAGTATAGGGGTGCTTTGTCTTGTATGGAAACAAAGCCATGAGAGCATTAAATGAAGAGACATCATGGCTTCTACATGCACCTGCCAATTCTCATCAGACCTCTGATCTTATTCCCAAAATTGCCTAAAGAAAACACCCCAGTTCTGAAAAGCCTATTCCTTTAGCCATACAGGTACTAAGCTCACCGCAAATTACATCCTAACCATTCATCCACACACCCGCCCTAATATGCTGAACAACAACCTTACACTCCAAACCCTCCCTCCACCCACAGCCTTTTGCCTTCTGATTCTAAAACCCTTCTCTCAGTTCTCAGTTTTCAGTTATCTGATCTTCTCTCCCATGGCTTCCTCTAGCTACAATCCACAACCACAAGGTCCCCAGCTGAACCCGTATGCAGAACCATGGAAACCAAATACTGTTGTTTGCCAACCCTTTTCTGCTCCAAATAATCTTCAGCTTCCTAGGGCTGGGAGACGTCCAGGTTACAGTAAAGGCAAAAGGGTCCACCCCGGCAAAATTTTCAATAGCCCCAATATTCCTCCTCCTCCTCCTCCTCCTCCTCCTCCTCCCAGGAGAACATCAGATAGGACGAGTAGGCCATGGAAGAAGCTTGATCATGGGGCAAAGTGGGTTCCGAAAAAGCTTGATCATGGTGCAAAGTGGGTTCCGAAAAACAAGGGGAAAATGCAGCTGCATGAAGAAGAGAAGAAGCTTGTCATTCCTTTTCCATCTTGTCCTGATGGACAAGCAAGGTCTCGTATAACCACAGTCATGGTTAAGAATATCCCCAATCAGTTTAAGTATAACACCCCCCTCTCTCTGTCTCTCTGTCTCTGTCTCTCTTTCTCTCTAGATCTCTCTGTCTGCACTTTGAGATTTTGGATTTTTTTGTGGAACAAAAGGATCGTAACTTTATTGTGGATTGAAAAAAGAAAGATTGAACTTTGGAAAGAAAAAGAAAAAAAAAATCGAACCTTTATTTTGGTTTGAAAATAAAAAGGTCGGAACATTATTTTGGTTTGAAAATAAAGTTTGAAAACGTTCTTACAAAATTCCTAACCTGTGTCTCTTTCTCTCTCTCTGTTCATTTGGTATTTTGGATTTGTTGCTCAAGAAAAAGGATAAAGTTTGAAACTTCATTTTTGTTTGAGGAAAAAGATCGTGACTTTTCTGCGTTTGTGCATGTTTTCTGCATCTTTCGACGCTCACTGTTCATACGGAGGAACATGAAAGTAGCAAATCTCTTTTGTCCCTCTTTCTTTAAAGACTGAACTTTTCGTCTCCAATGTTTACCCTTTTCTGTGTGAAACAACAAGTCTTGTCTGAGAGTACATGTGACTGCATTAAATTTTATTTTAATTTATAAATTAAATCATGTCTGCAAATATTGATGTGTTTATATATCATGTAGGAGGACTGATTTTCTGAACGTACTGAAAACGCATTGTTATCAAGAGAACCAAATGCGTCACATACGCGATGAACGAAAGAAGTCCAAGTTCGATTTCGTTTATCTGCCCATGGACTTCAAGTGAGTAACATTTAATTTTTACTACACTGAAATTAATTAGTTTTCACAAACCTTGTTTGTGCGGTTTTAGTAGTTTTTTTTTTTTTTTTGGATAATTTTGTTTCCATATATGTAGGAGAAAGCGGATTTCAAATCTGGGTTATGCGTTTGTGAATTTCACAAGTCCTGAAGGGGCACTGAGATTTTACTGGGAATTTCACAACCGACCATGGAGAATAGGATTCAACCCAAAAATATGTGAAGTTACACGTGCCGAAATCCAGGTTAATTAACTAATTAACCAGAGTCCTTTGTTTTGATTATATAAGATGGGTTTTCTAATTAAAACTTTTTATCTATTTATTTATAAAATAAAATAAAAACGTGCTGAGTTTTTATTTTGGAACTGGGATCTTCGAATTTCAGTGAGTGAGCTTATTTTTTATATTATTCATTTTCTTATTTGGTTTTGAAATATTGTAGGGCAAGAGTTCTCTAATGGCAAATTTTAGGTACAAGCTGTTTTGGTGTCACCTAGATTCGTACCTGCCGGTCGTTTTGGAACCTGCATGTGACGGTATGAATCTGCCTAAGGTAACCGTCGTCGGAAAACTTGCTGGCAAACCCTCTTACTACAAGTGATCTGTGCCTTTGGTCATATATGTATATATATTTTCTAAGCTTCAATGATTTTACATATTTGGTGTCTTAATCTTAGCTGAAATCTGAATTGTAAATATATGGTCTTATGATGTGCCATGATGTTGGCTTCTTAAGTGAGGAACTTCAAACGAGTATCGTTAAATATGTGTGCTATGTGAAGTAGTTGATGTTTTTAAGGATCAATGAGAAATGCTTGGCTTTATATGCTTGATTAATTAGTGTTATAATTTTATTTCTCGAGACATATAGTTCTTATAAACCTTGCTTATTCTCTGTATAATACGAGCACGGGATAGTGTATTCGACTCTCCCTTCTCCAATATAACTTCAATCATACGATAGGATATGATCATCTCGTGCTTAGAATTTGATTGGATTGAATAGTTCATTATATTTTTTCGACAAAAAAAAAAAAAAAATCATTATTTTTGAGGTATGTTGAAATTAAGAAATTTTGTTCAACTTGAATATGGAGGATGAATTATTCTGTAAACATATTTTCTCTTTCTAATACCAACAAAACCACCATTTTCTTGAGATATGAAATGGAACAATTACCGACCACACAATACAATGATTAGATATATTTTCGAGGAAACGCTAAGAAAACTCTATAAAGTATTTGTACTAAGTTACGAAATATTTGAGCTACAACATAGAATGATCAATCATAATAAGTTGATATCTAAATCGTCATCAATAAAAATAGAGCTAAAAGAAGAGGTATATCACAATATTATAGTGCCTAAGTAACTGTTCAAAGCTGTTTTTAGAATGGTAAATTAAAGTCATTATAAATGATAAAAATCAAGGAATAATTCACAAGAGGAACAAAACAAACTCTAACAACACCACTTGCGTACATTGAACCCAACAAGTACAAAATTATTGCTCAAAGTTAAAGTACGAACCTATAGAATTCCAATTAATAGAAAATTAATTAAAGCATTTATTCATGAGTTCATGAACATCACCCTCATTAGGTCAATAAAGCATTCAATCCACTGCTTCATGGCAAAAATTTTTTAAAAAAAAAAATCTGACTTTATTTCTTACTAATTACTATAATTGTCGATTGGAGTCCCCTTCCATACTGTATATAAATTAGACCATGAGCACAGGTACCATCCATCTTAGTCTTACCCCTACGATTTCAGTACCAAAACATCTTTAGCACAATTTTCTCAAAAATGGCTGCCTCGGTCAAGTCCTTCATTGTGATTCTTCGTTTCTGTCTCATTAGCAAAGGTAAATAGTTGTAAAAATTGATTTGCTTCGGTACCTTCTCTGCATGCTTTCTTCACGTAGAAATTCTTGCATACAACGAATAACGTCTTCTTCGCATTTTATATACACACGTACACAATCTTTATGCAATGCTTTAGTGATTTATGGGGAAGCATATATATTTCTTTCACTCAATGAGACTCAAAATATTTTTTTAGCTTTTGTTTTCAACTATTTGATTCATGGAATTTGTAGGGTTTTCTGCTTGCTCGCCGTCTTTCTCCGATCTCATTATCGGTTCTACCCGAAGCGGGAGAGAGGTGTGAGGCAAACAGGAATGGAATGTGGTGGTGACCAACAACTGCAAGTGTCCTCGTAGGAGCACAATCTTGAATTGCAAAGGGTTTCATTCTGCAGAGCCTGTTGATACGGCAATCTTCTTGAAGCAAGGTGACGTGTGCCTCCTCCAAATGGGTAGTACCTTGCCCCCTGGTGCTTCCGTCAAATTTTCCTATGCTTGGTAGGGAACATAGTGAAAGGGGGATCCCAATTGGGATCCCCCTTTCACTATGTTCCCTGAGATACCGTTTGGTACTTGAGACAAATGGAATTCAGTAGGACGAGGCATTCCGTTCCACACTTGGTGCGCCAAAAATGGGTGGAACGTGCTGCTCCACGGAACAAGTTTTGGCTGAATTTTGGTTTCGCCTCACCTGCTCGAACGACTCGTTCCACCTCCATGGAACACAAATTTATAACATTTTAAGACAAAAATACACCTTTATCTTTTTCAATATTTACACCATCCAAAAAACAAACCCTAAATTCTATCTTCTTCGTTCCATCTTCTCTGCATGCTACTGCCTTTTCCCGTAGCCTTCTTCCTCATCCTCTCCCGTAGTAGCTGCATCTCTAGGTTCGATCTTGATCTTTTCCCGTAGCCTTCTTCCTCATCCTCTCCCGTAGTAGCTGCATCTCTAGGTTCGATCTTGATCTTTTCCCGTAGCCGTTGCATCTCCAGGTTCGATCTTGACCTTCTCGCGTAGCCGCTGCATCTTCAGGTTCGTTTTCTTGATTTTTCCATGGAAAATTTCAATTTTCTGGGAAAATAAGATGATTATGAGAAAATAAGTTCGATTTTTTGGTTTCTCTGGTTTAATTTGTGCTTGGGGAAAAGAACAAAGTTTGATTTTTAAGGTTTATTACGATTCTGGTTTGTAAAGATTGGATATGGTTTCGAGCTGTGCGATTTAGTGGGTTCGGTTGTAAGCTTGACTTTGTATGATGGAAAAAGCTGGTTCTTTCTGCATTTGGTCAGCTGAAATGTTAATTACTTTGATGCATTTAATGGTTATTTTACTGATTATTGGTCAGTGTGTATAATTTGTTAACAGAACCAAGAAATGTGGGTTCGTAAGAAATGCAGAAACAGAAAAGTAGAAAGATAATATATTGAAGAAGAGAGACAATGAGTGAGAGAAAGTTGATTGTATTTTTAAAGAATTGATTGATTGTATTACATTCTGCTAGCCTTGTACTTATAGGCAATTGTATCTTCCTCAATACACTTTAAATCATTGTAACTAACTTCCTGGTATTTCTCTAATTTGTGCTGACTTGGCAGCTGAGCTAGCAGTTGAGCTGTCCTCATTTCTCTTCAGCCAACATCCCCCCTCAATCTCAACTGGGGTTCCCAGCTTGAGATTGTATGAATGTCTGAGAAAGAGTGGACTGTGAAGACCTTTAGTTAGGATATCCATAGTTTGATCATCAGTAGACAAGTATTGAACTGTGAGATCTCCTTATTGTACACGCTCCCTTACAAAATGATAGTCCGTATCCAGATGTTTGATTTGTGAGTGGAACACAGGATTAGCACTTAATGCAATAGCTGACTTGTTATCACAGTAGATCACTGGAGATGCCGGTAGGAATGCATTCATGTCTTGGAGAATTGCTCTAATCCAAGCAACATCTGCAGCTGTGTGAGCAAGGGCCTTGTGTTCTGTCTCTGTCGAACTCCTTGATACTGAAGATTGTTTCTTGGATTACCATGACACTGGATTACAACCAATATACACAACATAGCCAGTCACTGATCTTCTGGTGTTTAAATTTGCAGCCCAATCTGAATCACTAAAGGTTGTAATGCTTAACTCTGTGTTTACTAAAAATGTAATTCCATGCTGCATTGTTCCTTGAAGAAACCTTAATATGCGTTTAACACTTCCAAAATGCATTTCAGTAGGTGATGCCATATACTGACACACTGAATTCACTGCAAAGGATATATCGGGCCTTATGAAAGTTAGATATTGCAGTGAGCCTACTAAACTTCGATACAAACTTGGATCAGCTAGCACTTCTCCTTCATTGAGTAGTAATGAGTTATGAGGTTTACATGGAGTAGCTGCGGGTTTACACGAGTCCATCCTAGCCTTATGCAACAAATCTTTAATATATTTGGATTGACTTACAAAGATATCCCCATTTACTTTGTACTGAACTTGCAATCCAAGAAAGTATGTCAATCTAGCCATATCTTTTAGTTCAAATACATCATCTAATTCAATTATTACTTTTTGTACTTTCTATGAGCTAGATCCAGTCAATATTATATCATCTACATAAAGTAGGAGAATGATAAGATTTGCACCATCTTGTTTAACAAACAAACTAGAATCTGATGATGAAGCTTTGAAACCCATTGCTGGCAAATAACTTGTGAACTTCGAATTCCAAGCCCTTGGAGCTTGTTTTAAGCCATATAAAGACTTAATCAATCGACATACATGTGTTGGGTGACTTGGATCAACAAACCCCTGAGGTTGTTTCATATAAACTTCCTCTTGTAAATCTCCATGTAAGAAGACATTTTTGATGTCCAATTGTCTTAACTCCCAATGATTGATTGCAACCAAGGCCAATAATATTCTCACAGTTGTATGTCTGACTATTGGACTACATGTTTCAAAAAAATCAACTCCTTGTTCTTGGAAAAATCCTTGAGCCATTAATCTTTCCTTATACCTTGAGACTGATCCATCTAGGTTCTTTTTAACTTTATACACCCATTTGCTACCAATTATGGACATGTCTTCAGGTGGTGGAACCAATTGCGCTCTTAAAGAATCATATTCTTCTTGCATGGCTAACTGCCAACGAGGTATAGTTGTTGCTTTTCTGAAAGTAGATGGTTCTACAACATCACTAATAGAGGCAACAAATGAATATCCAGCAACAAGAGGTTTTTCCTTTGTAATCTGCAAGCTTTGTAACTCAGGCAATGAAGTAAAGTAGCCTTTATAGCTTTTCTGTGTTATAGCCCCACTTTTGAGTCTTGTAACCATTGGATGTATAGAAGTGATAGTTTCTGAATCATAATTTTGTGATGATAATGAATCAGAATAGATAGGGAGAATTACCTCTAACTGTGCTTCATTATGGATAGGTAACATTGGTGGTGTACCAGGAAGAGGAGTGAAGAAGTGATGGGAATCATTGGTTGATGAAGAGACATGTGACCTTGATCCATTTGTTGACAACAGGCTGTCCTGAGACATAGAACCAGACATATCATCTTCAACCTGAGGAGTATTCTGTACTTGTGAATTCTGATGCATTGGTATTCCTGGTATTAGAACTCGAACAACTACTGGTGTTTGAGACCTAAATTGAGACCCTTGAACGCCTTTATTCTGCAACACTGTCTTCAACTTATATGGAAATTGAGATTCATCAAGAATAATGTGTCTGGAAATGATGAACTTCCCAGTGTTAATATTGTAGCAAATGACCCCCTTGTATCCCATAGCATATCCCAGAAAAACACATGGAACTGATCTTGGTTGTAACTTGTGATCATTATATGGTCTGAGAAGAGGATACATTGTTGTCCCAAAGATTTTGAAGTATTGAATAGCTGGTGCAACATTATGTAACTTCTGATATGGTGATTGCATTCTCAAAACCTTACAAGGCATTCTATTAATTAGATATGTTGCGTATGAACAAGAGTGATACCAGAATGTAGATGGTAGATAAGCTTCTGACATTAGAGTAAGTGCAGTCTCAACTAAATGCCTATGCTTCCTCTCAGCTAGGCCATTTTGTTGAGGTGTATAGGGACAAGAGACCATGTGTACAATGCCTTTTGATTCCAGAAACTTAGTAAACATTTTACTCATGTATTCACCTTCTCCATCTGTTTGGAGACATTTAATTGAAGAATTGAATTGAGTTGAAACAAATGCATTGAATTTCACAAAGGCAACAAAAGCATCAGATTTATTGACTAGAGGAAATATCCATAAGAATCTTGAATATTCATCAATGAAACTGATATAATATATGTATCCTTCTATTGATATCTTTGGAGAAGGCCCCCATACATACGAATGTACTTTTTGAAACATACAACTTGCACTATTTTGTCTAATATCAAAGGATTGCCTACACATTTTGCTTTGAGCACAATACAGATTTGGATGAATCTATACTAACCGAGACATTATAAGCTTTTAACATTGCTGATAAGACTTCCTCAGATGGATGTCCAAGCCTCTTGTGCCATATTGATGTCTTCACCACTTTCCCAAGCAAAACAGCTTTCAGGTTTTTATTCATTCTAGCAGCAGAGCAACTTCTTGAAAATGCTGTCGCAGGTATAGTAAACCAATCCCCATCACTCTTTCCTTGATACACTATCACCTTTGTAACCTTTTCCTGTATGAAAAACACAAGATCATCACATATAAACTAGCATCCATTGTCATGACATAATTTCTTAATTGATAAGAGGTTCACAGTTATACTAGGAACATGTAATATATACTTTAAATTTAAGAAATGATCATGAGTAAATAGAACTGCAGATCCAACATGTTTTACTTCCAGACCTTGACCATTGCCTATAATGATTTTCTCTTCTCCATTATAAGGCCTTGGTTGATTTAAATTTTCCAGATTCGCTGTCATATGGTGTGTTGCACCAGTATCAAGCACCCATGTGTCTGCACCATTGAAATCATGAAGTTGTTGTGCTTCATTATTAGGAATAAACTCTTTAGATCCTTGTGGTGTCATCGCAATTATTGAAGTAGGTGGAGCAGAGGGTTGATATGAATAATTGTTTCTATGGTAGCACTCAAGAGAAATGTGCCCTTTCTTCCCCCATATTTGACAGATCAAAGGTGGAGCATACACAATACTATGACAATTGGTAGTCCTGAAGTGACAATTTGGTGCAGTATGCCCCATCCGAGAGCAAATTTGACATTCACGTGACACTATTGATTTGTAGTTTGTCTTGCCATTCCAACCCTGCCAATGATTGCCTTGTTTTGAACCACTAGTGAAAGTAGAACCAGTAGAGCCATTAAATCTCAATTGATTAAAACCATTAGTACCCTTGTATCGATTCCCAAAGTATGGCCTTGAAGAATTGTTCCCAGAAGCATATATGTTAGAATTATAAGACCTTTTATTATGAGAAGGATAAGGCCTTTGACTTAAACCCCCTTGATAACTACCAGATCCCATATTTGAGCTTTCCCTTTGTTATATTCCTTGTCCTCCATTACTCCTTGAATTAGAGCTTTCACCATGTACATACATTGCAGACATAGAATTTGTTAGAGAAGATATTCTGGATTTATTAGCCAATTCTGCACTTAAAAACTGTGCTCTGAAATCCTTCCATGAAATTGATGTCTCTCTTGTCAAGATCACAATTTTGATCATATCAAACTCTTGTGGTAACCCTGTCAAAGCAGCTATAACCAGATCATTATCTGAAACATTTTCTCCTGCAGAAAGAAGTTGATCTCGAATATACTTCAATCGCAGTAAAAATTTATCAACTGAATCTGCTCATTTCTGTGCCGTGTAGAATTCAGTCTTTAAATGATTAATCCGTGCGACAGACACTGAAGCAAATCTATCTTGCAAGCAAGTCCAAGCATCTTGAGAAGTTTTACAACCAATAATGTGTTCCATTGCATCATCAGACAACGTTGCAATTAACAAACTAAGCAGTGCCATATCCTTCTTAACCCAGCTCTTATATGCATCAGTATTCTCTTTCATAAGACCCGTTTCATTAGTGATAACAAACTTTGGTGGACATGGATTATCACCAGTAAAGAAATCAAATAGATCATATCCACGCAACACAGACTGAAACTGAAAACTCCATTTAACAAAGTTGCCATCTTGCAACTTCACAGTCAACATTCCTAGAAGACCTTCAATTTTCACTGATTCCATTGTATTCTCAACTATTACCAAATTCTGCACCTTTCACAATCAAGAAATTCAACCAAACACTTTGCACTTACAGAGATCAAGATTACACAACAAAATCCCACCAATCAAGAGACAATTTCACTTTGGCAATCAGCCTTCAACAAACAAGATTCTATCAAGAAACAAAACCCTCTTTGGCAATTGGCCTTTAAAGAAGAGAAATGACAAGAAACAGCTAGAGTGCACATACCTTTGCGTTGTTGAAACACCATAATTCGAGCACTAAGAACTTCACCAAAAGCAGTAAATCATCCAAACAAACCGAACAACTAAAAATCATGCGGCAGAAGAGCGAACGAATCACCAAAGATCGACCTCTAGCGATGATACCATGTTAACAGAACCAAGAAATGTGGATTTGTAAGAAATGCAGAAACATAAATGTAGAATGAGAATGTATTGAAGAAGAGAGAGAGAAAGACAATGAGTGAGAGAAAGTTGATTGTATTTCTAAAGAGTTGATTGAATGTATTACATTCTACTAGCCTTGTACGTATAGGCAATTGTATCTTCCTCAATACACTTTAAACCACCGTAACTAACTTCTTAACTAACTTCCTGTTATCTCTCTAATTTGTGTTGACTTGGCAGCTGAGCTGTCCTCATTTCTCTTCAGCCAACATAATTGAGCCCATTGTTTACAATTGGAGGAGGGTTAGTAACGCTCATCGTATATTTTCGTATGCTTTAGTTCTTAATAATAAGTGTGTGATGTGGTTTATGTAAACAAACCATATAGGTTGCTGCGATTGTTAGGAAGGCCAAAGCTGCTAAAGATGGAATTGAATGATCATGCTTTTTCATTATTTAGGATGTACAGATAGACACGATAATGCTCTGTGGTTGATTACTTGGTGCTTTTCTTTTGTAAAAGTTGCCCTTGTCTTTAACCATGTCAGACATCATGGAAGTTTGTAACTGCTTTGCTAAGAGGGAAGCATGCATGCGGTTTAGGAAAAACTATGTGAAAGATTGTGACTTGCAAGCAGTTTTACTAGTGTTTGTGATTGTAAAGGATGGTCTGTTGAAGTTTATTTGGTGTTCTCATATGTTCATCTCTCCTCCTTGTATATGGGAGTTCTATCGTTTAAGTATTGAATGAATTACCGTTTGCAAAAAAAAAAAAAAAAAAAAAAACATGATTTGGAATTATCACGAGATTGGTCATTCATGGCTTGTTGATAAATTCGTGTAGTTTTTCTGTTTTATTATTACTTACCAATGCTCTTTGCTTTTTGTTTTATTGGTCTCCATGTATGTTGTTGCAGCACATTATATTATCTTAAAGATCCTGTCTTGTCCCAAATAGCTATTTATTAGATGAAACTCAAGAAACATGAAGCTATTGCTTCAGGCCATAGGTCTGTTGACACATCAACATGAAGGTTACACATCAACAAGGCAGTTAGTTTGTTGAGATTGTATGAAGACTGTTAGGATTTGTAGGGATATAAGGAAGTTAGTTGGTTAATAGCTTATGAGTGAAGCAAAGAATATTTGTATAAATAACAAACACCTCTCTCTCAGTAATTCATTCATTATTCAAGGAATACAATCTTTAGTCATTCACTTTCTCTCTCTAAATTCTCTGCCATTGTTTTTTGTTTTGGTTCTTCTGCCATGTCTTCAGTCAAAAAATGGCATAACATATATCATGGCATAACATATCTTCAGCCATGTACTACAGTAAAAAATATATCATAGATAAGCATATATGTGTTCAAATATGAACAAGTTAAAAAAAAAAAAAAAAAAAATATTGTCCCATCCCGTCCCACACATAAACATTGTACCAAACAACAAACGGAACATAGGTAAGTTAGTCGTTCAATCTTTTGGTTCCGTTTCGTCCAGCGCGTACCAAACACAGAACGGAACAATCGTCTCGTTTCGTCCTGTGCATACCAAACATAACATGGAACCTCCGTTCTGTCCAGTCCCGTCCCGTCTACGTACTAAAAGATACCTGAGTCTGCCGCCATTGTTGGTGCTTGTTGAGAGCTATTGAAATGGAGGCCCATAGTTTAAATTTAGTTTGATACTTTTGGAACAAATAATTGTACTTGGATTTCGGTTACAAATTTAGTACATGCAGATCTTTTACTGCCTCTATTAATCGTTGGATACATTTCAGGAATATCATTCCGTTTCGTTTTGACAATGAAATATGTTATACTAGTCTAAACAAAGGTTTGAAAGGGCATTCAAAAGACAGGAAATTTTAACATACTATAATAAGTTCAAAGATTAATACAAACGGATTTTTAGTTCTGATGAAGGAAGGACATTGGTTCTCAGGATTGTTCCCATGCCTATCAACTTGTCAGAAATGTCTTGAAGTTATAATATTTAAGAGTTGTTTTACATATAAGTTGAAAACGTTAAGAGAGATGGGGAGTGAAGATTTGATAACTAGTAAGACAACATAGTATCATGGCCTCAAAACTCAAAATAAGTTGAGAAGACAAGCTGCATTTTGATTCCAAACTGGCAATTTCCTTTACAGTGACTACTTATTCTTCACCTTGTTTGATGATGCAACTGCAATCCACGTTCGAGCTTTTCTAGTTCTGGCATTGGTGCTGGTGCGCTGCCCTCGGCCCGGCAACTCATCAATATGTCTGATCCCCTTGTACAACTGAATGTTTTTCATTCTTTTGATGTCTCTCTCGACAATAGTTGCCTGAAAAAACCCAAAAACTCAAACCTATTAGCGACGCAAGTAGCACTCAAAGAGAGGGAGAGAAAGAGAGAGTTACTTATACCAGCTCCCTTCCAACTAAGTACTTGGAGATTTCATCGCCAATGGCAACAACTTCTCTTTGGGTCAAGTCCTTGGCAAGTTTGTTGGTCATGTTTAGCTCGGATACGATTAGACCCGCCCTGGCCCTGCCAATCCCACGTATGTACTGAAGCGCATACTTGAGAAGCTTATTGCCTGGAATCTCCATTCCTGCTCTTGTATTCAGGCATTGCGCACGGACCCCATGAAACTGCAAGTAACACCGGAAGCTAAAAGATGACCATTAAGCCATCACATAAATCTTTAACATTCCAAATTCAAATGCTAGTATGTGGGGAATGCGATTTATTTTTTCCCACAGTTGCAGGGTTTTGGGATCTTCATTAAAATTTACAATGAAAAAGGCAATTTAAATTTTAGTCAGTTCCGGACAAATTTCGGAAGAGAAATGTGGAAAGTGAGTGGCTTGTCAACTGAGTGTATTGTGCCGGTGTTACTCACATCCTACAAGATTTATTCTACATTGGAATAAAACCCAAATAGTAAACCGACCTATTGGGTTCCAATCAAGAAAAAGGCTAGCGAGTTTTGTCAGTCTCGCAAAATATGAAACCGACCTATTTTCTTGGTTATCAATGTTGCGATCATTTTGTTCGAATTGAATGGAAATGTGAAAACCCCTATGGCTATAGCCTATGGGGTTGAGATTATATCTAACAAGATTGCAAACCCCATTTGACATGGGTTGGGTTTGTTGAAAAATTTGGGAATCTTTTGTGAAATCGACGGCATGTGTGCAGTGGAATAAAATAAATAAAACACAATATTTACGAGATTCAGCGACTGTGCCTACGTTCTCGAGGCAATAATCACTACTACAAAATAGAGCTTTCATGACACTTATTAAATTTTTTAATGACATTTTTTTATTAACAAAGTTATTAAAATAAATTGATGACGCAACTTAAAAAAAACCAACGGGAAGGATTTATAAACGCAACTAAAATAAGGCTTATTATATTAACACCCTACATATTGTTGAATAAACCCCACATACTTAATACACCCCACATTTACTTTTTCAACTAAAAATTATCTTAACACACCCCACATACTTCTCCATAACACCCTCACACCCCACATTCTCAACATACACCTTACATTTTCACATACACCTCATATTCTTTAAATTTTATTATATTAAAGTTCTGTTAGTCGATGCATCTGTTACCTTAAATAAAACATTATAAAAAATTGATCTGAGCCTATGTTCTTGCTTATGTTGTTTTCATTATTTTCTATGGAATGATCTTTCGTTTCCTTCTTTTTGTCCACCAGATAGTTTTGCTACTTTGGCTTTCTCCTTTGCTTCTATTTAACATGTTGAACTATCTCCTCTCGGTGACTCGTGTTAATGTAGGGGACTAGGTGTTGGCATCTTGGTTGGGGATGATGGTATTCACTTGCTTTGTTTAAATACCGATTTAGCCATGAAGATCATTTTTTAATTAGAGCTCATAAGTTACTAATCTATCTAAATGTCAAATCTGAAACGTTCAGTGCCCACAACCAATTTATCCATGAAGATCATTTTTTTACCAGAGACCATTTATACCCTGCTGTTCCTAGGTTAAAAATTCGGTTCTGCAATCATGCTTGAATGATATTGCACCCCCATCCATCCTAAGAAATAAACATCAAGCATGCTTAAAAAAATTTAGCAAAAGAAAAAAAAAACACTACTAAACTATCTCAAAGAAGATTTGAACATTTCAGAATATATCTTTGCCTGTTATGTTGCAGAATACTTAACAGTTAATAAAAAAAACATAATGACAAGACATTGTGAGTGCAGGTGTGTTCAAAATTATAAATAAACTTACGGGTAGTTTTAGGATTTTATTTTTCATGATTTGGGGTGTAGGGAGAAAATAATTGCTCCTTTTTTTTAAAAAAATTTCGTTTTTTTTTTGTTGAGAAAAATAGGGTTTAAATAGTCATTTTATACAAGTCATTTAACACTAAATATTAAGTGGGGTGTATTCAACAATTTGTAGGGTGTTATTAAAAAAACCCCTAAAATAAATAGACTCTGGTATGCGTATTCCTCAAAACTTCCCAAACCCTCACGACTCGTTTGCTCCACTACCCAACCCACTCCCAGTCTCCCAGTCTCCCAGTCCTAGCCAACTCCCAGATAGAGAATGAAATATCAACGTTCTCTTTCTCCTCAAGGCGGAAGACTCACTGTCTTTCTATCTCTCCCTCTCTCTTTCTCTGGGACGCCCACAGTCTTCATCAACCAGATTGATTGTTTTCCCCAAATTTCACTCAAAACCTAATTGTGTAAGGTAAGTTTGTTGGAATGGCTATGGGTTTTCTAGAAAATAATTTCTATATTAATCTCTTTTGTGAAGTTATATTGATTAGCCCGAGCTACGTGGCTGGACAGATTTTAGTTTAGCCTTGTCATTTGCTAAAGTAGTTGTTGTACAAATTGTAGTTGAGATTGATTATTTTATTTGATTTGGTTAGTCACTGCCATGATCATTGGTTTTTTTTTTTTTTTTTTGAATAACTTTGTGATCCCCTTAATACCAATTATGAATTAGATTAACTATTACTTTTATCCTTTTTTTTTTAATCTTTAGATTGTGTGTTCTTGTGGGAATTGGTATTTATAGCACACCACATGTTTGATAAAACTCCTCATAAGCTCTGCTTCTGGTCTTATGTGACATATGAAATGGACATAACTTGTGTAGGCTAATAGCGGTATGGTGTCTATCAATGCATTCAATTGTTTGTAGGTAGATAGACACACATATCTAACCCACAGGTGCACATTGGATAAATGAGCTTTATGTTCGGTTTGTCTTGAATTCACTCTCGTCTATTTATACGCTGCTAGACACACACACATATATACATGCAAATCTGTGTGCACACACACAATACTTACTTGACCTAAGGTTGAAATATCGTCTGTTTTCATTTCAATTTACATCAGGTTTGACATGATCTTAAATTTATATACAATACAGTCTATTGCATGCAATCCACATTGGGTAATGATAAGATACTAATTGCCACATTTTTTTATAGGCAACTTTGGTCAACGTTGAAGAAGAACAATCTTGATGGATTGTTTGGATTTGTAGATCCTGGCAGAATCTGTCAAAATGCTGGCAGAAAGGAACAAAGATCAAATGCACTGGCTCTTAGATTACAAAACTGCAAAAAAGGACAATTAATTTTTGCCCCGTATAACAAAGGGTTATTAGTACTATGTGTTTTGAATTTTTTGTTCCTAACAAATCAGTAGTTGACCATTGTGTAATAAAGAATGCAATTATTTATGTTTTGTAGGTTTCATTGGTTGTTGGCTATTATTGACCCCTATGAGGAATTAGTGTATTCTATGAACTCGCTTAATTGGATACAGATATATCCCGGAATGAAGGACATTGTTGAACTATAAGTATTTGGATATACGTTTGTCTTTATTTCATGCATTTCAAGATTTGTATATTCATGTGTTCTTATCCTCTATGTGCAGAGCACTGAAGATGTTTAAAGCTCAAAAGGGAATAAAGGGTCGAAAAAATATCAATTGGAAAGTAGTAAAGGTAAGGAACAATGTGTTTTGACTTTAAATTAATCGGACCAACTTACATTTTATACTTTTTTATTTGTATATGCAATGCCCTTTGCAATAAGGAACTGTAGAATGTGGGTATTAAGTGATGAAATACATGAAGAAAATCATTGATGATCCAAACTGCTCAATTATTACCAAGGTTAGTATTACTATTACAAAGAGCACTTAAGCGGGTGTATTCGCTACTATCTTATTAGTATTAGTTCTTTGTAGGTAATTTATAGTTCAAGCAAATTAATTTACAGCTAACAATGGTTTTCACTCAAATCATTGGCAACCCATGAAGGAAATCGGCATAACCGAACTACATTACTTGAATGTTCACACTATTGATGATGAGATTGATTGTTGTTAGCGTGATTTGTAGTGTTTAATTAAAGTTAATTACAATAGAAATTGGAACTTTTGAATCTTCCATAAGATGCCCATTTGGATTTTAGCTCATTAAAACCATCCTAGGTATTCGTGTATTGAGTTGATTCAAGTCATCAATGGGTTTGTTTTTGTTTTCCTTGTCTGGATTATTTTTTGTCTACAATAAAATTGTAATGCTAGTCTATCTTTAGTTTACGTTACAATGATAAATAAATAGGTTCAAAGCTAATTTTGTTAAGCCATGTTGTGTTTGAGCTCGGTGTTATTTACCATCAAGATGAGGCCTTTAAAGTTTAAATCTTTTGCTGGACCGGTTAACGTTTTATTAGCTCTATACCGAGCGGAAAAAAAAACATTAGCAAAAAATACGAGTAGAGAGCCCTTGTTCTTTCTGAGCTAGTTGATGCTAATTGACCACCTCCTTATTAGTTAAATGATTGAAATTAGTTTTTGTCGTGACATGGTCTCTTTGGTTGCGATTTGTTGCAGTTCAAAGAAAAAACTACATACACTCAACAGGAAATTGATGCGTTAAGAATAGAGTGGGCTGAGTATGTTGATGACTTCATCCCAATAGATGAAACACTAGATTAGCTGGTTTGTGAAATTTTAAATTAAGTGAACTTATAGTTTTATTTTAGTAGGAAATTCTACACATTATATTGTCTTTTGTAATACTTTGGTAGTGGATGAATTACAAATTTATGAAGCAATACTGTTTAATTTGAGGTACTATTTTGCTTCTTGGATGAATTATGTAAGTCTTCTTATATATGTCATCATACATATTTTAGGACATGTATTGAATCGCTTATGACACTTTGTGCGTCGTTGGTAATATTCAATGACATTGCAGTGCTATAGTACATGATGCTATACAGATGTCATGTTTACTATACCATGACGCTCATTCCACTATTTATGACACATATTCTGCATCTCAAATTGAAATAGATGACACGCTCTTTTAATTCAATGACGCTTGTTAGGTGTCTCTAAAAGCTATACATGACATTGTGCGTATGTCATGATTAGTATACCATGACACTCATTCCTATGTTTATGACACTTATTCTGTGTCTTAAATGGTAATAGATAACACAAGTTCTTAATTCAATGACGTTTGTTAGGCGTCCTTAAAAGTAATACATGACACTCTTTCAACATCATAAAAAATATCTTTAATGACACCCACAAAGATGACGCTGAAGCCTTGCGTCATTAAACTTTTAACATGACCCATAAAATGCATAATGTATGTAAAAATTTGTAGTAGTGAATAGTAATCTCTCTTATTATCAAATAGAAATTACAAATGGAAACAAGAGATTGTATTTTTTTCTTCTGTTGTAACATTTGTGAGCTAATATGTCTTTATATAGAAAAACATATCGTTCCCTGCTAAGGCTGAGAAATGTGAAAGTAGGCAGCACACCTTCAACATTTGTAGGCTGACAAGATCTTCAACTTTGGTTGGCTGAAAAGAAACGGTGGACAATGCTTATTTCCTCATGTGGGTCATCCATCTTTATAACACTCCCCCTTTGATGACCACCAATCTTTTATTAACTGTCTTTAAAAATTTTCCAATGATAACCAACATGAGATGAATGGATGGTCTAAAGGAAACAAATATACTTTGCTCATGTAACATACTCTTAGACGCTCCCCCGGCTGATATCTTCCCTTGATTAGAATAAGCTTGAGTTAACTAACTTGTTATCATGTCAACGCGTGTTGGTGCAGTTCTTGAGCTTTTGAAGTGAAAAATTTTGGCAGATAGTTGGTGAGGTTGTGCGCCATATTAGCTTTGAACATGTTTCTCCAGTTTCCATTACTTAATTCTTTCTGTGAGCCATCTTTATGCAGACGAGAGAGATACTCAGATTTTGCTTGCCCAATAAGACCATGGCTTATTAGTGAGTTCATTGGAATAGAACAAGCACATGTTTGTAATTTCTTGGAGATATCAATATATAAGCTTCATTTTATTCCAATACCTATATGTTGGTACTGTGCCTCAAAGGAAATGTTTCATATATAATGTATTATGCTAAATACAATAAGGCACATACTTCACTAAGATATGGTACTTCTGAATCAAATATCAATTCATTTTTTTCTCTCATGAGGATGAATGAGTTTCCTTAGTGTCTAAATATTGATTAATCAGTTCAGTGTTCAACTCATGATCTTCAGTTACACGCTCTTTTTTAACTACTGCCTAGGGTTGTAAACCCATCCTATTTCGTCTTTCTCCCCGCGCCTTTGGTAAGTGGGTGCTGTTTGGGAGGTTGCGCGAATGGTATCAAGTAGTTGTTACTTATCTATAGGCGGATAGATGCCAGTTCTGCTGATCCAAGCCTCTTCTTCCAGACCAAAACAACACAAAATGCATCTTTATCTAGAAAGCCATGATTGGGAGCTAGCTCGAAATCCGAAAAAATAGAATATCTCCTGGCCTCAGTTAGAAGGTTTTCATATGATTCTTTAATACCATAAACATTTTGATAGATAATAATTGTGTTGGTATATTGTTCAATCTTTAGCACGAGACAATATTCTTTTCAACGCTTTATAACTTTTCTAGACTCTTCAAAAGTCCCAATCTAATATCAACTCTTGCAAGAGATTTAGTATGTTGTCGCAATATCATAATTATAGTACTCACTAGGGTAATTTATACCATCCATTGGTATTGAGTACATAATTTATGATTTACCCTTCTAGGGCTTTCTTCAAGCAATCTGAATCCTTCAGAGATTTTCTACACTTCATGACACATTCTCCTTTGGAGTTTATACAGAGCAATTTGCTTCTATGTATACTTGACGAATTTACTTATGGAGGTATGCTTCGATCATATATATAATTCTCCACTAAAATGAACAAGTTTCACAATGAGAAATCATGTTACCAAGAGTGTAGTACAATTTTAGGTTTCAACTAGTATGTGTTATATCATGCGAGTGTATTTCACTATAGTACAAATTCCCATATGTAGCCTTTGGGTTCAACATCATTTGACGATTTGTACTCCAGGTCCATTTTTCCACGTTCGTAATAAATTGTAATGGAATTGTCTTTCTCCATTTTGGCCAATAATATTTCCTTTTAGTCAATGGACAAAAGAACGTAGCTCAATATCAGCACAGCTCATTGATGAATTTAGTAGCTACTGTAAAACCAAAATTAACATTGGTAATCATCAATTCGTGATCTCACAATTCTCAAGTGCATGCACATGCATATTTATTAGCATTTTATTACTTTGGATATCCTTACATTTTCAGGGCTTTACATTGTCTCTTCTAGGATAGTCATCTCTTATTAGATGAATTGTTTGGAGAATTTGAATCACAATTTCCTCTAAAGCATTATAGAGCTTGGATTTTTAATCTCCACTTATGGGGAGTTGAATCATTGGAACCTATACATCCATCATGCTTCAGGCATGAGATATATTCTAATTTCCATGTCCATGAATTATCTTTTTGGAACTTGAATCCATGCGGTGACTATCATGCTTCGGGCATGCAACAGTTCAGTAGTGCCAAGTCTATGGATAGTCTTATTGAGACTTCAATCGATACGGCATCTTTGTAACTTGTAATTATAACTTTCAAGATTTGGATCACCTTTTTGTACATCATGTGAAGGATATAAACTGGTAGAGTTTGCTGGGGCTATAAGTAGGATTCCTATCATTGATTTTTGGTGTTCCATTCACTTGGTCAACCGTTCATTCTCTCCCTTTGAACTTCTATGGGTTCATTGTCGATCCTTCAGCTTCGGCCTCTTGCATAACAACAATGGTGCGCAACCTTTGCCTTTGAATGATCCTTCAAAAACATCACTTCTTGGTGACTCATCCATGCGTGACAACTTAAGTGTAAAGAGCCAACAGCTTACCAACTGTTCTACAACGTTGGTGACTTGAAACTTGGCTCCAACAACAATTCAAGATGAATACTTGAAAGCAACGTAAGGCAAGAGATCAGGCAAAGGTTCCAGGCAATTAGTTCTACACTAGAAATTTGATTTCAGGTTCCGATAGATTGCATTCTTTCTCCTTGTCTTGCAGGCAAGAGTAAAGGCAAAGGAGAAAATAGGGAGCACGATATGAGATATTCTTGCTCTCAACCCTGATGATATGCGATATATTTGCTCTTGAAGAAAAATAGTAGAAGGATTTGATGCTAATGTAAAGCTTCTCGATCAAAAATATTTTCTTGTTGGGAAAATGAGTTTGGCATTTAGAGGAACTTGGTTGAAGAGGTACTCTCAGAGATGAGGAAAGCTGAGTATTTTGAGAGGCTTTGTTGAAGATGCATTCTCGGTAAGGAAGAAGAGTCAGACATTTTTGGAGTTCGATCTTGCCATGGATGACGAAGGTCGACATATAGAGGGATTTTCCAATAACAAGTAGTGGTATTATTGGGACCATCTCCTTCACGTTTGCTGGAAACAATGGTGTAGTTGGAACAATAAAATTTAGATGTACAACCCGTCCCAATTAATATAACGGTTTACAAAACAGTAGGGCATTTTGGTAATTTCACTTTGTTTGGGCTAGATATTTTTGAAATATGCTTTTGACTTTATTTGGTGTGCCCAAGGGGATCCACCCTTGATCCTTGTCCCCTAGCCCAAATCCTCACCTCTCTTTTCCTTCCCTTTCCCATGACAACCTCCCTCACTTTCTCTATTCTTTCTCTCTCTCTTCCTATCTCTCTATTCTCCCATGGCTAGCACTGAGATGGTGCTTTGGAGATGACCACCTGATGCCACCCTCACCTGTGAGATGTTCCTCATCCTTCTCAGACTTTTTTTCATCAACCTATTGACCCTACAACTTCACGACTGCAGAAGAGCCGCCATCTCCGACCTGTTCCTCGATTTCCTATCACGAGGGTAAGTCTCTAAACCCTTTTCATCGTCCTTTCATTGTCTCTAGTTGAAGACTAACCCCCTTGTACCTATTTTGGATGTCAAAACAATGAAAAACTAGCTTGGGGATACTTCCCCAGATTCTGGCAAGAAATCGTGACTTTCAGGCCATTCTCAGCCAACTCCGGCCACCATAAGTCTTGAAATTGGTATGAATTTCTTCCTCTCATCCTAAGCTTCATTTTGGCTTTTGAATCGTTAGAAATGGTGTAGTTTGGAGCTCGAACGGAACTTGGAAAGTTTTCCCAAATTCTGGCCAACCCGGCCTGAAAACCAGGTTAAACCCCAACCACAACCCTAGCCAGCCCAAAGTTATTGGGCCATAGAACCAGGCCCAATCCATAATTGTGACCCAATGAACCCAGCCCAATTAAGATCCTAGGCCCAAGCCCAAACCCAGTCGGAGCCCAGATCCCAGTTGGCACGTGGGTCGCATGTGGACCTACGTATAGAGCACACATGCCTTCATCGGAGGTACTATGCTCCCCTGCCGTCCACTGTGGCAACCACGGGGGCGCTGACGACTTTTCCGGCAACACAAAATGGGGCGTGGCGGCGCACGCGGTGGCACTGGGGTATCCGAGGTCCCCCTTTATGTTGTTCGACGTCACGCCGATATGACGTTGTAGCTACCGAACTCCGATTAAGATATATATATATATATATATATATATTAGAAATAGTATGTTAATGTTTTTATGTACTTATTTAGTGGTTACTCAATGGTTCTGCCTACGGGTAAATGTCTTGCCTACAGGCGAACGGTACTGCCTACGGGCGAATGGTACCACCTATGGGCGAATGATACTTATTTATATGCCTTCAGCTGAGCATAGGTTGGTGGCTTCGGCCGGGAGATATAAGACATGGCTTCAGTCAGGCGTAGGTTGGTGGCTTCGGCTGGAAGTTATTTATATTGGCTTTGGCCAGGAGATGTAGTGCCTTCAGGTGAATGAAGATATATGTTTATATTTATATAAATATGCCTTGTGCTACTACTACTAACCAACCTATATAGGATATATGTTTTTATGAAAGGTTTTATGGCATGATAGGGTTTTCGGAAAAACCTATTACTTATTATGTTATACGAATTTTCTAAACCTAAGGATTAGTACGTTAAAGATTTATTGTTTTAGTATTACCTATACATCAACTTGGTCCACTCATGTTTTGTTTTGCGCTCCTTTAGGACTTAGATTCGAGGCGTACAATCCCGGCGTCAAGGCACTCCTCGGCATCTTCAGTTCTCTCGGTGTAAGACCCATCTCTTTGTTCATTCAATTTTATATTTTTCTTTTTTCTAGGATTAAACTTTGAACGCATTCCATAATTGCATAATCATTGTATTTAAATTTACAAGTTTTAGTTATGTCGGTTAATTGTTTCCTGTTCTCATGCATCCTAATATGGCTTCTTCACCTTCAGGTGTCAGCCAGCACGTGCCTATCCTAGTGTTGGGTGAATATCAGGGTCAGGCGTGTCATTAAAGATATTTTGATAGAGTTATTCTTGATATCCAAAAAACTGAGATTGCGTTTGGGAAATGTCAATGATTTTATTCAGGAGAATTCGGTTTTTGAAATTCGGAAAGTCATGTCTCTTCAATTTTTGAACAAGTGGCCATGTTGCCTCTTCTTTTATAGAGGCACCAATTGTATCAAAAAAGCACGCCCAAAAAGTTAAAATTACCTATGAGATTTCACTTTATTTGACCTCATTTTCTTTCATCATTTTTGAAAATGGCTTGCTGATTTGACCGTTGTTTCAATTTGAATATTGTGGAAGATGCAGACGTGCCTCTTAAAGACAATATTTCGCTCATCCTTCTTGTCCTCTAATGGTCATCTTATGGTTAGGGAATCTGTGACGAAGAATGATATAACCGCCATAGTAATAGCTAGGAATCTTCTCGTTCCCAAGGATAAAAGATTATTTTTTAAACAATCCGATGAATTGGTAGTTCAAGACTTTATATCCAATATGGGCCAATGTTTACTTGCTCGAACTCGCCAAGTTGAATCATTAATGGCTAAGGTGGCAAACCTTAGACAATAGATTAGAGGGCTCAAGCACGAGAATAGAGAGTTGCACATGCTTGCAAATAATTACTCGACGAGTATGAAAAGAAAACTCAACCAGCTATAGGAATCTGAAAGTCGGATCCTCAAAGTGACCATTAGAGGTTCGTGGTTTTGTTCCGAAGTACTAAGGCTTCAAATGATCAGCCTCTGGTGCGTTCTTCTTCTGGAGTTTCGCCAAATACTGAGGTTTCATATGATCAATCTCCAGTGCCTCCCCCTTCTAAGGTTCTGCCAAATACTGAGGCTTCACATGAGCAACCTTTGTGAAGGCTTCCCCCTATTTATTTGTTTTTGTAGTTGTAACTCATGTGTATGTATATATATATATATATATAAGTTCCCTCTATAATGGTTTTATACATGCATGAAACTTTTGGTTCATCTTGTTAGATATAGGAAACTATGGAAACTTCTGGTTCCATTAATATGTTGATGATAATCAAATCGAGTTTTGCTAACTTCACCATTTTCTTGTTCCAAAAAGGAAGAGATTTAGGTATGGCAGAACTTGGGATAATTAATTCATACCATATAAACACATGCCTACACAAAATGTTAGAATTTCAAGTTCTTAACATTATTTATACTTTGAACTTCAGGTCAAAACATTATACATACGTACTCGAAATTTATACTCGATATCTACATCATTAGAACCTTTAGGTTCATATTTTTGGAATTCATGCCCATACTTAATCTATTCATGGATTAAGGAACTTATGGTCCTCATTTACATGAACAAAGAACTTTTGTCCTCATTTAATAGTTTGTGGACTGAAGCACTTATGGCTGTCATTTTAGTTGAGGAAACGTTGTTCTCTCAATTGATTAAAAAACTCCAGGTTTTGGTTTTGATCATAGAACTTTGGGTCCAATCTTTTTATATGATGGAACTTCAGGTCCAATCATTTTATATGATGATGATCAAGGAACTTAGGTTCGATCTTTTTATATGATGGAACTTCAAGTCCAATCATTTTATATGATGAGGATCAAGAAACTTCAAGTTCTAATTTGATCAAGGAACTTCATGTCCTTGTTATACTCATCATAACAAAACGTGTAGTACAATAAGTAAATTAAAGCAGAGGGCGGTAATTCCAACCACTATAAATAAATTGCTTTAAATAATTAATGATTGTGACAAGGGCTTTAATTCAGCACCATTCACATAAATATCAAACCTTAAAGGTAATAATTGTACTATACGGAGGGCGACAATGTCACCCCATTCACATACATATTAATGTATGATGGGTGATATACCGCACCAATCACATTAATAACAAAAATAATAAAGAAAGAGTAAATATTAACTTATTGTACTTTCTTTCTTATGCCCGACATGTGAGAACGTCCAAGAGAGATAATGGTGCCTTTTTTTCTTTCTTCGGGCTCTATGGCCTCTTATGCAAAATGTTGGTCAATTTTTGCCATCACTGACCACTTAACTTTGAAAATATGTGTGTATGTATATATATATATATATACATATATATATGTATAGGGTTTAGGGTATAAATATATATATACACACATACCATCCACCAAACCTCTCCCTTTTTTTTCTTTGTCTGCCACTTCCTTTTGTTTCATCCTTTTCATTTTATTTTATTTTAATTTTCACAAGTCTAAGTCCTTTTAGTTATCCAAGAAGTAATAGTAACAATATGTCCCAACTAGTGTTCCTCCTCCACTAAGTTTAGAAAGAGTCGAAATGGTTCCAATTAGTTTTGGAGTTAAGAGTAGTGTCTGCAACTTATGAGAAGATCAAACCGTTAGATTTGGCTCAAATTTTAGTATGGTATGGATAAGAGGATACCGAACAACTTTCGTGATGAAACAGTTTCGATCTGAGCTACTGAAAATGAAGTTTTTGGTACTCATAAGATGGCTGTGTAGTTTTCTGCGAAATTGGAAACTGGGTTGGTGTTTCAAACATCTGCGACAATCGCATCGTTGGAATTTTGTGAAATTTTGATATGTTGTAGGTACTTTGCGCGACGAAAAATAACATTGGTCGCAAGAACACGGCGTGACGGTTTAGCCTTCACCGCACAAAATACCAAGATACAAACGTGGGACGACTAATGTTCGTCTCCCAAAACTTTGCGCGACGAAACCTTGTTAGTCGTAAGAATTTTGTGAGACGAAGGTATTCGTCGCGCAAAAAGAAAAGTATTTTTTTTTAAAATTTAATTTTTTATTCTGGCTTTTTTATTTTGTAATAAAATAATAACATTAAATTGCAATTAAAAATATAAAGAAGAGAAAAATAATTTATTTAAATAAATATAAAATGTATGTGCAAGGAAAATGTTTAAAAAAGTAAGGGAGTAAAAAAACTAAGAAAATAATGCGGCGTAATCTACGGGGTCGTCGTTCGAAGGCGACTGGAAATCTTAGGGCATGAAGGTCTCGGGGTTGGATAGGCTTAGAGGTCGAAGGGGCATGCTACAATCAGTGAGATCTAGCTCTTATATGACGCGAGCTCAGTCCTATGGTCAGCCTCCTCTACTGTCAAAGCTATCACCTCACTCTTTGATTGCGAAGATGAAAAGGCTCTAAGTTCCCACTGCTAGGCATTCCTCATCCCCTACAATACGTCCCCGGCCTCCGCCGGAGAGTCTGATCCAAGGTCTCAGTAAGGATCTGAAACCCCGCATCTTTTGGGGGATCCAAATACTCGAGCGGAGTCTCAGGAGGAAGTTGGAAGGCGGACTCCTGAAAAACCAACTGCATCTTTTCCATCATCGTCGCATGTGTAATATAGCATGAAATATTAATAATAAAATTCAAATAATAACTATGATACCTGAATGCATAAGATAGTGATTACAATAGAAGAATACTTACATGAAGGGACTCGGCCAACTCATCCCCGAGTCTTACATAAACATCGCGAAAGACATCGATCTCCGAGAATTTTGAACCCCCCCCCTGAATTGAACAAGAGAAGAAAAATGTTAGTACGAAAAAAATTATTAATATTATTGACATATTAAAAATTGAATATGAAAAACTTTATTATTACCTGCCACTGCGCCTCCATCCTATATGAGAAGGGCCTCGAACCCGAATGGTGGAGAAGAGTCTTCTTCTCCCGATTGCTCTTGTTGGATTTCTCCTTCTTCTGTTATACAAAAAATAAATGTAATAGTTCTAATTTAAATGAAGTATAAAAAATTCAATAAACATTAGTAAGAAACATATAATACTTTTAAACTTAATATAAAAAACGTACCACATAGCTGGGATCCTGAAAAGGACTTGAGAGCCACACCCAATTATCTTCCCAGTCCTCAAACTCTTTCGGGCAACCCTCCTCAAGAGCGACCTGCGGATCATCAAATATCTCAAAATCTTGGTGCAGGTCACTCTTCCACTACTTGTATCGTTCAACGAAGAGTTTATTGACGTACGCCAACATATCGTCGTTGATGTCGTCGAAATTGTAGTTCGTTTGCAATGTAACAAATTAATTACATACATTAAGTAATATGAATATATGAAATTTAAAGGAAAAACAATTAAAAGGTAGGATACTTACCGATAACTGTGTGCGCACCTTCGTCCCCACCTCATCTGGCATCGCCTTCCAAGACTTCCATTGCATAGGGCCATAGGTCCGAATGACGTGACCAATATCGTGGGCCAATGCCCTATGTTGCTCCACCGTTGGTGCAACCCAATGCTGATCGTCGTATCCGATCATGATACGTCTGTTGGTCTCCCGGGTAACCTTCACCGTCTTTAACTAGCGACAAGTCCCCGGGTATTTTTCTTTGCTGAAAAAAAAAAGTCAAACTAACACAACAAATTAAACTGAAATTTCGGCAGAACCTCCCCTTAAGTTATAACAATTCCCAAACCCTGGACAATGTAATGAATAATATATGATATCCAACAACAATCACAACAGTTTAATGCTTCAGTAATGGATGCCAAGTGAAACATTACATAGTGTATATCTAGTTTGTAACCTATCCAGAATCAAAAGCCACCTAAAAATTTAGTCGCATAAGGAACATTTAACTTCCACATTTTATTTAGCAACTCAGTTTTTAAGTTATTTGTTGTTACATTATTTTGAATTCAAGTCGCGGGTTTGCCAGTAAATCGACCATTGACATTCATGCACCAACAAATAGAATCATTTCTATCAAACACTGATAATAGAATACGGCAAATTTTATTAGCAATATAAGTATTGACAAAATTTAGCATAAGAGATTTATTCGAGCAGTTATTGGAAATAAAATGACAAACTTTCAAGTTGCAAAGCTTAATTGATCTATATGTATGAGATGGAACAGTCTAAATGGAGAAATCACCAGCACTATAGAAAAATTCAGCTGTCAGCGTTTATCACATGTTTACCTTGTTGGGACCCCGAGGCATCAGTAATGGATGCCGATGTGTAGGGCGTGCTGGGGCAGCGGTTACCACGTCTGGCACTAACAGGTTGCGCCACTGAAGAAGATGATGACGTGGGCACCTAGGAGACCCTGGGACCAAGGTCTAAAATATCGATGATATCGGAAATATTGGTAGTCCAAAAACACGGAAATTTCGATGGAAATATCGGGATATTATCGATATCGATAAAAATTGAATAAAAACCACGGAAATTGTAAGAAAAACTTGGAAATTTTTATTGAAACTTTGCAGGATGTTTATTTAGTCAATTATCTATTAGTTTATCACAAAAAATTGGAAGGAAATGCATTGCATGATAGATTTAACTGATTTAAGTTGATTATATAGCGAGCTGGCAAACATTGTGAGTGTAGAAAATATGTAGTAATTAATGAAAGAAGTTTAAACACACCATAATCATTTATATATAATGAATTAGTACAATATTTTACACTTTATATATTGCATGGTAAGATACATGAGTGACTTAGCAAGGTCTAAAATATCGATGATATCGGAAATATCGGTAGTCCAAAAAAATATCGTTAGTCCAAAAACACGGAAATTTTGATGGAAATATCGGGATATTATGGATATTTTAGACCATGCCTGGGACCAACCGGATTAACCGGCCTATGGTCCATTTCTGCTGGAGCAATAGCAGATGAAGTAGGAGGCAGGGGAATCGAACGGGGTGCATTCGACACCGCCTTACGACTTCTAATTAGATGCGACATCTGCATAATGAGAAGATAATAAATTGCTTTTTGGACTGTTGGTTGTACAAGCAGCCAGTCATAATCCTTCTAAAACTTCTATAGTATTTATCAGATTAATCATATAAGCTTCTTCCATTTATATTAAAAACTTTAAAAAATAATAAATAAAAAGAATAACATTGAATCAAGGACATAAGAAAAATTCTAGTTCTATTGGAAATTTGTGCAATAAAGTTTTGTGTTAAAGAAGAAAAACAGTGAGTATATCGATTATGAAAGAAAGCAGGCACATAAGAAAGATGGAATGTCAGATGGCCAACTAAAAGGACTATATTAACTGGAAAATCGCCAACTCAGAGGACCATATTAACTGGAAAATCGCCAACAAAAAGTAGCAAGGACTTCCCTTTATTCTCAATGTAGAGAAGTATGCTTCATGTATGACAATAAGTTGGATAAAGTTGATATAAATATGATGGATGCTCTAATTAAAATTCTAGTTCTGAAGCCTCAATATGAAATTCGTATATAATTGGGAGAGTTCCACTTAAGTAGACATACCTAATAAACACAAGTGAGAAAGAAGAAAGCTCACTTTATACTTTTTATCTTTTTTTTGTTAGGGAAAAATGTGCATAACACCGTTGGGTGTGACCATATAACAATGCACGGATATAACAATTGATGAGGAATAAAGCAACACGAAACTTTATTAAAGAAAGCAACATGAATATGAACATGTATTTCATCCTTGTGTTCAATCAGTTAGTAGTATTCTTTGCCCAAATGTTCAATCAGTTAAACTGAAAATATAACAATGCACAAATATGACAGCTTGTAAAACATGTATTTCATCCTTCTTGATAGGATAGCAAACTTCATTAAAGAAAGCAATTGGAATAAGAATTAGTTTGGAATCAAATCAACACAGTACAAACATAGCATCCTTATCTTTACCCCAATATACCTAAACACTAAAGCAACCCTCTATAATTATAGTGCATACCGTAGTGGGACTCCACACATGTTTGTACAATTCATACACAAATGAACAGAAGGACTCAATCACTAGTGAAAAAATCATAACCATGGAAGAGGTTTGACCATGCTTAATAGTAATAGCATCTACTCTATTGATTTCATAATTAGTGACAAGCTCAAACTTTAACTCTTCCAATCAACATTTACATTCCCAACAGCTGACATCAAGAATTTTAACACAACTTATGCTTATTTACAATTTCAAAATCCTTTAGTAAGTTAGATAGTGCTTGAAACATAAAAGATCATTGAACTGTACAACAAACATCACCCAATGTCCACCTCAAAACAGGCAAGTTAAATTGTAGCTCAAATATAACAATGTTACCCATGTTATCTTCACCCAATCTCCACTCTACTTGACAGACACAGAAATGATTCTATCCCAAACTACTGTCAAGAAGGCAAAATTTAAAAGAAAACTGAAATAAACCCATTGAATGCACAGAATTCAAGATGAACCAAGGTGGAAAATTAAAGTGCAGTTAAATAGATTCAACTGTTTTGCAAAAAAACAACTCAACAATAGATTGCAGTCAAAGAAAAATTAGTACCTTTCTCGGATCAACTGCTAATGTTGACATGACCAGATTGCAGTTAAATATGTTTGTTGAATTGAACTCAAACAAATCAAAGGAAACCCTTCTCAGACCAACTGCTAATGTTGACATTTTTAATATGACTAGAAAAGAAATTAAGTATTTCATCATGTTGCTTTCTAGTTAATATTCACATGATAAGAGCTTCTGTCACCCTTCTATACAATCAGCTCACTCTAACTCTATACTACACCAGATTCTAGAGATGTTCCCTAATTTTCCCTCATTTGCGTGTTCATATATATGTGGTTGGCTAGGCCTTACTAAAGCATGTCGTTGATAACTAATTAAATTGTTGCAGGTATTCAATCCATAAAATTGTCACACCCTCTTTCGATAGTAACAGAGCATAGCTCTTTAACAACCACAACCCATTAATTTAAATTTCCAAACAACATAGTGTAGCTCTTCAACAAGCAATAGTTATAAATGGCACTGACTTTGTAATACTACCATCTCCCTCCTACCATGAATATGCAATCGACAGATTATGTGTATAAACATCAATTATAAAAATGAAAGCAATTATCAAAGCAGATTAGAACCTATATTCAAAGCATTGGATTTCGAGCAACCAGAAATCAATTAATTAAAAATGGAAGGACATTAGAACCCTAATTCCTAAATTTACTAGAGTTAAGTAAATTGAAAATAACCTTAGAGAGGGGGTTGTCATCAGAGGAAGATAGAGGGCTGTCGGAGAAGGAAGAGAAAGTGCGAGGGAGAGCTGATGGAGATGGCTATCGGAGAGAGAGTTTGTAGAGAAGAAGAGGTGAGGGGAAAATGTTTGCAATTTAGTTTAATCCCGAGGTTCTTGCGCAACGAACAGAAGATATTCGTCACACAAAAAATTCAAATTTTCACGAAATTATTTTTGTGCCCACCAGAAAGTCAAAATTTTCAGCTTTTTGCGCGACGAAACGAAAATTAATCGTCACGCAAATATTATTTGCACAACGAATAGTTCTTGTTCCTCACATAAGAAGCTGAAATTTTAAATTACAAAAAAAATCATTTAATATGTTTTACATAGCAAGTCATAAATAAATCGCATTATTCATCATCCGATCTATAATAACTTTCGCTATCATCACTATCATCACTTTCAGTTTCCCAATCCTATTCCTCGATAGGTACGTCACCGTCATCGTTCGAACCCACTGCACCATCGTATCGCGGAAGATTACTGAGGTCAATTGTAATTGACTAAATCGGTATTTCGATTGAAGTCACTCCTTGTATCTAAAACGGTTCTTGGATAAGATTTGTATCTTAAAGTGTTTCCGCTTCATTTTCCATTGAAGATTCTAAACGTTGGTCAGCAGGGTCTTGTTTTGGTATAGCATACACGTTCCTCTGATCCATCTTCTAAACAACTTTCCAATCTCTCCTAGCTTTAGGGTCATTTAGATGCACAATCTGTTTTGCCATGTTTGCCAAAATATAAGGGTCGTCATCGTACCAAGTTCTGTTAGTGTTCATAGATAGTAAGCCATGTTCGATTTTAACACTTCCCTGCCTATTTGGGTTTGTATCAAACCATCGACACTTAAACATGATCACTTGGTATTGGTATTTGTAAAGTAATTGCACGACAGTTGCCATAGAAATCAATGTTCGTACTTTCACCCGCACCTAGGACATGGACACCCCTGTTTTTCGTACACAACTTGTCATCTCGTGCAGTCCCCAAAAACTTGATTCCATTAACATGGCAACCTAAGAACAATTCAACACGAATTGGGCCGAACGCTAAGTTATATAACTCTTCACTGTAAGTGGGGGAATTCGATGCTTTCAATTTATTCACCTAAAATTATTTAAAAACATACACCTGTTAGTTTGAGAAAATTAAATACTACAATATATATCACGAATACAAAACACTTATAACTTACATATTCGAGAAACCACTGTGGAAACAATTCTCGGTGTTTCTTGGCATACAAATGTGATGGATGTTCTCGCTTCATCATCTCTTCATGGTCATCTAGGTATGCCATTATCTCATCACAATTGTTCAGTATGAACCAATGCGCTACCTCCATGTCATTTTTAGAAAATGACTCGCCTCGTACATGATCTCCAAAGGGTCATGCGCATTGGGCAAAAACATAAATTTTCTCCTTTCTCACACCCCCGTCATTATTGCGCTAAGGACAATTGAAAGTCATCTCCACATCTTCTAAACATCTTTTACATACATTCCACAAAAACCAAGCGACTCATATCAAACCTAAGCCTCTATAATTGATCCTTCGGGCTTCACCCTGTTGCATACACTTTTTTTCAGTTCCCCGAGAAGCCTGCCAAAATAAAACGATACGATACAAATTAGTAAGCATGGGTTAATGATGCATAAAAATGATGAGGATTATATACCTTTATATTGGATACATCCAGCAATAGTTGACAGGACCAGCAAGCAATGCCTCTTTGGGCAAGTAAACCATCACGTGGATCATACTTGTGAAGAAAGATGGAGGGAATATCATCTCAAACTTGCATATGGCTTGGACAATGTCATGGCACAACTGATTAACATATGTCTTTCGTAACATTTTTACGATCAATTGGGAAAAAAATATGGACAACAACATGATTGGTTTCACAACATCTTTCGGTAATAAGTGTCGAATACCCACAGGAAGTAGGCGTTGCATAAACACATAGAAGTCATGGCTCTTTAGTCCAGCAAATTTACCCCTGTCAACATTCACGCAAAGAACAATATTAGAAGCATACCCATCGGGAAACTTTACAGACGATACAAACTTTAAAAACTCTTTTTTGTCAACGGTTTCATGTAAAAAAATGCAATATCCCTTATGGATTTATCACTGTCTCTATTCATCCGTAAACCTTTCCGTATGCCCATTCTTTCCAAATCAAGATGAGCTTTGATCGTGTCCTTTGTCTTGCCCTCGATATCTAGAATGATGCCCACCAATGTGTCAATTACATTTTTCTCAACATGCATAACGTTGAGGTTGTGTCTCAATTTTAGTTTCGACCAATACAGGAGCTCAAAAAACATAGGCTTGTGAGTCTAGTTCATATATGTAGAAGGTCTGGTCCTACTCACTGTTTTCCCGAATGGAGCAAAATCCAAACGATTAAGTTGTTCCAAAATCTGATCACCGGACCATTCTGTAGGCTTGAGGTGATCTTCTATTTTCCCATTGAACTCTTTATCCTTTTCCAACCACTCATGGTCCCATGGCAACCATCTCCGATGACCAAGGTAACAAACTTTTTCGGCGTGCCAATCAGATGTAACATCATCCTTGCATACAGAGCATGCCATGTAACCCTTAGTGCTCTATCCAGAAACCATTGCATATGCGGAAAAATCGTTCACAGTCAACATAATTGTTGCCTGCAAAGTGAACATCTTCCTAATGCACTTATCATATGTGGGCACACCATTTGTCCATAAATCCTTTAGCTCATCAACCAACGGCCTTAAATAAACATTGATTAACCTACAAGATCCTCAGTTATCAAAAGAGTCATCATTATGTATTCTTTTTTCATGCATTTCCAAGGTGGCAAATTATATAGGAATAGGAAAATCGGCCAAATGTTGTGATGTTCGTTTATAACCCCGAACAGATTGAATCTGTAAGTGGCAAGTCCCAATCTAACATTCCAAGGATCAGCAGTAAACTCAGGGAACGTTCGATCGAACTCTTTCCATGCCTCCCCATCTGCAGGATGCCTCATGTCTACCTATTTTTCCTTATGCCATCTCATGTCGGTGGCAGTATGCGTCGACATATACAATCGCTGCAACCTAGGTTTCAGGGGCAGATAATGCATGACTTTTTGTAGGATCTTAATCATTCTATTATGAGATGTCATTTTGAACCTCGACTCATTGCATACGGGGCATTTGTCCAATGCTTTAATCTTTTTGTAGAATAAAATACAATTATTTTTACAAGAGTCAATTTTTTTTTACCCAATCCAAGACCATTCAACATCTTTTGCGCATGTCTATGATCTTTCGGCAAAAAATTTTCCTTTGAAAGCATTCTCTTGAAAATCCTAAGAAGTAATTGAAACACTGGTTCGACATACGATACTTTATTTTTCCTTGCATTAGTTCCACAATGACCGTGAGAACCGAAAAAGCTCTCGTACACCGGGTATAAAACTTGGTTGGCATTTTTTTAATAGTTTTTCATATTGTTCGAACGTTGTACTGTCCATTGGTGTAGGCACGTCATCTTTCCCTTCTTGATTGGTGTTTGTCGATGTAAATGAAAAAGCATCATTTATAATATCCATGACTTGTTCATTAGGATCCACAATAGGTTCAACATTGTCCACTCTTGTGGCGTTTGTAGATGAAGCATTGTCTAATTGTTCCCCATGATGGTTACAAGTACTATAGGTCTCAACCATTCCATTCCTTACTAAATGAAATCGAACATTTTCAAAAGTCTCGCTTAACGTGTTGTTACACCTCCTACAAGGACATCGGATTCTAGTTGTACCCGGGTTGTGTGTACGAGCAAAGTCAATAAAATCCTCGATTCCATCCAAGTATTTGTCTGCGCATCTATTCGGGTTTTGTATCCACGTTCTATTCATAATTCCTGCAACCACAATAACAGTACAACAATCACAACAACTTCATACAAATGATAGTGTCACCTTATGCCTTCGGTAAGGGTCATATCTTATTCAGGAATGCATAGTTATGTCACGTAATTTACGACTACATCATATTAGATTTTGATGTGGATGAATTTCTGTAGCATTTCAGTACAGTTCTTCAGATGGACGACATAGATATGAAATACCTATGTGCCACTTGAAGAACGTACAGAGATGACACCGAAATCTCCACAGTCAAAACTAATCCCTTAACCATCAACTACGCGCCATAAATGTGCAGTTCCAAACTGTCCAAATAATGGGACAATTCAGGAATCAATTAGACCGCAGTTATGCTTTCGCATCCATGCATGAAAACCAACTAATCCTCAAACGGAAAACTAAGTTTTACTAAAAAAAAAAAGCAAGTACGAAGTTAATTACAATTAACTATGTACATCACAACACATATTTGTATGTCCTGAACAAATTTAACAACATAATATAAATATAATTTCACAACACAATATCAACATAAGTTCACCATAATTTAATTAATTTTATATTTTAAAAAAATTAACGAAGAAAATATGTAAGATTCCACATCACCCAAGGGTGTGGATCTTGTAAGCCTTATATGTATATTCTCATCTCTACCTAGCACGATGCCTTTTGGGAGCTCACTGGCTTCGGATTCCATCGAAACTCTGAAGTTAAGCGAGTTTGCGCGAGAGCAATCCCATGATGGGTGACCCATTGTGAAGTTCTCGCGTGAGTTCCTAGAAACAAAGCCGTGAGGGTGTGGCCGGGGTTCAAAGCGGACAATATCGTGCTATGGTGGACTCGAGCCCGGGATGTGGTGGGGGCCCGGGTAGGGATGTCACAGGGACTCCAATCGACAACTATAGTAATTAGTGAGAAATAAAATCAGATTTTTTTTTTAAATTTTTTGCCAGAAACAGTGGATTGAGTGTTTTATTGACCTAATGAGGGTGATGTTCATGAACTCATGAATAAATGCTTTAAGGGTTTTTTTTATCACAAATGGTCCCTGACATTGATCAAACACATCATTTTGGTCTCTGACATTGAAAATCAATAGAAATGGTCCCTGAGATTGATCAAACACATCACAAATGGTCCTTCCGTTAAAAACTCTTTGGGCAATTTTCAAAGCTTCGTAACTCAATTGTTTCTTAACCAAATTCGACTCATAATATATCAAAATGAAGATAGCAAAATGTAGAACAAGATTATACCTATTTTGAAGCCCAATGGTTGCCGGAGATGGCCGGAATATAGCCTCAAATGTGACTGGTCCGTAGAAAAACTGGAAAATTCGTCGGAAACTGGGTAAATTTTAAACGTTCATAACTTCTTCAATAATCAACGAAATCGAGTGATTCAAAAACAAAAATCATACGTCTCGATGAGACGAAGAGAATGGTATCTTACTTGATGGCTAACTCGCCGTAGTTTGGCTGGAAAACGGATCGAAATTGGCTAACTCGAAAATGGTTATCCAATTTTGAGCCATTTTCCAGACAAACCACGGTGAATTAGCAGTCAATAAAGGTACCATTCTCTTTGTCTCATCGAGAAGTATGATTTTCATTTTTGAATCACTCAATTTCGTTGAGTATTGAAGAAGTTATGAACGTTTAAAGTTTACCTAGTTTCCGGCGAGTTTTCCAGTTTTTCCGCGGACCAGTCACATTTGAGCTATTTTCCGGCCATCTCCGGTAACCATTGGACTTCCAAATAGGTATAATCTTGTTCTACACTTTCCTATCTTCATTTTGATATATTATGGGTCGAATTTGGTTAAGAAACGATTGAGTTACGAAGCTTTGAAAATTGCCCAAAGAGTTTTTAACAGAAGAACCATTTGTGATGTGTTTGATCAATCTCAGGGACCATTTCTATTGATTTTCAATGTCAGGGACCAAAATGATACGTTTGATCAATGTCAGGGACCATTTGTGATAAAAACCCATGCTTTAATTAATTTTCTATTAATTGGAATTCTATAGGTTCATACTTTAACTTTGAGTAATAATTTTGTATTTGTTGGGTTCAATGTATGTAAGTGGTGTTGTTAGAGTTTGTTTTGTTCCTCTTGTGAATTATTCCTTGATTTTTATCATTTATAATGACTTTAATTTACCATGCTAAAAACAGCTTTGAACAGTTACTTGACTATTCTATGGTTTAGCTCAAATATTCCGCAACTTAGTACAAACAAATTGTAGTATTAATTTTTTTATTTTTGAACAAATGATATTATCTATATTAAGCGAGAGGGGCTAAGTTGAGCCTCAGAATGAGCTAGCAATAATATGGTTCCAATTTTCCTTTGGCGAGAATCGAACTTAAGACCTCTCACTTACAAATGAAGAGGAATACTACTAGACCGTAACACTAAGTGGCTATAAAACACTTTTAAATGTATTCAAAAATACTTTTGAACAAGTAGTGTAAATTGATTTGTGCTGCTCGCCTTGGGATTTGTAGTGCATCTAAAATTTGTGTGGCTTCTCTATGACCTCAATCATTATTTGACACATGTGAAAGACTGGTTTGGGATTGTAGTACTTTTAAAAATAAAAATAAAAAGTTTATTAAAAAATTTGGAACATCAAATGTGTTTGGTAAAACAAAAGAAAAAGTTCTTTTTAAAAAACTATTGTCAATGACACTAGAAAAGCATAAAAAAGCAGAAGTACGGTTTATCATGCTTCTAGAAAAAGTATTTTGTTTTCAAAATATAGTGATCAGTGCTCATTTAATGAAATTTTTAAATGGCAAGTATACCCCCGCATATTTTACAGAATTACAATGTTTGCCATTACATTATTAACTTTGGCAATTATAATATCACATAAATAGTATATTCTTTTTAGTCATTTAACATATCTACAACAATTTGATATAAAAGTTTACCCAACACTTAGTCACTGCTTTTTTTTTTGTTAAAAACAATTTTTAAAAAAAAGTTTATCAAACACTCAACAAATTTATTTTACAGCTGTTTATTCTCACAGCAAAGCATAAGCATTTCTTTTTTCTTTTTTTTAAAAGCACACCAATACCAAACTAGCCCTAAGTTTATGAAAATAAAATTAAGAAAAATTAAGTTTATAAATACTGTCATTCAACAATTGGGACCATAGAGAAGACATGTAAGATCCCACATTGCCCAGGGGTGTGGATCCTGTAAGCCTTATATGTATATTCCCATCTCTACCTAGCACGAGGCCTTTTGGGAGCTCACTGGCTTTGGGTTCCGTAGGAACTTCGAAGTTAAGCGAGAAAGGGGCCAGAGCACTCCCAGGATGGGTGATCCACTGGGAAGTTGCTCGTGAGTTCTCAAAAAATAAAACCGTGAGGGCGTAGTCGGGGCCCAAAGCGGACAATATTGTGCTACGGTGGTAGAGCGGGCCCGGGAGGATGTGACAAGACACACTAATTTTTGGGGCAGAAAATTTGATCTATGTCATTTCTACGTGCATTCACTGCTATTCCTGTATGCTATAATGTTGAAATTAGCTAGATATGAACCCAAAATCTTGACCGAGTGAATTGTAATTTTAATGTGTTAGTCACTCGGGGAAAAATATAGAGAAATGTCAAGGAGACTCTTAAAATGTGACTCCCCACCACCTCATATTTTAGGCAAAATGTTTTATATGTTGACATGATAATCGTGCCAAAAACATGAGGTGACGAAGATTCATGAAAAGTCCCACTTTTGAAAGAGTTTCCCTAGCGTTTCTCGAAAATATATCTAATCATTATATTATGGTTGGTAATTGTTCAATTTCATATTTCAAGAAAATGGTGGTTTTGTTGGTATTGGAAAGAGAAAATATGTTCAATGAATAATTCATCCTCCACTTTCAAGTTGAACAAAATTTCTTCATTTCAACATACGTTAAATATAATGAAGCATTTTTTTTGTCGAAAACAATATAATGAATTATTCAATCCAATCAAATTCTAAGCACGAGATAAATATCCTATCGTATGATTAAAGTTATATAGGAGAGGGAGAGTCGAATACACTATCCCGTGCTCGTATTATACAGAGAATACGCAAGGTTTATATGAATTATAACACTAATAAAGCATATAAAGCCAAGCACTTCCCATTTATCCTTAAAAACATCAACCACTTCACATAGCACACATATTTAAAGATACTCATTTGAAGTTCCTCACTTAAGAAGCCAACATCATGGCACATCATAAGACCATATATTTACAATAAAGATTTCATCTAAGATTAAGACACCAATTATGTAAAACCATTGAAGCTTAGAATACACACACACACACACACACACACACACACACACACACACACACACACACACACACACACATAGATATATGACCACATGAACCACACAAGGTACAGATCACTTGTAGTAAGAGGGTTTGCCAGCAAGTTTTTCGACGACGGTTACCTAAGGCAGATTCACTAGTAAGAAAAGCAGCTTGTGCGATGATATTTTGTGCAACGAGCAACATTTCATCGTACAAGAGGTACTTGCAAGACGGAATAAACAGTGTCGTCGCGTAAAAAATGCAGGAAAGGAAAAAAAAAATTGCGCGACGAATACTTTTTGTCATCGCACAAAGTCAGCCAGAAAAACGTGGGGTAATTTTTTTTGGCGCAAAAACCTTACTTGACGAAAAGGGCAAAGGGTTCGTCGCGCAAGTTGCTGTCAGTTTTCACTCAGACCATTCACTGCATGTGAATTAGAGGAATCAACACTGCATTTATTACAAATGTTTGAGCGACAAACCCTTCGTCGCGCAACTATTCTCCTTATTCTTCACAATTTTGTTCGTCCTGGGATGGAGGATAAAAACAAGGATCAGAGCGTGCCCGCCGTCGATCCCTCTGATTTGAGTCAACATTTTGAGTCCGCACATGCGATTGTTGTAGCCATTGAGAATAATTGTCCTACTGCTGAGTGGCATTCTTGAAAATATGTGCCCGAGAATGTGAAGAAGGCGTTCTTGAAAATATGTGCCCGAGCATAGAAACATGAAAAACATCTTGCAGTTTAGATAATTCTGGAGGCAACTCTTGCCTGTAAGCAACTTCATCGACTCGTTCGGTGATCTGGTATGGTCCGATATATCTAGGGCTCAGCTTACCCTTCTTCCCGAACCTTACTACACCTTTCCACGGTGATAGCTTCAAAAATACCCATTCACCAACTTTATACACTCTGTCAGTGGCATGTTTGTCCGCTAAATTCTTTTGTTGATCCTGGGCAGCTTTTAGTTAGATTTAATTACCTGAATATTCTGTGTAGTCTCCTCTACAATCTTCGGGCCCACCAATACTCTTTCACCAACCTCTGACCAGGATAAAGGAGTGCGATGAGACTTACCATAAAGTGCCTCGAAAGGTGACATACCAATGCTCGAATGGTAGCTATTATTGTAGGCAAACTCCATTAAATCCAAACGCCTATGCCAAGCGTCACCAAACTGTAATACAGAAGCTTTTAGCATATCCTCCAACGTCTAAATAGTTCTTTCAGATTGCCCATCTGTCTGAGGATGATATGCGGTACTGTAGAGTAACCTCGAACCAAGAGCCTCCTGAAATGCCACCCATAACTTAGAAGTAAACCTAGGATCCCGATCAGAAATAATACTAACTGGAACCCCATGATATTTAACAATCTTGGATATAAATAACTCAACTAATCGGCTTAAAGAATATTTCTACTGTACTGGAATAAAGTGTGCTGATTTAGTAAGCCGATCTACTATCACCCAAATACCATCAAGACCATTCTACGTACGTGGAAGCTTGTACACAAAATTCATGGTAATATCTTCTCATTTCCATTGTGGAACGGGAAGTGGTTGCATTAACCCAAATGGCTTTTTCCCTTCTTCTTTGACTTGTTGTCGAATGGTATGATACATTTTAGTACTCCCAGGATGCATCGCATAAGCCAATACATGCACCTCATCAAGAATTTCTTTCTTTAATTCTGCATTATTCGGCACATACATTATTTTCTCCTGCATAAGCATACCATCAGACTCTCGAATTCTAAGATCTTTCTTCTTCCCCCGATTCCTTGCCTGAATTAACTCCTGAGTTTCCTCATCATTCATCTGAGTCTCGAGCACACGATCAACTAAAATTGGTTTGACTTGGAAACTGGCAAGTAGAGCTTCTTCTCGATCTTTCACACCTAACTTCACTCAAGTGGCTCTCAAATTTGTAAGAAGAGGAATACGACTAGCGTATAAAGTATTAATTCGGCCTTGAGATTTCCTACTAAGTGCATCTGCCACCACATTTGCACAACTAGGGTGATACTCAATCATGCAATCATAGTCGCTGAGCAATTATATCCACCTTTGCTGTCGAAGGTTAAGATCTCTCTGGGTGAAAAGATACTGAAGGCTTTTATGATCCGTGAAAATGTTACATTTTTCTCCATAAAGATAATGCCTCCAAATCTTCAAAGCAAAAACAATAGTTGCTAACTCAAGATCATGAGTAGGGTAATTCATCTCATGAGGCTTCAACTGTCGCGAAGCATAAGCAATCGCCCTACCATACTGCATCAACACACATCCTAGACCATTCAAGGAAGCATCACTATAAATCTCAAAATTACCATTATCATCTGGAAGTGCCAAAACAGGTGCATAAGTGAGACAATACTTAAGCTGCTGAAAAATCTGCTCACAATTATCGTCCCACTCAAATTTAACATCCTTCCTCGTCAGTGGTAATGCTATAACTGAAAAATCTTTAACAAACCATCTATAATAACCTGCTAGGCCAAGAAAACTTCGTACCTCAGTGACGGTTCGTGGCTGCTTCCAATTCTCAATAGTTGCTACCTTCTGAGGGTTCACTTGAATACCTTGGGCTGATATAACATGTCCCAAAAATGCCACTTGATCTAACCAAAATTGGCATTTGCTAAACCTAGCATATAATTGATGTTCCCTCAATTTCTTCAACACCAAAGTGAGATGTCGAACATGCTCTGCTTTAGACTTAGAGTACACCAGAATATCATCAATAAAGACAATGACAAACCTGTCTAGATATGGCTGGAATACTCGATTCATCAAGTCCATAAAAGTTGCAGGTTCATTAGTTAACCCAAATGGCATCACCAGAAACTCATAATGACCATATCGAGTCCTAAAAGCCGTCTTAGGAACATCTTCACTTTTAATCTTCAATTGATAATAACCAGACCTCAAATCAATCTTAGAAAACATGCAAGCGTCTCGAAGCTGATCAAATAAGTCATCTATACGCGGCAACGGATAACGGTTTTTAATCATTACCCGATTCAACTGCCGATAGTCAATACATAGCCTCAAAGTCCCGTCTTTCTTTCGTACAAATAAAACTGGAGCTCCCCAGGGTGAAGTACTAGGCTGAATAAAACCGTTATGAACCAATTCCTGTAACTAGATCTTTAATTCCGTTAATTCAGCAGGAGCCATTCGATAAGGAGTTAAAGATATAGGATTTGTACCTGGAAGCAAATCAATAGTGAACTCCACATCTCGGTATGGCGGTAGTCCAGGTAAATCATCAGGGAATACGTCAGGAAAATGCCTGACCACTCGTACATCCTCCACATTGCGAAGAGTACTGTTATTCAACACCACATGAGCCAAATATCCCTGACAACCTTTCTTTAACAACCTTTTCGCCCTCACAGCAGAAATAATGTCGTGCCTCACTCCACTACGCTCTCCCACAAATGTAACCTCAGGTAACCCTGGATGATGGAATTTGACCATTTTCTCATAGCAATGTATATTGGCACAATTATAATGTGACCAATCTGCTCCAAGAATAACATCAAAATCAATAATATCTAACGGAACGAGGTTAGCTGGCATAACCACATCCTCCACCAACACGGGACATCTGGGATATACCCAGCTAACATAACATGTCTCCCCTCGAAAACTCTAACTCATACCTAAGAGGTGTAGGATAAAGTTGTGTCGTCTGAGAAAACGTATGAGAAATAACGGAATGTGTAGCACCATAATCAATTAATACTCTAGCATAATAACGAAGAATATTTAACGCACCTATGATCAAATCAGGATTATTCTGAGCATCCTGCAGGGTAATATTGTGGATACAACCCTATGCCTGTTGTCGTCCACCAAGACCTCTACTAGCCTGATTTCCACGTCCCTGCGTACCTTGACTGGGTTGATTAGGCTGCCTCAATGATCCCGCACTACTAGAAGCAACTTCTAAATTCTGGGGCTGTCCTCCGGAATACCAATGTGATCCACCAGCTGAATACGGCTGATATGGTGCATAGCCTCTGGATACTGAGTATAACCACTCTGCTGATACGGGTCATGTGGATACTGATACTGTCCTCCAGAATATGAAGCTATATCACCCTAATAGTGATAATCACCCCCACAACCCGTCTGAGTATAACCACTAGGTCCTGGAACTTGCTGGATCGGAATTGGCGGTGGTAAAGAAGGTGGTTGGGGCCTTTACTGATTATGAGGGCACTGAATAGCTCGATGTCCCATTTGGCCACAAGTGAAGCATCCACTGCTACCTCACCTACACTCCCCAAAATGCCGATTATTGCACCTAAGGCACATAGGAGCACATGTACTGCCGGAATCCCTTTGTCTCTGGAAACGAGGACCTCCAGAAAATCTGCCACCTCTCCTCTGTCCAGTAACACTAAAACCCCCACTAGAAGAACTAGAACTAGTACCACTCCTCTTAAAACTCTAGGCCTTCCGAGGTACCTGTGATGACTGACCTTTATCTGTATTATTTTTCTTCTGATTACCTTCTTTTTCTTCTTCTTCCTCAATGTCACTAGGCATATTCTCAGAATCCTCGACTCGCAGTAAAATCTCATAAAACTCCTGATAGGTAGCACAAGGAGTCGTGGTCGCCATAGAACGCCACTTCTTTCGAGTACCCAATCTAAAACGGCGAAGCATCTCTACAAGATTAGCAACAATCTTAGGGTAATAACGAGATAAATCAGTGAACTTCCTGTAGTACTCATTAGCGGACATTTTCCCCTGCTTTAAGTGCGTGAATTCTTTCTTCTTACAGTCTATATACTCTGGAGGAATGAATCTTTTCTGAAATAACTGCTTAAAAACTTCCCAATCAGCAGTTTCCTCTAGTTACAACTGATAAGACTCTTGTCTCCACCAAGATGAAGGCTCCTCACCTAAAAACCAAGTGGTAGTCTTAACCCATCTATCCTCAGGAAGATTTCCCTGTCTCTGCATCAATCGAAAAGTTTTCTCAAGATGATTGAGCCAACGCTCAACTCCCTCGTGCCCCTCATTACCCACAAAATTATTCAACTTCAGATTTTACACAGTCTCCCAAAGAGTTTTCTGGGGAGGGCGAAGTGAAGACTAAATGGCATTGGCAATAGCTTCCCCTAACTAAGCAATATCAGGGAAACTAGACTTAGCTGAAGTACGTGGCTCTCTACGAGACGGCATGGTTCTGACAGAAGACATAAAAATGATTAGAATACTCACAAAATATGCAGGACTGCCAAACCTAGGCTCTGATACCAAACTGACACACCCCGACCTAAATCAAGGCGTGTTGGCCGTCACGTAAGGGTGACGTAGCCATGTGCGCAATGCGGAAGTGCAGATAGTATAAAAATGTGAGTAAATGAAAAACCAATCTAGCTTATTTTCACTAGGCAATAAGTAGGTGTAGGTACCGAGACTTAAGTGTGATTACACATATTTCAGAGCATAGGTAGCCTAAGTGCAGTCCAGCAGGACAAATACTAGTTATACAATACCAGGGAGGTGGTCCTACATTAAATATAATATGTCAGAACCGCCATCGTCTCCTCGTAAGCCACCAACAAGCACTCCAACCTAAAACCTGGAGGCGCACAAAACAGGAAGTGTGAGTGGGCAAAAACAAAGCTTTTGAAATTCATTTTATTTATCAAAGGTAGTAACCCCTCGCTGTAAAACCTGTATAATTTCCCAGAAAATATAATACATAACTATATCAAAACCAATGTTTGGAAAAGTAAAATCCACAAATATACCGTGCCAAATATCTCAGCATAATTGTAGACATCGAAATTTCGGTAAATAAATGTTGATCAATAATTAAAATTTCAACGTTCACGTGTCACATAAATTTTACACATAGCGTGTGACCCAACGAAAAATCGAAATAAATCGAAAAAGTCATCAAACAGGATACGTGTCAACACTTGGTAGAAATATTTTATTTCATCTGATTATTTAAATCCAAAAATCAAGTTTTGGAATTCTATAAATAGGAAGCCATTTCATTCATTTTGAGGGACCAATTCACATATACACTTCTCTACTCCCAAATTGGAAGAGAATTCCCCAAATCCTTGAAAGCTTTGAAACACTAAAAGCTTTCAAGCACCCAACCTCCCAAATTCCCTATAATCCCGAAGGATCAAGAAAGCTCTCGTTCTTCGTCAAATCCTTGAAGAAATCCACCAATTGTTCATTAAGATCAAGCCTCAAAGGCCTTTAAAGATTCGTTCATCGTTCATCAAGATCAAGCCCCAAAGGCCCTTGAAGATCCGTTCATCAAGATCAAGCCCTGAAGGCCCTTGAAGATCCATTCCTCGTTCATCCTAAGATCAAGCCCTGACTACCCTTTGGATCAACAACGTCAACAAATCCACACCACTGTTCATCCCTAGACCAAGCCCCAATGGCCTTTTGGATCAACAACATCAATTCAAGATCAAGCCCAAAAGCACTTGAAGATCCGTTCATCCGTTCATCCTAATATCAAGCCCCAACGACCCTTTGGATCAACAACATCAACAAATCCACACATCCATTCTTCAAGATCAAGCCCCAAATGCCCTTGAAGATACCCCTATTCAACCTTCAAGATCAAAGCCCCTAAGGCCCTTGAAGAAACTTCCATTCAACCATCAAGATCAAGCCCCCCGAAGGCTCTTGAAGAAACTTTCAACCGTTCATCCAAGATCAAGCCTCGACGGCCTTGGATCAACAAAACATCCACAACTCTACATCTTACGGAGATCGAATCAGAGGATCAAATTTGAGAGAGATTGTAACCCCAAAATCATTAATACAAAATATTATTTTGTACATGTGTTCTTGTCTCGTTCGTCGTCAAGAATTTTCGTGTTCACAAATTTGGCACGCATAGTGGGACCATCTCTACCTCTCATCTCTTTCTCCGTTCAAGGAAATCAAAGCACATCTTCAAAAATCAAAGGCATCAAAGAAGGGACAAGCCGTTCTTACAACCATCGACGCTACCTCCATTGAACAATAGCTGGCTCAAACGAGTGAAGCAATTGCAAGGCTCACAAAGACCGCAGAGGAAAAAAACTTGCAAGTCACCGCATTCATCAACCGTCTAGAGGAACAACACGACATGAAATCAAAACCAAGATCCCTTCCAACCAAGAGGACCGAAGAAGGTTTCGATCCAACGCCAACAAGCTCATGTCAAAGGCTGGGTACGACTTCGCTTCATCTTCAAATCTTGAAAAGAAGGTTGCAAACATTGTCAACGAAAAAGAACATGACCTCACCGAGACTCAAAAGAAGTTGAAGGAGCATGGTTATGGAGTTGACAACAACAAAGCTAGACTTGGCTTCACACCAAATGCACCCGTGAAGATTTCAAGCAAAGCGAAAAACGCTAGCGCTCAACATATCAGCTTGAGCATTGAACAAGATAAAGAGAAGCCTAAACCCGCCCCTCGAACTTCAGTCTTTGATAGCCTGAATCGTTTAAACCCCATAATTTCGACACTTGATCGCATTGGTAGGCAAGACCGAACTTCCGTCTTCAAGTGGCTTAACACGCCAACCCTTCAAAGCTCTGTCTTCGAAAGGGTATCAAAACCTAAGAAACAAAGCGGCATAACTAGCTCCCCTCCACGACGGTCGGCTTTGGACAGAGTTGAAGAAACCAAGAAGCCTTCTAGAAAGAGGAAGACAAATCCAAAGGAAGAAAAACTCGACAGTCTAGCAAAAAAAGACAATGTTCGAAGCTTGATTCCTTCAAAGATGAAGAGCCAAACAACTTTGGAGGTTAACACAAAAGGACCACTGAAGGTAAAGAAGTGCACCATCATCCACACCGGTCAATCTTCACGCCAACAAGCCCGAAAAGATGGCACTGAAGAGAAGGTCAAAGACGTCTCCCCCATCACGATCCAAGAAGACAAAGAAGATGAAATCTCTGAGGAAGACGTCATTGTTGGCTCTTTCGACTCAAAGTCTTCACCTCGACTGCTGGGAGCATGCTCCAAGTCAATCAAAGTTGAAGGATGGACTCATGTCACTCCGAAGAAACTGCACAAGAAGTATACGTCTTCTCCACAAGTGCACCAATCGGAAAAGGGGCAAAGAAGCTTTCGCCAACCTCCAAAGCAATGTGAAAATGTTGAAGATGAGGAAATTTCGACACAAAGATCGTCCATGCACGATCTTTTCTTTCTCGAAGACTTATTCAATTACTCAGTCGAGGCTCCTTGCTATGAAGATTGCAAGGAACGCCTTTCCAAGATCGCTTTAAAGAAATTGAACAAGCAGCAACCATCTTGTCCACAAGGTCATCAGTCGGAAAGGGGGCAAAGCAGCTTTCGTTAACCTCCAGAGCAATGTGAAAGTGTTGGAGATAATGAAATTTCGATACAAAGATCGTCCATAATCCCATCACAATGTGCGACCTCTTCCTTGAAGATTTCTTCAATTACTCGGTTAAGGCTCCTTACTATGAAGATTGCGAGGAACGCCTCTCCCAGATCGCTTGACAAATCCACAACAATAAAGCTCCTCATTTGCATGAGCCTAAAAGGCGACAATCATGCTCCTCGTTCGCATGAGCCTAAAAGGCGACAAACAAAGCTCCTCGTCCGTATAAGCATAAAAGGCGACAACCAAAGCTCCTCGTTCGCACGAGCCTTAAAGGCGACAATAATTGTTCCTTGCCTGCATGAGTTGAAACTGGATACGGTACCAAACGTTCCGTCCCTGCATGAGCTGAAACTGCAAACAGCACCAAATACTCATTGCCTGCACGAGCCTAAAACTACACACGGCACCAAAAGCTCCTCGTTCGCACGAGCCTAAAAGGCAACAATCAAGCTCCTCGTTTGCACGAGCCTAAAAGGCGACAATCAAGCTCCTTGTTCGCACGAGCGTAAAATGCGACAACAAACTCTCCTTGTCTGCATGAGTTGAAACTACAAATGGCACCAAGATGCTCCTTGCCCGCAAGAGCATAAACTGCGTACGGCACAAAAAAAACACCAAAAACAAAAACAAAAAAAAAAAAAAAAAATATATATATATATATATATGTATCTGAACTACGTTATGACTTGATCTCTTCTTTAGAAGGGTACGTAGGCAGCTCGAACATTCAACTTCGAGTTCAATCACATCAAAAAAATAAGGATTTTATTAATAAAGTCAATATTATTACAAAGGCAACAAATTTCTTTGTAAATAAAAAAAAAAATACAGATTCCTTATATATATATATATATATATATATATATATATCTGTCCTCTATCCAGTAGCAGCAAGCCCATCAAAATGAGGTCGTCCAGGCCCAAGCCTATTATCCAAATCGAGATCCATCCCTCCTCCACCTCGGGCCTGCCTTCCAAAACACATAATGAACAAGCTCAAGAAAATGGAGCTAAGAGTAATCACGGAGCGGCTGTAGGAGGAGGAGACTTGGTGTTAGCGGCGGAGAGCTTGATGGTGCGGTCTGAAAGATTTGAAGCTCTGAACTTGTGGGCGGAAGAGCAGCGTGTTAATATGACCAGGCAAAGAGCAGCTTGTTAATTTGATGTTGTTGGTTGGTTCAACTCGCCTCGCACCTACTTCGATCTCGCCGTTTCGAACCTCCAGAGCAACCTCAACTTCTTCTTCCAGCATATGGACCTGCCGCAGACTGCCGCGATTCACCAACCTTCTCCTCAGTTCCCTTGCAAGATCTCTTCGTCCCGTCATCAGCGGCTGTTCCTGTTGCTGTTGTTGAAACCAGGATCATCGATTGAGGTGCGTGCTGCTGCGGATCCGACGAAACCAGGGAGCTCTCCGTCCATGCTCGTCTTCTTCAGTGACCATCGTTATGCTCTCTGTCCAAACTTCACGACTCCCACGTCTTCCGCCACATGTCACTCCAGGAACTCCCTCCTCAGCGCATGCAGCAGATCCCATAAGGCTGGCATCAACTAGGCGATGACTCAAACCTCCCTATGGAACGTCAAGAGCATGCCAAACAAACTCCTCACCCGATGCCTCAATCTCGGCATCTCTGCTTTCCACTTCGATCTAACCACCGTCTCTGTTCGCCATGGCTTTCTTGTGCAGGGGGAGTGGGGTGTCTTGAGAAATTCCCCTCGAAAAGTGGGAGATAGATGCATACTGCGGTGATGGCTGCCATTATGGTGAAGGAGCAGAGAACTCAGAGAAGCTTCAGTGATGGATGAGCAAATGGAAACCAAGCTCCGACATCAGTTTGTTCGCTACCCGTCAACGCCTAGCCCAGTGCCGGAGTTAAGAAGTCGTCTGCGGTGCAGATGAAGATGCAGAGGCTGAGCTGAAACGTGTCTAAGGCCATCGCGTCACTCAAGAATTCGCTGAATCTCGACTCGGCTACGACGTCATTGGATGGGCATCCTGCAATGTTGATTCAAGAGGTGTCTGAACATGAGCCTTAGGGTTGCCCAGTCTGGTGTGAAGAAGAGGGAATCTCTGGCCAGAGGGTGAAACTTATAGAAAACCAGAAAGGAAAGTTTATCTGAAAGATTACTTTTTCATTTCACACTTGAATAATTACATCAGTATAGTATTTATAGCCACAGCAGCTATGTACAAAATATCTTTCTAACTAACCTATACATAAGGCACAACACATTTGTAAATAGAATGTGTGTCATGATTTGGCATCCTCATCTTTACACCCCCTCAAGCTGAGCGTGGAAGAAGTTGGAGTTCCAAGAGATAGCTTGGATTGAAGAAGACGAAACTGATTCTTGGTTAAGGATTTGGTGTGAATATCTGCAATTTGGTCCTTAGTACAAACATACTGAACTTGAATCAGATTGGCAAGAACTAACTCTCGAATGTAATGATAATCTATCTCAACATGTTTTGTCCGAGCATGAAATACAGGATTTGAAGCAAAAGAAATAGCAGATATGTTATCACACTAGATTGTAGGTTTGAGAGATAAGGGAAAGCCAAAATCAGGAAGAACCTTGCATATCCATGTAATTTCAGCTGCAGTGTGCGCCAGAGATCAATATTCGGCTTCAGCGGAAGATCGAGCCACTGTAGGCTGCTTTTTAGCACTCCAGCTGATTAAGTTGGATCCAAGATATACACAAAAGCCACTGGTTGATCGTCGTTCAAATAGGCAACCAGCCCAATCTGCATCAGAGAAGGCTGAAAGATTGAGAGGACTTTTCTGAAACCACAAACCATGATCAGATGTGCCTTTAAGAAATCTAAGAATCCTTTTGGCAGCTTGCATATGGAGGTCAGTGGGAGTGTGCATGAATTGGCAGACTTGATTGACAGCAAAAGAAATATCAGGCCGGGTCCATGTCAAGTATTGTAAAGCGCCTACCAGGGATCTGTATTCAGTGGGATTTGAGAGAGGAATGCCACTATGATCCAACTTAGTAGTAGCAAGAGGGGTATAACAGGGCTTGGCACCTTCCATTTTTGTTTTCTGCAGTAAGTCCAGAAGATATTTGCTTTGATGAAGAAAGAGACCTTTGGAAGATCTTTGAACTTCTAATCCCAGAAAGTAGTGAAGGGGGCCTAAATCCTTGACTGGAATTAGGGACCCAAGTTTTTGAATAAACCGAGTGCACATCGAAGAATCTGGACCACTGACTAATATGTCATCAACATAAACTAAGACTATAACCAGAACAGGATCTTTGATGACAAAGAGAGAGGCATCAGAGCAAGATTAAGTAAATCCAAATGACTTGAGAGCTTCAAAAAGTTTATCAAACCAGGCCCGAGGAGCCTGTTTGAGTCCATACAAGGACTTGCGGAGCTTACACACATGATTGGGCAGATTAGAATCAATGAAACCAGGAGGTTGTTGCATAAACACCTCTTTCTTTAAGTCACCATGAAGAAACGCATTGATGATGTCAAGCTGATGCAGAAACCAATTACACTGAACTGTAAAGGTGAGCAGAATTCGAATAGTAACTGGTTCAGCTACAGGGCTAAACGTTTCTGTATAATCCAATCCTGCTTGTTGGTGAAAACCCTTGGCAACTAAGCATGCCTTATACCTTTCAACAGAACCATCAGGCTTTTGCTTAATTCGAAATACCCATTTGCAACCGACCACATTTTGAGAAAGTGAAGAATGAACTAAAGACCAAGTTCCAGTAGATTGAAGAGCATTGAACTCATTCTGCATAGCTAATCTCCATTCACTGTGTTTGGAAGCTTGATTAGTGGGAATATAATCAAGAGTGGATGACAACGGGTGTTTGGTAGCAGAGTAGGCTTTGGGTCGAAATATACCATTTTTGGATCTAGTAACCATATGATGGTTGTTGGTTACTGTTGCAGAAGATGAATGATCAACAGATGGATCAGAAGATGGAGGGGATGAGTGTGAGGGAGCATTTTGAACCACAGGTGGAGGTTGAGCAACATTGGGAAGGTGTTGAGTAGTAGGTGAATGTGAGGGTGAAGAAATAGGGAATTGAAGATCAATAATGGAAGAATGGGGAACATTGAATGGGAAGACCTGGGAAGTATGAACTTGGGAAAATGGAAAAGATTTCTCATTAAACAAGACATGCCGAGATATGTATACTCGATCTGTGAGGGGATCCAAGCATCTGGAGCCCTTATGTTGCAAACTATAGCCAAGGAAATCACATTCCTTACTTTTACCATCCAATTTAGAAGAGACATAGGGTTTTAACCAAGGGTAGCAGCTACAACCAAAGATTTTAAGCCGAGTGTAATCTAGTGAAGTATGAAATAACAATTCCCATGGAGAACAAAGAAGACCAGATATAGGCAAGCGATTAATCAAATAGAGAGTAGTGGATATAGCTTCAACCCAATATTTGTGAGGAACATGAGATGCAACCAAGAGAGTTCGAACTGTTTCTACTAGATGTCTGTGTTTCCTTTCTACACAGCCATTTTGCTCAGGAGTATGTGGGCAGCTAAATTGATGAAAGATACCATGCTGGTTAAGATAAGCTTAAAATGAAGAACTAACAAATTCACCCCCTGAATCTGAACGAATAGCCTTGATTTTATTGCTAACAGCAGTTTCTACATATGTTTTGAAGTTGACAAATGTAGAATACACCTCAGATTTTGCTTTCAATGGAAAAAAAACAACTATACTTAGTATGATCATCTACGATCAACAGATAATAGCAAAAGCCACTAACTGAAATTACAGGAGCAGGGCCCCAAACATCACAATGAAGTAAGGCCAAGCTGTGAGATGCAGAGAAGCTTGCAGCTTTGAAAGGAAGCTTGTGGTTTTTAGCTATAGCACAATCTGAACAGAAGAATTCAACTGAGGATGCACCTTGCACAGCAAGTTTATTTCCAGAGATAACCTTGCGAAATATAGGAGAAGAAGGATGGCCCAAACGACTATGCCGTATCTTTACTGGAGCTTTAACACTGACTAAAGCAGATACAGTGAGTGAAGAAGGAACAATACCAGAGATAGAATGAGGAGTTGTAGTAGACTGCAGAGGATAGAATCCATATTTAACTGAACCCCGCAAAAACATCTTCCCCGTAGAACGATCCTTAACAACGGATCCATCAGAATCAAGAGTTAATGAACAATAATTGTCTCGGAGAAATTGAAACGCAGACAACAAATTGTGCTTCATATGAGGAACATGAAGAACATTGTTTAGTTTAAAAGAAGTAGTAGGTGTATGGAATGTAGAGGAACCAACATGAGAAATTGACAGACCTTTACCATCACCTATGTATACTTTGTCTTCACCAGTGTATAGGGTGGGAGAGTTGATGTTTGATATGTCATTGGTGATGTGCGAGGTATCACCAGAGTTAATCAACCAAGGAGGAGAGGACTTGGCATTGTAACGTGCACACATTGCTTGGAGCTTGGCAGGAGGAATGCAACCAGAGATCTCTGGATTCATACGGTCAAAACAATCAATAGCTTCATGACTTGGATTTCCACAGATTTAACAGGGTGCTCGAGGACCAGAAGAAGAACTGCGATTATTGGAGAAGCGATTGAGGCCACTGTGGAAATTATTTCCTCGATAGTTGCCACGATTACCACGATTGTTGGAGAAGCGATTGTTCTTTCCACGATTCGAGTTGTATCGAAAAGATTGCTGTAGTGGATGATTCTGAACTGCATATGCCTGAGGTGGTGTGGGAAGGAATGGTGGTTGAGCTTGAACCGATAAAGCATGAAAAGGTTCAGTATGACTTGATGAAGCAACTTTCTTGCGACGATTCATAGAAAGTTCTTTGGTGAGTAACAATCCATGCAATTCATCCAAAGACGTGGAAGATAATCGAAGCATGATTGAGTCAGTGAAGGACTCAAACTCATCAGGAAGACCAGCAAGAGTGGCTGCGATTAGATCTCGATCGGAGATTGGGGCTCCAGCAGCAATTAGAGAGTCAGGGATCTCTTTGAGCTCTTGCAGATAGTCAGACATGGATTGCGAACCTTTGTGAATGCTTTGAAGTCGCGATCGAAGTTGATGAACATGTGCATCAGAAATACCCCCAAATCTTTGCTCGAGTTTGAGCCAGAGATCGCGAGAAGACAAAACTCCAACCGTGAAAGGAATCACCTCCTCAGACAGTGTGGAATTGAACCAGATCAGTAGGTTTTGGTCTTTCTCATACCAAATTTTGAACGCCGGATTCAGAGTACGATCAGGCATAAGTGGTGGTGGACAAGGCTCAGTACCATCGACGATCCCAAGAAGCCGATATCGCCGAAGAATTGGGGCAAACAGAGCACGCCATGGCATATAATTGGATCGCTTGAGCTTGATTGGCACCATGCTGCCAATGTTTTGGATCGTCAGAGAGGTAGAAGAAGAGAAATTAGGGTTTGCAATTGGTACCGATTCAGACGGAGAAGAGGGCGTAGATGGAGACTCCATTAGAGATCAAGAAAACAGATCAAGATCGATGATCGTAGTACGAATTTAACAAAGAGATCGATCGAATTTTGGTAGAAATCAGAGAATCGAATCGGAAAAGAAGAGGATCGAGAGAGGCCGTGAGGCGGTTGGCGATGAGACCATATAGAAAACCAGAAAGGAAAGTTTATCTGAAAGATTACTTTTTCATTTCACACTTGAATAATTACATCAGTATAGTATTTATAGCCACAACAGCTATGTACAAAATATCTTTCTAACTAACCTATACATAAGGCACAACACATTTTGTTAATAAAACAAAATGTAAATAGAATGTGTGTCATGATTTGGCATCCTCATCTTTAGAACTTTCCAATGGGGTCGCAGCACATCGCCTCTTTCTTCAATTGCAGTAGCGTGGACATTGCTGCCTGCCTTGCATGGTGACACTTCATAAAGACCCTTCCTCACTCGCCATGCACACTCTCATCCTTGTCTCTGCCAACAACCTTTGAGCTGTCACTCTGGCCACCATGATCAAAGTCAACGAAGAACTTTAGTGACCGCTGTCAAACAAATAGCCGGTCGTGAAGCTCAACGCTTTGCACCACCTCAAGCTCGTCACTCTGGCCACCATGATCAAAATAGACGGAGAGCTTCAGTAACCGCTGTCAAACGACTAGCCGGTTAGCTCCAGCAGCTTCAGCAGCACGTGCAACCCCCTCTTCCTTCGTCTTCTCTCGGACTCGGCCTGGATTTTCACCCACAAACCCAGCCTTGCAGAGCACCATATATAAAAAATATGGGAAACTTTGGATGCGGTCCTTAGTTATGAACATTCTTTGATTGAAACCTTGTTGGTTTTTAATTTTTGATCGAGGTCCCTGAAATTAATGTGATAATTTATTTCTATGTACGTTACTATATTTTTTAAATTAAAAATTAGAAATTTAGTTTTTTTATGTAAATGAGATTTTAAATAAAAAATCATAATTTGTGGGATTAAAATATAAATATACTATTGTGTGTGTGTGTGTGTGTGTGTGTGTGTGTGTGTATAAACATGGGTACATTCATCAAAATTAACCAAAAAAATTATTGTATAAAAACATGGGTACATTCTTCAAAATCACAAAAAAAAATATTAGGCTTAATAACATTAGTAAATTTCTTCGATTAAACTTGACATGGATACATTTTAAAATCAAAGAAAAAAGAATGTACCCATATAAGTTTAAAAACGGATTAGAAAAAAATTGAATAGATTTTATATAAAAAAAATGGTACATTTTACATATAACAAATTGGTATATTTAAGAATGAGTACATTTTAAGATTAAAAAGTTTTACATGAATGGGTACATATCATTAGTATGGGTACATTTAGCAAAATTAAAAGTACAAATAAAAACAATATATGGATACAAATTAAAACTAAAAATATATGATAAAAAATTTAGTCATAAATATAAATATCTAATTGTAACATTTTTAACATTAAATGAATATATTTAGAAATAAAAAAATATTTTATTATTGAAATAATTAATAATGTTATTAATACCCAAGGACCTTGATCAAAAATTGAAAAGGAATAGGATTTTAATCAATGGAGTAGCAAAAAGAAGGATGAAAACCTAATTTCTCCTAAAAAATAAAAAAATGGTGGAGTCTTGGTGGACAGAACCATGCAAAAAATAAATAAAAAAAAGGATGATGGTGGACGACACCATGTGAAAAAAAAAAATATATATATATAATTATAAAGTCCTTTGGTGCTTCTGGCACCATGTTAAAAAAAAAAAGAAAAGAAATGTACACTAAAAGAAACAATACATTTACATGAGTTAAATAAAATAATAAAATAATAAAATAATAAAAAAAAAAAGAAAAAAAAAAGGGAGCCTTCATAAAGGTTGATCAGGTGGCGCCTCATCACTCGGTGGAACTCCAGGAAGAAGAGGCGTCGGAGGTTGATTATTTGAAGCCTCAACACTCTGTAAAACTCTAAAGGACGAAGGCAATAGGTGCCTCTGGAGTAAAGCCATAAACATCTGATGGTCACTCTGAATCCGACTTTCGGATTCCTGCAGCTGGTCAAGCTTTCTCTTCATACTCGTCGAGTACCTATTGGCAAGCATGTGCAACTCTCTATTCTCGTGCAGAAGCCCTCTAATCTCTTGCTTAAGGTTCGCCACCTCAGCCATCAAAGATTCAACCTAGCGAGTTCGAGCAAGAAGGCGTTGGCCCATATTCGATACGGAGCCCGTACACTGAACACTGAAAGTGAAAGAGTCCTGAACAGCCATCTTATCAGACCGCTTGGAAAGGATCATGTTGTCCTTAGGGGTGAGAAGATTTCTAGCTACCACCGTAGCGGTTATGTTTTTTTTCATCACAGAGTCCCCAATTGTAAGAGGACCGGTGGGGGATAAGAAGGATGGGTGCCATATGCTGTCTGGAGAAGACATATCGGCATCTTCCCCAACATTCAAATCAAGACGACGATCAGATGGACAAGCCATTTGCAAAAAAAAAATGATGTAGGAAGAAGAGGTCGGGTAAATCAAATTCTCATAAATACAAAAAGAGGGAAATTCCTACAGGCGGCAACTCTCTAAGTGTGTTTTTGAACATGGTTAATGCCTCTATAAAAAGAAAAGGCAAATAGCCTGTTCAGAAATCAAAGAGGCACCCTCCCCGAATTTCAAAAGCTTGGCCGATTGTTAAGAAATCGAAGAGGCAACAAGACCACTTGTTCAGAGATCGAAGAGGCACCGCTCTCTGAATTTCGAAAGTCGTGCCACTTGTGCAGAGATTGAAGAGGCACTGTTCTCTGAATTTCAAAAGATGGATTTTCTAGGATAAAACTTGTCGGCACATTTCAGACGCAACCTCAGCTTTTCAAATATCACGAACGATTTTGTCCAATATTTCTGACAATGTAGAAAGCGCGTGAATCTTACTATTTCAATTACCCAACGGTTGCCGACAAGAGTAAAGGAATAGTACCACTATTTGCTATTGGGAAATCCCTATATATGTCGACGTTCGTCCTCATGGCAAGGTAGACCTGCAAGAATGTCCAACTCTTCCTCACCTCTGAGAGTACACTCTCAGCAAAACCTCTCGAAATACTTAGTTTTCTTCCTCCCCGAGAAAACCTCTGTAAACAAGTCACACCAGAGCAAAAGTATCTCATATCATCAGGGTTGAAAGCAAGAGTATCTCATATCATGCTTTCTCCCTGTCCTTTTCTTTGTCCTTGTTCTTCCCTACAGGACAAGGAGAAAGAGAGCAATCAGCCGGCACTTGGAATCAACCTTCCGATCTGGAACCGACTGCCTGGAACTCCTTCCCTGATTGCTTACCTAGCCTTGCTCTCGGGTACTTATCTTCAACTGTTGATGTACTTCCAAAGAAGATACCACATCTGGCCGGAGAACAGATAAGGCAAGTGAAAATGATACATTGAAGCATGTGGAGACAAGCACAACAAAACACATGCCGATTTATCCGCTACTTCTTAAGCAAAAGTACCTCATATCAAGGTTGGAAAGTACTCTAGATTTGACTGACTTGTTTTGACCCTCAAACTCTTAAGTCGACTCACTAAGACGTTGCCACATGAAACTGCACATGGTCCTGTTTCATTGAAGATCAAGCCTCGCTGACCCTTGAAGAAATCACAAGTCCGATTTAAGATCAAGTGTCCACCACCCTTGAATCAAGTCTAGCTCCAGATAAAAGGAGTAAGTTCAGACATTTGCAGCAAGTCTGACAGGAGAAACCTCCCAGCCCAGTTCAAGATTAAACCTGTGGAAAGCTACTTTCTCAAAAGCAAAAGTATCTCATATCATCAGGGTTGAAAGCAAAGATATCTCATGGCATGCTTTTTCCCTGTCTTTTCCTTTACCTTTTCTCTTACCTGCAAGACAATGAGAAAGAAAGCAATCAGTCGGAACCTGAAATCAAACTTCCAATCTGGAATGCCCAGAACCTTTGCCTGGTTGCTTACCTAGCCTTGCTCTCGAGTGCTGGTCTTCAACTGTTAATAAGTCTCAAGTTTCCCCAGCGAATATTTCAGAACATTTGATATGATGTTGGCACTTTATACTGAAGTCGCCAAGCATGGACGAGTCGTTGAGAAGTGATGCTCTGAAGGACCATTTAAAGGCAAAAGGTTGCGCACCACTTCTGCCATGCAAAAGAAACAAGCAGAGAAGAATGCAACATGGTGAGCTGTAACAGATTACTATAGCATGACACCCTTGCTTGCAGAACCGCATGATCTAGATGGATGAGTCTGAGTCAAATCCAAGCTCGGCATTGTACCAAAAATTTCGAGAAGCTTCAACAACATTTCGATAGCATTGTCACCGAAGAGCAAAGCCTCGCCGTGCAACACCATCAAATCGCCACCACCGCTAGGGTGCTCAGATCTCTAGCCCAGTTCAAGAATAAGCCTGTGGAAAGTTAACAATTTGAGGAAACCAGAAAATCCTCCAACCCAATTCAAGAATAAGCCTGTGGAAAGTTAACAATTGGAGGAAACCAGAAAATCCTCTAACCCAGTTCAAGATCAAACCTGTGGAAAGTCAACAAGTGCAACAAAATACGTGCCGATTCATCCACTACCAAAGCCAAAGATCAACTACCACGTGAAGCTCCTTGTGGTCCAATTTCATTCAAGATCAAGCCTCGACGGCCCTTGAAGAAATTTGCAGCCCTTTCAAGATCAAGCCTCAACGGCCCTTTGAATCGACATCTACATTGAAGAACTTCAAGACACATCCCCTACAAGTGACAAGCACATGTATGCGACGCACCTTGAAGTGGGGGCATTTGTAGACATCAAAATTTCGGTGAAATAAATGTTGATCAATAATTAAAATTTCAACGTTCACGTGTCACATAAATTTTACACGTAGAGTGTGACCCAAAGAAAAATCGGAAAAGTCATCAAAGAGGACACGTGTCAACACCTGGCAGAAATCATTTATTTCATCTGATTATTTAAATCCAAAAATCAAGTTTTGGAATTCTATAAATAGGAAGCCATTTTATTCATTTTGAGGGACCAATTCACATATACACTTCTCTACTCCCAAATTGGAAGAGAATTCCCCAAATCCTTGAAAGCTTTGAAACACTAAAATCTTTCAAGCACCCAACCTCCCAAATTCCCAAGAATCCCGAAGGATCAAGAAAGCTCTCGTTCTTCGTCAAATCCTTGAAGAAATCCACCAACTGTTCGTTAAGATCAAGCTTCAAAGGCCCTTGAAGATTCGTTCATCGTTCATCAAGATCAAGCCCCAAAGGCCCTTGAAGATCCGTTCATCAAGATCAAGCCCCGAATGCCCTTGAAGATCCGTTCATCATTCATCAAGATCAAGCCCCGAAGGCCCTTGAAGATTCATTCCTCGTTCAACCTAAGATCAAGCCCGACGGCCCTTTGGATCAACAACATCAACAAATCCACACCACTATTCATCCCTAGACCAAGCCCCAACGGCCTTTTGGATCAACAACATCAATTCAAGATCAAGCCCAAAAGCCCTTGAAGATCTGTTCATCCGTTCATCCTAAGATCAAGCCTTAATGGCCCTGGCCCAAAAGCCCTTGAAGATTCGTTCATCCCCGTTCTTCAAGATCAAGCCCAAAAGCCCTTGAAGAAATTCGCACAACCGTTCTTCAAGGTCAAGCCCAAAAACCCTTGAAGATCCATTCATCCTCAACCTTCAAGATCAAGCCCCAAAGGCCCTTGAAGATACCCCCGTTCAACCTTCAAGATCAAAGCCCCTAAGGCCCTTGAAGAAACTTCCGTTCAACCATCAAGATCAAGCCCCGAAGGCTCTTGAAGAAACTTCCAACCGTTCATCCAAGATCAAGCCTCGTCGGCCTTAGATCAACAAAACATCCATAAATCTACATCTTACGGAGATCGAATCAGAGGATCAAATTTGAGAGAGATTGTAACCCCAAAATCATTAATACAAAATATTATTTTGTACATATGCTTTTGTCTCGTTCGTCGTCAGGAATTTCCGTGTTCATAATAACAAACTAATTAAATCAGGTGAAGTGAATCAATAAAAAGTAGTATATCAGCCGGATCCACCTAATGTGGCTTGTACGGCTGAATCTATAGCTCATCAAATATGTCTGCACACAAGTCGGAACAACCTAATGTGGTCTGTACAACAGGACTAGGTGTAAATAAATACGATCACGTGAAGACTATGCAAATGATCGCGGGTCACCTACAAGTCGGAACCACCTATAGTGGTCGGTACGACAGGACTGTGCACCTAACTTGGATCCAAGGTGAGCGTGTGGTGCGGGAGGTGAACATCACGTGAAAGTTTGTGCCCTGGCCACGGGCGGGAACACTAACACCGGGGTGTGGGTTTATGAGCTCTAAATGCATCTAAGTATAACTATAATGATGCAACTTACTATCAACAACACATAAACTCACCTGGAACTCACCATATTAGGAGGAATTTGATGTAAAAGATGAAGAAGTTGCATAGGACACCATATCAGGAGTCACCCCATGACCATATCCTCTGACTCTATTATGACTCTCAGGACCCATTGTATCAACATAAGCTCGGGTCCTAAGTTCTTCATTATCCTCTTGGCCCGACTTAATCAAAGTTTGCAGATTGTTCTCCATTGTTGCCTTGCATTACAATTTTTAAAAATAAAAATTCAAACAATCGTAAAACAAAAAAATTAGCTATAGATAATAAAAATTAATTACAATGAAATACTAAAACAAAAAAATCAATTACGCTTGTATGCACCGATGCTTCATCAATCCAAGTTTTACCTTTTCATGTATGACATTCACGAAAAAATGTTACAAGATCTACCTCTTTCCCATGCTTCTTCCGCTTTATCAAAAATAAAATTTTATACAAACAATTTTAAGCAAACCTCATATTAAAAAGAAAATTTATAACTATAGATTATTTAAAATTAATAACATTTCTTCAAAATGTACAATCCATACAAATTCTTGCCGCACTATTGCAAAAGATTATGTACGAGTAGTATGGTTCATTGTTTTCAATTGCCGATTAATCTTATTTTTTTAGCAACCTCCTGAAAAAAAAAAAAGAGGAATTTATTAGACAAATTTAAAGTTATAACAAAATAAATCATATAACAATTACCCTTGTTTTTTCTCTATTCCAGTATGTCACCAACTCAACCCACTGTGCAGGATTCACATCAGGAGGAGGGTGGCTGTGCACCTCTGCTGCTCTTTTAGTTTAATACTTTTTTTTAACTTATTTCTATACTCTTTGTGTGCATGCTTCGCAACTTTAAGCGTCATATGGCGGATCATAGGCATTTTTACTATATCTGCATCTTCAAAAAAAATATTTCCCTACATCCATAAAAAAAAATTAAAAATAAAAATTAAAAATTAAAAATCAAGCTTATCAATTATTATTACAATCATTGACTTATTCTTCTATTTTCAAGTAAAAATAAAAATATCTATACCTTTATTCTATTCCAGAAAACTTCCTTATCTTCTTCCTTAATCTTATGCCAATCCCACGTCAACGGGAGATTTCTGTGGTCTCTAACCTCCACTACTACATATTTTGAAAAAGCACTATAATTATCACTAATGCATTTTCCGGACGAATCAATTGAACAAAGCTGTTTCGTCCATTTGGGAATTGAGGGTCCGTGTCTCTGTTGAGATGTTCCTTATTAATACAAAAAAAAAAAAATTAAAAACCAGGAAACAAAAGTAAAATTTCAATTTAAGCATAATACTAGTTTAAACACAAAACAAAAACTAAAATTAATAATAATTCAAAAAAGAACTAGCTTCAAACTCCTCCTCTTCCAAATGAAGTTCCTCAGAACGTTGATCGTCACGAGAATTATCCATAGCAAAAGTTAGTGGAAGGAGAAGGAGTATGGCTGAAATAAGGGAAAGAGTAAGGCTGAAATGGGAGAATGAGAGGGAGTAAACGAGAGAGAGAAATGAAAGAGAGAAATGGAAGCACGTAAGTAATGGAAAAAAAGGGGGTTTAAATATGGATAAAAACTTAGCTCGGTTAACACTGACAGTAGCTGTAAGTGGCGTTGAAATATGAACACATTACGTTGGTCAAAATCGACACCATCTTTGACAAACTGACATAAATGTAAGTGGCGTCGAAATATTTAGACTTCACGTCGGTTCAAACCGACACTAGGTCTAACACGACCTAGATACACGTAGCCTGACATACTTTTGACTGAAAGGCCTGACACACTTTTGACTGAAAGGCTAGTGGGGTCGAAATAGGATTAGATTGCGTCGGATAAAACCGACGTTAAGCTGACAGATTTGTGTGGAGTCAAAATAAGGACAAGTTTGCGTCGGTTCAAACTGACGTGTCCCTGACAAACTTGACAGTTGTAGCAGGCGGCCTCGAAATAGGACAAGTTTGCGTCGTTTCAAACCGACGTGAGCCTAACATGTTAGTGGAATTAGATGTGGCATCGAAATAATATAAGGTTGCGTCGGTTAAAACTGACGACAACTCTGACACTGACTAAAAAAGCTCTTCCAATACATTTCCCCGTGCAAAAAAATGGGGGGAAAATTCCCACCCAAAATATTTCAATCAAACCGACGCAGATGACATTTGCCGTCGGCTAAAAGCGACAGGAAACAAGCATAAAAAAATAAAAAATAAAAAACAAAAAAACAAAAAAATAAAAAAGGCTTAACCCAAAGTTAAAAAATAAGCAGTTATTTTATGTCATATAATATTTTAATAAATAAAATTTAACTTATATATAATACTTAATAAAAAACAGAAATTTAATTTTATGATAAGATATCATCACACACGAATTGAAACATGGTCTAATTAATACATAAAATAATTAATATATTTATTCCCTGTCATCATCTGTTAGCTTGTCGTCGGCATTGGCATGATTAACGAACTCGGTAGGCAACAGTAATGATTCAAGAAAAGGAGTCTCTTCCACGCCAACCCTTATATGGAATTTTTCATTATCAAGAATTCGATCATCCAAGTTAGGTATGGCATAATCATCAATTGCATCAATATCCTCTAATACGTCAAACAAATCCCTCGGCTGGGTTCGAACAACTACGTGCCAATATTTTTCAATTGTGTCATCCACGTAAAATGCTTGTAATGCTTGTGATGTTAGTATGAAAGGATCCTCTTTAAATCCCAATTGATTGAAAATCACTATTAACCCATTCGCACTTAAATAACATCACAGCTCAACCCCTATCTCCTGCCTCAGTAGGACCACAATATTTAACCTCGAACATATCTACAACTCTACCATAACAATTCACTTGCCCAATTGCTCCAAGAACATTTGCAGGTACAAAGACACCACAATTTTGATTCTTATGCTTATCATCCACAGATTTTATACAAAATCTAAACCCATGAACAATGTGACTTTTATATCTACTCACAACCCTACTAAGATAATTAGCTAGCCAATGCAAGTCTTGAGATATCAACGTGTCATTAGCATGACATCTTGAATTCATATGTAATAAGTATGAAGATAAAAATTGACAGAATAACTATAAACATGTTATAATTAAAATGCAAAACAATAAATAAATAATGTGATTGTTATATCAACTCACATGTTGCTTGAACCATTCTGGAGATTCTTTCTTACTTAGCTCCTTAATTTGTCGTATAGTTAACCTTTCTCGACGATGTTTAATTTTTAAGAATTCTTTATGTTGCCTAGAAAATTATGTCCAAATTTAAATAATTAATTTTTCAAAGTTAAGAAAACCAATAAAATATTAAGATGTACGATTAAACGTTCTTACCTTCTAAATGGGGATAACTTCATCACAATTATTTAGAATGCATTTATGGCACTGATTAAGAACATTTCGATCGAGCTCCACATTTTCTCCTGAATCCATATAACATATTTTCGAGTCAAAAATTGATAACCCACCAGATACTCCACGTCCAATACCATCTTCATTTCGGCCTCTACGGGTACGACAAGACTCAACGTCTCTAAGATACATGGAACAAAATGACAAGCACTCATCCACCAAATATGCTTCAGCAATAAAACCTTCAGGACGACCCTTATTACGAACATAACACTTCAATGTTTGCAAATACCTACAATTATAAAACGAAATACAAATTATTATAATTATTAATTAAAGTTATGACTACAATTGTAAAAAAATTATAAAAATTTATTTATTACCGTTCAATTGGATACATCTGTAGGGAATATTTTTTCAAGTTGACATGATGTCAAGGCAATTCTTGAATTCAGTTGCTTGAATCCTTCCTCAGACTCCTTCTTACTGCACAACTGTCTGAAAATTGCACTCAACTCTAATAATATCATAGTAACAGCTTTAGGCAAAACCAGGCGTATTGCAAGTGGGAGTAACTGCTGCATTAAAACATGGCAATCGTGACTTTTCAACCCATGTATTTTTCGTTCATTCATGTGCACACATCGCGAAAAATTTGATGAATATCCATCGGGAACCCGAATAGTAGACAACACTTAGCAAAACGCAGTTTTTTCTTCTCTTTTCAACGTGAACAATGCTTGAGGTCGAAATGTTCTATTTCCTTCTCTACGTGGGTGTTGACTACGCCTTATGTTCAAGAATTCAAGATCTGCACGTGCAGCCAATCCATCTTTAGACTTTTCTATATCTAGCAATGTTCCCACCACACTATCACATATATTCTTCTCGATATGCATAACATCAAGATTGTGTCTAATCAACATATGCCTCCAATAAGGTAGTTCATAAAAAATAGATTTCTTCTTCCACTGACTGTTACTACTTGTACTGCTTGAATTTCTTCTTCTGTGTTGCCCAACTGAAACATCTTTGTTTGGTTTTCCAAAAGTAAAATTCAATGTAGAAAGTTCTTCGAGACATTGTAAACCAATTCACTGCCTTGGTGCACTACGATGCTCTCGGCGACCATTAAAAGTTATGGTTTGCCTTTGAAACTTATGATTATCTTCAAGAAAGTGTCGATGCCCTATATAACAAATCTTACAACTCGCTGGCAAGTAAATAGATTCTTTATCATGGATGCAATGTGGACATGCTTTATAGCCATGTGTACTCCATCCTGACAATATTCCATAAGCCGGAAAACCATTTATAGTCTATAAGACAGCAGCCTTCATCGTAAAACTTTGCTTGGAATATGCATCATAAGTGGGAGTGCCCACCTCCCACAACTCATTCAGCTCATCAATCAATGGACGCATGTATACATCAATCTCTTTACCAGGACTGCGCGGTCCTAGTATTAATAGAGACAACAAAAATTTGGTTGCTTCATGCACATCCAAGGCGGCAAATTATAAATAGAAAGCACCACAGGCCATGTGCTATGATCATTCCTCATTTTCCCAAAAGGATTAAATCCATCACTGGCCAACCCTAATCGGACATTTCGAATTTCTGATGCAAAATCCGGATATAAATTATCCAAATGCTTCCATGCTGGAGAATCTGAAGGATGTCTCATAAACTCATCCTTAGGACATTCAGTTGTGTGCCACCTCATATGTTCAGCCATATGTTTTGACATAAAAAATCATTGCAATCGTGGTTTTAAAGGAAAAATACCACATAACCTTAGATGCGATCTTTTTTCTTAAGCTATCCTTTGCGTTGGTAATTTTATATCTTGATTTACCCCAAACCGAGCACACGGTCAAATCTGAAGTATCTTTCGAATAGATCATGCAATCATTGGGACATGCATCAATTTTCACATACGTCATGCCCAAGTCATTTATAAGTTGTTTTGCCTTATAATAGGATTCAGGCAAACAATCCCCTTCAGGCAACATTCTTTTAATTAACTCCAGTAAAGTGATGAAGATCTCGTCTGGAATTCCCGCTAAACACTTGATCTGATACAGTCTTACAACTGCTTCCAATTTCTTAAACTCCTTACAACCTGGCCACAAATCTTGATCTGCCTCTTCAAGCAACCTAAAAAAAGTCTCCACCTCTTTTGGACGCCCTTTCCTAATAAGGGGTTCAGTAGATGGCCCAACACCTTCTTCTGTTAATGGTTGGACAAATACATCATTAAGAAAATCATGCATGCCAATCACCTCATCTCTTGTTTCTTCTTCTCCAATTGCCATATTTTGCTCTCCAATATTTTGCTCGCCATGACGTCGCCACCAAGCGTTTTTATAATCTTTATCCATATCATACAATATGAGATGTGCAACAATAGTGTTTCTAACAAAAGTATATCGATTACAACATCTTTTGCAAGGACATCTAAACTTATCAAGACCAACACCATTTGCAACTGCTTGATCTAAAAACAAATTAATTCCAGCTGTATATGCTTCAAAATTTCGGGGTATCGTCAACCAACTCTTGTCCATGTTTTAGCACTTTACCAGGGCAAAATATTACGTTGACACTAAGATGCCTACAATCTTTCAATCCCTATCATGCAGGCATAACTATTAGAATGTTCAATTTCTATCTTTCAACCCTTGAACTCTATCACGATTGCAATCTTTTAATTTTCAACACCTATTACAGTAAAAACAAATTAAAATAAGAACAAAAAGTTATCAAAATTATGCTCATCGAATCCATTCTAGTAAATAAGAACCAAAAGTTATCAAAATTATCAAAACAATAACAAAAACAAATTAAAATAACAACAAATTAAAATAACAATTAGAGTGCAAAACAAATTAATTTAACATAATATATTCTTATACTACTAAATATTATAAGTTTATGTTATATTTAGTATAGTTAATTTAACATAAATGCTTATAAATATTATTCATTTCCATTTTCTCATAACAATTCCAAGTGACAAAATTAATTAATTCGACTAAATATTTATTAATTTAACAAAAATAGTAGATTTTTAAATAAATAAACTTGTGTATTATACAATTTAAAAATTAAAGAATTTAGTGATAGAAACTTGAATTATGGAAGAATTTCGTCGTCAGTCAATTCTTTATGTACTCAACCAGCTCAAATAAATTCCCTACAAAAATAAATTGTAAATAAAAATTAAACATAAGAGGAGAAAATAAAAATATTAGAAGCAAGAAAAACTTACTGTTGTGAAGAAGGAACAAATGAAGTTGGAAGAACAAATAAGAAAGGTGCAACAGAGAAAACACGGGGACGGTTTTTAAATTGGAAGAACGAATAAGAAAAATGCAAGAGAGGAAGAAGAAAACACGGGGGAGGGTATATAAAGACCATTAATTTGTCGCTTACAACCGACAACGGGTTTCAAAATATTTAAAAAAACTAAAATCTATGTCGCTCAGAACCGACGCAGGCTTTAAAATATTTAAAAATAATAATTAGTGTCGGCTAGAAGCGACACCCATATTTTATGTCGCTTAAAAGCGACACTGTTTTATTTAAAGCGACGCCAATATTTAAAAATTATTAAAATGTATGTCGGTTATAAGCGACATTAAACGTTTACGTCGGTTTAAAAGCAACATAGACATTTTATGACGCTTATAAGCGACAGTAAATCCGATGTCATGTTCAGTAAGTGTCGCAACTGTCTTGTCCGCCACTGTATTATATTAAACCGACATCACCCACTGACACTATAACGCCCTTTTGTAGTAGTGCGGGTGATACGTGTCTCTTATCCTAGAATCTAATATGTGGCTTAAACACTATCACAGTACAAAAGCAACTAAGTATCCAAAGGTTGATGGCCCTAATTCTATAACAAGCATTTTATGACATACAACACAGGAAAACATTAACAAATCCCCAGTTTCCAAAGGTTGACAGCCCTAATTCTAACCCTTTACTTGAAATTAAAAAATCCCTAATTTAAGAACCCTAATCTAACCCCCAGTGAAGCACCCTAAATCTAACCCCTAATTTAAGAAAACCTAATCTAACCTTACTTCCCAAAATCGTTCCCCTAATCTGAGATCTAAATCTAACCCCAATTAAGAATCCTAAAAACTCTAATTTAAGAACCTAAATGTAACCCCCAATTTACGAACCCTAAATCTAACCCCACTGCCCTAATTCTAACCCCCAATTTGAAAAGAAACAAAAAAAACCCCTCAATCTATAAACCCTATTTAACATGGTCAATAAAGAGAATTGAAAAAACAAAATTGAAGAGGAAATTACCTCTTGCAGATGAAAATGCAACGGCCAGAGAGAGAGACGGAGAGACGAGGTGAGCGAATGAGAGAGGGACGAAAAGATAGAGGAAGGAGAGAAAAGGTATTACGCAGGGAAAAAAGGAAGAAGAGGGAAGTGAGGGGAGGAATGAGACACACTGGGTTTAAAATATAGAATCTTGTGCAACGGAGGCTTTGTCGAGCAAGGTTAAAATATTGGTCTCGCAAGTTTTTTAAAATTTCACGACAAAAAAAACGCCTTAATTGAATTTTCAAACACTTGCGCAACGAATACAAAGTTTCGTTGCGCAAAGGCTATTTGAGAGATGAAATATATGTATTCATCGCGCAAGTGTCTGAAAATTCAATCTTCCCGCGTAAAATTAAAACACTTACGCGACCAAAATTTGTTGTGCGTCGCGCAATTATGTCTAAATGGTTTTTTTTTATTACGATTTATTATAAAATACAAATAAAACAAATTTATTTACAAAGTAATTCCCATATAAAATAGGAATCATTCATACCATTTTTTCCATCACTGTATATAATGTATTAACCATTTAATGTGTTTTACAAAAAAAGTTACAGATAAATTGCATTAATCTTCATCCGAACTATAATAACTTTCACTTTCGTCGCTATCATCATTTTCATTGTCTCATTATGGTTCTTGGATAAGATTAGTATCTCGGAGTGTTTCCGCACCAATTTCCATTGAAGATTCTAGACGTTAGTCAGCAACATTGTCGATGTCATCATCAGTAGGGTCTTGTTCTAGTATAGTTTACACTTTCCTATGATCCATCTTCTAAACAACTTTCCAACCCCTCCCGGCTTTAGGGTCATCTAGATACATAATTTGTCTTGCCATGTTTTTTTGTTTTTCCATGTTTGCTAAGATGTAAGGGTCGTCATCGTACCAAGTTTTGGTTGTGTTCGCTGATAGTAATCCATGATCTTTTCACACTTCCCTGCCTATTTGGGTTTGTGTCAAACCATCGACACTTAAATAGGATCACTTGGCACCGGTCTTTGTAAAGCAATTGCACGACACTTGTTAGTTTGCCATAGAATTCAATGTATGTACTTTCGCCTCCACCTGGGATATGAACACCGCTGCTTTGCGTACATAACTTCTCATCTCGTGCACCCGCTAAGAACTTGACGCCTTTGACATGGCAACCTGAGTACAATTCAACGCAAATCGGTTCGAACGCCAAGTTATATAACTCTTCACTGTACGCCAGAGAATTCGATGCTTTCAATTGATTCACCTAATATTACACAAACAATTAAATTTTTTAGTTCGAGCAAAATAATTGGTCCAATATATATGTCCAATACAAAACACTTCAAACTTACATATTCGAGAAACCACCGCGAAAATAATTCAAGGTGTTTCTTGGCATACAAATGTGAAAGATGTGTCTGCTTCATCATATCTTCATGCTCGTCTAGGTATGACAGTGTCTTGTCACAATTGTTGAGTATGAACTGATGTGCTACCTCCATGTCCTTCTTGGAAAACGACTCGCCTCGTATCGGATCTCCGAATGGTCAAGTGATTTGGGAAAAAAACTGAAAGTTTCTCCTTTCTCACACCCCCGTCATAGGATGACAACTGAAAGTTGTCTCAACATCCTTTAAATACATTCCACAAAATGTAAACGTCTCATATGCCACGCAAGCTTGTATAATTTATCATTTGAGCTTAGCTTTGTTTTGTACACTTTTTTTCAAGTCTCCGAGAAGCCTGCCAAAATAAAATGATAAGATACAAATTTTACTAATCGTTAGATATTGATTAATAAAAGTGACGAGCAATATATACCTTTTTATTGGATATATCCATCAAAAGTTGACTGGTCCAGCAAGCAATGCCTTATCCGATAAGTGAACCATCACGTGGATCATACTTGAGAACAAAGCTAGATGAAATATCATCTCAGACTTGCATAGAACTTTCACATTGTCATGGCGCAACTAAGTAGCATCCATCTTTCACAACGTTCTTGACGTCAATTGCGAAAAAAATATTAGACAACAACATGATTGGTTTCACTACATTTGATGGTAAAAGATGTCGAATACCAACAGGAAGTAGGCGTTGTAGAACCACATGGCAGTCATGACTCTTTAGGCCAGCTAATTTACCCCCGTCAACATTCACGCAACACGTAACAATTGAAGCATACCCATCAGGAAACTTTACAGACGATAAAAACTTTAAAAAATCTTTTTTATGATTCGGTTTCATGAAGAAAAAAAACGCAAGATCCCTTCTAACTTTATCATTGTCCCCATTCATCCATACACCCCATCATATTCCCATTTGTTCCAAATCAAGACGAGCTTTGATTATGTCCTTTGTCTTGCCCTCAATATCTAGAATTGTGCCGACCTATGTGTCCAATACATTTTCCTCAACATGCATAACATCGAGGTTGTGTCTCAATTTTAGTTTCAACCAATACGGAAGCTCAAAAAACATAAACTTATGTCCAGTTCATATGTGTAGAAGGTCTGGTCCTACCGACATTAGTCTTGAAATGAGCAAAATCCAAATGGTTAAGTTGTTCCAAAATATTATCACCATACCATTCTCTGGGTCTGAGGCGATGCTCTTTTTCCTCGTCAAACTTTTTATCCTTCTCTCGCCACTTGTGGTCCCATGGCAACCTTCTCTGATGACCAAGGTAACAAACTTTTCCGGCATGCCAACTAGATGTTACATCTTCCTTGCATACAGGGCATGCCATATAACCCCTAGTGCTCCACCAGGAAACAATTGCATATGCGGGAAAATCGTTCACAGTCCACATCACTGCAGCCGGCAAAGTGAACACCTTTCCAGTACATTTATGGTATGTACGCACACCATGTGTACATAAATCCTTTAGCTCATCCACCAACAGTCGTAAGTATACATCGATTGACCTACTAGGATCCTTAGTTATCAATAGAGTCATCATCATGTATTCTTTTTCCATACATTTCCATGGCGGAAAATTATACGGAAATATGAAAATCAGCCAAGTATTGTGGTGTTGGTTTAGAATCCCTAATGGATTGAATCCGTCAGTGGCAAGTCCCAATCTAACGTTTCAAGGATCAGCAACAAAATCAGGGAACGTTCGATCGAACTCTTTCCATGCCTCTCCATCTGCAAGATACCTCAGGACATCGTCATCTACCCACTTTTCCTTATGTCATCACATGTCGGTGGCAGTATGCGTTGACACATACAACCGCTGCAACCTAGGCTTCAAAGGTAAATAATGCATGACTTTTTGTGGGATCTTCGCCGATCTATTCTATATATCATTTTGAACCTCAACTCATTACATACATGGCATTTATCCAACGCTTCATTCTCCTTATAGAACAATACACAATTATTTTTGCAAGTGTGAATTTTTTTATAACCCAATCTGAGACCATTCAACACCTTTTAAGCGTTTCTATGGTCTTGCGGCAAACAATTGTCCTTTGGTAGCATTCTCTTGAAAACCCCCGAAAAATAATCAAAACACTGGTTCGACATACGATACTTTACTTTTTTCGTGCATTAGTTCCACAGTAGCTATGAGAACGGAAAATCCCTCACACCCCAGGTATAACTCTTGGTTGGCATTTTTTTAATAATTTTTCATATTCGTCGAATTCTCTCCTATCCATTGGTGTAGGCACGTCATCTTCCACTTCCTGATTGGCATTTGTCAACCCAGATGGAAAAACGTCATTTAAGATTTCCATGACTTGTTCATTAGGATCCATATGAGGTTTAACATTACCCACTTTTGGCACGTTTGAAGACGAAGCATTGTGTAATTGTTCCCCGTGATGGTTCCAAATATTATAGGACTCTACCATTCCTTTCCTTACTAAATGAAATTGAACATTTTCAAAAGTTTTCTTTAACGTGTTGTTACACCTCCTACAAGGACACCGAATTCTAGTTGCACCCGGGTTGTGTGTACGTGCAAAGTCAATAAAATCCTCGATTTCGTTCAAGTATTTGTTCGCGCATCTGTTCGGGTTATGCATCCACGTTTTGTCCATCATTCCTACAACCACAATAATAGTACAACAATCACAACAAATTCCAAATGATCCTATCACCTTATGCCTCCAGTAAGGGCCCTATCCCATTCGAGAAAGCAAAATTATGTCACGTAATTTATGGCTACTTCAGATTAGATTTCGACGTGGAGAAATTTCAGCAGCATCTCTGTACAGTTATTCAAGTGCACAACATATATATGAAATACCTATGTGTCACTCGAAGAACGTACGAAGATGACACCAAAACCCCACGACAGAAACCTAATCCTTTAACCGTAAGCATAACTTTGCATTCCCAAACTGTCCAAATAATTGGACAATTCAAGAATCAATTGGACCGCAGTCATGCTTTCGCATCCATGCGCGACATCCAACTATTCCTCAAACTGGAAACTAAGTTTTACTATTAAAAAAAAAAAAAACAAGTACGAAGTTAATTACAATTAACTCCGTACATCACAACACATATTTGTGCATCATGTACAAATTTGTACATATACAATTCAACATTATACATAATTATAACATACAAATTTTTGTAATTAATATAATTTAACAACTTAATATAAACATAACACCATAATTTCAATATAATTTAACTAATTCATACTTTTTAAAAATAAAACGAAGAAAATACCTTCCAAGTCGTTATCCACCAAGCGCTAGTCACACACAATATCCCTATACACAACGAATTTTACGGTGTTAGTATTAATTGACATTGATAATTTTAAATGAAGATAAAAAAACCCTTACCAAACACAACGAAATAGCTTGATCAACCTAGAGATTTAGATGGACGAAGTTTTAGAGGAAGTAATTGAGAGAAAATGGGACCGACGGATCCCGAATTGAAGAAAAACAAAGGGAAAACTTGCAGGGGAGAAATATGCATAAAACTGCAGTTTTCTCTCCCTCTGCAACTAAAGTCACGTTATAAAGGTTACTTTTGGGAGAACCACTTTGCGCGACGAACATAGTATTCGTCGCGCAAGTTACTTTCGCGCGACGAATACTTTTTGTTTCGTCGCGCAAATGTCTTTTTTTTTTTTCAAAATTCTCCTTTTCTTTTTCTTTATCATTTAATAATATGTAATCTATTTCCGCGACAAGCACTATGTTCGTCGCGCAAGTTGCATTATTTTTATTCTTTTTATTCTTTTTTCCATTTTCTTTCTTACTAATGTAAATTTTTTTTTTCTAATTAAAATTATCAAACCAAAATATTTATTAAAACTAATTTATTAACTAAAATATATATTATAACTAATTTAAACTTTAAGCCTTCCATGTATGTAACATAAATTTTAAAACTAATGTCCAACATAACGTTCAAATAAATCTTATTTCATAAATTAAAAAAAAAATTACGTTCACTCTTCATTTGGGTCATCAGCAAGGGAATCGACAAAAGCATTGTCAATTTGTGCGCACTCTGCAGCCCGCTGTACATCGAACTTCTACTGCCGGAACTGCTTCTTGAAAAGGCCATCCACATACTTCCGCTGCTTCTCACCGGTTTCATCAACATCCCAAACAACCTGTAATGGCAATAAAATTAAATTAAATATCACAAAAATATTATTTTTAAACAAAAACTTATCGATAAATCCTGCACCATGGAGTTCTTCACGTCCACAGGCACCATTCTCCAAGAGTTAAACTTTAAAGAGCAGTTCTCCTGCACCAATCCCCCTATATCGTAAATAAGTTCGGCGTACGCTTCAGTTGAACTTTTGTCAGCAAACGAGGACAAACGCTTACGTCGGTACTCTATAATGTCACCACAGCTTTCTTTTCTTTTTTTTTCCTACCACAAAAATTTAAAACGTAATAGCCTATTAAAACAATAATCTCAACCATATCAAATGTAAAACAATTAACTCAACAATAATTTTTTATTACCTTTCCCTTCACGAGAGCCTTCTCCCTCCCAACCTTTCGTTGAATTTGAAACCGAATCGGTCATTGTTGGTTATAAAACCTTTGCAAAATAGGATTTTGAAACTGTGTTTATATAAAACTCGACATACTTTACGGGATGAATCCTTGGTCACGCAAGGTTGGTATAACTCCCTGCTATAAATGGGAGCGTTTAATGCGTGATTGACTAGTTTGACTGTGTTTAGAACCATTTGCGCGATGAACAGTAGTAGTCGTCGCACTAAGTCGTCTTGCGTGATGAAAGTCTTAGTCTCGCAAAGGCGTCTTGTGTGACGACTACTGCTCTTCGTCACGCAAACATCGGAAGAAAAAAAAAATCCTTTGTGCAAAATAATTACAAACAAATATTCAGTTATAATATTTATTCTACAAATAATTAAAACTTTAAATAAATTGAATTAATCCATTCAATTGTTTAAAAACCCAAACAGGAAATAAAGCCTAATTAAGTCCAAATACATAAGTTATAAAATTTTAAAAAATAAATAAAAAATAAAAAAAAACCTTATATTTAAATATTGTCCTCAAAAACATAAATTTAAAACTACTATTTCGATGGTGCTCCATTCTGCTCGACGTCATAACGTCACCGGTTGTAACCTCCTTCTAACGCCGCCTCCATCAACTTCATCAACTCTTCGTTCGTATCATCATCAAGAGTATACTTACACTGTTACACATATATGCAAATAATTAATTCCATCATATAACAAAAAAATTTCACAAAATTAATTATTGATCCATCAACAGTATACTTACTAATAATTCATCCATCACCGCCTTCTTGACATTCTCGGGCACATATTTCCAAGAACGCCACTCAACAGTAGGACAATTATTCCCCATGGCTACAGCAATCGCATGCAAGTTGGCGGGCACGCTCTCATCCTGGTTTTTATCCTCCATCACAACACGAACAAAATTGTGAAGAATAAGGAGAGCAAAAGCACATATTTATAGGAAGGTTAGGGAATTTGCGTGATGAAGGCTTTGTTGCTCAAACATCTGCACTAAATATAGTATTGATTCCTCTGATTCACATGCACTCAATTGTCGGAGGCAAAACTAACAGTGACTTGCGCGACGAATTTTTCGTCGTGCAAAGCTTCACCATTCGTCACACATGTTTTTCGGGCCAAAAAAATTATGCGCTTTTTTTCTTACTGACTTTGAGCGACGAGTATATTGCATATGGGGTTGAGATTATGTTTAACAAGATTGCAAACCCACAAATTTGACATGGGTTGGTTTTGTTGAAAATTTTGGGAATTAATCTTGGTAACCCTCTACTCATCTCGTACGCTTGGTAACCAAGAAAGTTTTTCCTTTCCAATTGGGAGCTTCACTCTTTTTAATTTCTCACACACTACTCTTAGTTTTTTGCCATCAAAATTGAATAAATTAACGATGATAATGAACATAGCTTAGCATTTGTATGTTAAAAGAGAGAAAAAATGCGCGTTTATTATTTTCATGAACTAATAAATAGTAGCATGGGAATGATGTGATTGATAATTACAAGAGAGAGACGTCTACAATCGTCATGATATCCCAATAAAGTTAGACTAGTTTTATAACTTATATTTGTATTATCTCAATGGACTATTTAATTACGCTTATAAATTGAAACTGAACACAACAAATTGGTGAATATAACAACGAATCTGAGCTACTAAATAAGACAATTGTCCGAAAAATGATGATACAACGGGTATATTTATAACTATCAAACTTGTATCTATGAAAGTCGAATTTAATACCTCACACTTACAGCTTAAAAGGAATACAACTACACCGCCATGTGTGGATGCAAAATTGAAAATATGTGGTCATAAGAACAACTGATAAACCAATATAGGTGTTACAAATCCAACTATTCGAAGTCTAGGGTTTTTATAATGATATTATTATGTTGTACATTGAAATATATGGACTCATACATGTTCAATTTATACCAAACTCAAATCAGAAGCGATTATTAATCGAGCGTAGATTCTTATTCGAATGTGTTGTTCAAATTTAAAGTTCCACAACATAAACATTTCAAACACGACCTTTTAAGAATTATTTGTATGAGAGAGTAGCAATAAATTCCTCAATGTTCTTATCAGAGCTTCCTCCTTCATCCATGGCCTCCTTAGCCAGTTCTCTCCATCTCATTGAATTCCTCTTAATCTCCTTCCCTCTCTCTCCTTCCATCACTTCTGCTATACATCTTTCTATTTCTTCTTTAGTGACGATTCCCATTTGGTCAACCTTGACCCTCACTCCTACTTTCCATTCATCTTCTACAAACTTGGCATTAGTCGTTTGGTCTGTCCACTGTGGCATTGCCACCATGGGGACTCCAGAGCTCAATGCCTCGAGCGTTGAGTTCCACCCACAATGTGTCATGAAGCAACCAAGGGCCCTATGACCCAAAACTTGTAATTGAGGACACCAATTTACAACCAAACCCTTCCCTGATGTTTGCTCTTCAAAATTGCTTGGAAGCTTCTGAGTTTCGGATTCTCTAACTACCCACAAGAAGTTAGCGTTGCTCCTATTTAATCCCAATGCTATTTCCTCCATTTGTTTTTCTCCTAAATTTGCCATGCTTCCAAATGATACATATACGACTGTGCCTGTTTCTTTTGATTCTAGCCACTTCTCACAAGCTTCAGTGTTGGGGTTGAAAATGCTGAGGCCATAATCTTTGTCATCTTCTAATCTCTTGTCTAGGTACATTGATGGAAGGGTTGGTCCTATTGTCTTGATCGGCCATCGCGTTCTCATCCAGTTCACCACCTGATAACATGCAAATAAAACTATTTGTACCACATTGACTGACTATATGTCTCACGGATGGATACAAACTTATCTAGGGTCTCACTTCGATAAGGGGCATGGGGCAATCTGTGTCCTCAAATTTTGTGGCTATCGTTGCCTATATAGGGGCTTGGGGCGATTGTAACTCAAGCTAACATGTGCTTTAGGGCTATAGCATAAAGATCTAACATATGTAAAACAATAGAAGACTGGTTGGTTTCTGTGCCATGAGTTCAATCATACCTAGGTCATATATAAGGTCCCTTGACTGCTTCATATAAGATATATATCTTACTCTCTCTCTAAAACTCAATAATGCCCAAGAAAACTATTTACAGTATATGTTTTGCAAAGCATAGAGGCATCTGCTTTTCAATTATTGGGGAAAAGAAAATTTATGGTCAGTTTCAAGAGTACTAAATGCCAATTGGGAATTGCCACAAGGGTTGATCCCCATATGCTATGAAGTATATGATACTATGAATTACAAAAAGAAAAAAAAAATTCGGTCCGTGTTTAAATCATATCAGTGTGGTTAACGTTAGACAACAACCCAACCCTAATCCTAAAAATGAACACATTTCATGTTTTATATCTTGAGGGAATGAACCAGGAATTTGGAATTCTTGTAACCTAAGGGAATCATCTTTGTAGTTAAAAATGACACATGAATTGCTTAAATCCTTTCAAAAGTGAAAAAGTTATCATTTTTTTAGGGTTAGGGCTAGATATATTGAACGTAATTAAACTGAATTTGAGACGAAATTGAACATTCAAGCAAAACTACAGGAACCAATAGTGGATTTTACCAAGAATGTGGATATACCTCTTTTTCCAGCCCATGGAATGTGTTGAAGAAGATCCAATCAGCGCCAGTGATATTTGAAAACCTACTAACCACCAAGTTCAAGAAGGACGGATATGACCCTGGATCATAGATGAAAGAAGGCAGATCTTGTGGCTCAAGTAAGGGCAACCCAGGTAATGATATTGTAGGCTCTTTCAGAGGAACCCTAAGCAACCCTTCGTGCACATTATAGTACACCGCTCCAACAGCACAAGAGTGAGTGAAAAAGGAAGCCCCAAATATTCCTAGCCCTTTGGCTGTGTCTAAAACCCAAGGCATGGCTGAGTCATAGACAAGACAGGTGATAGGGTAGCCATCATTCTCTTGCTTCAGTATCAGCTGTGGCAATCTCCGTGACAAAATGGTTTGGAACCACTGAACCTTGTTCTCCACATTATTGCCGGCTTCTTCTTCTTCTTCAGATGTTGCATGAATTGGCTCAATCTTGACCTTACACAATTGAGTTTCAATGGCTTCAGTGTTGGATGAGATTGTGATAAGTGTCACTCTTAAACCTTTGGATGCTAAGCGTTTTGAGAATTGGAGCATTGGGTTTATGTGGCCTTGGACAGGAAGAGGAACCACAAGTATGTGGATTCTATTGGCTCTTTCTTTTTCTTTCTCCATTTTCTTTGTACAGACTACTCTGCCTTTATTTGCTGCTGTTGGTTTTACAGATATGAAAACTAAATGGGATGGCCTTCTTATTCCAATTATTCACTTATAAAGAAACTCAGCCAATAATAACGTTCACATCATACCACAAGCAATACATGAACACCTTTCTGGTTACCGTGACCGAAAACTCCAACAAAAACCAATCTTTATAAGGCGGCCCAGCCCTTGTTGCAGTGTAACCAATCCATGGTCTACCCAAAAAAAATAAAATAAAGTCCAGATTCCAGACCAAACGCTATGTGTTACCTATAAAGTGAAAATGTGATAAGAACAGAGTTCAAGTTCAATCAACTACTAACCATAAGTTTAGCTACAAAGTTTTGACAGCTTGCTTTAATCAACCACAAGAATTTTACTATTAAGTTTTAATATTCGTAATAAGAGGTATCTGACACAATGTTTTACAACGATTACTTTAAGCAAAGCAATGAAATATGACACCAGAACGAAAGTCCAAATCCAAAAAAATAATTGGAGAAATGGTTTCTCAACTCTTTGCTAGAAACTTGGTTATAAGAGCTTCCTAGCATCCACGCAATGACTTGTAACTAACCAGCTTGATAAATTCATTATAATCATTAACACGGAAAGTAATATCAGCCCCGGATCAAGGAAAATGCAACAATAGCAGCTCAAATATGCACCCTAAGATGAGATTATCAAACAACCACCGAAGGCCAAATACAACACGGGAAAGAAAGATCGAAAGACCGAAAGACGGTGATCCAAACTCTAGCATAACCTCCACAGAATTCAATTCAGTGACAATGACAAATGCATTTGATTCACACTAAAAAAAGAAAATGAATGCTGCATATTACTGGCAAGTTGCAACACATGTAATGTAATACATTACCTACACGGAGACATCCCCTAATTGCTTTGATAGAAGATGAACAGTACAGAAACAATAGAAAACTGCTACTCACACCGATTAAACATATATCAAATCCTAAAATCCAAATTTGAAAAGAAAAAAAACCAAATAATTGTAGAATTAAAATTTAGACAGAGCGATTTATTCTAAGAGGGATAAAGTCATAAAAGAGTAAATCGCTGAAAAGAGTAGCCGCCAAATTCTCACCGGCGAAATTGGATGGGAGAAGCGTTAAGCGAATCATGATTTCTGACCGGCGAACTTCCTGAGTTGACGGAACCCAAATTTGAGGGATGATCGGTCTGAGGAAAATGATGGGAGTATGGGGGGGATAGCAGGTTGTGTGTGGCCCGCGTGATGGGTTTTTTATTTATTTATTTATTTATTTATTTATTTCTAATTTTAAAAGACTGATGGTTAACAGTAAGGAATGTGATATTCACACACCTCATTTTACTTTTCACACACCCTTTTAATTTTCGGAGGTCGGATCGAATGAATTGAAGAAAATCAACAGATAGAAATTAACAAGGGATGTGTAAAAAGTAAAATGGGATGTGTGGATAGCACACCCCTAACTGTAATTGCAGATATCTTTTTTTCCTTGAAGGATGTGGCCGACTGAATTGTTTCTAGAGGTATTTATCAATTTGACCCCTGAACTTGTGACGATTAGCCAAATTCTCCCATTGACTTTAATTTTAGCTAATTTCCCTATTCAACTCTTCTAATTAGTCAATTTCCCCTTTGTTGTTAAATTTTCTGAATTTTCCATCTATTCTTCTGTTAAGTATGTCACGTGCTATCCACGTGACAGGCTTAAAGGGCAAAAAAGTCATTTTATCTAACCTTCTATCTTCTTCTTTTTCTCCAAACTTTCTATCTTTTTCCTTTTCTCCGAGTCGAACCCGTTCTAATTCCAGTATTACTCCACAGCACGATTTCTCCCTTCACCTTCATCATCTTCTTCCTCTTCAAAACCCTCTCATCAGCCGTCTCCTCTGCTTCCCCCTTCGTTGCCAAACCCCCATTCACATTCCCCTTCGCCCCATCAATTTTCGCCTTTTTTACGTTTTTTACCTTCCACATCTCCCAGCTTCTCTTCTCCTTCTCACTCTCCCTCATCTATTTGCCCCACCCCCCACTACCCAGCTTCTTTTCTCCAGCTCGTTCGCTTCCTTTTCATCACGGGCAGCTCTGATTCGACAAAGACGGTAATTCTCTTGCATGGGCTTAAGCTTTCTGTGGGTTTCCTGATGTTTTTGGGCGCCTCAGAGGTTTTTTGTAGTGGCGTCCATGTGTGGGGGGTCTGAGGATGGGTTTTGGCGATTGGGGGAGTGGGATTTAGGGGTTTTGTGATGGGTTTGCTTTATGGGTTGTATTAGGTGTATAATTGCAGGTGGGTCGTAGGGTTTCCCATTATTCAGGTCAGTTTTCTGCTTAGCTGTGATTTGAAATGTTTTATGGGAGGTTTTAGTGGTGGCATTTTGGAGAGGATCGCGGCCATGGAGACGTGGACGTAGGCGGTGTCGAAAGTCATTGCCACATTAAAGAACTAAGACTATCTCCAACCAAAGAAATTAATATTTTAATGAACAGTGCAAGGCCATATTTCTTACCATCTCCAATCGAGGGCCAAATGGTCATAGGGCTCGTTTTAGCCCTGTCACAAAAAACTGTTTCCAACCGAGGGCCAAATGGCTATAGGGCCAAACATAATTTATTATTTAAATTTAAAAACTGCAATAACTTAAATTTATAGAAAAAAAAAATGAGAAATATTTAATATTTTTTTACAAATTTTGGCCGAAAAAAATTCAAATTCAAATCCAACGACTAGCTGATGTCAGCATGGCGTCAGCTAGCCGTTGGATTTGAATTTTTTTTTGCTTTAAATAGGATGGATATTGGGTTATAATTCACACAACTTTGAATTCAATCTCTTTCAATTCCAATTTACAATGAATTCCAACTTTGGATCCTCTTCGAATTCCAACTGGGGGTCCTCATCCAATTCTGAATTGGAAGAAAAATGGGCGCAGATGAGACGAGAAGATAAGGAGTCTGATGAAGAAGATGAAGCATGGTGTAACACACAATATGTGGCAGCCATGGTTGCGGCCATGGTGTATCGGCCAATTGAGGAATAACCTCAATGGGGTGGTTTTGTTGCTGGTCGCTCTTACAAACCATGAAACAGAGCGATGACGCATGCCAATCTGATGAACAACTACTTCACCCCAACTCGATGTACACATAAGATGATTTCAGACGTTGCCTCCAGATGAGGCATCATGTCTCGAGCGTTTACTTCATGGTGTCCAGCAGGTCAATCCATACTTTCAACATAAGCTGGATAGAGCAGGCCACCCTGGTTTCTCACCTCATCAGAAGGTTACTGCTGCACTACGAATGATGGCCTATGGATCCCCAGCTGATTCGATGGATGAAACCCATGGTATGTCAGAGTCTACATGCCTTGATGCTCTTACTAAATTCTGTAACACAATTGTTTAGCTTTACAAAGAAGAGTACCTCCGCGAGCTAAATCAAAAAGCTCTTAATCGTCTCCTTCGCAAAGCTGAAGACAGTGCATTTATGGGCATGATAGGGTCATTAGACTGCATGCATTGAAATTGGAAGAACTGTCCCACCGGATAGCAAGGAGGCTTTACCGGAAGGTCGAGAAAGCCAACTATTGTGTTAGAGGCGGTTGCCTCGTATGACACATGGATCTAGCATGCTTTCTTTGGAGTCCCTGGATCCCAAAATGACATTACAGTTCTTAGGCGTTCACAGGGACGAAGCCATAAATTTCTTCTAGTAAGGGCAACCAAAAACAACAAAGAAAACCTTATTATAGTATGGTTATACTCAATATGATATTAAGGATGGTTTCAAATGATGATGTATCACAATTCCAATGTAACAAAAATTTCAATATATTAGTGGAAAGTGGCAAAGTGATAAGAAAAATATAAGTACATGATAGGCGAGAGAGGGTTTTTTCGGTTTGAATGACTGAATAAGAGCACTATTGCTCATATAATATTTGATATGGTGTATAAGTAGAATGAATGTATGTTGGATATTAGATACATATATTTTATTCAAAGATAACCCATGTATATTATATAATTGTACTCTGTAACTAAACAAATGAATTACTTGAGTGGGGGCATCTGCCCCCACTGAGCCTTCATTGGCTCCGTCCGTGGGCGTTCAACCCTCTTCAATAACCTGACGGAAGGTAAATCACCTCAACTTGACTACTACATCAATGGTCGTCAGTACAATATGAGGTATTACTTGGCAGATGGCATCTACCCAAAGTTTTGGGCGACACTTGTCCAAGCAATTCAAAACCACGCCGAAAAGTGTTTTACCTTACACCAAGAGGCATGCTGGAAAGATGTTGAGAGAGCTTTTGGTGTTCTACAAGCACGGTGGAAGATCATTAAGGAACCGGCAAGAAGGTGGAGTCGAGAAAATTTGGACTCCATCATGATGTCTTGCATCATATTACACAACATGCTTGTGGAGGATGAGCGAGATGGGTATATTGATGGAGAGTCTGGTGATGACCAAGAGGATCCAAATAGAAGAAGAGCTCGTGCAAAAATATATGATGGGCCTAATTTACCTTTCAATCCAAGAACTGGTAGTATCTCTATAAATGAGTACATGAGAGGCTATAGGATGATACGTTCCCATGCCACAAACAAGTACCTACAACAAGATCTTATTGCACAACTTTGGGCCAAAAGAAGCATGGAGTAGGGGTTTAAGTTTTATGTTGTCAAATGTTTTTAAAAATGTTGTTAAATATTTTTTTTATGTTGTATAATTTTTATGTTGGTTAATGTTATTTAATGTTGTTTCATATTGTTTAATGTTGTTTCATGTTACTTAATTTAATTTAGTGTTGTTTAATGGCTTAGGAAGTTATAGGAAAAAAAATAGAATTTAAAAAAAGAATTCAAAATAATTTGTATAAAAGCTAGCTAGCCGTTGGAAGTTTGAATTCTGGCCTGGCCCGAGGCCGGCTGGCTGGCTCATTTGGGCTGGCCGGTTGGCTCTTTGGCCCTTTTTGTCCAATGGGGTCAACGAGCCATTTGGCCTAACCCTCGGTTGGAGACAGTTTTTGGACCATTTTCGGCCCTCTAGACCCTTCGGTTGGAGATGGTCTAAGGTGCTTCTCTCTTTTTTGGCCTTTTTTTTTTTTGGTGAAGAGGTGCTTCTCTAACATAGAAGAATCTAGGTGGGTGGAGAAAAGGAAGAAGATAGAAGGTGTAGAGAAAATGACATTTTTGTCCTTCGTATGTGGATAACACATGACATACTTAACGGAATGATAGATGGAAAATTCAAAAACTTGAATAGCAAAGGGAAAATTGACTAATTATGAGAGTTGAGGGGGAAATTGGCTATTCCTTACAAGTGTAGGGGGTAAATCAACGAATACCTCTTGTTTTTATTTTGTATGCATGATATTGAAGAAGTTTACACCGTAAAATCAATTAATAACATGGAGAATAACTTAATTATTTATAAATATATGTAAATTTTTTTTTTCCAATATGGAAACAGGCCCTCATGTGTGGTAAATGTTCAAGTCTAACACGTGAACAATATAAATTGAGTGACATGGAACACGTGTGGCCGTTGGGCTTCATACATGTGACAAGTTGCTCCGATATAATGAAGAAGTTAGGGTTTCATCATAAAATTAATTGACAATGTGAAAAGTAACTCAATTACTTATAAACACCTGCAAAGTTCCGTATTTTCTCGATATGTGATCTATACTCTCATTTACACTCCAGTATAAAAGAATAAATTAGTATCAAACTCATCATTTACAAAATTAGCATCCAATTACTTATAAGCACAAACAATCACCACATCCTTCAAGTAGATGGTCTCTCTTCTCTTGCACCACAAACAAAAAAAATCATGCATGCACCATGCAGTTGCAGAATGAAAGTGTGGTTGAAGAAATAGTAGAATTTATTCAGAAAGGATTGGACATATTACATACTTCACTATTCAGTAGTATAATTATATATTGATCATACAACACTAGAAATCTCAGAGTGAGTTGACTATAAGTTTGAAGTCATCATAGCTAACAGCCCCATCCCCATCTATATCAATTGAAGCAATAATCCCCTGGCAATCCTCTAGTGTCAGCTCAAACCCCAAGTCATCTCCCATAACCTCATAAAGCTCTTCTGCAGTCACAACCTCATCCCCATCGACCTCCAACGCTTCAAAAGCATTCTTAAGAACATTTTCGAGCCCTCCGAATTCCATGTTCTTCGTGTTCATCTCCAAAAACTCCTCGATGCTCAGGAAACCGTCGTTGTTCGTGTCCCCTTGCTGCATCATTGCCCTCACATCTTCTTCACTAGGGTTGTACCCAAGTGACCCTAAAATTCCACCAAGCTCTGCAGCAGTAATTTTCCCATCATTGTCTGAATCAAAAGCTCTGAAAGTTTCTACTAGGCCGAGGACTTGGCTCAGTGTCTCAGTTTCTGCTGAGAAAGAGCTGGGCTGAGCCATGCAAATAGGTTGATCAAGTGGTGTTTTTTTTAACTTGTATTTAGCTTTTGTAATTCTATTGGCACATCCCCAACTATATATATATATATAAGATATAACTAGCTAGTGCAAAAGGGGATTCCCATGATTTTTATTAGTGTTTTGTTGATATAAAGTTGGAAAGAAACAAAAGGTAAGAGTAGATTCTTATGCTTGTGAATTATTTAGTGTTATCGCATTTTGTTACGATAACATTATTCTGGCTGAGTGCTCAAGGAATGATCTTGGACAAGTTGCTTTCTTTGATTCCGCAAAAGTGATTCCCACTTACCACCATTGTTACAAAAAAAAAAAAAAAAAAAAAAAAAAAAGACTATGAATGTTCATTCGTTAGACAATTTATTTTTTAGATTGTAAACATTTTAGTACTTTTTTTAAGAATCAGAATAAAAGTGTTTTTTTAGGTAAGTATTCCAAAAGAATAATGTTAGGTAGATTAAATTTTTAAATCAAATTTACAAACCAAATGATGTCACTAATAGGAAATAAGCAAGTTAATCAACATTTAAGTAATAATCCAATCATTAATAACCACGTCATTTTATTTACAAAATTTAATTTTGATCGTCCTAGCATTACCCATTCTCAAAATATCGGAAATATCCCACGAAGCCAACCGACTAGCGGATCCAACCAGATCGGGTTGGTTTGTCCGTCATTAATTTTACAATCATTGGGCTGGGTATAACCAAATTTCTGTGGGCTTGTATGCTTTCCCATCATCTGCTGGAGACCATTGGGCTTATTTGTTTCATATTCTGATATGGCCGGGGGTTGATGGAGGATAATTAACAAGGATGAAGCCCATGCATGTTTCACCACGCCCACGAAATTGTAATTTGCATAGTTGAAACTAGATTTTTATTTTATTTTTAACAAGTGATATTATTTATACTAAGGGAGAGAGGGTGGGATTAGCCTCGCAATGGGCTAGCAATAATGTGGTTCAAATTCGCTTTTGGCGAGAATCGAACCTAAAACGTCTCACTTATAAGTATTAGACTGTAATACTAAGTGGCAAGTTGGAACTAGAATTAGAAATAAATATTTGACAAAAAACAAGAGGGGTATCTACGCTTGGCAATCAAGAAAACATTCAAACCGCTTTATAATAACGTTTGATAAAAACATTAAAAACACTTAACACTTGGAAGTGCTTTATGGAGAAGTACATGCACATCCAAGCTAATGTTTTGCCAAAGCAATTGGAATTTACTAAAAATTTCGATAGTAAATTGTAGTAATGATCCTTTAATTTTAACTCAATTTGAGCAATGGTCTCTCAACTAAAAATCCATTATCATTGGTCTCTCAACTCATCAAAACGTCCAACTATGGTCTCTTAACTAAAAATCCATTACCATTGGTCTCTCAACTTTATCCAACTGGAGAAATGGTCCCTCAACTTTAACTCAATTGGAGCAATGGTCCCTCAAACTTTAACCCAATTGCAGCAATGGTCCTTCCAACATAGCTTATTTTGACAAAATTTTGACGTAATTGACGAAAATGACCATAACTACACATTTTGATTAATTTAGGGACCCCAATTGTAGCAATGGTCCTTCCAACATAACTTATTTTGACAAAATTATGACGAAGTTGACGAAAAGAAGCATAGCTACACATTTTGATGAGTTGAGGGACCAATGGTAATGGATTTTTAGTTGAGGGACCAATGCTCCAATTTGATTAAAATTGAGGGACCATTACTACAATTTACTCAAATTTCGATGTGTTCTTAATAAACACACTCCTAGCATAAGTCAATGTTTATTCAAAGATCCCCTCCGTCACTGCCGCCACCATGGATGTGAGCAAATAATTTAGTGCTTATTTAAATGGACATAACCCAATAATTATACAAAAGAAATAAAACTAGAAAACTGAAAGTATGAACTATTTGATAATCATTTTGTTTTTAGTTTTTATTTTTTATTTTTCTAAAAAAATAAAAAAATTGTTTAGACTATTTTCAGTTAAAAAAATGAAAACTAAAAGCTCATTGATCGTTTGATAATTTTTTCAATTTCTTTTCATTTGTTTTTATTTTATTTTTTTTTTTAAATTAAAAACTCGTTTGGTAGCTATTTCTAGTTTTCAAATTAAATAATGAAAATCTAAAATAAAAAAAGTGGGAACTATTTTCTTGAGTTTTCAAAATTTAGCTTTCAGATTTTTTTTTAATTAAAGTTGAAAGTAGTTACCCAACGAGTTTTCATTCTTCAAATAAAGTGAAAACAAAAAACAAAATTGTTATCAAACATCCCCTTAGAAAGTCAAAAATAAAAAGGAAAAAGGAGAAAATAAATGAATTAAACAATCGATGAAACTAACCAGGCATGATAAACATGATGAGTGACGACAGACACGTAATTGAGGGCATTTAATGTATGGGCAATGTTGTCCCCTCAATTATGGTCGTCTGTTTTCTTATAGCATCTTTAATGGGTTTCCTAAATGAGCTCTTAACTAGAATTTAGGGAAGATTACAAAAATAAATAAATAAATAAAATAAAATAAAATAAATTATCAACTCCAATCATACCTCTTTTTTTTTTTTTTTTTTTTTTTTTTTGTCAATCTCCATTCATGCTCTCTACCCACCTCATACGAGAGGGATTCATCTACAAGCTCCGAATTATAGAAAGGAGAAAATAAGCTCTTAGTGGCTCTCTATAATTAATGCTAACTATTTAATATTATTAAATAATAAATTAATTTTTATTGGCTAATTATTGACTCATTGTCATTATGACTTTGTAAAGTAGGAGAATTATACATTTCGAGAACATTAGCTGAGCTGGTGTTCCCCACAAATAAAGACTTGACACGTATTCGTCACTAATTAACATCTCACATATGACAAAAAACTTTCCAGACTTAATGCATTTCGGTTTTGGGAAAAGATAATCAATGCATTTCTGATGTACTTCATTTCTTATCCCTAACATTCATTATTTTATTTCTCAAAAAAGAATTTGTTTGATTAAAGAAAAACAAAATAAAACCCCAGATTTCTCCCCCACAAGACACCACCTCCGCCTCACCCATCACCCTAACCCACCCATCCATTCCTTCTTCCTCACCAGTCTCTCTCTCACCTCATCTTTCTTTCTCTCTCTTCCACTTTTTCTCTCTTCCTCTCTTAAGCCGGGGAAGGAAGTGAACGCCTGCGAGTCGGTGAACTCACAAGCTCTTGAGTTGCCGCCGACCATCCCTCGGGCTGATGTCGAAGTAAGAGTGAGACAAAGAAAAGGAAGAAGAGAAATAACAGTAAAATAATGTTACATCCCCGGCTCAACTCCGCCGTAGCACGATATTGTCCGCTTTGGGCCCCGACCACGCCCTCACGGTTTTGTTTCTGGGAACTCACACGAAAACTTCCCAGTGGGTCACCCATCATAGGATTGCTCTCACGCGAACTCGCTTAACTTGAGAGTTCTGATGGAATCCAAAGTCAGTGAGCTCCCAAAACGCCTCCTGCTAGGTAGAGATGAGAATATACATATAAGGCTTACAGGATCCACACCCCTGGATGATGTGGGATCTTACAATCCACCCCCCTTAGGGGCCCGATGTCCTCGTCAGCACACTTCCGGCCAGGGATTGGCTCTGATACCAAATTGTCACATCCCGGCCCAGGCTCCCACCACATCCCGAGCTCGACTCCGCCGTAGCATGATATTGTCCGTTTTGGGCCCCGACCATGCCCTCACGGTTTTGTTTCTGGGAACTCACACGAGAACTTCCCAGTGGGTCACCCATCATGGGATTGCTCTCGCGCGAACTCGCTTAGCTTCGGAGTTCCGGTGGAATCCAAAGTCAGTGAGCTCCCAAAAAGCCTTGTGCTAGGTAGATATGAGAATATACATATAAGGCTTACAGGATCCACACCCTTGGGCGATGTGGGATCTTACAAATAAAGTCGCCAGTGAAATCGCCGACTGGCGACTTTATTGTGGAGATTTCACGGGCGTTCACAAATGAACACCTGCCATTCATTTGTGGAGAACATCAGCTCAGCTAGTGTTCCAGGTATCCTGAAAAATTTCTTCTAAAGTAGGGAGTATGGTTGGAGTACAACTCTTTAGAAAGCTCCTAAAATAATTTTTATGATTGTTTTAGCTAAAACTTTGCTATAAAATAGAGAGCATGAATGGAGAGGCTCTTACCCAACAAAAAAAGACTTTACCTCATGTTTAATGGTTATAAAGCAAAACCACTTTACAGTGATACTCTATATAGGAAAAACCTCCATGTAGTCATAGAAAGTTTCAATCTCAAATTGGGCCAGTTATATATAAGAATAAACTCCACATTTAATAAGTTATAATTTTTCTAGGTCCCGTCTTATAAACTTGCTTCTACATGGTAATAAACTCTACACTTGTAAATGAGAGGTCATAGGTTTGAATCGAGAATGACAAGTTCGTAATCAATTTATTCATCCACCCTTAGTGTACATATATCATTGCATATATAAGTAAAAAGTCTAAAAATATGTAATGTCACAAAATAGAAATTTAAGATGAAATATAATGTATTCATTAGGGTTGATAGAAATTTAAGATGAAATGTAATGTATTCATTAGGGTTGATGTCATGTATTTAAGCTTGCGAGTAATAACTTATAACAACATGGACACTTGTTCTTGTTGAAGTCAAAATGTTTCTAATTTTTCGACCCCATTTACAACTTCTTGTCATGAAACTTTTTGTAGTGAGCAACACTACATACATACATGCATACACAGAAACACACACACACACACACACTAGAGAATGGATGTCTCTCTTTTTTAGCTAGTGCTTACATCCTGAAATTGACGTGCTCAACTATTAATGTAGTTCTTATTAACTGAGATCAATCTTCTACAATCAAGAAGAAGAATACAGCAGACTGAGAGAAAGAACTTAGAGAGAGAAGCAGAATTTTATTGATATATTTCTTAATGATGAAGTAATACAATGTTGAGATATTTATACTCTTACAACTACACAGCTAACTTCCTTAACTAACATATCTCCTAATCTACTTACAAGTGGCAGAATCTTATACATCAAATTCTATAATCTATCATCCCCCCCCCCCCCCCCCCCCCCGCAAACTCATGTTTCGATGCACGAAGCATGAGATTGTTACAATGTGTATGAAACAAAGGAGAACTCAAGCCTTTAGTCAAAATATCAGCAAATTGCTCTTTAGAGGACACAAACTGAATAGAAAGATGTTTCTTAGCAACCCTTTCACGCACAAAATGAACATCAATCTCAATGTGCTTGGTACGTTGATGTTGAACAGGATTAAAAGCCAAGGTAATTGCTGACAGATTATCACAAAATAAAACCGATAAGGAGGTGAGATGAACCTGCAGAAATGCTAACAGTTGCTGAATCCAATCTAATTCAGCTGTAGTAGATGACAAGGCTCGATATTCAGCCTCTGTGGATGATCGAGAGACTGTCAATTGCTTCTTAGAGGACCAGGAAATAGGGTTATGTCCTAAAAACACAGCCATGCCAGTAGTAGATCTCCTATCATTAGGGTCACCTGCCCAATCAGCATCACTAAAAGCTTTTAATTGTAGTGGTCCTTGAGTATAACAGAGACCATGATGAATGGTACCCTTTAAATACCTCAATATAAGTTTAACAATAGTGAAATGAGCAATCATAGGGTTTTGCATGAATTGGCACACCTGATGGACAGAGAATGTTATATCAGGCCTTGTAAAGGTAAGATACTGCAATGCGCCAACTACACTCCTGTATAAGGTAGGATTGGTATAGGGAGAACCATCATCTTTGAGAAGCCTATTGTAGGGCAAACAAGGAGTCTCACAGAGCTTGGAATCAATCATCTCAGTTTTAGTAAGAAGATCCAAAATATATTTGGACTGAGACAAACATAAGCCAGTTGCAGTCCTTGAGATTTGAATGCCCAAAAAGAAATGCAAATCCCCGAGATCCTTGATATCAAACTCATTGGTTAATGCATGAATAACCTATTGCATAGCCTCAGCTGCACTCCCTGTGACAATAATGTCATCCACATAAAGCAACGGGATGACAATACCAGAATCACTTGTTTTGACAAACAAGGACGAATCAAAATAAGTGTTTTGAAAACCGAATTGAGGCAGGAACTTTGTAAATCTGTCATTCCAAGCTCTAGGAGCTTGCTTCAGTCCATATAGAGACTTGTGCAATTTGCAGACAAGGTGAGGATGATTAACATCAGCAAACCCAGGAGGCTGAGTCATATATACTTCTTCTTCCAAAAGACCATGTAAAAGCGCATTTTTTACATCGAGTTGTCGAAGAGGCCAGTTGAACTGAGCTGCAAGAGCCAAAACTAGCCTAACAGTGGTGGGTTTAACCACAGGACTGAAGGTTTCCCCATAATCAATTCCAGGTTCTTGACTGAACCCTTTAGCTACAAACCGAGCTTTATGGCGAGCAATAGTGCCATCAGAATGTTTCTTAATCTTGAATAACCACTTGCAACCTACCAAGTTCTTTGTAGAGGGTAAGACCACCAGACTCCAGGTACCCTGTTTATGTAAGGCACTAACCTCCTCTTGCATAGCTTTCAACCAAGTAGGATCCTTCATTGCAGTTTTATAAGAAGTTGGTTCAATGAGAGACAAATCAGTACACTCAGACTCCTGAATATTAGCTAATAAAGCCTTTTTCTTGATAATCCCACTTTTGCTCCGAGTTTGCATAGGATGCAAATTGAGTGGTGGAACCTCCAACACCACTTGCAAAGTATCAGAATGAACTGGCTCTTCTGGTGAAGGATCAGAACCATGGATCTGTGCCACAGGGACTGGCTCTTCTGGTGAAGTATCAGAACTATGGACCTGTGCCACAAGGACTTGAGGACTAGTAATGGACTGAGATGAACATGGTGATGAAGGCATATGAGAGAGTGGTGTGGGAGAAGTAGGCAGAGATACAACAATGTTATCATTGGAAGGGACAGATACTGGGAGTGATGAACTCGAAAGTGTAAAAGATATAGAGGATGTTTTAGTATGTACCAACAAATCTGTGTAAGGAAATTGATGCTCATCAAATACTACATGTCTAGAGATATAAACTCTCTATTTAGAGACATCATAACATATATACCCTTTATATTTGGTAGCATATTCCAGAAAAATACACTTGGTGGTCTTGGCTTGTAATTTATTTGCATTATAAGGCTTTAACAATGGATAACAAGCACATCCAAATATTCGGAGATGTGAAATAACAGGAATCTGGCCAAACAAGAGTGCAAAAGGAGATTTGTTTCCTAGCACAGAAGTTGGCATTCTATTGATGAGGTATACAGCTGTTTGACATACATAAGACCAAAAACTTGCAGGTAACCTAGCTGTTTGTAATAGGGTCACAGTTGTTTTAATAATATGCCTATGCTTTCTCTCAGCTAGGTCATTTTTCTCTGGTGTGTAAGGGCAAGACATTTGATGGGTAATTCCTTTATCAAGAAGAAATGACTAAAAAGCCTTACTAACATACTCTCCCCCTCCATCACTCTGTAAAGTTTGAATAGCAGTGGCAAACTGAGTAAGAACAAATGAATAGAATGCAACAAAGGTGGCAAAAACATCAGATTTATTGATCAATGGAAACAGCCAACAGTGTCTTGTACATTCATCAATAAAGGTCACATAAAATCTGTAACCATCAATAGAAACAGATGGAGCTGGACCCCAAAGATCACTATGAATAACAGCAAAAGGTTTAACAGACTTATTGGTACTTAGGGGAAAGGGAAGTCTACAAAACTTGCCCTCTAAACAACTGGAACACATTACAGGTGAAGAGAGTTTTGAACAAGGGATATTAGCTTGACTTAACATCACAGAAACAATGTTATTAGATGGATGACCTAGTCTATGGTGCCAGGTTGTAGAAAGAATATGCTGACCAAGGAATGCTTTAGCCTGAATTAGAACTGAATGTGTTGCAGAATAGGTGGCAGAAAGACAAGGAATTAGATAGAGTCCATTACTGCACAGTCCTTTGTAAATGATCCTCAGTGTGGCCTTGTCATGAATCCAGAAGCAAAACACATCAAAAATTAACCAACAATTATTATCTAAGCAAATTCGATGCACAGATAATAAGTTTTGTGTCAACTTCGGAACATAGAGCACAGAGTTAAGCTTAATCGGATGCACATAATTTTGTTTGGAAACATTCAAAATTGTACTACCAATATGAGACACAGGCAAACCTTCACCATTGGCAGTTTGAATGGTCTCAGATGTAGGATATGGATATGCCAGAGAGAGGTTGCTTAGATCAGCAGTCATGTGATTAGTAGCCCCTGAGTCAGTGAGCCATACTTGAGGATTGGAATAAGAAGTAGATGGTGCTGATGGTGATGGAGTCATCACAGTATGTAAAGCTTGTGGATATTGTTGATGAGGGATAAAAGGTTGAGACTGCATTGATGAATGTTGAAAATAAGCATTAGAACTTGGAGCACCATATGTATAGGATTGCACTGGAGAAGAATAAAACTGTCGAGTAGAGCCACCAAAATTAGGACCATTATCATTGTAAAAACAATACCATGTACTGTGATTATGCTTGCCACAGATTTAACAGGTTGCTCTATCAGGAGGTTTAGACTGACAAAATGGACTTGAATTACCAAAATACTGTACTGGTGATTGACCAAGTATGCCTGAATTTGGTGTGGGAAGCACATGGGTTTGAGTAGACTGTTTAGGTGAGTAGAATCGAACTCCTTGATTAGATCGGCATTTCCCTTTGTTTTTATTCCCATGAAACTGCTTGTAACCTCCAGAGAAGAATTGAGACTGACCAGATGCATTATTAGATGACTGATTCTTTCCAGGATGAGGAACATTCTTAGCAACCATTGCAGTAATAAATGGTGCAGTTGTAGAGTTTTCAACAATGATCTCTTCAGCAAGCAACTGAGATCGAAACTCTTTAAGAGAAATCACATTCTCATGACCCCGAATAACACATCGAAATGTATTATATTCAGAGGGTAACCCATTAAGAGCAAGTATAACTATGTCTTCATCAGCAAAATAAACCCCAGCAGCAGATAAGTAATCGCGAGACTCTTTAATTCTATGAAGATACTGAGACACAGAGTCAGAACCTTTCTTTAAAATCTGAAGATTGGACTTCATTTGAAAAATACTAGTCTTAGATACAGTAGAGAACTGTTCTTTCAAACGAATCCAAAGATCCCGAGAACTCGTACTACCAATAGCACAGGACAAAGCAACAGATGACAAAGTAGCAGTTATCAATTGCATTATAGCCCTATCATGCATTTTCCAAACCACTAACTCATCGGTTTCAACAGAAGTAGCAGAGCTAGAGTTTATACCAGATTCACCAGAAGGAGCTGAAAATTGAACAGGACAGAGGTGCGAGCCATCAATAAACCCCATAATACCATTGCTTTCCAACAAAAGTTGTAGCTGAAAGTGCCAATTGAGGTAATTGGAGTCATCCAATTTGACATTCACCGACATCGAGATGGTGGAGATTAAGGCGGTGATCGAAGATTGGAGAAGTTGAAGTTGCGTTGCAATCACCATTGAAACTTCGTCTGAAAATCTCAGTGAGGAATTATAACAAACAGTTGAGGAATTATAACAAACAGTTGATATGCAAGATTGAAGAGAGTAGGGAAAGTGATCAAAGAGAGATCACGGCCAACCAAGAAACCCTAGAAATCCAAATTGTAAGAAGACGAAGAGAATTAGAGAATTAGAGATACCGAAGACAAATTGAAGATTGCAAAGACACCTTCGAACCGAGCGGAAACAGAAGATAAGGATTGAAGATTATGCGCAGGCAACAATGGCGATTGATACTATATTAACTGAGATCAATCTTGTACAATCAAGAAGAAGAATACAGCAAACTGAGAGAAAGAACTTAGAGAGAGAAGCAGAATTTTCTTGATATATTTCTTAATGATGAAGTAATACAATGTTGAGATATTTATACTCTTACAACTACACAGCTAACTTCCTTAACTAACATATCTCCTAATCTACTTACAAGTGGCAGAATCTTATACATCAAATTCTATACTCTATCAGTTCTTTGTATTCATGCAATGCAACTTACATTAAGGATAACTAAGTAAGAAGTTTGAGTATAATTTAAGCATTCAATCTAAAACCAATCAATTAACAATTAAAAGAAAGAGACCTAATATTATATCAACAACTAAAGTAAAACTTATTTTTTTGAATGTGAGACATCTCTGCACATCATACTTCAAAGCATGCATGGTGGCTGGAGGCAGATGCATGCATGGTTATATATATAGATCTTGATGATCATGATCAAGGGGCCACGATCAATGATCGATATACTGACTATTGAATACGAACAGAACAAACATGCATGCTGCATGAATATATGTGCAACAGTGAAAGCATACAATTGATTTCTATATGGACCGGCAACTTCAATTTTCAACTGATTAGACTCAACTGTCAATTGTGTTTAATTATGTACAAAAAGTGATATTTAGTTCTGGCTTTAATTATGGACGGTACTCTTCGTGGTTTTGAGTCTTTCTCAGGTCTCATCACGTTTGAAAGGAAAACAAAATTATTGTACGGCATTTTTATCTTCTACTGCAAAATGAGGTAGGGTTCAATTCCACAATTTAACTCAAACAAATGTTAAGGAAAGTCGCAGCAGGAGTACCTAATTTCTAAATTTTGGTTGGTGCATGTGAACCCTATGGTGCGGGATTCACACCCATGAATTATCTAAAGTTGGAAGTTACCATTCGCTCACGTCTCCATGTTTTTTATTTGTATTTTTAAAGAGCTGTTAGTAACACTTTAAAAATGTTCTTGCATATTCACCATACGAAATAAGTAGTATAAGTAATGTTTCATAGTTATTTCTTTTTTCACGCATCTACTGATCCACAAGGTCTCTGCATTGCATGTTGACGTGTGCAAAACAATGCTTCCAGATGAACTATAGATTGGTCAGTGACCACTAGTACATGTGTTAGGCTTGTGGGTTTCGATGAGTTAATTTGCAGGATTTCTGCATGAATTTAGGGCTACTGCAAGGGAAAGTAGATGCCGAACTTTCCAATACAGTCTTGGAACTTGGAAAGAAACAACAAACCGGATGTTTTCCTTGCTATACGTGAGAATTAGAAAAGAAAAAAAACAAAAAGGCCAAAACTTGCAAATCCATTGTACTGAGATATTACAACGTAGTGTCGTTCACACATATATGCACTGCATATATATTTGGGCGTGTACATAGAAGCTTATAGAGAAAGCTTAGAGAGGAAGAAAACTCTTAACTGAAATACTTGTATTTCTTATTAAATAATAATTAGTTTTTTTTTTTTTTTGGTGAAACGGCAAATTGTATTACCAAGGCCGAAGCCGAAAAAAGGAAAGCTTACAACAAAGCAACAACCAGAGGAAGAAAACAGTGAAGAGGGGAATAAGAAATAAAGACGCAGAAACAAGAATCACGCGTCATCCCCCCTACACTGAAACCAAAAAATTAAGGAGGGCTGGGAAGCCCATCCTTATTCAAAATATGAACCAACGAGGATGGAGGACGGTTAACCCAAGTAGTCCCACACATCTCCGTGGCAAATTGTATTTCTCATTAAATAATAATTAGTTATACACTTGGTATTTATAGTGTTAATAGAACTAACACTTTACACATATACCCTCAGTAATTCTAATAATTACATATTCAAGTATAATAGTTATACAAAGAAGAAAAGAACATTACACCTATATTTGATTACTCTTTACACCCTCTTAAGATTAGCTTGGGGCTGAAAAGAACCAAGGGAATTAAAGCTTGGACTGCAAATACCGAAATTTGTGTTTTGTAAAAGCTTTAGTATGGATGTCTGCAAGTTGATCCTGCTTGCAGACATATTGAACTTTGATCAAGTGAGCAAGGACAAGTTTTCTGATATAGTGGTAATCAATTTCCACATGCTTAGTACGAGCATGAAACACTGGATTTGATGCCAAGGAAATAGCAGAGATGTTATCACACCATAAATCAGGAACTTTAAGAAGTGGTAGACCAATATCATTGAGAATTTTGCAAATCCAAGTAATTTCTGCTGCAGTGTGAGCTAATGACGTATATTCAGCCTTTGTTGAACTACGAGCAATAGTGGATTCTTCTTGGCACTCCAACTAATTAAATTGGATCCCAGAAAAATGCAATAACCACTAGTAGATCTTCTGTCAAATGGACAACCTGCCCAATCAACATCTGAAAAGGCAGAGAGATGAATAGAACCCTTTTTGAACCATAAACCATGTGTGAGAGAACCTTTAAGAAATCTTGAGATTCTTTTGCCTGCCTGCAAGTGAGACTCCCTTGGAGCATAAATAAATTGACAAACTTGATTAACTGCAAAGGATACATCAGGCCGAGTCCAAGTCAAATATTCTAAAGCACCAACTATACACTTATACTATGTGGGATCTGAGAGAAGTCCAGTGTGATCAAGTTTGATGCTGCTCAGAGGAGTTGTACAAGGTTTTTATTTATTCATTAAATGACATGGATACTTATATGGATTTTAACTACTATTAATGATAAAAATTAAAACTGAAAAAATTTAAAATCTGGAAAATTAAAAAAAAAACAAAATAAACCCTAACTAGTACACGTATATCACTTCTTTGTGGGAAGGCAGCTTCAGGACAACGGTCTGGTAATAATACATTCAAGTAATTGTACAATGATACATGCTGCAAAAGTTGTGAGTAACCATCAAAATTCAAAAACCCGAACACGAGAGATTCATCGAATTGTACTCTGTGAAGAAATAATTACCCATATGTGGTCAGCGATGAGATAACATAAATGACATATATACATGTGCCTCTGTTATGACCAGTTGGTGATTCAAAAGCGATGCTTCGTTTTCTCTCACTCGCTACTCTTAGGCAAAACTGGCCATCTTTATGTTATTTCCCCTACTACAGTAATTACCTGTTTGATAACCACTCCCTTGCAAGCTTGAGCTTTTATTGCCTTATCTATACCGGTCATAATTATGATTCAGATTTTATGTTTTTTCAGTTTTAACTTTACCTTTACCTTTAATATTAGTACTAATTAAAATTCACATAAGCATCCATGTCATTTAATGAATAAATAAGAATCCCTAGATGTTATAAAATCTAAAGGCTACAAAGAAGTGTAAAAATATCTGTAAAAATATTTGTCCTGTTGTGGACTATTTTATCTGACAAAGGGAGAGAGGGCCGGCGGCAGAGAAAGAGGGAAAAGAGAGATATGTGTTTGTAGAATTGTAGGGGAATTGTGTGTTTATCCCTCCTACATTGAACCTTATTTATAATAATAAGATGATACCCAAGGAATATCAGTTACAATAGGAAAGGATAAACCCTAATCTAATCTAACCTAGGATTTACACAATCATACTTCGATTAAGAATGTTTCACAACACTCCCCCTTGAGTGTGTAAATACTCAAGGTAGATTTAGCATCATGCGGAAGTTGAGGAAGTCGACTCGTCAGTGCTGATTCCAAGGAACAATGCTTATTCTCAATAAGGTAGGAACTTGCATAAGTAGTAAGTCTCACTTAAAAACCCTAAGGCTATGGCAAAAACCCGAGTAGGGACAAAATCCATAGTCTAAGGAAAAATGCGTGAGAAAATGCAAAGTCAAAAGAAACGTCTAAATGACGTCATCAGGGATATGACCAGCCCAAGGTGGATGCCTCGTTAAAACCTAGTTAGGTAGCAAAAACCCAGTGGGAAAAATGCTCCTAATCGTAGGGAAAAAGAGTACATTAAGATCAAGCAAGTATCTACAGGATACTCCCCCTGAGTTTGACATAATTCCAAAGAGAAATAGCAAAGTTACAACTCAGAAAGTTTACGCATACCGATTCCATGAACAAGCTTCTGAAATGTCGTCTTCGGTAGTGATTTGGTGAAGAGGTCAGCCAAATTGTCTTGCGAACGGATTTGCGTGACTTCAATCTTCTGCTGCTCTTGTTGTTGATGTGAAAAGAAAAACTTTGGCGCAATATGCTTGGTGTTGTCTCCTTTGATGTAACCCTTCTTGAGTTGTTCGATGCAAGCTGCGTTGTCTTCAAAAATCGTCGTCGGGACATCAACGCCGGGGTGAAGATCGCAGGAGCTTCGAATATGGGCCACTACTGCTCTCAACCAAAAGCATTCCCGAGTTGCTTCATGTAAGGCGAGGATTTCAGCATGGTTAGACGAAGTGGCAACTAAAGTCTGTTTAGTCGACCTCCAAGATATTGCGGTGCCTCCAACGGTAAAGACATAACCCGTTTGAGAGCGCGCCTTGTGCGGATCAGATAAATATCCTGCGTCGGCATAACCAACAAGGCGAGAATCAACTCGAGGAGTACATTGTGCGACACCATTCGAGGATCCGTAGGGATAGAACAAGCCCAAATCCGTAGTACCCTTAAGGTAACGGAAGATGTCTTTTACGCCAGTCCAGTGTCTGCGTGTAGGTGCATTACTGTATCTTGCCAAAAGATTAACAGCGAAGGAGATGTCGGGTCTAGTGCATTGAGCTAAGTACAATAAAGCGCCTATTGCACTTAGATAAGGAACTTCAGGCTCCAAAATCTCTTCATCATCCTCCTTCGGACGGAAGGGATCTCGTTTTGCATCTAGTGTACGAACGACCATAGGAATACTCGAAGACTTCGCTTTATCCTCATTAAAGCGGCGCAACACCTTCTGGGTGTAGTTCGATTGATGTACTAGGATTCCATCCGAACAATGCTCTACCTCGAGACCGAGACAGTATCGAGTTTTACCTAGATCTTTCATCTCAAATTCCGACTTCAGGTGCGCGGCAGTTCTCGCGAGCTCTTCAAGAGTTCTGATGAGATTCATGTCATCGACATATACTGCAACAATCGCAAATGTGGAATGTGACTTCTTAATGAACACACAAGGGCATAATTCGTTGTTCACATATCCGTGACTAGTCAAATACTCACTCAGACGGTTATACCACATTCTTCCGAATTGTTTCAAGCCGTAGAGTGAACGCCTCAGCCGAATTGAGAGCGTGTTCCGAGGTTTGGAAATATTGGAACCAGTCAATGTAAGTCCTTCAGGAACTTTCATGTAAATTTCCGTATCAAGATCCCCATAGAGATACGTGATAGGAGCATATTTATGCGACTTAGTTTGCTTGTTTTCTTACATTTACTTAGCTTAATTATGTTAATTATAGAGTTTTAAGCCATTTTCGTGCAATTTTAGGGCCTAATGACAAAGTGTGCAAAAAGAGCCAATTTGGAGTGTTTTGGAGCTATTTTGGACCAAGGATGGATAGCTTAAGAGTCAAGCAAGAAGGATGGACGAATTTGAGGATTTAAAGGCTAGGAATCAGCTAAGAAGAAAGAAGAAACAAGTTCAAGTTCTAGAAGATAAGAGAAGAGCAAGAAATAAGGAACATTATCTAGAAGCATTATCCATAACCTTATCTTATCTTGCCTTATCCTTACCTTATCTTATCCACCTTATTTTTAGCCAAAAAAGGGGGATTCTAAACAGATTTTATCACCTAAATTTGGGGGTTCTAGAAGCCTAAAAACATGTAACAAATCCCTTAAACCTCTCCTACAAATCTGCCACACCCTTCTCCTACAAAGGTGGCGCCTAACCTCTTCTAGATGGTCCCAAACCTTATCCCTAAATCCCAGCCTTGTGTTTCACTTCTAGAAACCCTAAAACCTGCTGGGAGAACATATCCTTTTCCCCTTTGGATTGTGATTGAAGTTGGCCTAATTTCTGAGGGATTTGGAGTCCAAAATCCACACTTATTTTCACTCCTTTTCCTACCTGAAATCTGCTCGAATTTCACCCTTTCCTTGGTGGTTTGGGATGCCAAATCCTTCTCCAAAACACCTTGAAACCGTGCCTTTTCGGCCCTATAAATACATAGGTGCCGCAACTCATTCATTCACCACCCTCACATCACAAAACAACCCCCCATTCGACATACACCCCTCTCATACAGATTCATACACTCATAAGCCTCTTGTGCCGCAATTGCAAGGAGAAGAAGGACCTAGTGCCGTGGCTGCATCCATACTTCTAGGTGTTTTCTATCCTTATACTTCAATGTTTAAATCAAGTTATTTTCGTGTAATTGTGAACATGAGAGGCTAAACTCGTTTTAGCTAGGGGCGATTTCAAAGCCATGATTATATATGTGACATGAGTTGATTATCCAGTTATTATTTCATAAGTTATGAATGTAATTTGCTTAACTGTTTGATTCAAAACTTATTCTTGTATGTGGGTTAAGGGTGCACACTTAGTTTGCATGCATGAATTTGATGCTAGAATATAAGGGAATTGCATAAAATGAACTTGCATTCATGAGTAGTAAAGGTTGCTAATCACAATCGTGTTAAGTTAAATTCTGGAAAACGTATATGTTGTCATGTTTTCTTCGTCAATGCTTATGGTTTTCAACGAACTTAATGACCTTTGAGTATGCTATCATCAATAAGGATAATTTGGTTGGATACGTATTCTATCTAATTCAATGAACTTAGGAAAATCTGAAGGTTAATTAGTGCAATTCACGGTTAATCTGGGGCGTTGTCATTCATAATTTAGAAAGATAATAACTGGAAGTTGATTTGTGTTGCATATGTATCATGTGTGGAGAAGGGTTCCCTAGCTAGTCCATCATCCATTCAATTCATCAAAATCGTTTTTCTTAAGTGTTTTATGCAAAGTTTCTGTTTTAAAGTTTAATTTCGTCCAAAACAATCCCCTTTTCATTAAGTCTTGTTAGTTGAGTCAAAATCTGTTTTCTTTTAGTCTTTTGAGTCAAGTTTTACCTTATTTTCGTAAAAATCACTTCTTGGGTCTTAAATTGAGTCTTTTTGGTTGTTTTAAACCTGTTTTGAGTCCCTTGAGCCTATTTAAACGTTTTTAAGTTTGTTTTTGTGTTTTTAAGTCTAAATTATGTTGATTAGCATCCCTAGTTAATCCCCGGCCTAGAACGATCCCTACTTGCATCATATACTACAATTGTCAAAAATAGGGTTTAATTTGCGTGTCACATCAATACGCGGTTACTACGTCCATCAGCTGCATATCCAGTTTTTCAGAAACTACCAAACTGATAAGGTAGCGAAAAGTAATCACATCCATAACGGGTGAATAAGTTTCGTCATAGTCAATCCCGGGGCGTTGTGAGAAACCTTGTGCAACAAGACGAGCTTTGTAACGCACAATTTAGTTCTTCTCATTACGCTTCCGAACAAAAACCCACTTGTAGCCAACGGGCTTCACATGTGGAGGAGTAGGAACTACAGGTCCAAACACCTTACGTTTCGCAAGAGAATCGAGTTCAACTTGGATTGCTTGTTTCCAGTTTGACCAATCAGCTCTACGTCGACATTCATCAACGGAACGCGGTTCAATGTCATCGCTCAACATGATCTCAGTAGCTACTGCAATTGCTAATGCATCGTCGACAATCATCTCATTTCTACGCCACACATCATCTAAGCTAGCATAATAGACCAAAATCTCACGATTCTCGGGAGGAGGATTCGTCTCTTCAAGGACGCTTCCATAATCTAGAATTTCCTCGTGAGTTGGGTAGAATGAGTAAGCGATAGTCAGATTCACGGTAGGTTCTTCAGGACCTTGTGCCATGGTTTTCCTCTTCCGGGGGTGTGAATCCTTTGAACCAAGGGGTCTGCCACGCTTTTGTGTAGGGGCAGATGATTGGCTAGCCGCTAATGTACGTGGATCACCAGAATTGGTGTCCCGGGCTTCCAGGAGGGTAGTCCGTCGTACATTTGGTACATCTATCTTTGCAGGCGTATTCGCAGCTGGAATGTGTGATCTTGTCACGCGCGCTAGATCGGTGAAAGCATCTGGCATGCTCTGAGCTATGCTCTGAAGATCTAATATGCGCTGCACTTCAGTTTCAGATTGAGCGGTGCGGGGATCTAAATGAGACAAAGTGGGAGTCGTCCACGATAATTCACGTCGTTCTTCGGGAACGTTGACGTTCTTATCTCCCCCTAACGACGGGAAGACTGTCTCATAGAAGTGACAATCCGCAAAACGAGCGGTAAACAGATCGCCTGTCAAAGGTTCTAAGTAACGAATAATCGAAGGAGAATCATATCCGACATAGATTCCCATCCTTCGCTGAGGCCCCATTTTTGTACGTAAGGGCGGCGAGATCGGCACATATACCGCACAACCAAAAACGCGCAGATGCGATATGTCGGGTTCGTATCCGGTAACCAACTGAAGGGCACTAAATGGTTGTGTCGCAACAGGCCTCAGGCGGACCAACTTTGCTGCATGCAATATTGCATGGCCCCAAGCAGCGATCGGGAGCTTGGTACGTATGACCAACGATCGAGCAATCATTTGTAAGCGCTTAATGAAAGCCTCTGCCAGGCCGTTCTGGGTGTGAACATGGGGTACAGGATGTTCAACTTCAACCCCAACCAACATGCAATAGTCATCAAAAGTTTTAGATGTGAATTCTCCAGCATTATCCAATCGAATAGATTTGATCGGATAATCAGGGTGGTGAGCCCTGAGCTTGATAACCTGAGCCAACAGTTTGGAGAATGCAAAGTTCCTTGTGGACAACAAGCACACGTGTGACCAACGTGTGGAAGCGTCAACCAAAACCATAAAGTATCTAAATGGTCCGCATGGAGGGTGAATCGGTCCACAAATGTCCCCCTGAATCCGTTGTAGAAAAATGGGAGGATTCGAACGAATCTTGTCATAAGAAGGCTTAGTGATAAGCTTTCCCATTGAACATGTTTGACATGCGATTCCTTGGATCGAACCTAAACTGCGGGTTAGTGGATGCCCGTGTGAAGTTTTGAGGATACGGCGCATCGCTATTCGTCCAGGATGTCCCAAACGATCATGCCAAAGTGTAATTTCGTGCGCGGTCCCAGTAGTAGGGCCGGCCACATAGTGGCATTCTATGGGGCATATGGTCGTAGTATACAGACCACTCGAGGTACGCTCCATCTTCTCTAGAATACGCTTCTGGCCATATTCGTAGGAAGTTATGCACAGAAATTCAACTCCATTTTCTTCGTAGGTTTCAGCGTGGTAATTGTTATCTCTAATATCCTTGAAACTTAGCAACGTTCTTCCGGAACGTGGAGAATAGAGTGACTCAGCAATGGTCAAGATTGTACCATTGGACAACATTATACGTGCCTTACCGTATCCTTCGATCAGGTTGGATGGGCCTGAGAGGGTTGTCAGAGGTGCATTCTTAGGTATGAAGTTAGTGAAATAGATGCGTTCACGCAAAACTGTGTGCGTGGTTGCACTATCTGCCAGACAACTAACTTTCCCACTAGTCATACCTATAATGAAAAATTAATTTGAATCGGTCACATGCATAAAAGTTTATAAAACAATTATCAATTCAAAATATTTTAATTTATTCAAGGATTAAAATTGAATATCCAAAATAAATCACCAACTAATAATCCAAAACATAAAGGAAAATTGTTCAAAAATCAACCAAAAACAAGGGGGGTTCGGCCACTAGGTGGAATTCGGCCCCATTTGTCTTATTTTAACTAAAAATAAGTCTATGTCTAAGAGTCTAATCTTCCATAGGGGTGGTATCCTCCTGAAAATCAGAAACCTCCATCTTTGTAGTCTCCGGTTCGTCCACTTGCATGAAGTTTGATTCAAACTTCTTACGACGAGAATGATATTCATCTACAACCTTCTTGGGAGCACGGCAAACACGAGACCAATGGTCTTTTGAACCACAGCGATAGCACATATCGTCATCCATGGTTTTAGGTGCTTTGCCTTTATTCTTGAAGTTCGGGGCCTGGGGAGCGAGGTTTGAGCGCTTCTGGGCTTTGTTTCCTCCCTTGGGTGGGCCTTGGCTCTGTTGACCTTGGTGGGATGGCTTCTGGCCGCCCCTACCTCGCCTCTTTTGGCGTTGTGGGTGCTGGCTAGTGCTATAATGTGCTTCAGGCACAGCAGTAGCCCCAGTAGGTCGAGCTTGATGATTCTTCATCAACAGCTGGTTCTGCTTTTCAGCAAGAAGTAAAACAGAGATCAAATCCGAGAACTTAGTGAACTTCTGAGCTCTATATTGTTGCTGCAGGACAATATTAGAAGCAGAGAAGGTCGAATAGGTCTTCTCCAGGAGATCCTCTTCAGTCAAAGTTTCATTGCAAAACTTGAGAAGTAATCGGATTCGACAAACTTCAGAATTATATTCATTCACAGACTTAAAGTCTTGGAAGCGCAGGTGCTGCCAGTCGTGTCTTGCTTCAGGCAAGAATATGTCCTTTTGGTGATCAAAGCGATCAGCCAAAGCGACCCATAATGCACGTGGATCCTCTTCAGCAAGATACTCAGTTTGTAGAGCGTCATGGATATGTCTTCAGATGAAGATCATAGCAGTGGCTTTTTCAGCTTCGCCAACAGGTTTATCTGTTGCTTCTTCAATAGTCGGACGCAAGTTCTTTGCAGTGAGGTGGAGCTTCACATCTTGAACCCACTTGAGGTAGTTCCTTCCAGAAACCTCCAAAACGGTGAAGTCAAGTTTGTTCAAATTTGACATGTTCCTATCACAAATAGATGGACAAGATGTGGTTAGTGTAATGAAGAAGAAAATCGATCCATTCACGTAGGAGTAGAACATACAGGTTCTAATAGACATGTATTGGTTTAATTTTGCATGAAAAACTGCGGGTTTTCATGGGTGAGTTGTTTAAGTGAAAACTTCAGGTTTTCAAACAAGGCATGTTTATAAGAAGAAACTTCAGGTTTCAAAAATAATTATGAACTTCAGGTTCATATATTCCTGCAGGCAAACACAAATATATATGCAAACAAATATGCAACAAGTATATGCAAAAATATAGCTTTAGGTTTAGTATTATAATTGAATAAATTTATTTGGACTTTGGGCCAAATTAAAGTGTGGGTAAAAATATAAAAACCCATTTGGGCCTAAAAATAATTAGGCGAATAAAATTCGGGGCCCAAATAAAAAAACTAAGCCACGGGTGGCTTGAAAAATTTTGGTCCGTGTGACCTAGGCCCAAATTTGGGCTAGGGTTTTGTGTGGGGCTGCTGCAGGCAGACCAAAAAAAAATTCAACTCGGGCTGCTGCAGGCAAGCCCAGAAACAAATTTTTTTTTTTTATGCAGGCCACTGCAAGCAGGCCCAAAAACAGAAAAAAAAATGCAGGCAGTGGAGGGTTCAAACCCAAAAGACCGTGGGTCACAGATCCCAGCCGTGCTGGGTGTGTACCGCCGGGGAAGAACACCGGTGTCGCTTCAGGCGACTGTCCTCGGAGGGTATGGCATGGCAAATCATGGGGAACCAACTGGGAACGGAGATTGGAGAAATCTCGACGTGATATCAAAACCATAGAATTTCGATTGTTATTTCAAAGAAAAAAAATCGAATATCAGCCAAGAATGTCGTCAGGGACGACTTCAGGTCGTCGGGGGTAGCCAGAGGTGGCTGGGCATGGCTGCAGGCCATGCTTATTCGACGGTTTTCTGGAGAGAAAAAGGGAGAGCTGCAGGCTCTCGGCTTGGTGGCTTGCGGCCTTGCAGGATGCAAAGGCATGGGTTCGAAGAACCCAGATGTTCCCGATTCCAATTTTTTCATATATAATTCAATTATAGGCATATAAAATTCAATTCAATATATATTTCAATGAATCACAGATTTACAGTGGTGCATATGCAAAATAATATTTTCAATGCATGTACATATGTAAGATTCAATTCATAACCAACATCAAATTCACATAATTTCAGCAATTATGGTTATGAGGCATACACAATTTATGTAGAATCTAAAATACGTAAAACGTAAAGTTGGGTCATGCATCATGGTGAATGTTCATGCTATCAGGGCTTGCAAAATATCGAGTTAAAAGTCGTTGTTTTGAAAAGAACCTGATTGCGTGATGATATGGATGAACTGGTTTGATGCAGAAAAATTCTCCAACGTCAGATTCCTAAGCGCAGCGGTAGGAGCGTGCTGATAACGTGTTGTGGACTATTTTATCTGACAAAGGGAGAGAGGGCCGGCGGCAGAGAAAGAGAGAAAAGAGAGATATGTGTTTGTAGAATTGTAGGGGAATTGTGTGTTTATCCCTCCTACATTGAACCTTATTTATAATAATAAGATGATAGGATATTCTTTGGTCCCCAAGGAATATCAGTTACAATAGGAAAGGATAAACCCTAATCTAATCTAACCTAGGATTTACACAATCATACTTCGATTAAGAATGTTTCACAACATGTCCCTTGTTTTTATCTTATTAAGTAATCTTCTTTTGAAATCTATCTTTTTGTATAATCGAGTTATTCCAAGTAGTTAATAAGATAAAAACAACTTAGAGGATTTCATCACCTCATGTAATTTGATTGCCACACATAAGCTGTTTATAATTGACCCTTTCCATCCAATATCTTTGGAGCAGCAATTTGAAAGTTGTGTACGCTTAATTTATGTGTGTGTATATACATATATATTACGTGATGAAGGTTCCCACCAACAAACACAGCTTTTATCAGGCTTGTATACAATTATTTCATGTTCAATATTTAATATTATTGGTCCTTTAATTTATTATTATCTCTAGTTAACTGAGAACGACATGTGAAATTTTTTTTTTTCTGTGTTTTTTTTTCAAGGCACATGCTCAAAGCCAAAATGCCCACAACAAGCCCACAGAAATGGCTCCAGCTGGGTTACACACCCGCACGTTCCAGCCCCTCAAAATCTGTTTGAGAGATAAATGCATATAAACATTTTATAGTGTGAATATAATTAAACTTGAAGAATCTTAATAATTAAGAGTTTTGTCGTTTCTGCAAGAACTAGGGAATTTTTAGAGATGATAACAAGGTTCGATGCATGATTAACAAAGAAAGAGTAGTTAACAAAGTTTAATCACTCAACATCAGCAGGTGGCAAATGCAAAAGAGGTAATTAAAAGAGTATTCTCTACTTGATTGATTCCATCATTAACAATTCCTGTTCTTTTGGTTTTGGTCAAAGGCATGCACCATTTCGAGGAGGGGCCATGTTGGGATGGATGTGGAAACTAGGTTTTGGTGACCTTTCAGCATACCGAATAAGACATGGGTTTACCATGATGCTTCAATATTGCATGGTTTTGGCTCACAGTATAATATGAGAACCTACGACTCTCAGATTTGTATTACACGACTATGTTAACGTTTTATGAGGTTTTTGTTATCCGACGTTGAACTTTATTAATGAATTGCGTCAGAAAAAGACATATTGGTCGCAATATAATCCATCGATCATCGTCTCCTCATTTGCACCGAACCCAAGTTTGAATCCAATTGCTGGAAACCCTGAGGTTTTCAAAAGAATAGAGGATTTTTAACTTATATATAATGGCCTTGACATATTTCTAGAGAAATAGCAAACAGAGTTCAATTGACTTTATTTTAATATGTGCATATAACAACCTCTTTTTCACATATACCCTTCAAAACAACAGCAATGAATTTGTGGTATCATAATTCATCTTCTCCAAATTCGGCTGCACGGCAAATTTGATCATCGGCGGGGGACCGCATGCCAGCGCAAGAGCACCGTCCGATCCATCAGGAATGTGCTCCTTGAGCACACTCTCCGTGATGTATCCCACACTGTATTTCCACCCTTCCCTGCCATTCCCCACCACATACCAAACCTTGAACCTCTCATGTTGTTTAGCCCAACCATCAAGTTCTTCCCGCAGCAAAATGTCATCTTCTGTACGGTTTGCATACACCACATACATCTCGGTCTCATCCTCTGGGTCCTTCAATATGGCTTGAACCACTTGGTAAATTGGGGTGATCCCGGTCCCACCAGCCACCATGGCAAGCTTCTTTGCAAACTTTGGCTTGCCGTTGACCATAAAATTACCACGACCAGTGTACTCTATGTGCCCTAAGGGACCCTTGATGTCTAGGGATGCACCTATTGGCAGTGAGTCCAAATACTGTGACATGATACCCCCATTGGGGAACTTAGGGTGCACATTCTTGAAGTAAACTTTCACCACCAAATCAAAGTACCCAACTTCATCAATTGAGCTGCTTGGAGTGTAAGCCCTCATGCAAAGCTTGTCCTCAATTGTAGCACACACGAAAATGTGCTTTCCCACCGGCAATCCCAAAACTTGGTCCTCCGAAGGCAATCCGAATCTAAAGAGCCTGACGTCATGAGAGATCGATGTCTTGGCTATGAGCTTACATGGGATTTTCTCACGCGGAGTAAGTGCGATGCTTCTTGAATGCATTACTTCTTTGATTGGGGCTAGCTGCGTCATGTTAGAAGAAATAAGGTCAAGTACAGATGTTGTTCTTGGTGGCCCATGTACAGAGTTATTAGGGGAACTAGATGTGGAGTCTGAAGCATAATTCGTAGTCACCAACTCTCCGATTCTATAATCCTCAATCATTTTCTTGGCTTTTTCCGAATGGATGGCATCAAACTCTTCGGTGCAATCAGTGCCAGCGTTGATGAGAATGCTATCAGCGCCACCAGGGTGATCATTGAGGAAGCGAGTGCAGTCGTAGACGTGGCCGTGGACGACGATCCAAGCAGATTGAGAAGAGTTGTGCTTCTTGACATCTGACATTGAGTACATCTTGGATGCACTAGTGTTCATGAAGGGTGTTGAAAAACTCTTCTTTAGGGTTGTGTTGGATTCAGAGTCCAAGCGTTTTTCTTTGGCCATCCACCCACCTGATTGGTTTCCAGGTTGAGTTGGATGCTCAAACACTAGTCCTATCTCTCCCTTGTGTGGTTTGCACACATTGGTTTTCACTCGAAACCAGCAGTTGTTCATCATTCCCTGAAAAATTACACCCACAAATCATAAATCAATTACTGAAAAATAAAAGTATAAAATGTCACATAACTATTTGTACATATTCTTTTGTTAAATGTGTATAAGTCACATGATGTCATCTATCAACAAGTCATATTTGTTACTTTTTCTTCATTAATAAAGAAAAATTAGTGCACAGAATATTAATTTATTTGCCCAATGGTAAAACAGTTCCAGCTCCAATTTTATATTTTGGTATAAATTAACCATATTCAACTCCTAAATCAGCCTCCCAGACGAGGCACGTACAAGTCAAAATATACTAATAGCTAGCTGCAGCCAGAGATAAAGAAACACCCACTGACCCACAGTTTGTGGAGAAGATTCTTGCGTAAGTTGAAGCAGCCCTAATAAAACAATAATTTCTCCCTTTTTTCCAAGACTCAAGGATCCAAGGTATGAAGTCACCAATGAAATGCAACACATTTTCAATGGCCTTGGTGCAATGACTATGGTCCACGGTTTCAATTTGGGGCAAGAGATGGTGACAATCTGATTGTGACAATACCAAACAGCCAACCACAAATTGCTAAGTTGCCCTACTAAATTATTTACTCTGGGAAAAGACTCGGCGACTAAAATGGCCACAAATTAAAAAAGGACATAGTTGGTTCCAGGAAATGTGTTGTACTTGTAAACCTAACCCTAAATCCTGGTTATTTATACTCCGTTGGTAATCACAGTTTAACACGTCTTTGAAAACTTTTACTTATGTACGAAAACAGTAATTTGCAAGAATGAGTAATTCTAAATCCGTCATCGAATAATTATCTACGTCTTTAAGGTATGCATTCACTCTTGTCTTTTAATACCGGTATTATTTAAAATGTAGAAATAAAGAAAAAATGTGGGAAAATATCTTACCATGACGTTCCAAATGAGTTTCTCGGGCTGAGTATTGAGTGTCTCGTCCCAAGCTCGGACGGCAATCTCTTTGCCAGCGAGTAGGTCGAGCACCTCCACTTCCAGTGACCAGAAACACCAGCACCAGTACTTGCCATATTTGTTTGGCCTCTCCTGGTGGTCTAACGTGCAGACATGCCACGTGTCCCCGCCGTCCATTGTTATCTCCACTCGTGTCACCTTCTTCCCGCCGCCTGTAAAAACAGGAAAGCTGAATCACTATATGCACTTTCAGACGAGATAAGGCACAACGTATGTAAAAGTCCAAATCCTAGCTTTAGCTGTTTCGTTTTCAATTTTTTTCTCCATCATGTTTTAGTAAAAATTATGAGGTACCCATGGGACTTGTCACTCATACTAAAATCCAAAAAACCTGATAAATATGTATGATTTTCGTAACGTGGTCTTCGATTCACCAAGCTATATTTTTATCAAAAAGTAAATGTACACACGTATAGTGTTGGTTCTAAACTCACCGGAATATGCGTAGCCTTTCATTGTGTACGGCAGCTGAGTCGTATACGAGTTGATGGGCAAAATCTCCTCGTGACAGGGCGTCGTTATCACCGAGTTTGTATTCAGCTCGTTAATGATATACTCCGGCTTGTACCACCACGCTGCAAGTTCACCCATCCAACACGGTAACAGTATTAGCCTCAGACAAAAATAGTATAACAGTAAAATAAAATAAAAAAAGAGTAAAACATTGGGTTAGTCACGTCACAACTGACAACTATCACTTTCACCTCAGCACATAGCTTTTTCACCACTGACCGCCAATAGAAACGCTCAAATTTCAAGTGCTGATTAAGTGTTAGATAAAAGTCGTAAATACCTTCAGCGTTGGCCAGCTCCGCATCCACCTGCGACGGGAGCACTCTATTATCCTTGAAGTGGTAATAATTGTCGGATTCCGAGGTTGTGACCACGATTCGTTTCAACCACTTCACCATCCGACCCCCGATGAACCCCGGTATTATGACCCGAACCGGAAACCCGTGATCCGGCGCCAAAGGCTCCCCGTTTTGCATGTACGCCAGGATAATATCCCTCGAGGGGTCCATCGCCACCTCCTTTCTCAAGCTCGTGCCGTACTTGGTCCCACCGCCACCCTGCAGGTCCTCGGCTCCCTCGAAGCACACGTTGAGGGCGCCGTTCTTGCGGCTGCGGATTCCGCACCGCTTCAGCACGTCGCAAAGCGGGATGCCGCGCCACACGGAGTTGGAGATGCCGGCGGCGCCCCAGTTGAAGCCGATTGTTTGCTTGACGAGATTCTGTTCTTTCCTCCGGTTTCCCGCGCAGACAAGTGTCACGGGGAACTCCCGTGGCTTGAATTCGCGGACGAGCTGGTCCATGGTGAACCGGGTCGGGCGGCGGACCAGACCGGTTATCTCGACAGTCCAGTCCTGCCACGTGGCCTTGGGGACGATGCCGTGATTGCGGACGTAGTGGAGTGGGACTGGGGTGATGAATCCGTGGTGCATGAGGCGGGTGAGTGGCGGTTCGCTGTTGAAGGGGTGTTTTCCAGTGAGGCGGACCATAGACGAGTTACGACGCACCCAGCTGTCTGACGTGGCTTCATCTCTGGGGTCCAAGATGGACGACTCTAATTCGTTGTTGCCTCTCCGGATTAAATCCGTGTATTCCTCGACGACGGTGTCCTCATTCTCGCCGTCATCGGACGATGAGTCGTTGCTATCGACGAAGGGCTCATGTTTCGAGGGAGTGAGGTCGGAGAAGTTGAAGGAGCAAACGACGCCGTTTATCGGCGGGTCGAGGTGGGGGAACTGGCGGTTCTCCACGGAGGCCGTCATACGTCAGCCGTGAGTTGTGCACTTTTTGTGTGTGGAGTGAGAAAAAGGGACGACTCTTTTTTCTTTTTTTTTGTGGGATTTTGTTTTCCAAGGGACAAGAGAGACCTGAGAGAGTTTATAAAGGAGCTCCACGGATGGATTGTGGACACGTGTCACGTGATAATGTGGGACCCGAAAAAGAGGTGTTGGCTGCGACGTGGCTGAGGGTTGGCTACAGCCATACCAGGGAGCCAGCCACAGATATACGATTTGTAGAGTAATGCTTACTTAAGGCATTTTTCATACTGTTTTTTTGCGACCATTCTAATAGAAATATGGTTCATGGTTTGAAGAACCACTAATTTCTGATTTACTTTTTGAGGATAGTATTACTAGTTAGAGGTACGAGACGCTTTTTTTCCCGTGAACCGGGTTGAAAGTCCTGACAAAATTTTTATCGAGACTCACTGTTAGCACCATATCCTCGTGTCTGTACGATGCCTTCTCATTTATGCATTATCGTACTTCTTTCAAAAAAAAATATAGAAATATGGTTCATTAATACAGATAGATTCTGTTTTTATTAAAAAAAAGTGGTACAAATGTGTTTTAAAAAATATGGTAAAAGTAGCATTTGTATTAGCATTTTATATATATGCCTCGAGTCAAAAGTAATTTTTTTTATAAATTATTATTGACACTCTTAAAAAAATTATTTTACATCTAAATTGTTTATATTTGAAAAAAAATGCACTTGTGAGGAGAAGTTCATTTTCTAAATATCTTTTAATTTTAATATAGAAGGATCTCACTGTAAATTTTGATGGCATATTAATTCCATGCTCAAGTACCTCCGATCATACATAAAACGACAGCGTATTTTTGACTTTCAAATCAAAAGATAAGTCAAAGCAAAGTTAATAACTCTAGAAAATACAATCGTGGAAGTTCAAAACTCAGTTTTATTAGACGGTATTTGAGTTTTAAAATTATAGTCAATATTGTTTGGTGAGAAAATGAGATTGTTAGTATATTTGCAAATAGATATTATCCAATTTAATACCTCTGTTTCCAAAATTCTTAATAAAACCAGGATGGTGAAAGAACGAGAGATGCATGTAGGCTTGTAGCTGGGGAAAATGGTTTTATTAAGAAATGTAAATTAGAGAGTGATGATCCAAAAAAATAAAAAAATACATAAATTAGTGAGTGATGAACGAGAGGATGGATTTGTAGTTATGTAAGTACGTTGGTTGCTGCATGGAAACTTCATTTGGCGACCGACTCGGCCGATCACAGGGCCCCTCGATCTGTTAAGATTTTTAAATTGTACAAATGGAGGGTAAACCGTAAGCCCAGACATTCACTGCCCAAGTCAAAAAAAATTCATCCATCAGTGGAATCAAGTCTTTGTCGGGGCTGCAGGTTGCTAAATAATTACGTTAACATTTCTAATTCCTTTCGGATTGGACGAGGAGTGTATATATATTTTTGCTGCAGTCGTTGCAAGGCCACCAAGGTGCATAAATATAATTTATTTATGTCAATGCGGGGAGGTGTCATATGTATGTGGAATGTAATATTTATACTAAAGAAAATTAGAATAAACCCAAAAGCTATAGGGTTTGTTAGGAAGAACTGAATATGTAATGAATTAATACAAATACATATACATATACCAATTTTAATGAATTTAATTCAGGGACCCAAGTTACAGTGCAATTATTGTTGAGAGACCTACTCAATTTTTCTCTTAATTTTAAGAATGGTGCTCTAAATTATATATATATATATATATATATATATTTTTTTTTTTTTTTTTTTGCACACTTCTCATGTGAGCAACTCCACCCATGCCAAAATTATCATGAAAAGGGGCAAGAGTTGCCCATAAACACCAAGAGAAAATCTCTAGTGGTACCAGATTTCCATGGCAATCAGTCGGCCTACCCTACCCGACTTTGTGCCCGAGCAATTATATCCCAAGCTGCTCCTCGAGGTCAATCTAACGTCAGCCACGTTTCTTATTGTTTTTTGTGATTGTTGATATGCGTGGCTCAATCTGGACCATTAGAGATCCAAGAGTTTATATTAATTTTCATTTATAAATAAAAAAATCCAAAATTATAAATAAAAAAAATCATAAAACATTTAAATAATTATTTTTAAAAATACAAAAAAGAAATATATATATTTTTTTTATTTTGAGTTTTCAAAGTACTTTTAGAACTCTTGTAATTTTCAGTATTTAAATAATCTTTAAAGTTGTATTTCATTTGAATATTATGCATAAAATATTATTTTAATGAATAGTACTATCATGGCCATCCTTAAACGAGTGGAGTTGCACTAATTACTATTCAAAGTGAATAGTAACTTCATGCCCTCCCTCTCATCTATGCCCTTTGTCATGACAGAATAGAATTGCTCTTAAGTGTATTTTGCTTTCTAAATATAAAACATTTAGAATGCCAAACAACACCCTTATAAGAAATATTTGGGGTTACTATAGAGAGTCATATGATAATTCATGTAATTTTTTTTGTCAAACGATAATGTTAATAAGTTAAATTGTTAAACGTAGAGATAAAGGAGATCGATGAGGATCAAACTCTGACTGGAGTTTGATAGAAATCCATGGCTATGACTTTTGGTTTTTCCCAATAACCTTTTACCTCATGGTCTAAATCTTTTTTTATTGTTATTATTTGTATTAAAACCTAAGCTCAATAGAACTAATTTAAGTAAGAATAATCTAGTTTATTAGTTTTACTGTTGTACAGACTACTTTGCTTTTCCACATGCATAATTTTTTTTCCAAACCCTATTTTATCCCCATTTTCATATATAAATACGGTGAAGAAGAATTTTGAATGTATTTTTATGATTATATCTTTCTTTCTCTCACTTTTATTTATTTATTTATTTTTTTTTTAGTTTGGTCAGATGCATATATGATATGAAAGTTGCCAATTCACATGTAGGTCTAGTAAAGACGTACCCGGTCGTCCTGGGGAATCGAGGCTAGACTCGAGCAGTATCGTGTGCAGTCAGCATCAATATATTTTATTGTTTATAAAAGGAATAATTGAAAAATGAAGTATTCATCGGAACAAAGCCGCCGAAATAAGTTCAAAGAAGTTTAACGGCAGAAACCGACGAAAAAGTGTTTGGGAAAAATAAAAAAAACCAAAACATAAAACTGTTTCTGGAGAACCCAAAACATAACAATGTTTCTGGAAAAAAAAAAATCAGATACAGTGTTTGTTTTGTCCGTGCACAAACAAACATTGTATCTGGAAAGAAAAGAACCAAAATTCAAAAACAGTGACTTAAATTCCAGAAACAGTGACTTAGATTCCAGAAACAGTCTATGTTTTAACCTTTGACTGTTTCTTTTCTTTCATGCATCAGTTGATTATATTTAAGAAACACAGTGTTTATTTTGCTTTGAATCCAAGTACAGTGAATTTCACTATTTTTTTTCTAGCTTACGTTTGATAAACAGTGTCTATTTCATTTGGATCCAGAAACAATAACTTAGATTCCAGAAACAGTGACTTAGATTTCAGAAACAATTTATTTTTATAGTCCAGAAACAATGACCCGTCGTTATTATTGAATAGTAGGCAGATCTTAAATTTATTTTCTGAAGAAGCAAACGATGAACTCCACTGACGAAGAAAAATTGAAAAACAGTATCTCGAATACACTATGAATAATAACGACGATCACATTTCAACGAAATAATACAAAATATAAATTAAATAGCATAAGGATATATTTTTGTTTTAAAGAAAAAGAAGAAGGTCTACAAAACAATGATAAACTCTATTAACGACAAAAATCTGGAACTCAACCTAAAAAAGTTAGGGATAAAATCGACAAATCATAATTTATTATAGTTGAGCCATGTTTAGTTTGACTACTTTAATATGGACCTTGTACTAATCATTAAACAAAACTTATAACATGATTTTTTATTAAAACTAAAACTTTTCGGTTTTTTATTAAAACTAAAACTTTTCAAGCTCTTTTCATTAGTTTTCCTTAAAATTTAAGTTTGATAGAGTAAGGCTAATACGAAACGAAACTGTAAAAGAACTATTATTAGGTTTTATATTTGATTTTTATAATTATGGAGTTACTTCTTTTGCTTGGAAGAAACTTTTGAGTTTAGGACTTAAGTTAAAAAAAAAAAATAATAAAAAATAAAAAACTAACGAAAAGTGTGACAGCCCGTCCCAAATTCGTACATGTTTTTATCCTCGAGTTTGTGAATGTACGTTTTTACCCTTGAGCAGTGGGTTGCGTTTTTATTTTTGGAAGTGGACCAATCCTCTCATTTCCTAAGTTTTGGGAACCCTAACTTTGTAAGTAGAGAAGTTTAGGGTTTATTTGGTTAGTTGGTTAGTTGTGGACCAATTAGGAGCTAAAATTAGATTGTAGTGTGTGATGATTGGTGTTGAGGACCACACCCACACATTTTTGGACCACACACCCTCTCTCTTCTTCCTGTACTCTCTCTCTCACACAGACACTCTCTCTCTTCGAACTTGTACGGACCTCACCCACAGAACCCCCAAACGTTGCAGATCGAGCATGCCAAGGTCACCATTGTGATCCTTGAAGAGTCACGAGCACAACCATACCCATTATCAACAAGGAAACCTTCGAGAAACCCTAGTTCGAAAGTGAGCCGTGGGTGTACAGTACACCCAACTAGTTCGTGGAGGTTTCAAGCTATTCTAAGACTCAAAAGGTAATCTCCTAGCTCTCTTGTTCATTTTGGCATAAATTGGAACGACTTTGGACGTCGGAAAACCCCGGAAAGTGGACTTCTGATTTGGGTACTATTCACCAAGTTTTTATAGGTTGATTTTTATTAAATTATAGGACCACAGCGAGCTCAATGAGGTCCTCACGATGCTCGGAGTGCATCGTTGGTAGGATTTGGTGCACGGGAAGCTCGGGAACGGAGAGTTGCAGGTTTTGGTCGGAGTTCGAGGTAAGTTCCGACGTGATTTAGTGCATTACAAGGCTTAAAACCTATGTATCGTGATTCTAGGGGTTTTAAGCTTTATTTTGGCTTTGGTTTCATGAGTTTTGGTTAAGAAACGAGAGAGAATAAGAGAAAAGAAAATTTCCCAGTTTTCCGGCTACGGCGACGGTCACAGGAGCTGGAGGTAGGAGATGGAGGAATATTCCGTCAAGTCTGACGGAATATTCTGACGCCGTTAGTTAAGTTTAACAGATTCCGTTAGTTTCTAACGAAATATTCTTGGAATATTCCTGACGGCGTTGACTGGCACCGTCAGTGTGCCTGTCACGTGGCCGCGCGTGGGGGGCGCGTAGGGCCGTGCACTCGCCGGTGCGTGGAGCTTCGAAAAATTATTTTAAAAATATGGGGATGATCCTGAGGTTGTGTAGATCACGTTGGTATATTCACACACCTCATTTGAGCATTGTATGAGAAGTTATTAGCTAGTTTTGTCTATGTTCTTTAAAATAACGTATTTATAGTTGTTTCTCACATAGGCGAGACCCATCCGGAGGACGAGCGTAGCCAGGCTAGGCACGAGGGCTACGATCCTTCTACTTACCAGTGAGTGGGCTTTTGTTTTCCGTATATACCTATATACCATGCGTTTTCCCAGAAATTGTTTTATATGATTGATGAGAAGAAATGCCATGTTAAGTATACTTATGTTTAAGTATTCTTTGAAATGCTTTTTAAAGGAAAATATGCTTCTATAAAAGAAATGCCATGCCAACACAATTATACATCGATTTATGCATCGTGAAATGGTATGCATTGTGAAATGGTATGCATCATGAAATGGTATGCATCATGAAATGGTTATGCATTATGAGATGTGACTGCATTATGAATTGTATGCGCATGATTGTTGGTGCTGAGGATGCTCAGGTAAGTTCAGGTAAGACTCTGCGTGTTTAAATACAAGTTGAGTTAAGAAGAGTATGATGAGATTGTTGAGATGCATCGAAAGCTCATAAACCTGCACCCCGGTGTTAGTGCTCCCGCCCAGAGTTAGGGGCCAGTCTTTCACGTGATGTTCACCTCCCGCACCATACGCTCATCTTGGATCCAATCTAGGTGAATAGTCCTGTAGTATAGACCACTTACAGTGAGTTCGACTCGTAGGTGACCCGCGATCATAGAAGTGGGTTTGACTCAGACCCATGATCTTTCGCACAGTCTTCACGTGATTGTAGCACTAGAGCGTACTATATTACACCCAGTCTTGTCTTATAGACCACCTTGAGTGGGTTCGACTTGTGTGCAGGATATACATTATGATGAGATACGTTGAGATTGATTATGAGCTATAGTTCCAGCCGTGCTGATCACACGGTGGACATATTATGATATATGATGAGTTTATTTCACTTGATGCACTTACCTGATGAATTAGTGGCATGGCATGGCATATATTTGATTTGTTGGCATTTATATTTTGAGGATGATTTTTAGATGAGATAAGTATATGTTTATACTATTTTCTGGGAAAGTATACAGGTTTTACGGCGAGGGGTTATAAAGATTGTTTTGAAATGATTTTCGAAAAGACTTTGTTTTTGCCCACTCACGCTTTTGTTTTGCGCCCCTCCAGGTATTAGCTAGCGTTGTTGGTGGTACCCGAGGCAGCAGCAGTGATTCTGACAGACCTTCACTCAAGTAGGATCCCCGTTGGGATGTTTTGTATAAATATTCTTTATGTTCGACTGCACCTAGACTTCATGCTCTGAATTTGTGTTAACACTCCTTGAATTCGGTTTTTGATTATTCGTATTTCTCATTACTTCAATGCTTCCGCACTGTGCACATGGCTACGTCACCTCACATGATGGCCAGCATGCCTCGATCTCGATCGGGGTGTGTCAAAAAGTTCAAAAAAAATTTAGTTTTAATGAAAAATGACAAATAAAGATGTAGTAAATAGTACCAGAAAAAGGTAAAAATGTGGGTTTTCGTTAAAATTGAACAGTACCGAAAGTCTTTCGTTAAAACTTCCTAAAAAAAAATTATTCCATTTACCTCACATCACGTGACTTAAAATTAGATAATTGAGAGTATTTGTTTGCTGATATTCCATTTCTTATTACTCATATACAAGTGGAAAGAAATATCCATTTTTCTTGGATAAGTTTGTATGTTGAAATGTGGGTACATGGGATTATTGTTAAAATTAATGGAATTCTACAGTACGTACCCTTTAAAATGGGTAGTTATTGGAACTTGTTTTGATAAATCATTGTTATTCATTTTTTGGCTAGTTACTTTCCCGTCCAACGGTGATGTTGAACGTTTAATAGTTACATTTACGTTCAGTGTTTGAATTACAAAAAATGTAAAATTACACTATAATCGTTAAAGTTTACAGTCTAAGATTAACGATAAATTTATAGTTGATAACACATAATGACATTGTTATTACTGTAATAAGGTTGGTGTTTACGCTGTGAACATCATATTGCTCTATCAAGTTAGGTTGTTATGTGTGAATGTGATTGCATCAAATTAAAACGTATTGTCAACTAATCCTAAATTAAAGTATACGATTAATCAGTTAGAGAAACCGTGTTGCATTCGTGTACTATATATGGAAAGGTCCCGAAACTTAAACTAGTTAAACACAGTTTGTGGCGAAAAGTTGTATTGAAACAAGTTGTGTACCTTGATTAACTTGCCTTTTTTTCCTTTTCTTTTTTGAAAAATGATTAACTTGTTTAATACAGGTTTAAATCGCATATCTAAAATACCCAAGATGCAAAATAGTCCTATTTAGAAAAGATTGATCAGATATTGTACCAATAAAATAAGTACAAATTGACAGATTGGTAAAGTTAAACAGCAGAACAAGTCAAGGACTTAAAAGCTGTAAATGTAAGATGTGAAGTGGCGCATGGAGATCCCAATAGCCAATAGACAAAAAACAGGGGGCATGAATATATGGTTTTTCATCCAGAAATCACGAGGGAGAGGGAGAGGGAGAGGGATGGGTCAAGGCTCAAAAGGTGTAGTAACTAAGACGCAAAGGATCACAGCCCACAGCATCACAACTGAGGGCGGCTCATAGATGACTGAGGGGGTTAAACATGAAATTGTTCTCTGCCCTTTGGGTGAAGCATGGAGCCATCTTGGTATTTGGTGGCTCATATTCTCGCTCTCTCTCTCTCTCTTGATTTCTCTCTCCCTCCTCCGCTGCCCGACATTATCTTTGTCAAAAATGAATTAACTTCCACAGGATGGAACTTGGGAGGGTCATTTTAAACCTTTCCTTTTTGGTCAAAAATTCGTTGAAGTGGATGAATCGCGTGCGCGTAAACGTCTAACAAACATAAATATGTTTATGCCCGTAGTAATTGTAAATATACGTTAACATAATATACAGACAAATCTAGCTAGTACTCCCGTTGTTGATGCGACTCTAATTTGATTGGCTTTTGGGTGGATGCTTTGTGTTTCAAAAAGATAATGCCACAAAACCACAAGAACCTTAAACCTTTCGCCAACATTTCCCACTTGGTATATGTGTGGTTTTTTGTTGTCTTAGTCTAACTTTAGTTGATGTTAAAAGTTAATTGGTCTCGTTGATCAGCGTGATAGCTGTCTAGAAGCTGTCTATAACCCATTGGCTTGAAAGAAAGAATGGATGTATGGTTGGTAAACAGAAACAAATTTTGATTGGTTTTTTCTTTCTTTTCTTTTTTTACAACAAAAGAGTGTCTAAAATATCATAAACCAATAGGTTAGAATTGGAGTAGTATTGAAGATATTTTGCAGTTAACACAAAGAATTATGAGACCAACAAAAATCCAAATGAAGATAGACTCAGAGAGCTTGAACAGCATCAAGATAATGAGTAGGCAGCGATGAATTTGCATTGGCAACTAGTAATCGATGCATGCGTTTGGGCTGGGGAGATATCTTTAGCTAAATGCATTCTTTTGTAGCGGTAGAGCATCTTCGTTAGGGACTCTCACCATCATCTTTAAATACTCATTTAAGGACTTTAAAGGAATTTTTGTGTCTTCAATGGGAGTCCTTATTTAGGGACTCCCACCATCACTTTTAAAGACTCATTTAGGGACTCAAAGAGAATAGATATGTCCCTAAAAGAATATTAGCTCCAATGAATGTGTCCTCATTGCATAATTCTTAAATTTAGGGACTGAAATATTAAAAACTTGTCAGTTTCGTCGTTGATCAACACAGTAAAAAAAATAAAAAATAAATATCAAGATCGTTGTTTCTCATCTATAAACAAAAGAAAAAGCTTTAGGCAAGTAACAATAATTCGCACGTATTGGGTACGTTAATGGTAGCTGCACAGCAGCTTCACACTTCTTCACGTGGGGAATTGGGGACTTAGGGATCCCCACTTCTTAGTCATTCATCGTGTATCGTCCAGTCATAAATCATTTGATTTTTTTTTATTTAAAATTAAACACAAATAATATCTAACTAAACCTTAGGGATCCTCACAAAATGGATCTGGAAAGGATCCCTTTCCATCACATGATGTGGCATCAGTCACATCACCCGACTCCCAAAAGAACATGGACCCCACCCCCATGGAGAGTCCCTACAGCGTCCCTATATTCAGGGTTTTGTTTGAGTACTCCGGCGAGTCCTATGCTTTACGGACTCCATTTTTGGCCTATTGGAGGATGATTGACCTTATATACGGTGGTAGGAAAAATTTTAGGGACATCATTGGAGATATTCTAAAAAAATATTGCCTCCAATAATAAAGTTCATATATTCTTAAATTTGAGGTTTGTGTTTTAAATATGGCCTGTTTATTTTCTAACAATTGAAAAAAAAAAAAAAAAAAAAGAAGCAGCAGCATGTACTGCAAGACCCATGCCTGTAGCTGCGTTAGCAGCTGTCTGGCGATTAGAGTTATACCCGCGTGTGTGGAAAGAGTTGGCAAACAACTGCACAACAACTTTCATGTGGTGAGCCTCGTTTCCCACTGAAAACGCCTGTTGGGCTCCACCATTTTCGTTCCTATACAATCCTTATATTTGGGTACATGTTTCAAATATCCAATGAGTCCCTATACTTTAGGAACTCAATTTCTGATGCATTGGAGATCTTTGTTCCTCATTTATAGGGTAATACGGTGGTGGGACTCATTACATCATCTTTCATCACCAGTTACGCCATTACTGACAAAAATATGAAAACCATTACGTTGTGTTTCATCATCACTAAGCAAACCACCAAAAGCTTATTTTCATCTAAATTCTCATATTTTCAAATTAAAAGCCTAATTGATTGTGTTTTTCAGTATATCATAAGCCAAATCCTTCACGAAACTGGTTGTTTAGTAGTGCTGCAACTACCAAATTTGTTCACAAAATGATGTAGCAAACTCAGTCCAAGCACTGGCGTAGCCACGTTAAAGGCCTAGCTTTCGGTGGAAAAATAAATTTTACATGTAATTTTCATTAATTTTCGAATTATGTAGTCCACCATCTATTTAGTCACTAATCCTAATTCTCTCAGTTTAATTATATAAAATTATATAACACAGTTTCCAAATCATCTATTTTTCTTGCACCATTTTCCTCGTCGTTTTTTGTACATATATGTTTCAAGTTTGGATTTGTTTGAATTTTGACATGTATTTGTTTAATATCGAAAAATTCTTGGCTCATCTTGTGGAAATTTTCTTATGCTATGTGATACTGTGAAAATTCTTTGTTTATCAAAATTTCTTCAAGCTAGCCTACCAATAAATGCGTAATAAATAGAAAATATGTAGTAATGACACGCGTAATGACATCGTCATCTAGTGAACTAACTTGGTGAATAGACTTATGGCTTGTTTACTAATCCATAATAATAAAAAAAAAAAAAAAAGGAATTAGATTGAGGAGGAATTGGAAAAGAGTGGAGTCAAAATTAGATTCTTATTAAAGTTGTTTACTAAACTTTATGAAATCGGAGTAAGAATGACGTTGACCTATATAAATTGTTTACTAGTTCACATGAATCAAAATAGAAACTAATGTGATTAATAGAAAGTCAAATTATATAAAATAAAATTAATAAGCAAACTAACCAATTACCAAAACCCAACCTAATTGTTCCTCTCCTTCTCCGCCTCCCTCATCTCTCAACAGTTTGAAATTCAAGGTGGGTTTGTGGCCTATGGGCAGTGGTAGTGGTGGTGATGTCGTTTCTATGTAGGATTAGTTTACAGGGCTGTGATTTCATGTTGGTTTGGTGAGGGGGTTTGGTTTTTTGACATTTTGTTCACAAAGTACCTACTAAAATTGCAGCAAGGTTCTTCTTGGTCTGTGTTTTGATCTACTTTTGTGGTTTAATTGTTGTGGAAGATGATGGTGGCTAGGTCTGTGTCCTGGAAAAGGCAAGGGATGTGCGACAGTGCTGAGGGAGAAAGAGAGGGATAACACTTGGGACGAGAGCTTGGGTTTCTTTGGAATTTCAACTTTTATGCGAGGGCACAATGGGTATGAAAAATGGATTCCTCATCCCCTCAATCCTTCGGAATCCAAATACCATCCAATTGTTAGGAGTCCAATTCCTCCAAATCTCGGAATTGGATTCCAAAATTTGTGTGGGACCCACTAAATTTTGATTCCCCCAAATTTAATAAACACAGGAGTATTCTGTAATCGGAATTCAATTCCGTTTCTTGATGCCGATTACCCTTACGTAAACGTGCCCTTAGTTACTTTTAGCATTGTTTTTCTCCTATTAATTTCATTTGCTGGTTTGAAATCTGATGAGAAAGATTTAAAATTATGTTGTCCCTCTTTAGGAGGGCCGGGTCATAATTAATACCCGATTTCTATGAAATGGACCTAAACTTCTTGCCACAATGGCGCAAAGGGCCTGAGCAATCCTCATTCACTTGGGCTTAAATATTGGAACCAGGTTAAATTCAGTTTCCACTCCGAAGTCGCCGGTGGGGTTGACGGCCCAATAGTAAATACAAAAGAATTTTTTATTTTTAACAAAAATACAAAAGGAATGTTAACTACACTTTCTTTCTTTTTTATACACATTTTTGTTCTGTATTTCGTTTTTTTTAATTTATTTAATTTATTTAATTTGATAAGCATAAATAAAAATATGTGTTAGAGAAGCAAAATACGTGTGACTATCATTTCCCAAAAATATGTCTAATAAATAGAAAATATGTAGTATCCATTTTTGTATACTTTGAACGCGTGAATTCCTCCAAAAATAGAGAGACCAATTCATTTTCACTTTCTAAATGGCGTTTTACTGTAGTGTCAAAAAGTAATAATGTCTATATACTCTTCAATTATCACTGATCTCCTTTCCCTTAACGACCAATTTTAGCCAAAATTGTCTCTGAGATTGGCATAACTCCTCACTTTGGTCACTGAGATTTAAATTTGACATAACTGATCCTTGAGTTTGCCCACCGTCAATCATTGTGGTATTCCATGAAAAATCTCCATTAAATAAGAAAATGACAAAAATACCCTCAATTTTTGTCAAATCATTTTGGCCCATTGTTTATTAAATTGAGGGTATTTTTATCATTTTGGTCTTTATTTAACAGCGATTTTTCACAGGAGGACCAAAATGATTGATGGTGGACAAATTCAGGGACCGCTCTATCGATTTTAAATCTCAGTACCAAAGTGATGAGTTATGTCAATCTCAGATACTATTTTGATTAAAATGTCCTATTACTTTAACCCACTAATGCTACAGTTTGTCAATATCAGCTTTGCATCTTTGTCAGTTTGTTGCGAAACGAATTCATTAGTATTCTTTTTTTAGAAAAATTAATTTGGATGAAAGTTCAAGACAGTTTTAGAATGTGGTTTTGGTGAGTTAAGTAACATATTTCTATATTAGTATATTTTAACGGGAAAAATAAATAAAAGGTTGGTAACTTATAAGGTCTTCCAAGTAGTTTGAGTGAGTGTGATACGCAATTACCTACCTGAGTTTGTTACCTATAACACTATTGCTATACTAGTATGAGTTCAATATACTGGTATCACACTCAAATTTTTCGGACAATTGTAAAAGTGTGATTCCCATATGAATTCAATATATTGGGTGCAATACCTTAGGGGATGGCATAGCCTTAAGTAAATTTAAGGGCGAGGTTCAAACGAGGAAAGGCTTACGGTGGATACCTAGGCACCCTGAGACTGGAATGCCTAAGAGGGAGGAATAATATTTTTTTAAAGGTTAATTATTAGTTTTATATTTGTTTTTTGTTGCTTCAGTGTAACACTTGTCTTATATTTTTATTGTGTTATTTTTATACACGATAGCGTTAATGGGTTAAAATGTTAGTTGTTAGGAGAGAAGGGAATCGATGGAGATCGAATCAGCCACTAAGGTAAAGTGCAACCTGCCTTGTCATATTTTGTTTTGATGATTAGAAATTATATTTCCAAAAACAGTTAATTAACAAAAACAAAAGTTAATTACGAGGAGGAAAAAAAACAAAAGTTAATTAACAGGACAAAGGGAATGGATTAAATTCAATCACAAGAAAAAGCACATCCCAAATCCATGGCAAAACAGGAGTTGGAGAAAGAGGAGAAGAACAATGGCACAAGAGAGAGGCCTAACACGAAGGAAGTCATCATCACTGTCTATATTGAAACACCATCACGGTCTGATTCGTCCCATCAGAAAACTGATGATCATGTTAAGAAGATGAAGCCCAAGCCTAGCTCCCAAAACCCTCATCAGGCTGCGAAAACACGAATCCACGATCGCCGAGCTCGACTCCTTGCTTATTCTCAAGAGCTAAGAACAACTGGTGATTCCCAGAAGGTGCAATGGCCTAAGAGTGGTTCAAAGCCAAAGCCTAGGGTAAGTTTTCATGCTTATGTACATTGTTTGGTAATGTTGGTACATTGTTGATTTCGCGTCGATACTCCATTGATATATATATATGTATATGTATGGTAGTTGGTATATTGTTGATCTGTATCGATAGTACCTATTATATTGTCGATATCAGTTCTCATAGTTGAATTCATACAAGCGTATAAATTACAAAACTGAGGTACGTGTCTAGCATTACTCTATTGATCATTTTAATATTTTGTATCGACAATGTAGGTAGATTTGTATCTGGTAGCGGCTAATCACTCTCCGTAGTAGAAATGCACTTGAGTATACAAATTATCGAACTGAAATTCTTGTGTGCTTGGTAGGTGGGAAACAAAAGGTTCACAACTCCAATAAGACTCGGAAGAACACAGAGCAGATGGAGATACCAGCGCTTAGTACCAGAAGTAGACGTATATTGCAATCCCAAATCCATCACAGGCAAGAACAAAAAGTCCGCCGAATCAGAAACAAGTTCTAACTTTCTGGTATATCGCTTACACGTTAATCAAATTGTTTCTGCTTCATTTCAGTAATTGAAATTTGAGAAATGATCGTTTCGGCCAATTTCTCTTTTCCCTTTTCTGTTTCATTATGCATAAGCAAATTGGTTATGGGATTATCGTTGATGTTAAATTAGATGTTATTGTTTTTGTTGGCGTGTTTGGGCAGAGGAAGCTAAGGTGTGTGCTGAGGGGAATATCTGGCTGGCGCTGCAACAAGGGATCCAAAGTTGCTGAGAGAAATTATCATGCTGTTTGATTTAGAGTTTTTAATGTTAATTTGCTTGAATGGGTCGTATGTCTTTTTTCTACCCACTTATCCTGCCCTGTTTGTTACAGAAGTAAAATTTAAGATCCATTTTTTCCTCCATGTGTAGACCTTTTAAACATCTTGCCAAGTCAAAAATACTCAAAACAAGGGAAGTTATTGCACAAAAATCCGTAACATACGTGTAAAAAGAACACGGTTTGGCTCCTTACGGAATAGGAGACAATTCTTCTTACTTGCAAATCACAAGGTCACACATGCTGAAAATATCATATCAATTCCATTTTATTCACAGCCCAGCAGAAAAATACAGTAGATTCTGCTTGCTGTGATTTTAACGAGTTACTTTTGCATTAGTATCATACTGTGATAGGGAATTCAAACAACCTGTTAATCAGTAACCTGCCACTAATCACAGCGTGCAATTCAGGCCGCAGAAGCAATGATTCGAAACCAAAAAAGTGGGTTCAACTGCCTAAGTTTCCAATGAAAATGACAATAGTTCTAACGCATACCATAACAAGGCATCAATGAGGTGAATGCATTGAAAAGAAAATCGCAAAAGTAGAATGCAGTCTCCCCCAACATTTGGGTAATTTTAATCATAAGAACCGTCCAGGTTCTCTAATTCTACGCTGCACGCCCCCACCTCTAAGCCCGACAAGCCTTCGTACCACTCCCCTGCCTCGAACAGAACCACGTCGTGGTGCAAAGGCAGAACGAGAAGCCGGAGCACGCAAAAAACCATTGTCATCCAAAATCGTGCGCCGTGAGAAGAGACCACCAATATCAAATGAACCAAATCCAAAATCATCCGAGTCACTGTCATCATCTAGCTCCGAATCAGAATCACTGTAAATGCCATCAGGGTTTGGCTCCAGCACATAATCCCCCATGATCACTGCCCCCGGAGTAGATGACACTATTGTGCTGATAACATCACTTCGCTCTCTCTCATACTCAAGCTTCTTCCATTTTTCTTCAAGTAAAGGATCCACTTCTCGGGGTCGTGCCAATGGGTGCTTTGCCTTAACATGTTTTCTGAGCTGTTTATAAGTTCCAGCAAATGAGCAATTTTCCTGCAAGCATGTTCTCTTCTTGGCATCAAAATATTGTCGTGCTGGTTCCACCACTGTCCAACCCTTCACTTGCCCCCGACATAGCGGGCATAAAAGCTCTGGTACATCTGTCTTCTCCTTGGGCTCCCCTTCACTTGAACTGAAACCTAAACTATCCATTGGTCCATTCCATGGTTGAGAATTTTGAATTGAACATGCTTTTGTGTACGCTTTCTTATATTGTTCAAGACAGTTTGAATAGCGATGGCCAGTGGCACACATATATGGGCGACAGCCCTTATTATAAGAGGAACAAAGGAGGAGAACAGCATTGTGAGGGAACTCCATGCAGACCGAACATGTCACATTTTCCCAATCTTTCTTCTCCACTGCTTTGTGAGATTTCTTTTTTGAATGTACATCTTTAAGAACCTTTAATGGATGCTGGATCTTCTTTACAGCTCGGGAGTCATGCCGTCGCAACTTGTTAACTTTGGCCATTTACAAAACACAACCTGAAATCCATCAAGAGAAAAAGAAAGAGAAAGGGAAAGGATATTATTCTAACAAATCTTCGGCATTCTAAGAATAACAGATGAGTAAACAAACCAGGTTGCTTGCATACATCTCATGCACAACAAAACATATGTGCACATTGACGCTAAGATCTCCCTAATGACTTCATGTATCAAACACATCCAACAATTGTGTCCCTAAAACGGAAAAGTAAATTAGGTTCTCTGAATATTTTATATTGTAAATCTAAGTTCAAAACGTTATTTGTGTGGGGTCATTCTTGAAAACATAAGTCCATTTACGAACCATCAAGAATACCATAATAATCACAGAATACTTGATGTTTATTTGATTCAGGCTTTTACACTGATTGTCCTTCTTCCACCAGTCCACTCCCATCCCATATTGGCCCGACTTTCTATTCCTTATTAAAACCTCATCAAATTGCATACCAATAGCTTGTGCTTAACCTTACTAGAATATCATAAGATGGGGAATAGTCAATAATACGAGAACAATATCTCTTCGTCCTTTTTCTGGTACAAGTGGAAATGATCATCTGAAGCATCAAATGCCAGGGCCGATAAAACAATGAAATGATTGTAAAAACAATTAGGATTCAGAATTAGAAATAATCTAAACAGACGGATCAGTTTAAAGTTACAAGTGACAATAATTTGACCATAAAAAGAAATCCGTTCAGACATTAGGCACTACAAGAAAAAAAAAAATACATTTCCTATGTTTTTCACTTGTGCAATTTATAGACTTTTCTAGGTTAGAAGTGATTATAAACCAACATTAAAACTTATGTGTGCCCAGAAGTATTGATTAGATACTGTAGTTAGTTTATACTTCTACGCCCATAATTTCGGTTAAACACGCAGATTTAAAATGAGGTACACCACTAGGAGGACATCACAAAGAATTAAAATTTAACAGCAGACAACCTGAAAAGATTACATCTTTTGACTAAACTAGCACTTATTCGAATAAACACTTCCAAAAATATAGGAAAAAGACGAAAAACTCAAGCATGCATTTACTTTCAGGATCAAAATGTCCCATGAATAAATCAGCAGTTGTAATCAATCACTTGACAAAAGCAAAAAAACCTAATTTGACCGGCAAAAGGCCTGAAGGCCCTGAACTTTACAGTTTATGCAATCCGAGATCCTTTAGAAACAATTTGACGAAAACATGGACGAGCAGTGAAAATTTGAAAATGCAAACAGAAATCGAAATGCAAATCTACATACGCGTTCACAAATGAATCTGAAATCCCTAAGGGTTCTTCGCAACGATCGAGACAAAGCAAAAGGGAAGACTAAAACCCTAGGAAACGAAATCGAAGAAAGGCGCGAAAATTGAGATCGGCGGAGCAGTGGGGTTCAGTCAGTACCTGGGAAGCGGCGGAAAGGAAATCAGGCGGCGGTGATTACGGGAGAAAGAGGAGGGAGAGTTTTGGATTTGGTGGGAATGTGGAGGCGGAGAAAGTGAGGTGAGGGGTGATGGAAGGAGGGTTGGGGGAGAGTGAAAGGTCCGATCTTGGCGGGTCACCTGGGAGGAGAGAGGGAGTTGCGTGCGGTTTTTATGGTTGCTGCGATCGAAGGCGTTGGTGGTGCACCATAATGTTGTCATCTACATCACAGATGATGAAAACGACGATGAAGCCGGAGGCTTTTTGGTTGGGTTCAACTGAAAATCATTTGGGCCCACAAAGCTGAAACTCTGAGTCTCTGAGAGAGTCCATTTGTAGTGTGTGCTGGGCCCAGCCACACCCCAATACATTGTTTACGGGCAATCTGCAACAAGCGATATTGATACAACCCTTTTGCGTTTGAATTGTTTTTATTTAGTACATGTTAAATGGATTTGTTATAACAAATTAGTCCTGTGAAAGAAAAAAACTATAAAAAAAAAATATATATATATATATAGTCCTGTGAAGAAAGTGCAGGCATGTCTGCATGCGGACTGTGAGAAGTCGGTTGAGCGGTGCATACACCTCCGCTATGCTCTGAACCGGCTTCTCACAGTCCACAATTCGAGCATCCAGCGCTGGACCGGCCTCTACAGATGTTTGTTGTTGATGTCAACATTGACTAATGGTTTAAGTTGAAAATGCATAAAAAACCATGGAATGTTTTGTAATGGTTTTCCAAGTTACACAAAATAAAATTAAAAAAAGTCTAAATTGATGACTGATTCCCAAACAGTTGGCTATTCTATCTCCATGAATATAAAGACTTTTTCTTTGTGAACATGAAAGGCTTTGCACCATCTTGGTTGCTTGGAAAGTACTCTACTAAATTATATGCTAAGTAAAATATTATACACAGATTACAGATTGTATTACGTAAGCCTGCCAATTGCAACACCGTCGATAACAAATTATATACACATCGCGATTCCTTTCCATTTCTTACAAATCTAACTACAACAACTCAATAACTTCCTTTGGAACTAGAAGGAGAAAACACTTAGACATCAAACACCTATCTAAATAAGGGCAAAAGAAATTCACATCCTACAACAGACGAATACGCTTGAATAATTTCTTGCTAGACTGCTCGCTCCACGGTGCAAGATTTTCAGAGTAAGGAGGTGTGGACCCAATGGGGGTTAGCAGATCCTGGGACGACCTTGAAAATTGATGAACGCACATGCACTCTACTAGCGTAAGCCAATATTTGATGGCTGAACACTGGATACCGGAGCAAGTTACAGAACGTGGATAAAATGTCCTGCATCTCTAGTGTTGGACAGAGGTGTTACGAAAAAGTAAAGAATATACCAAACAGCGAAAGCATTCGATTCTACAAGTATTTTCTTTTAGTTTACATTCAGGGGAAGAGTGAGCAACAAATATGAAGCAGTGAAACACAAATCCAATCTTTTACCTTATGTCACAACTTATATCTGAACAAATGTTTTCAGCTGGGCCCCTGGTGATGATAAGGAGATGCTGATCCAGAAGACGTGGGAAGGGGTCTCTTAAGAAATGGATGAATTAAGAGCTGAGCAGCATTGGGACGTTTTTTTGGATCAACTTGTAGGCATTGATGGATGAAATGTTGTGCATCCTTTGAAAGAGAATCAGGAACCTGAGGGGGCTCCCCCTTACCAATCTTAAATAATGCTTGCATCTGTTGAGACACAAGAGACTATGTCAGAAAAATATTAGAGGTCAAAAGAGATGCACCATCCAACACATATAGACCATAAAGAGTATAACTTATAATGAAATTGGCACAAACCCATTCAAGATTAGAGTATGGAACCCGCCCAGTTAACATCTCCAACACAGTGCATCCAAGGCTCCATATATCAGCTGGAAGCCCATAACCTTGGCTCTTTCGGTTAACAACCTGCAGAAGAATAAGATGATTGAGACACAGACTATAACATGCATGTATCAACATATTCAGCCTTTTCAGAGGCTAGACATTTCAAAAACAGAACTAGGTCCATTCCGCCTACATGTTTGAAAAAGATACTCCATGTTATGTGATATATAGAAAAAACAGAAGCTGGCAAACATCCAAGTTGCAAGATGCATCAAAACATGACAATTATCATAAGCCACAGGCATCGTTATAAAATTTTCTAGCTTTGACACAAGATGTGGGATATTTTTTAGAATGAGAAAAGATATAGGATATCTGTAACTTACCGTACTTTATTTCAATTAATTCAGCTTAATAACAAAAGAAAATCAATGAATAATATTGCTGCATGTCTGGCTGTGTTCTTGGAGAAAATTTAATTAGGGTAGAAATCAGAAAAAAATACAGGGTTCATTCATTAGCATTTCGCTTTTTGTGTTCACAAGAAACAAAAATAAAAATAGAGAACAAAGAAAAGGAAAGTGAGAACAGGCGTGATGGTGGAGAGGGAAAGAGGAGAGCAAATACATAGAACTGCTTTCAGAATAAAAAATAAAAACATTTCTAGATAGTTTAGTTTACCAGTGGGGGAAATAGCCCAAGGCCAGCACATTGTATCACAGTAACCAAGCTATTCTACTGCACATTTGAAAATTCCATCTTCTTTTTCAAAATATTCACTTAACTGACTCCTGATACTTTACTTATTTAGCAATGTTTTACACAAATGTTATACTAGGTAATGCAGCAACGTGACTGAAACACATTAACATTTCATCAGGGTTCAGGAAGCAAGTAAACTTTGGGAAAATCATCCTGCAATAACCACTAAATTTAGCAATCCATGATTGTACAACAAGTTTTCATCAGTATCAAATTGAAGTACTTTATGTCCTCGATTAAAAGAAAAGGAGAGCTCATAAGCATTCAAAATAGTCTAATATTTTTAACTTTTGATAACTGAAATTAAAATGAAAATGTAAAGGCAAACCTCTGGGGCCATCCAGAATGCAGTCCCCTGGCAAGATTTAATGTCATTCATATTTTGGATAGTCTGAAAAAAAAGGACGCAACAAAAAATATTAGGAGAAAGATAGTTCGCAATCACTTGTAAGTTGCAAATATCGAAAACACTAAAACAGCAAAGATTTCGAGGAATGAAAAGACAAACTTTTGCCAATCCAAAATCTGCCAGCTTCACAGATCCATTTGCATGCACCAAAATGTTTGCACATTTAATGTCCCTTAATACACAAAACAAATGGATGAGAATGGATGCAGACAAAATTACGGAAGCAAAGCATGGAATGAACATTGTGATGGCACAGCCACTTCTATTTTATTTTCATTCTGTTATGGGATGACCCTGACATGAGATGGCTCATTGGTGGAAAAGGAAAACATAATCCACATAATATAACTTTCAAATAAACATACATCTTGTGACATGAATTACCTGTGAACCACTTTTCGGTCATGAAGATACTTCAGTCCATGCAGGATCTGTCTTGTGTATTCAGATACATGAGAATCTGTAAGATGATATGTCTGGTAGAGTTTTTGAAGGGAACCTTTAGCTACAAGCTCTAGAAAGATATAAAGGTTTGATTCATCCTACAACAACCATTGAGCAAATTATACATCAGATACTGGTGCTCAGAACCAGATTAGATTGATAAGTACAAGAGCAATCTAATGCTTAATTAGTAAATGTATACCATGGGAAAACTAGAGTAAATCATAATCAGACAATGTAATATACTATCAATATGAAACAGGTCAGAAATGCTTAAGCTCACACCCAATATATCTACAATTGTTGATACTACAAATGCTTAATACTTTTGGAGTCAAAGAAGACCATCAAATAGTATGGCCAAAGTGGCTGAAAGTAACTGGTAACCCCCCAGGTATATACATGACACCTGGCCAGTATAATTTTATATCAAAAATCAATTTGTATGTGAGTAAAAATAAGAAAACTAAATAAAAGATAGTAATATCAATAGCATATAAAAAATTCCATGTCAGAAAGACAAAAGATACCAATGTATGAGAATATTTTGTGTACATTAAGTTGGACTTTTTTGTGTTGGGCACACCAACATCAATGATTCTCATTCTCATGACACTGTCAAATATAAATAAAAAGGAAGTTATACTGGCATGAATTTGTAGCATTTTATATACTGAACAGATGATCTTGACATGCATAAATACTCATCATGGGAGAGGCATAGCATGACCAAAAAAACATGGGGCATATATTCAAGTCAAGAACAAGGAAATAAAAAGGAGTACCTTTTGGGTGCCATAATATTGAACTATGTTATGATGTTCAAACTGACTCAAAAGAGCAATCTCCTGAAAGAAAGAAAAAAAAAAAAAAAAAAAAGGGAAACACAAAATGAGGAAAAGTATGTCAGCAAGAAACAATAATCAACCTAGGCTGTACTCACATATAATAACTGAATCAATTACTAAATAACAGGGTATTAACATGCAAAACCAGGACACAAGACCAGACACAACAAAAGCCTCTGTCACCTGTTCAAGTTGATAAACTCTTTGCTTTCCCTGACTTCCTTTATCAAGCAACGAAACTTCCTTGACAGCAATGAAACATCCGCCACTGGGAGGAAAGGAAAAACATAATCAATAGGATATCTCAAATAAGGGAAAGATGCAGCATAGTCGCTCTTTAAAAAGCACATTTGTACTATTTAATTCATTAGCGAAGCTTTGCAGCAAAACAAAGAACTAATTCATTTTCATGTACAGTTATCAAACTAAACGTATAGGAATAAAGGTTCTATGAATAAAAATAACTACGTCGAAGTGGCAAAGATAAAAAATAAGTACGAAATTGCATTCCCATTCCCCTATTAAAAGAAAAGACGATAGCACAAAGCCTCAATCATTTCATTTCCTAACAAAACAAGCTTGGGCCTAAGGTTCAAGCTATTGTCGGGCTTAAGCTCAGAAAAAAATCCAGACAGTTGATCAAGTCAAAAGTATGTCTCAGCTGGGCTTATTTGTAGAACAGGTGTCTGCTATCTCTAAAAACATAGCAACCGTAACCTCTCATATGAATCACCTTCCTCCTATGCTTAACAAACCCAAGTACATCTGCTACTCACCACCTAGAACTATATTTGCAAAAAGGGTTCCTAGCATAACTCAGTTGTCCATACATTTGCATACCACCAGGATGGCATGATATATTGGCTTGTAGTTCTCAAAAACACTTTAAACCCCATGAAGTAGGAAAATTAAGATATGCTTTAAGACTCATATAGAAACATAAAAAGGACAAGAAGCCTAAAAATCCCTTATCAAAAACTCTTTGAATTCCAATATATGTCTGAAAAAAAGACAGCTTTTACTAGTGCAAATTTAGCACTTGATTGGAGCAAGGTCTCATATTCGAACAGCTATCATCTTAAGATCTTCATTCTATAAGCGATTCTTCCAATCAAATCTAAATAATGCCCTTCAAACTTCCTATCTAGAACACTCCATCAAGCTAGGCTGGTCTTGCATCACTAGTATCACTAAGGCAAATGAGGCCATCTATCTACTCTTCCATCACATAAATTTCAAAACCAAGTGGAACCCTTTCTTTAACCATCACCATTGAACACTTTAGTTATGCTTTCGTTTCTTTGCTTTGTTGAAATTGAAATAAAGTTCAAATGTTATGTAGCCTCCACCTATCTACTTCCCAAGTCCCAAGAACAGCAAGCTATCCTTCAAATGCTGATCTTTCTTCCCTGAGCTAGCTTATTATATCATTATTTATCTCTCTAAGCTATTAAAGCATTTGTTTCTCCTAATTACTAATTGTTGCTTTAAATTTGTTCTTAGTTCTTAAACATATTGAAGTTTCCAATCTTAATACATATACAAGAATAAGCATTAATAAGAAACTGTAAAGGGCCTTGAGCACTTACTCAGAAATTGCTTCATACACCGACCCGAAAGACCCACTGCCAAGAAGGTCACCCTTCTCCCAGTGAGTGATAATAAGCTTCATCCTCCCATTCGGTGAAATTCTCTCATTCGGAGAAACAGTGGTGGTACTGGAAGAATCATCATCATTCGACGTCGTAAATGAACACCCTTCAGAGACCGGCACAGTATCTCTAATCTCAATCTCCACAGCACCCTCCTCTCCAACCTCTTCTTCTTCTTCTTCTTCTTCTTCTTCTTCTTTTTCATCAGAAGAGGAAGCTGCAGAAGAAGAATCAATCCTCTTTCCCACAGGGTTTCCTGCGCCTTCTGGCGCGAAATCCCTCAGAATGTCCCAAGTCGAGCATCCGTCGTCGATCACCGGAACCCTCATCGACGGCGGCGGCTTGAGCACCGGCGGCCGCACACCCTTGATCCCAACACAAACCCCAGCTGAAACAGAAGTAGCTGCTGGAGCAGCAGCAGCATTATAACACCCGCTTGGAACGGCCGAGTCAGCCCGAGTCAACTCAGTTGCAGCAACAGTAAAAGCCCTAACTCTACCGGACAACTCAGCCACTTCTTCCCTCAATACGTCGGGTTTCGGACTATCCGGACTATCCAACCCGTAAATTCTGGAGATGGGGAGACGGTCCGAAGACGAGCGGATCTTCCGGGCCACCCAGTCCTCCTCCGATATCGAGAAGTCGTCGGGTCCGAGGCCCAAGGTCTTGTATATCCGCTCCATATCGCCCTCGTTCCCCTCGACCCGGAAGCTCGTCCGGTCCAGGTCGAAAGAGCGCGTGTAGAGCGACGCCGACGACGACGAGTCGTCGAGTGAGGACGACGTCGAGACAGCGTCGTAGTCAATGTGCTTCGCTGCATTGCGGCGCTCGAGCCTCGGCTTCCGGCGGTTCTTCTTCGGATCCATAGCTTTCGTTCCCTTGCTATGAGAGAATAATCGAGGTATGTGATGCATAGGGAGCTAAATCCATCTAAATTTTTCCACCTCAGCGCGGGAAATTCGATCGGAGAAAGCAGGCGACGATGTAGTGCGACTTGTGTCTGATTTTCTCAGCTGATTTTCTGTTTGTTTCCCAAGAAAATTGAGCAAGAAAATGGAGGGAGGGGTTTGGGGGGCGTTTTGGGGAAACGCTGACCAAAAAGGAGAGATGGTGGGAATTTTGGAGACTGGTAAACGCCGTCGAAGGGTGAGAAAAAAAAAATGGGAAAACGCGGTGCAACGTGGCAGTTTATGGGCGTGGAGGAGTGGGACCACTTGCCAAGGATCTATCTAGGGCTTTTTGCGCTTTGTCTGAGAAGGCGCGCGGATTCATAAGCGTACGCCCTACGCCCGCGCTAAGATCTTGCTTACGTGTTTTCCAAAAAAAAAAAAAGGTTTATATCACAAATGGTTCCTGAAATTGACCCCATCAATCATGATGGTCCCTGAAATTGAAAATCGATCAATTTAGTCCTTGAATTTTAACTTGCGAATCAATGTGGTCCTTCTGTTAGTGTTCTGTCCAAATTAACTTTAAAAAAAGGTTAGAGAACCAATTTTTCATGGTAAAATGATCAAAAATAACACTGTTACTTATAATTTTACTTACTACCTCTCTTTTCTTTTTTCCATCTTCACTTTTCTCTCCATTTTTTCATGGATTTGGTGCTAAAACTAAAATAAAAACAAAAAAAAGTGGTTCTCTAACCTTTTTTTAGTGTTAATTTGGACGGAACACTAACAGAAGGACCACATTGATTCGCGAGTTAAAATTCAGGGACTACATTGATCGATTTTCAATTTCAGGGACCATCATGATTGATGGGGTCAATTTCAGGGACCATTTGTGATATAAACCCAAAAAAAAAAGATCTTGCTTACGTTTGGGTGACGGTAGACTAATGGTTGAAGTTAAAATCTAAAGAAAACTAATGAAAAGTCCAAAAAAACTTTCCTTTTAACGAAAAATCATTTTTAAAGGTATAGTGAATAGTGTCAAGTAAAGGTAAAAAAATGGTTTTTCGTTAAAAGTGAATAGTACCGAGAGTGTTTCGTTAAAACTCCCTAAAATCTAATTTTTTAACTCAAAATAATTTGGGTAAATCTCAGTTTACTACTCTCAAGTTTCGTGGTTTTCAACATTTGGTACATGAAGTTTTTTTCATCCCAGAGTCATACCTAAAGTCTTAATTTTGGGACAGTCTTATACATTCGTTAGTCTGGCTATTAAATCTCCTGTTAACTGATGACGTAACGCACATGTGGACAACGACTGGGTGCCACGTGTCATTAAGGAGTCCATGTGAAAATTAAAAATTTTAAAATAAATTTCCCGTCCAAATTTTTAACCCATAACTGCATTCCTTTTTTCCCACCCAAATTTTTTGAAAAAAAAAATCAAATTAAATAGGGAACGACCCATAGCAGTTTTGATTTCTTCCACATTGGCCATATTTCTAATGACTCCAGATCTGAGAAGTAAGTCAAGGTCGCGAAGTTGACTGGAGAGGGAAGACGAAGCCATATCGAGGTCGCTCTGCATCAGTAGCTTCCCGCTGGTGAACTCGGCGTCGGTACATTGGTCGACGAGGGCAATGAGGCGCTGGGAAAGATGTTGATAAGTTTCAGACCAATAAGCATGATTCTGGGCAAAGGGTGGAGCGTTTGGTCAAAAATCTTGAATCTCTACATATTTAGACAAAAACCCATCATTTAAAAGAGCAAAATAAGCTCCGAAAATATGGTTTTTGAGCTTCCAAGCCCAAAAACACATATGGGTTTTGAGAAGTTGAGGGAAAGAGCTTAGGTGGTCAATGATGCAGTAGTTAAAAGAGAAAGCAGGGGAAAAAAGTTGAGAGCTTGTAATAATATGAAGCTAGAAAACAAAAACAAGAGAGAGAGAGGAATGAGTCGGTTAAGAAATGAATTGGGATGTTGTTGTTGGTGGTGCAGTGAAAGAATATGCAATGGGGAGGGAAGGTGGCTGGCTGTACTTCTCGGTCTCGGACAACTTTGATTTTTTTATTTCAAAAATTTTTGGTGGAAAAAGGAATGCAGTTGTGGGTTAAAAATTTGGGTGTGAATTTTTTTTTGAATTTTTAATTTCCTTGTACCCCTTATTGACACGTGGTGCCCAGTCATTGTCCACATGGACGCCACGTCATCAGTTAACAGAAGACTTAACAGCCAGACTAACGAATGTATGAGACTGTCCCAAAATTTACATTTTAGGTATGACTCTGAGACGAAAAAAACTTCATGTACCAAATGTTGAAAACCACAAAACTTGAGGGTAGTAAACTGAGATTTACCCAAATAAGTTAGTTTCTAACTAAGAAGGGTAAATCTCAGTTTACTACCCTCAAGTTTTGTGGTTTTCAACATTTGGTACATGAAGTTTTTTTCGTCCCAGAGTCATACCTAAAGTGACAGTTTCATACATCCGTTAGTCTAGTCGTTAAATCAATTGTTAACTGATGACGTGGCGCTCATGTAGACAATGATTGGGCGCCATGTGGATATTAAAATAATAATAATAATACAAATTAAAAAAAAATTTAAAAAAAAACACCATCCTTCTTCTACCTCACACCCCGACCCCCCCTCTGACGGTCTAAACGTTCCATCCACTCCCCAAATCTTCAACATCTTCCATTTGGGTCTCCATCATTTGCTCCAAAAGATTCACCCATACCCCAATTTCCCTAAAGTTTAATCCACCATTTTCTCTGCACTCTGCAATCATATGTTCCAATTTCTATGTCTTGGAAAAACCACCAACATTGCCACAGCTTGGTCGTCGACAGGCAATGCAAGATCAAGAAGCGCGGCGGCGCTCGTCTTCCTCCTCGTCTTCATCCTCGTCTTCCTTGGTCTGTAGGTACAGACTCAAGAAGGCAATCCTGGTCGGAAAGCGAAACGACTCGAGCACCCCAGTCCTCATCTGGAAGACTGTAAGCGTGGCGGCGACAGCGAGATCACCTTGTGTGGCGACGATGATGGCAAATGGGAGTGAAGAGGATGATGAGATGGCAACGGTGCAGCAGCAGCGGAGACCGGCTTCGAAGCACAAAGGTATTAACACGAATAAGCAGCGAATAGAGACCCAAACCCTCCATCCCTCCGATCCTACCCAACCCTTCATCCCTTTTCTCGCCCACCCAACCCTTCGTCCCTTCTCTCTCCACGGCTGACGCCGGTTCACCTTCCGCCGACCCCGACAACCCGAAACCCGATTAGCTCCCCCAGATTTGAACTTTCTCTTTTTCTCTCTCCTATATCTCAGTTTCTCTCTCTATCTTCCAAGGCCAAATCGTGGATGTGCAGTGTGTTTCCGAATCTGGAGATGTGGAATGTATTGCCAGATTGCGGATGTGCAGTGTGTTTCCGGATCTGGATACGTGGAGTGTGTCGCCCACCGTTGGATGTAGATAGAGAGTTGGGCAGTGGGATAGACGCCGGCGCCGGCAGTGGAGAAAGAAGGGACGAAGGGTTGGGTGGAAGAAAGAAGGGATGAAGGGTTGGGTAGGATTGGAGGGATATAGGGTTTGGGTGGGATCGCCAGAGAGGGGTCGGGGTGTGAGGTAGAAAAATGATGGGGCTTTTTTTTTATTTGTATTATTATTTTTTTATTATTTTTTTAATATCCATGTGGGGCCATATTAACACGTGGCGCTAAGTCATTGTCCACATGGGCGCCATATCATCAGTTAACGGCTGATTTAATAGCCAGACTAACTCATGTATGAAACTGTCCCAAAATTAACACTTTAGGTATGACTCTGAGACGAAAAAAACTTCATGTACCAAATGTTGAAGAAACTTGAGGGTAGTAAACTGAGATTTACCCAACTAAGAAATAGTCTTCAATGATTTTGGTTGAAGTTTTATCTTAAAATTATTAAATAATGATCATTTAGTACTACGGTCTAGTGATATTCCTCTTCACTTGTAAGTGAGATGTCTTAGGTTCGATTCTCGTCAAATGCGAATTTGAACCACATTATTTCTACTCCATTGTGACACTAAGCATAATATTTCTAGCATTTTTCTTAAATGTTCTAAAACCATCTCAAATTCTTGAGTTAAAACCTAAAATTTTTAACCTAGAAAATTTAAGTTTTAATCCAGAAAAACCCTTCTGGGTTAAACCTGTAATACGAGATTATTAAAAAATGAATTTAGTATAATTTTTCTCTTAAAGTAACTTTTTTAAAAAAAAAAAAATTTAGACTATCCTAATTTAATTTTATGAACATTTTAACCTAAAATTATTTAGATTCCGATAAATATTGAAAAATCACTAAATCGACACCATGATACTCGTGGAACACTATAAAAAATACGAAACACATAAAATAATTTTTTTTTCCAATTACTTTAGCCGTTAGATTTAAATTTAAACCGTTAGATCTTTTTTTTTATCGTTCGATCTTGGAGACTTGGTGCAAGGAATTGCTCAGACGGAGAAGGTATTTATAGGAGGAGATTTAAATGGACACGTGGGCAATGAGTCAGGCAACTATGGAGGTTTTCATGGTGGCCATGGTTTTGGGGAGAGAAACGAGGATGGGGAAGTCATCTTGGATTTTGCAATGGCATATGATCTCTTCATAGCCAACACCTTCTTTAAGAAGAGAGAAGAACATGTGATCACCTACAAGAGTGGGTCGTCAAAAACATAAATAGATTTTCTCCTAATGAGGAAGGGGGACCGTATAATTTGTAAGGATTGCAAAGTTATACCGGGAGAGAGCTTGGCTAATCAACATCGCTTGTTGGTGATGGATGTGCATATCAAAAGAGAGAGAAAAAAGAACAAGACCTTGAAGTGCCCAAGGACTAGATGGTGGAATCTAAAAGAAGAAAAACAAACAATTTTCAAAGAGAAAGTAATCACCCTATGCGTGTGGAATAAAGAGGGGGAAGCTAGCCAAATGTGGGATTCCATGGCTAGTTGTATCCGAAAAGTAGCAAAAGAGGTATTAGGAGAGGCCAAGGGCTTTGCCCCACACCAAAAGGAATCTTGGTGGTGGAATGAGGAGGTACAAAAAAAGGTGAAGGCTAAGAAGGAATGTTGCAAAGCCTTATACAAGGATAGGACCGATGAAAACGGTGAAAGGTATAGAGTAGCGAAACAGGAGGCGAAGAAAGCTGTGAGAGAAGCTATGCTTGCGGCTTATGACGATATGTATAAGCGACTAGATACCAAAGAAGGAGAATTGGATATCTATAAACTAGCTAGAGCTAGGGAAAAGAAGACAAGGGACCTAAACCAAGTGAGGTGCATCAAGGATGCGAATGGAAATGTCCTTGCTACAGAAAACGCGGTTAAAGACAGATGGAGAGGTTATTTTCATAATCTTTTCAATGAAAGACATGAAAGGAGTACTTCATTGGGGGAGTTGAGTAACTCAGAAGAGTGTAGAAACTACTCATTTTATCGCCGAATTAGGAAGGAAGAAGTGGTTGTAGCTTTGAAAAAGATGAAGCATAGAAAGTGGGCCCAGATGATATACCGATCGAAGTGTGGAAAGTCCTAGGAGAAACGGGTATAACATGGCTCACAGACCTATTCAATAGGATTTTGAAAACGAAGAAGATGCCAAATGAGTGACGAAATAGCACTTTGGTGCATATCTACAAGAATAAGGGCGACGTACAAAACTGCATGAACTATAGGGGTATTAAGCTAATGAGCCATACAATGAAGCTTTGGGAGAGAGTCATTGAACATAGATTGAGGCAAAAGACACGGGTTTCGGACAACCAATTTGGGTTCATGCCAGGGCTCTCTACCATGGAGGCAATCTATCTCTTACGAAGATTGATGGAAAGATATAGAGATATGAAAAAGGATTTACACATGGTCTTTATCGATTTGGAAAAAGCATATGATAGGGTCCCAAGAGACATCATTTGGAAGATTTTAGAGAAAAAAAGTGTACGAGTAGCATATATCCAAGCTATAAAGGATATGTATGATGGAGCAGAGACAGCCATAAGAACTCATGAAGGACAAACCGAGAGGTTCCCCATAACCGTAGGGTTACATCAAGGTTCATCCTTAAGTCCTTACCTTTTTGCATTGGTAATGGATGAGTTAACAGGACATATTCAAGATGATATTCCCTGGTGTATGCTTTTCACAGACGATATAGTGTTGATAGATGAAACTCAGGAAGGGGTAAATGCGAAGCTTAACCTTTGGAGAGAAGTGTTGGAATCTAAAGGTCTTCGTCTAAGTCGATCAAAGACAGAATATATGGAATGCAAGTTCAGTGCAAATGGAGGCCCAAATGAGTTAGGAGTGAGGATCAGAGATCATGAAGTACCAAAGAGCGACCGCTTTCGTTATCTGGGATCTATCTTGCAAAAGAACGGAGAATTAGATGGAGACCTCAACCATAGAATACAAGCTGGATGGATGAAGTGGAAGAGTGCATCTGGCGTGTAGTGTGACTGTCGTATGCCATTAAAGCTCAAGGGAAAATTTTATAGGACGACAATAAGACCGGCGATGCTGTATGGCACATAATGTTGGGCGATGAAGCACCAACACGTACATAAAATGGGTGTAGCAGAGATGAGGATGCTTCGTTGGATGTGTGGGCACACAAGAAAGGATAAGATTAAGAATGAGGATATCCGAGGTAAAGTAGGAGTAGCCGAAATTGAAGGAAAGATGAGAGAAAATCGGTTACGATGGTTTGGACATGTGCAAAGAAGGCTTACTAACGTTCCGATTAGAAGATGCGACCACGGGACAGAGGTCCAGGGCCGAAGGGGTAGAGGAAGACCTAGGAAAACGTTGGAAGAGACTCTAAGAAAAGACTTAGAGTACTTGGATCTAACAGAAGACATGACACACGATCGAGCGCAAATGGCGTTCTAGGATTCATATAGCCGACCCCACTTAGTGGGAAAAGGCTTTGTTGTTGTTGTTGTTGATTTGATCATATTAGATTTTAGCCGTTAGATTCAATGAATTTATAAATATAAAACTAAAAAAATACACATATATGGTGGGTTTGCTTCATAAATGGGTTTTGGGTTAAAACTCATATTTGCTCAAAGGATTGGAGGAAGATGGATAAATTTATAATCTAAAATTTAAGCTTTACTCCAAGAGTTGAAATAGGCCTAAGTGGTGAAGCCGCTTGAAGTAAAGATAATGCAAGCCTTCAGGTTCCATTAAAATTTTTAGAGTTAACTTAAAAAAAATTAAAAAATATATATATTTAACTAAACCCAAAAAATAGTAAAGATAAGTTTAATGGGCTTTCAAAATATGTAGTTGGAAAAATTTTAGGGTGCGGCAAACCAGACCACGTGTTTATGTGGGTCTAGATACAAAAAATATAAGCCAACCTCCTGATTTGTCATGTTAACTCTTACCCACTTTTATCCCACCCTCTCTCACACCACCCCTAATCCGGATGCGGTGCACAAGAAGAACCTCTCTTTTGGTTGGTGTAAAATATTAAAATCTTTAAAAGTGATTAGTTTTTAAATAAAAATTATTTAGTATTTGAATACTAAATCCTTAAAGAGATGTAAATTTGAAATGTAAAAATCATGTTTGCATTTTGCTCTTTGAATACAAGCACTATTACTTCACCTAGCTACAATAAGTAGGGGACCTAGTGGGTTGAAGAAGAAGGATTTATCAAACATGACAATCTACCACTTGACTGCATCTTATTGATATTGAATCACACATCACTCTTATTTTTTATGAGATATAACCAAGTCATTCTGGTGCAGTCATCAACAAAAGTGACAAATCAACGAACTCCTTGTTGAGTAGTAATTGGAGATGGCCCCCACACATCGGAATGAATCAACTCAAAAGGAACTGTTCTTTTATTGAAACTGGGAGAATACAAAGCACGGTGACTTTTAGCTAATGTGCAGACGTTACTCTTGAGACAAGAATATGAAATATTACTAAATAACGAAGGAAATCATTTTCATAAATAACTGAATGAGGCATGACCAAGGCGATGATGCCACAACTGAACAGTCTTCAACTTTTTATTATCCTGACTTCGAACTTGATGAGCATGGCTCTATACAACATCATTAACATAGTACAACTCCCTTCTCTTAGTACCACACCATTAATCGCCTGAGTCCGGATGTCCTGAAGTAAACAGAAGAAAGGAAACAATAGCACAACATAGTTTAATTGTTCGGCGACTTGTCCTACAAATAATAAACGGCTAGAAAGTGTGGGAACGAGTAAACAATTTTGAAAGGAAAGAGTCGGGGTAAGTGCGATTGATATGGCCCCTGTAACTTGAGCAAATCCTCCATTGGCAGTAACGATACTATTCTGTGGAGACGACGTTGTGGAATTAAAAAGAATACGATCATAAATCATATGATCAGTAGCTCCGGAATCAATAATCCAACATGTATCATGATCAATGGACGCAATTAGGGTAGTGCTTATGTTACCTGGGTCGTCAGATTCCTCGTTTGAAACAATCGTATCTAATAAAGAGATATGTGAGCCCAATTCATTTGGGTCTATTTTCTGGTTTTTTTCCACAAGTGAGTCTTGAAACCTTCCTGGTGATACTGCATCTGTTATAATATCTTCTAATTATTCTTCTGTCTTCACATATAGAATGTCAACTAACCTAACATCAAGTTTTTCCTTTACGAAGTGTTTATCCACCTCAACATGTTTGATCTTATCATGCTACACCAGATTGTTAGTTATCTCCTGATCTGCTTGATTATCACAGTACAATAGCATGGACCCCCTAGGTTTAAAGTTATCTCAGTAAGAAGTATACGAAGCCATATAAGTTCACAAATACCATATGTCATTCCTCTGTATTCAGTTTCTGCTAATGATCTAGCCATCACATTCTGTTTCTTACTTCTCTAAGTCACCAGATTACCAGCCACGAACGTAAAATAACCTAATGTAGACCGCCTATCAGTAATGTTCCCAGCCTAATCTGCATCATTATATCCTACCAGCTCCATATGTCCATGTTTTCAGTACCTTAGGCCTTTTACCGAAGCTCATTTTAAGTAGCTCAGAATTTGCTTTACAACTATCATGTGATCCTCCCGGTGCATGCATAAACTGACTCACCACACTCACTGCATAAGCAATATCTGGTCGAGTAAGTGACAAGTAAATCAATCTTCCAACTATTGCAAGATGATGATTATGCATAATCGGGGTATCTACCAGTTTACACAACATCATACTAGTTTCTGATAACAAGTCTAACATATACTTATGTTGTGATAAGTATATGCATTCTCGAGACCTAGCAACTTCAATTCCCAGGAAGTATTTGAGTCCTTCTGGATTTTTCATCTCAAACTCGGATGACAAGTACCCATGTAGTCGTTCAATCTCCTTTATATCATCCCCTGAGACAATCATATCATCCATATATATCATGAGTAAGGTCATTTTACCATCCTTACGCTTGATGAACAAAATATGATCTGAGTTCCCTTGTCGGTATCCATACTTCTTCATCGCCTGAGTGAATTGCCCAAACCAAGCTCTCGGCGACTGTTTCAACCCATACAATGCCTTCCGAAGTCTGCACATTTTTCCACTGGAGTTCTCAACGCCATATCTTGGTGGAAAATCCATATTTATCTCTTCCTCTAAATCCCCGTGTAACAACGTATTTTTTTCACATCAAACTATTAAGGTTAGCAACAAGAGATACCAGAACCCTGATTGTATTCAGTTTTGCTACTGGACCAAATGTTTCCTGATAATCAACGCCAAAGGTTTGTGTATACCCTTTGGCTACCAATCTCGGCTTGTATTTACCGATCGTCCCATCCGTCTTATATTTGATGGTAAACACCTATTTGCATCCCACCGGTTTCTTTCCCTTAGGGAGTGTAACTACACTCCATGTTTTGTTCTTATGTAACGCCTCCATCTCAATTTGCATTACCTTTGTCCCCTTCGGATCGCTCAAAGCTTCTTCCACTTTGGTAGGTATTTTAATCGTTTCCATTTGTTGAACAAGTGCACAGTATTTCGGCGAGAGTTGATGAGTAGAAACATAGTAAGTGATTGAATACCACACCTTCCCTTCTGGAGAATATCTATTTGGTGGCTTTCCTCGATTTTGTTTAGGAGGTAATACATAAAGTGGTTTTATAGTTTCTAAGTGAGTACCTACCTTAGGAATATTATCCGTATGATCATTGATGTGTACTCGAGGAGGTTGAGGGGGACTACTATTATTATGCTCACTGGAGTCGACACCATTAAGTCCACGCGAGTTAACACCACCTGCACCTTCCTGCCACGCGACATCAACTGGTCCATGTGTCGTCTTTGTCTCGGTCTGGTTCGACAACCCACTTGAGCCTTCACATGTTGTGATTTCAATGCTGCCATACCCAGATAGGCTTTCTACAGCATACGTATCAAGCCCAGATGAGCATTCCTCTGCACTATCCCGCTTGCTTGGGCCATCAAGGCTAGCAAGGCCTTTTTCTGCGCGGTCACGCCCACTTGGGTCATTTGTGCTTTTTGCGCACTTGGGCCGTCTGTGCTATCTAAGATGGCAGAGTCAACATCCACCCATCCATAATCTTCACCTCCAATCGTCTCCCCCCTGAAAAGTATGGTTGGGGGGAAGTTCATCTTCGGAGAATGTCACGTCCATGGTGACGTATGTATGTCGAGTAGGGGGATGATAACACTTGTAACCCTTTTGTTGAGGACTAAAGTCAATGAAAACACATCGCATTGCACATGGATCAAGCTTGCTTCGTTGATTTGTATGAAGGTGGACATAAGCCACACACCCAAAAACTCGTGGTTCGAGATGAAAGGTAGAAAATATAGAGACATGATTAGCAAACACAGCCAAGGAAGTTCTAAAAGAGTGAACATGCTATGACATTCGGTTCATGAGATAAATGGCGTAGGTCACTGCATTGGCCCAATATGTTTTGGGTGCACATGCACCAATAAGAAGTGCTGGGGTAATCTCAAGTAAATGCCTATTTTTTTCGTTTAGCTACTCCATTTTGTTGTGGAGTTTGAGGAAACGTAGTCTCATGGAGAATACCTTTTTCTTTGAAGAACTGGGACATGTCTTGATTGAGATGTTTGCCACCATTGTCAAACCGAAGAACTTTAACAGGAAGCGAGTAATGTGTGTAGACCCTAAACTTTAATATATTATTTTATCCTCTAAAAATTGACTATTAGAAAAAGAAAAAAAATCGACCAATCCAATGCATATGTGTTATACATCTCATGCTACAACCCCATTTGGAAATGTTTTGAGGTTGGCTGGGTGCATACAACAAAATTGATGATGAGAAAGTAAACTGAGAGATAAAATTAGAAAAGTTCAAATAAAAAAATTGTTAGCATTCCTTATAAATTTAATGTGAGATTGATAATTAGAAACTATTTTTTCTATCGGTTTACTCTGTTTTTGTATTGAATAGAATTTGATAATATTTGTGCTGCGAATTAAACTAACAAACGGAGTATTAGCAACAACAAAAGGTGTGCAGGTTGGGCTGGTCCAACCCCATTTTGCCTAAACTTTAACCTAAAGTTATATAAAAGTCTAGGAAACAGTTTTCCAAAAAAATAAAAATAAAAAAAAATAAAAAAAAAGATTAGAGGAAACATTTGTTGATCTTGGACTGACAAACAGAACACAATTAGGTTGAATTAATGAATTTTTCAGTTTCTCAAAAAAAAAAAAAAAAAAAAAAGGTGCGGCAACCCATTAAGAATCAACCCAAATCCACCTAAATTCCGAACCTGGGTTGGCAATTGGAAATATAAAAATATAATTTCATTTTATATAGTTGGCTGCAGGCATATCGTATAGGTAATAGATTTCTCCCGTTCTTGTCACTAGGTAAGTTTGATTAATCTACTCGCTTCACAAATCTCATAAGTTATATTTATACAACTATTCAATAATATATAGATTGTAGTCTTACAAAAATGATATATAGATTATAATTTGGTAATGATTTAAAATCTTATATAGTGAAAAATTGAAACAACTGATATAAAAAAATGATTTAAAACGATTCAATCGAACTAGATAAATTCTTAAGAAAATAATCTTTCCACCTTCCATGGAGAAATTCAAATTTTCTTTTTAGGCATTTGGCCATTTCTGATTCAACGAATACGAAAAAAGATGAAATATTGTATAAAACAATTAAAACGAAACATGATAACAAAATTGATTATATGTTGGTTGTGCTTTACATGATACATCTACCATGGAAACAAAAAAGCAATTTAAATTCTGGAAGGTTACTTAGATGACGACAATTCCAAATAAAGATATAGTTTTTTTTTCCCTTCTTTTTTTGCGATTAAATAAATTATAGTTTGGTCTGGAAAATAAAAACAAAACAAAGAAACAAAAAAGTACCAATTCATGGTATAAAAACAATAATATAAAATTGGTTAAAAATAAAAGGATTTTTATCACCAATGGTCCCTGAGATTGACCAAACTCATCATTTTGGTCCATCACTTTCAAAATCAATCAATGTCGTCCCTGACATTCACTACCGCACATCAATTTGGTCATTCCGTTTAGATTCCGTCAAATACTTCTGTTAGTTTGCATGTGGGACCCACAAAGCCAATAACATGGTGACACGTGTATTACACAAAAGAAGGTTTTTATCACAAATGGTCTCTGACATTGATTAAATTCCTCATTATAGTCCCTGAGTTTCAAATCAATAAATTTGATCCCTCACTTTAAGTACTACACATCAATTTAGTTATTCCATTAAAATTTTGGTCATTATTTTTTGTTAGTGTGATAATATGGTCCCACTGATCCAATCATATGGCGCCACATGTATTAGCTATAAACAAATATTTTTTAAGATTTAAAACTAAAAGTAGTATAAGAAATTAAAAATAAAAACTAAAAGGATAAAAAAAAGACATCATCATCTTGTCCTCCGTGAACTCACTTCTCGTTCTTTCTAGTTGGTTATAATTCTATCAAATTTGAATTGAATTTGGATTTGATTTTATCGAATTTAGATTGAATCTTATTTTCCAATTGGGATTGTGGGATGCGAGATAAATGTCAGCACGAAATATTCGCCAGTTGGTTCATCCTAAAAAAAATTAGTTTCTTATAGTTAATCTACTTGGCACCGTATGATTGGACTAGTGGGACCGCATCAGCACACTATTAGCACACTAACAAAAAATATTGACGGAATTTTAATGGAATAACTATATTGATGTGTGATAGTGAAAGTCAGGGACCAAATTTATTGATTTTTGAAACTTAGGGACCAGAATGAGGAGTTTGATCAATGTCACAGACTATTTGTGATAAAAAAAAAACCTTCTTTTGTGTAATACACATGTCACCATTTTATTGACTTTGTGGGTCTCACAAGCAAACTAACAGAAATATTTGACGGAATCTAAACGAAAAGACCAAATTGATGTGCGGTGGTGAATGTCAGGGACAACATTGATTGATTTTGAAAGTGAGGGACCAAAATGATGAGTTTGGTCAATCTCAGGGACCATTGGTGATAAAAACCCAAAATAAAAAGACAAATTTTTCAAAATATACGATTTATCTACACTAACGGGTGCAACGTGGAGAAGTAGACTAAGTTTCGCAATAGGCTAGCCGTAATAATTCGACGAAAATCGAATCTAAGATCTCTCACTTACAAATGAAGAGGAATTCCATTAAACCGTAATACTAAGTGACAAAGAGACAAAAAGTCTTGATACTTGATAGAGTTTATTGACTATATTTCATACAAATGGCGTGTGTAGGGGTACCTCTAAATGGGGCACCAAATTGTTAGAGCAAGTCCATCCCTAAAAATGCACTAGCACCCAACCTATTTAATCCACTCAAATGAATAGTGATTGACCCTGTGGGTGCAAAAATTAAGGGTCAATGCATCCTAAAAACAAGGGAGTGAGGCTAAAATAAAGCAACATGAATCAACCACTACTAAAGAACATGGAGTGAGATAATGGGACTTGGAGTCCAAGCTTTTTATGCCTATAAAAGGCTTATAATCCTATCAGAACAAGGGAAAAAAGATGGAGAAAAGAGAGGTATAAGATCGTTCTATATTTTATAAGCATTCTGAACAAATACTGACTTGAGCATCAGAGTGTTTTCTTACAGGTCCCCTCCTCCCTCATTGATGGCGAGCGAAGATGGTGTTGTGTGCTTCTCAACATGGTTACAAGATTTACTTGTTGGAGGATTAGAGGAACTAAATTTTTCCGCTCCAACAATTGGCGTCGTCTATGGGAATTGAACAAAAAACCAAATTGAGAAGCGAACGAAATAGTATCCATCCCAAGTACACCATGGAGGCACGAGCTTAGACATCAAACAGAGAAGCGCTCCTACTTCATCTCTTATAATACTTCTACCAGTTTACATATGGTAATATGATGATTATTAATTGTAGAAAAGCAAACCAATCAGATTATGAGAAAAGGCGGCTAAGTCCTTTAGCAGCCGACAACCAACTTCGGCAGCGTATGAGCCTCAATCTTTTGCGGCTACTCCATGGATGTTGTTCAAGCTAGGATGAGGGCATGATTCCAAGACTTCGAATAGGCGTTCAATGGCTAACGAATGATCAAAGTCACAAACTAATTAAGACCAGTGTGTAGAAAATTCTGTATTAGCAGGAAAGGTTGAAAATGAAGGAAAATCATTCAGTCATGAATTACATCAAGCAAAGCGTTCGCTAACGCCTAATGGCCACACTCAAGCTTATGTCAACAGCAAGATAAGAACCCTATTATCTAATCCATAATGATTTTCGCATGATATATAGTAAATCATTCACAATGTTTACATGCATAGATGATTTCGTTAAGGCTTATTTGCATACAAATTTCAATGTTTATTGTGTAAATGCCTGACACCCTTTATTTGCTTGAAGTTCTTATTTGGTTGAGTTGTACCATTATTATTTTTAATTGCTATAATGGGAGCGAAAGTGAAGGAAAATCAAAAATGCGTTATGGTTGTTGGACGTGAGACTAACCAAGAATTTGGGCATGTCGTGTACCATGTGAACAAGGAGATAAGGACTTACTTGCTTATTTATGTAGTATTTACCAACAATAAATTAACAATAACATTTTTATGATAATATATGATCCTGAATATCAACAATACTAATTGTGGTAATCAATTCAGATTGGACCAACCAACTTTACACACGTTGTCTTAGGCTGAAGCGATTAGACCTGATCTTCAAATACCTACAAATGAGAAACTCAAAGGAGATGTCATTTCAGATAATACTCGGATCGGCGTTGGTTGTGCGCCGGACAATATTGGCGGAGATGGGATACCATTTCACAGTCATGACTGCAGATATTGATGAAAACAGTACAATGATGGATAAGCCTAAATAATTGGTCATGGTTCTAGCTGAGGTCAAAGCAGATGCTATTATTTCAACGCTCCAAAGTGAGAGAACAATTGAATGTGGATGCTTTTGCTACACTGTTGATTACTGCAGACGCGGTGGTGGTGCATGAAGGGATATAAGGGAAAAACCATCCTGCAAGGAAAAAGCATGGAATTTTATCAAGGCTATTCTAGTGGTCAAGCAGCAGTTATAGGATTTGTACTGGTTACCAACCTTAAAAACCGGAAAACGAAAATGTGGTTGGCGCAGAGCAGAGGTTTGTCTTTATGTCATACCAGATGAGGTGATCGATATCCTGATAGAGGAGGAAATTACGCTCAATGTTGCTGGCGGTTTGATGCCGTAACATCCATTGATTTTTCCATTTGTAGAAGCAGTGATACTGATAAGGTTGACACCATTATGGGATTGCCTAAAGAAGTAAAAAAAAAAAAACTGATTATGGAAGAAGTTTAACTATATATTGTTGTGGAGTGGTGATCAGGTTCTTATTTGAAACTGGGCAGCTGCTGGTGAATCTACGATTTCCCAGAAACTCCTAACATCACGAGGACAAAGAATGCATGCAAGATGCAAAAGTTTTGGAAAATATTGAAAGGCTTCAGCACACTCTTAACTTTTCTATGGCGTCGGCAACAAAGGCAAAGAAATTGCCTAAAAGATAAGAATTCCTTCATTCTTTTCAATTATAAATTAAGGTCAATGCAATTCACAGTCTCTCTTTGGAAGGAAAAGAAAGAGAACGAAGTTTTGCTGCATACCAAAAATGTACATGGGCAAATAATACATAAGCATGATCAAGTCAAAAGCTACGAAGAAAAATGAGGTTACTTATTCGGCAAGCACTTAAGGCTTGAAAGCAAAAGAAATACATTGAATTTGCTTCGACAACAACGAAGTTGTCTAACAGTGGCAAATAATTCACCGGAAGAGAGCAAATAACGCTCACTGTAAAGGAGGCAAGGCCATTGAACACCAATTGGTTTAGGAAGCATGAGCTAAACCCAAAAAGAGAAGATTTCTTCTACGAATTATTGCATAAAATGCATTTTTAGCGTAATATTTTATTGTCGTAGTGCAATAAGATAAAGAGTATTAATTTGTTAAAATCATTCACGTTTTGAAATTTTAAGAAAATTTCGGTTGAAAAATCATTAAATCGAAAGTTTATCTGATAGTAACATATGGAATATGTGCAGAGATATTAGGTTCAATTGAAAATTCATTTATTGAATCTTAAATCTTTAAATTGGTGAAGGACCAGTAGAATTGGGGACATGCATGGCTTAAAACTTTCAAAAAAGGTCTATCTAAATACTGCTGCAACTGTATTAACATGAAATGTTTTGATTTATAAAGAGAATAAAGAAGCCAGAATGGCCGAAAAAGAAACTGAAAGAAAGAGGAAAATTAGACAGGGCACCAATTAAATTGGGTTGGGGGCGTGGAAGCACCACCTACCAAATACATAAAGTGTTCAGCCTTAATGCATTTATCACCAAAACATTTGACTCTCTTTTTGTCTAGTTGAACAGGGTATTTGCTACCATGGTATATTGTTAATACACATATGGGCTCCTAAAAGGAATTGCAACAAGCCCTGTATATACAAGGTTAATTTTAATGTGAGTGCATGCAGATGAGTCTTTCTTCGAAAGTTGCTTGCATGGTCATATTGTTCGAGGGCCGACCTAAGTGCTGCAGGAATCAAGGGAAGACATCACATATTATAAGGAAGTGATTCATTCAAACTACATGTTAATTTCCCAATCCACATCAGAATCAAATTGTGATTTAGTACAAAGTTAAAGAGTCATGTTTCACTCAATATCTAAATACTTTGGTCACTGTGAAGATATGTTTATTGGAGCTCTTAGCAGATACGAGTGTTTGGATTGTGCCCACCAAGGAAGTAAACACAATGTGGGTGTGCGTTCCATGCTACTAGGAAAGCCATGTGCGATGGCTATACGGTATTTGAACATCACTTAGTTGCAGATTAAGATTTGAAATTCATGCTATTCATTGTCTAGAGAAGTGAACTCATCAAAGCATGAACAAGCCGAATAGATGGAGATGTTCGTATCATGATAATGGCAGGTTTTGCGGCGATAAGGGCTTCCAAGCGAAGAGCATATTCTGACTTCGACCTCTATCAGAAACGAGAGCCACTTAATTTCATTAAGGGTAAAATGAAGGTTGGGGTTAGCTATTACTCCAGCGAAAACAAGTAAGAAAGTTTAGAATTTTTCTTTTTTGCTATGTTTGGATGTTCATCAACTTTTATATAGTGTATCAAACCAGGCAATGCTACTCTTGAAATTTTGCTTAGTTGTTGTCAGAGAGCGAAAACCAATGCATTTGAACAATTCTGGAGGCATGAGTGTACTACCAAAATTCATGGTCGAAGACCTAGGACTAAATTAGAGCAAAGGGTAAGATCAAAACCCAAGGTCGAATAGGTTAAAACTGAATTAAGATCGAAAACCCAAGATTGAATTAATGGGTTAAGACCGAATTAAGATCGAAACCCAAGATCGAATGGGTTAAGACCGAATTAAGATCGAATGGGTTCAGATTGAATTAATGGGTTAAGACCGAACTAGGATCGAAAACCCAAGACCAAGTGGGTTAAGACCGAATTAAGATCGAAAACCCAAGATCAAATAGGTTACGACCGAATTAAAACCAAAACCCAAAGATCGTAAAATGGCTAAAGGCCCAAGACTGGGGGCGAAGACCCTAAATCTAATTATGGCCAAAGCCCAAGACTGAGGGTTGAAAACCCAAAACCCATGGTTGAATATCATATGCTCGTAGCAGAAGGCTAAACTTTGATTGTATAATCGTAGTCAAAGGCTAAATTATGACCCTATGATCGTAGCCGAACGTTAAACATTGACCCTATGATCTTAGTCGAAGGTTAAATAAAGACCTATGATCCTAGCGGAAGGTTAAATTACGATAGTGTGGTCAAAACCGAAGGCTAAATAATGACCAAGTGATCGTGGCCGAAGGATAACATGCGACTTTGTGATCATAGCCAAAGGCTAAACTATGACCGTTGATGAAGGCTAAACTCATGATGAAATTTCAAGTCACATGAATTTTTGCAAAAGAAATATTTTTCCTCTACAAATTAAGATGATGTGTGTTTGCAGAGAAAAAAAAGGGCATCTGTGGGTGCAAAAATTAAGGGTCAATGCATCCTAAAAACTAGCGATTTCCCATGCATCCTAAAAACAAGGGAGTAGGGCTAAAATAAAGCAACATGAATCAGCCACTACTAAAGAACATGGAGTGCGATAATGGGACTTGGAGTCCAAGCTTTTTATGCTTATAAAAGGCTTAGAATCCCATCAAAACAGGGGGGAAAAGATGGAGAAAAGAGAGGTATAAGATCGTTCTATATTTTATAAGCATTCTGAACAAATACTGACTTGAGTGTCAGAGTGTTTTCTTGCAAGTCCCCTCCCCCCTCATTTATGGCAAGGGAAGATGGTTTTGTGGGCTTCTCAGCATGGTTACCAGATTTACTTGTTGAAGGATTAGAGGAACTAAATTTTTCCGCTTCAACAGACCTCAATGAACAGTACTTGGCCAAATGCATCTCTATCCTTAAAAAATGCGCTGGCACAAAGTCTAGTCAATTCATATAAAAATATTATTAATTTTTTTATAAAAAAATTAGTTTTAATTTCAGATATGATTTTTAACCAATCTTGTCATGCCACTTGTCATTATATGAAAGTACTATTTTGTGGATAGATTTCCGATAATATTTTCAACCAATCTCGACTCGTCACGTGTCACTATCTGTTTACAATAATTTAGCCAAGATTTCGATAAGATTTTCAACAAATATTGTCACGCCACGTGTCATTATTCGAAAGTACTATTGTCACATTCCAGCCCGGGCCACCACCACATCCCAGGCTCGACTCCGCCGTAGCACGATATTGTCCGCTTTGGGCCCCGACCACACCCTCACGGTTTTGTTTATGGGAACTCACGCGAGCAGAACTTCCTAGAAACAAAACCGTGAGGGTGTGGTCGGGGCCCAAAGAGGATAATATAGTGCTACGACAGAGTCGAGCCCGGGATGTGGTGGTGGCCCCGGCCGGGATGTGACAATTTGGTATCAGAGCCAATCCCTAGCCGGAAGTGTGTCGACGAGGATGTCGGGCCTTAAGGGGGGTTGATTGTAAGATCCCACATCGCCCAGGGGTGTAGATCTTATAAGCCTTATATGTATATTCCCATCTCTACCTAGCACGAGGCCTTTTGGGAGCTCACTGCTTCGGATTCCGTAGGAACTCCGAAGTAAAGCGAGTTCGCGCGAGAGCAATCCCATGATGGGTGGCCCACTGGGAAGTTCTCGTGTGAGTTCCCAGAAACAAAACTGTGAGGGCGTGGTCGAGGCCCAAAGTGGACAATATCGTGCTACGGCGGAGTCGAGCCCGGGATGTGGTGAGGCCTGGGCCGGGATGTGACAATAGAGACACAAGAAAATGTAGTCATACGTTCCTAGTACGAGTTTCCTGTACATGTGGAGATTTTGGTGATGTATGGTGATTATCGATTGACTTGACGAGTCAATTTGCTTTTTGTTGGTCTAAAAGGACAACATTTTATGCCTCTTGGTAAAATTCCCAGTCTTGAAACCTATTGGGTCTTCTGACATTTCGATCATTACCTACTCTGACGGTGATTTTATGTTTACCCCTTTGTGCCGGAGAGCATTCCAGTTAACCTTGGGTACATGTCTACCCCAGTGTTCTAAAAATCGGCCTAGGCGGCCACCTAGGCTCTAGGCGATAGAGTGCCGATGCGACTTGGGCCAAATCGTCCGGGTAAATCGGGTAGGAGTTAGCCTAGACCCTCTCTAGGCGGTCTAGGCAGCCTGAGCGGTGGTCTAGGCGGCCTGAGCGGTGCCCTAGGCGCTGACCATGGCGGTAGTTTTTTTTTTTTGGCTTCGGTTGTTGTAGGCGCGTCACACCTTTCCGTTTCACTCGTCGTCGTATCTTTAGCAGAACATGGATGATCTATAGAGAAGAGGAGTGATGGGAGAGAGAGAACAATTCAGATTGAAAATCTGCACTCCATCGAAGAAGGAGGAAAGTTACAGAGCAAAATAGAAGAAGAAAATAAAGTAGATGAAGAAGAAGTGAGAGAGGAGGAAGATGATACGAAAAAGAAACCCCAAATAAAAGCTTTCCGCTTTCCAATGCGTCCAATGTGTTGATTTTGAAAATTTGTTATTATTTTATGTCTTATATAGGATTGGGAGTCTCAATTTGGGACCTTGGGTTATGTGAGAGACATGGGGTGAATCTTTGACGTGGCTCCACGATTTGGAGCCTTGGATGATGTGAGGCAGGTGAGGTGGAGGTTCACCATGTGGTTTAAAGAAAATGTTAAACACTAATTTCATTCAAAATATCTTATATTTATTATTTTATTTTTTAAAATTAAATTGTTTTATTTGGGAAATCCATCTTTGAGACCTTGAAAGTCTCTTTGAAGATCAGATCATGCTATATACTTGAAACTCTTCGTCACATATACTATTTTTTTGTAAAAAAAATAACATATTTTTCATGTCTTTCTTATATATTACATAGTAAATTTAATTAACTTATATAATATATAATAAAATTTCTTAAATCCGCCTGGTCCGTTTAGGTGCCTAGGCGCTAAGCCCCAGTTTACCGCCCGACTAGCGTCTAGTGTCTTTTAGAACCTTGCTTTTTTCTTTTTTTTTTCTTTTTTTTTTTTTGCATTTTATCATTCTTTTATTATCTTACCCATGGATTTCATACAAGTATCATTTTTTGTAAGTGTCAATATGCACTTATTTACAAGATATACAAGCAATTTACCTAAATCCGCCTAGGCGCTAGGCGCCAGCCCTCCGCCCGACTAGCGCCTAGCGTTTTTTAGAACCTTGACCCTACTGCACTTCGTGTTACCTTAAAGCGGACAATATCGTGCTACGGCAGAGTCGAGCCCGGGATGTGGTAGCGGCCCGGGCCGAGATGTGACAACTATTTTGTGGATAAATTTTCAATAAGATTTTCAACCAATCCAGACGCGCCATGTGTCACTATATGTATTTTTCAACAATTTTTTTTTATTAATTTTTAATAAGTTAATTAATTTGGACCGTTAGATTTGAAAAAGATTGAAATCCAATAGCCCAAATTTGGACACGTGGCCAACTGTCATAATTATGACCGTTTGGTTCTTTTTTTTTTTATGTTTTCTAGCCGAAAATTGTGGACCGTTGATCTAGGAATTGGACGGCCCATAACGCGCCACGTCACTAGCCGTTGGTTTTGAATTTCACATTTTTTTTTACCGTTGGAAATCCAATGGCCGAAGACACGTCACGTGGCTTCTCCCCACTCCCCTTTATTGCGATGCAAAGGCGAGCCTCGTGGTCTTTTTCTTGTCTGGAACACGTGCCTGATGTAAAAAAAACTCAGTGCGCCTCGCTGATGTCATGCTGACGCCACCGTGAAGTCACATAGGCCATGACATTGCTCAACACGTTTTGGGTCGCCCTACATGCTGGCTTGGGTTGTGGGCTGGCCTATTTGGCTCAGCTGGAGTGTATTTTGTGCAGGCCAGCCTATTTTTCAGGCTCCTAGCCTACCCTATTAAGATGGAGTTGCTCTTATGGAATATCTAAATATAGGACACTTATGTTATTTGTTCTACATATACTAACAACTTGGCCAACAATATAGTCACCAAATATGATACATAATGTCATGTTGTATGTAATGTGTAAGTGCCTAAATTCCACACCCAATATTTTTTTTCAATTTTTCAAAAAGAAAATTTCTTTTTTCCTCAAATTGTGATATAAGTATTTTTATAACAAATAATATACAATTTAATTACACACAAATATTGTGTAAGCATATATATGACTAGTATGAAATAATTATTGTTGACACTTTAAAAAAAATTATTATGCACTTATGTGTACAAGAACATATAAAAAAGAAATTACACTTCAAGGAGTGCAAAATAATTTTTCACATCACCAATAAAAAATTGCGAATAAATTGATGCTAGCCTCTTGTCACATGCTTTGGTTTTTTTTTTTATATTTATTTAAAATATTAATTTTATAGTTATTTTAAATTTCAAACAAATAAAGTAAAACAAAATTCAAAATTCAAAAAACAAATATAAAAACTTATGAATTTTTAATTTTAATATTTTAATTAGAGAGGGGCATTCTTAAGCTTCATTATTTTAGGGTGCTAGCTTTATATATATACTAGGGCTCTCAATTTATATATATAGATAAAAGATATAAATATATATAGATAATCAAAGGGTGTATTGAAAATCTTTATTTGGTTTTCCGCATGTGCTTTCTTTTTCTTCTCTTTTTGCCTAGCGATTGCTATTTTCTATATATTTTTATTATTTATCTTTTAGACAATGGTATTTATGATATTTAATTTTTTTTAATGGTCACTTAGTACTATGATTTAGTGATATTCATTTTTACTTGTAAGTGAAAAGTCTTAGATTCGACTCTCGCCAAAGTGAATTTGAATCACATAATATTGTTTGTTACAAAAAAATCCTGAAACATTTATTAAAACAAAATTTTCTACTTATGCCCCATGTTCTAAAAAAAGTTTGAAAACGTCGAATGGAGAAGTTCATAGACCCACAACCATCTATAATACAAGGTTAGGCACTGATAGGTTAACATTATAGTTCATATAGAACATAGTTGATATACCATGTAGGGTAGACTACCAAATACCCCAAACTATCACAAAGTTGTCAATTGCCCCCTTAAACTATTTTTCTTGCTAATTTACTCCCTTGATCAGTATGAGGCTGCTAATTACCCACATGTCGTTAGATTTTAGAGAATTTCATCCAATTCTCATCAAATGGTGTCATGTAAGAGGTATGTGACACAAGTCAAACTTGAAATTCGACTGGAGAAATCAATAAGTTTTGAAAGAATTTCGTCCAAATAGTTTGGGGGAAGGGGGTAATTGACATCTTTGTGATAGAGCGGTGGTTTTTTGCACTTGGAAATACGTCACATGTCTCTCACATGATATCACTTGCGAGGTTATGCTTTGAGACTCTCGTTTACTCATTGTGCCAACGACTTCATCAATTGTTCTTACTTCGTTGTTGAAGACTTGATGCAACATTTTATTTGAGTATTTATACACTCATGGGAGATTGTTGCAATCCTAATTTAATTAGGAATGTGATTACGTAAATCCTTATTGGATTCTATAATATCTTTAAGATAGGGGAAAAGATCCTCTATGGATCCCTTCCATCAGAGTTAGGAGGATCCTTCAATCTTAGTCGTTCAAAAGAAAATCGAATGGTCAAAAAAAAGTTTTGACGCCATCGGAATAGGAAGAAGCTATGATGGCATTAGACCTTCTTAAAACAAAAAAATCAGAAGCAGAGCAGAGCTTTATCCTTTCTTATATACCTAAACCCTAAGATAAATCAGAAGCAGACCTTCTTAAAAAAAATGAATAGAGAAGTAATCAATTTTTCTTACTTCTCTCTCAATTTTTATTGTTTCCTCCACAAACCATATCACTTTCCCCAATTAATTTTTTCCCGACCCTCCATCCCCAATTTTTTTTCCCAACACCCATACACTCATTTGCTCTTCCCACCCCTCTTTCACTCTCACTCTCCCATCCCCAAATTTAAAAATCCAAACAAATAAATAAGGAAATTTTAGACAAGAGAAGCTTACCAGAGGAAGGACGCCGAGCCGGAGAACGCGACCTGGAGAACGAGAGAGATCACTGGGAGAACAAGAAAGATTGCTGGGATTGAAGTTTTCTGGTTTGGGTTTTGTGAGAGGCGTGCTGAAAGTGTGAGGAAAGGAGGGCAATTTTGGGCTCATTGAAAAATTCATTAAACATTTATTGTTCACCCGTGTTTTTCAATAAGTTGGCTTTTTGCAGCTTCAGGTTTTGGGCTTATTTTCATCCAAAACTTTGAAATAAAGCTGATTTGGAGTGTTTATCAAACACTAAAAACTTTCCCAACTTTTTTTGATACCCACTTTTTTTTAAAATCACCACAATACCAAACCAGGGCATGATGCGACATTTTATTTGAGTATTTATACACTCATGGGAGATTGTTGCAATCCTAATTTAATTAGGAATGTGATTGCGTAAATCCTTATTGGATTCTATAATATCTTTTAGATAGGGGAAAAGATCCTCTTCGGATTCCTTCCATCCGAATCCGAAGGATCCTTCAATCTTAGTCGTTTAAAAGAAAATCAAACGGTCAAAAAAACGTTTTGACGCTATCGGAATAGGAAGAAGCTACGATGGCAGCAGCGGCCATCAGATCCTCTACATCAAATCCCCGACGATGGTGTTGATGGCGGGAGGGGTTGAGGGGAGCGGAGGTGGAGGAGACAACGACGTCATTGGGATCGTAGTAGGGATTGATGGCTTCATGGTCCTGTTCGAGGCAATGTTGAGATCGTGGCTTTGTAGACCTGTTCGAGGAAGAAGATGAAGCTGCGATGGTTTCACGGCTGTGCTGGAGGCGAGGGTTGACATAACACACACCTCAAAATTCACCAATTCTCCCTTTGTTATTTTATAAATAAAGGCACAATAGGTTGACATAACACATACCTCAAAATTCACAAATTCTCTCTTCACTCTCTTGTCGCTGCACCCTCTCCCCCTCCCTCGATAATCCTTCAGTTAAATAGCCTATAACATCGTAACCCAAAGTTAATAATTCATTGAACAACATTGATGAACTTTGAGTAATGCGAGACACATGAAATTTAAAGGAAAAAGGTGAAATTAGTTGCAACAGAAGGGGGGGTAAAGTGATACGTACGCTATTGTTCGGGGACATTTTGATAACAAAAATGAAGACATGCGTTTTTCATTAATTAATACTTTAAGAAAAATAAAATTATGATAATTTTTTCCTATTTTACCTATAAAAAAAAAAAAAAAAAAATTAAAAAATTAAAAAATTAAAAAAAAGAAGAAGAAGAAGAGGGTGTTCGTGATACGTTTCATCTCTTCCCGGTGTCGCTAAAAAAACTAACAAAATTTACACAACACAACCCAACCCAACCCAAACCCAACCCTCCCGTCCTTGCTCTCACCCAAACCCAAAGTTCTCTCCCCCTCTCTCTCCCCTCTCGCGCAAACAAGACTAACAAAACCCTATTATTTCAGACTCTCACAGCACTCTAACCCCATTCTTCGTTTCCCCCAATCCCCCCCCTCCTCTCCTCCTCCGCCGCGCTTCCTCTCGCTGCCGCTCTCCCCCCTCTCTCTCCTCCGTAACTCTGAAAACTCTCTCTCTCGCTGGACTCTGAAACGCATTGTTTTCAATAGAGAGAGAATATACTGGGGGCGGTTATTAAAACGGTTACGTTTTGGTTAATCGCCAATTCACTGCGCGGGGCTAGGGTTTGTTCTCTCTCCCCTCTCTCTCTCTATCTCTAAATTTTTTCGTATCGCTTTGGTGGAATAATTTGGGGACTCTGCAAATCCTAGGTCTATTGGGAGTTCTACAGAAACAGAGAAGAGATATACAAATATAACATATATATATGTGCTAGGGTTTCAATTTCAGCGCATTTACTCGGCGTTCAGTCCCAAATTTTAGGTTTTTGTAATCGTCTCTGTGAGATTGAACTGTTGGATGGGTGTGAATTTTCGTTTGAGAATCGTGGGTTGTTGTTATTCATTGTTGGCCTAGTGAACAAACACCCAATTGCTTCTATCTCTATTGGGCTTGAAGATGAGGTTCTGCTGAGATTTCAGTTCCCTTCTGCAAATCCATCTTTCAATTGAAGATGGAGGCGTAGACAGTTTTTCCCCCTTTATATTCTTTGGGTTCCGTTGTTTTCGATACCATCGTGTTGCAATTTGAGACATGCACCTTGTTCTTGGCATTGCCTTTTGTTTTCCTGCTCTGGGTTCGCACCTTGGTTAGAATCTGTGTCGTTTTCTAAGTCCCATAGTGTTGGTAGATTGTCGTATATAACCCATTCAGTTGGTAAAATCGTAGCAATATCGGAGACTGTTTACTTGATTAACTGGCAGCGGCTGGGAAGCAGGATTGGTTATTTAGGGGAAACGAATATTGGACTTTGGCTCTTCTATATTGAAGAGTACCTTCTGGGTACAGAACTTGTGGATATTTTCATCTTTTCATAAGTTTGACAGAAGCAAATTCTAGTTGCGATAGATACGGATAAAGCAACCGGCTCTTATTGTAGTGAGGAGTACAATTTGAGTTGTGGTAGTCACTTGCTTATCTTGGTTGAAGCAAGATTGGCTCTTGAAGTGGAAGATAGAAATATTTTTGTTCAAACCCAGTATATCCGTGTCCAAATATAAAAAGTTTGGGGTAAAGGACAGAGGTGGTGGAGAAGGTGAGAAGTGTTTCCGTTGTTATAGCTGATCATGTTCACTGCTCCTTATGGAAAGAAGTGAACCCACCTTAGTTCCAGAATGGTTGAGAAGTACAGGAAGTGTTACTGGGGGTGGCAGTTCAGCCCACCACTTTGCATCATCATCTTCTCACTCAGGTACTTTTCGCTATCCAAGTTTTATGGTCCCAGTGTTTTCCTTTTGATTTTATTCATACACATGCAACATACATACTGCGGAGGCTTCTATTACAATGGAACTTTTGGGGACATCGTCTGACTCAGGTTATGTTTGTAATTCTTATACAGATGTTTCTTCTTTGGCTAATCACTTGAGAAATAGAACCTCAAAGAGCATAACTGATTTTGATACACCGCGCTCTGCTTTGCTGGACCGTTCTTCGTCCTCCAATTCCCGGAGAAGTTCTAGTAATGGTTCTGCAAAGCATGCTTACAGTAGTTTTAACAGAAGCCACCGTGATAAGGACCGTGAGAAGGAAAAAGAGAGATCAAATTTTGGAGACCATTGGGACCGTGACTCTTCTGACCCTCTAGGAAACATTTTTACCAGTAGGGTTGAGAAGGATACATTGCGACGCTCTCAGTCTATGGTGTCCAGGAAGCAGACTGAGCTTTTGTCCCGAAGAGCTGCTATTGACTCAAAAAGTTCTGGTAATAGCAATCATCACAATGGCAATGGTTTGCTTTCTGGTGTTGGAGTTGGTATTCAAAAGGTTGTGTTTGATAAGGATTTTCCCTCACTTGGAACTGAAGAAAGGCCAGCTGCACCTGATATTGGAAGAGTTCCATCTCCTGGATTTAGCACAGCTGTTCAAAACTTGCCTGTTGGTAGTTCAGCTTTAATTGGTGGGGAGGGATGGACCTCAGCTCTGGCTGAGGTCCCTTCTACTATCATTGGGAGCAGTAGCTCAGGATCCTTTCCTGTTCAACCAACTGTTGCTGCTACTTCAAGTTCTGGGGCTTCAACTGCAATGTCTGGTCTTAACATGGCTGAAGCATTGTCACAAGCTCCAGCAAAAGCTCGCACTGTTCCTCAGGTAACTGAAGTTTGATTTGTCTCGTGCTATTTGAATAATATGTGCCTGTGGTTGATCTGACGAGACACTTTCTTTTGTAGTTGTCTATCAAGACACAGAGGCTTGAGGAATTGGCAATCAAGCAATCAAGGCAATTAATTCCAGTGACACCTTCGATGCCCAAACCTTCTGTAAGTAAATTCCACTGATGTTCCCTTCAGCTTGTTTTGATAACTTTCGAATTCCAATTTATTAGACAGTTCTTAGAGTAATATTTTATTGGTCATTTGTATTGTTCAAGGTGGTGTTCTTGCTTTATTATTTATATTGTTTACCTTCATGCTTCTCAACATATATATTTGCATTTTTTACCTTACCATTGAGCATCAAGGAATTCTGTAGAAAAACCAAGTTGTTATGTGAGAGTGCAAGCTACATGGTGACCTTTTCCTCATGTACCTTTTCTTTGATGCTTAACTTTAGTTTTCCATTATGAGTGGGCCAAAAACCACATTTCAGCATGCGTTGGTAAACTTGGTAGTCAATTTCTTGAAATTTTAATTCTTTTAGCCTTTTCATCTCCCGTATATCAATAATTTAGGTTTATGGTTGGGACTAATATTACCTTTGTTGACATTGAACTTCACGATCTCACTTGTAGTGCAGAGGCATATGGAAGAGGTCAAAACTGAATATTGTAGGATTGATGCTCTATTTAAGATGTATAATTGTGATTAGATCGACCTTTCAAGTTACAAGTTATAAATGTTTTGAGTTTTATGTCTGATAGCAATTCTGAATACATGTTTACTTGAGTTTGTATTCTTAGTCTGAACTGAAGTAATGGGGATGTAATTTTAGATTCATTGACAGTTGCTAGTTTAGTAGTTTAATTTTATTCTAAAACTATGCAAGTAAGTTGATCTTGTGGCTTTGTTTGGTTTGGCTCCATTTATTTCAGAGACGCGACAATCTATTTTATAACTTACATACAGTTGGTTTGGTTCCATTTCTTTCTTCTGATGCTCATGTGCCCTCCCTCTCTTACTCCCTGGGACTTATTTTCCTCTCAACCTCTCTTCCCTCTGTTCCATGCATGATGGGGATTTTGGGAGTAGGTGGACATGATAGTTTGTTGCGGAACTAGTTGTTTACATGCTGTCTTCTGACTACTACTCTTGGAGATTTTTTCCTTTTTTTTTTATGTTATTGGAGGTACTGAATAACATATGGGATACTTTTGTAATTTACCTTGAAAGAGACATTGGTTATGTGTCAAAACAATCCAACCTTAAATTGCTGTGGTACCGTGCGCACACAGTAAATGTATTTGTAAATACGACCATTGAATTTACCAGTTTTAGAAGCCTTTACTCTTTTGAGTTCTGGTAACAATTATCTTATTTCTTTTCAGGTTCTCAGTTCTGACAAATCAAAGCCCAAAGCAGCAGCTAGACCAGGGGAAACAAATGCGCCAGTTAAGGTTGGACAGCAGCAGCCCTCTCAATTGCACAATCAATCTCTTCGTGGTGGCTCTGTCAAGTCCGATGCTCCAAAGACTTCTAAGTTCCTTGTTCTCAAACCAGTATGGGAAAATGGAGTCTCCTCTTCACCAAAGGATGTCACTAGCCCAACAAGTAATGCTAGCAGAGCAGCAAATAGCCCACTTGCTGTTGCTCCCCCAGTTGCATCCGCTCCCTTAAGAAGCCCCAACCACCAGAAGCTTTCTTCTGTGGAGCGCAAGGTAGCAGCCTTGGATCTGAAATCTGGATCCACGTTGGAAAAGAGACCTTCTTTGTCTCAAGTCCAGAGCCGGAATGATTTCTTCAAACGCTTGAAGAACAAAACCTTGATGAACAGTACAATTACTCTCCCAGATTCAGCCCCTATCATTTCATCTCCCACTACGGAAAAATCTGGTGAAATAACTAGGGAATTATTCAGTGATCCTGCGAGCCCTCACACCATTGAAAATGGTGCTCTGGTGACTGGCAATGGTGATAGCTCTGAAGATGTTCAGAAGTTTTCTGATACTGGCCCCAGTGCGGCAGTTTATCCGGATGAGGAAGAGGCTCGTTTCCTTCGATCTCTTGGTTGGGAGGAAAACTCTGGGGATGATGGTGGCCTCACGGAAGAAGAGATAAATGCATTTTATGACCAGGTAAAGAACTCTTTTGTGGCTCCAGTAAGGGTTAGGTTGCTCCAAAGATGGGATCTACCAAGCTGATCCGAATTGACGTATTTGAGTTTAAATATTTTGTTGTTTAGGAATATAATTGGTGCAGTGTTTCGTGGTTTGTTATTGTTTGAAGTCTTAACAATTTGTTTGCAATTCATTAACTCTTTGCTTGTGCTCTTTCTTGTGCAGTACATGAAATCACGACCATCTCTGAAATGCCGAGGCATGCAGCCAAAGCTTGCTGTGGTGTCTGAATCTCCTGTGACTGATTTGGGCGGGGCTCAGTCTGAATTGAGGTCAACTGACTCTGTGTCTGAAGCTTGATTTACTTTTTCCCTTACACAGATCCAAGAATTTTCAATTTTTTGATGGCAGATGGTTAGTCTCCTCTCTCTTTTGTTTTGCAAAAAAAAGAAAGAAAAGAAAGAAAACTGATGAGTTTTGGTTATGAAAGAAGAGAATGGGTTTCGGTTCGAACTCTGGATTCTGCAAATAGTGCAATAAGTTGCAGGTGCCCCAATCCTGTCCGCCTAAAATGGTTTCTTTTTCTTTTTTCGTTAGGTTTTAAATTTTATGGGGAGAGATAGATTAGGGGCTATTTTGTCTGCAGTGGAAGAAGAATGGGGAATTGATATTTTGGTGTATTTTGGTCCTTTTCTTCATTTTTTTTTCTTTCAGGAGGGTTTTCATTCTACAAGAAAAAGCTTATGATGTTTTTTGGTCAAATTTTACAGGAAAGAAATCGAAAGGGTTTATTTTTAGTTTTAGTTCTTCTTGGTATGAATGTTTTTGCAGTCGTTTGTTAATATTTTATCGTTAAAGTTCTTGTTATTTGTTCGATGGTTCTAAGAACTTCGATGTTCATGCAATAGAAGAAATTGATTCTGGATTTCATTCTCATGTACAAATGTGAGCAAATAAAACCACAAAATGTGAAGTTGTGGCATTCAGAGGTTTGTCATGAACTCTAAAGTAGAATTAGGGTGTGTTTGCAGTGCTGAACTGAATTAGATAGAAGTGCTTTTTGGAGAATTGCTGTCAACAAAAGTAGGAGGAATAGATCGTGCCCAAGTTGGTAATAACATACAATTGAATTTGCCTTGCCATACATGGAAAAAATTCTTATGTGTTTGGTACCTATTTATGATGACCCATTGTACAGTTCCCTAATTCCCAAATCCACTATCGTATTATATCGCTTATACCTAGAAAAATAAAAATTCTTGTGTCACTTAACTAAAGTTGGTTGGTATAAATGTTATGTTAGCTTATGGATTTATGTCCTTGGATCTTGGTCATATACATTACGCATCGCCTACTAATACGATGTGGTACAAAATATAGTTTCTCTAAGATTAAATACGGGTGTCTACAATTTGCACCCTTGCAATTTACGATACACAGGCCATTTAAGGGAAGTGATTTTTATTTTTCTAAAAAAACGAAGATTAGTTGTGGGATCTACTCCGTATCGAACTTCAACGATCTGAATAGGGTTTAGATTTATAGATTATTCTTGCAAAAATTCAATTCAATCAGAAATTATTTGCCTATTTAATTATAAAGGTGAACTACCAATTTAGTTCCTGAATTATCACCTTAGTGAAAATTAGGTCTCTAAACTATTTTTTAGAAAAATCAGTCCTTGAATTATAAAAATCTGCCAATTACATCCCTAATATTATATTCGAAGTTACTATATTCAATTTTCCGTCAATTTAAATCACGTTACTTGTATGTGATACACATTTGAGAGTAGATTGATAGTTTTTCATAAAAAAATAATGTATGGAGTTAACTTTGGAGGGTAAATTGGTAGTTTTTCATAAGAAATAGTGTAAGCTTCGGATGGTAAATTAGACGTTAGATTCGCAACCTATATGAAATGTTAAGGGCTTATAGGCAAGAAAATAACGGTATTACACTATAAAGTGTGACAAGTGACTTAAGTTGATGAAAAATTGGATAAAATAGCTATGAATATAATAGTAGAGATGAAATTAGCAACTTTTAATGAATTTAAGGACTTATTTTACCGAAAAAATAATTCAGAGACCTAATTTTCACTGAAGTGATAGTTCAAGGACTAAATCGGCACTTCACCCTAATTATAATGATGAAATTCCATTGTTTTTTTTTTATAGAACAAAGTGTTCGTCAATTTCTTTGAACTCAATTAAATGTCTCAAATATTCCCAATTTGACACAACTTAGTACTACGATCTAGTGGTATTCCTGGAAACTTGTAAGTGAGAGGTCTTAAGTTTGATTCTCACCAAAGGCAAATTTGAACCACATTATTGTTAGCCCATTGTGAGGTTTAGCCCACCCTCTTTCCCTTAATATTTGTTCAAAAAAAAAAATCCCAATTTGGGTAATATTCAAGGATGATCAAGGAGGTGCAATTTAAAAAATAAATAGTTTAAATTGTTAATATTCGATGTGATGTTAGCCTCATAATTAGTCTCCACTTAAAAAAACAAATGGAGACCCTTCCCTTAAAGGGCTCCATGATATGTAATAATTTGGTCTGTCGTTTAAAATGGACACTTTACTGCCCTAAGGCTCTGAATTGTTACATATCAGTTAAAAAGCTCCTTATTACATGGAGCTTTGGTAGTAATTAGACGAACCCAATCGGGTGCAACCTGCCGGAGTCGTTTAAACTCGATCCCTACGTTTTTCTTTTGTTTTTGTCAACTGAATTATTTTGCACCACTCTGGGTTGTAGTGGATGCTTGTATTTTCGATCTTTCTTGTTTTTTTTGGGCAAGTGCTTTTACTTATCGTGGAGCAAAAAATAATCACAAGGCGAAACGTGAATATTTTGACAAAAGAGGACCAAACTACCATTGAGGTACACCGTGATTTCTAGGCGTGGGCAGCAGACAATCGCTTTCAACAAAGTCAAAAATGCTCCAAAAGAGGTAAACAATTCAAAGTCCATCTCATCAAATTCCTTTTTGCAAGGTAACCACCAAATTATTATGTTAATTGGTTAATTAATAGATTAATTACCCAATTAATCCATTAAATATCAATTAAATCATCCAATTAACCACAAAATATATCTCATTCAATCCCAAAACTAGTCAATGGCCGGCCACCATCCTTTCTCCTTACCTTTTTCTATTTTTCCCTCTTTATTATCCCATTCATGCTAATTAATTAATTTTGTAACCACCAATTTATTTCTTTAGGTTTAATTAGCCTTATTGGCTAATTAAACAAAAATCTCAACCTAAAAACCACATTATGGCCGGCCACTTCTTCTCCAAAGTGGACCGGCCTAGCCCTATAAAAAGGCTCCTATTTTCACCAAACATTCATTCCAATTCTCTTGCAAAAATTCCAAAAACTCTCTAAACACTATTTCTCTCTAAAATTCTAACTTTGGCATCAGAGGTTCTTCGGCCAAAGCCCCCCCATTCATCGTGGGCGCGTGAGGCTTTTGGCCTTGACCAAAAGTGTTAATTGTTTTGTAGGTGCAAAATTGTCCATGATCAAGGAGGAGAAAATTTTCATCCACAAATTGGTGCTTTCATTGAGAGCAAGGAATCCACGCTCAAAAAAGACTCTCGCACAAAAAGGTTTTTTCTCTAATTTCTAGTCCAATTGTATTTTTAATACGTTTTTATTATTAGAATTTTTTATTTGCAAAAGTTCTTTGATAAAACGTATAAAAAAAATGTATATATATATATATATATATATATATATACAATGGCTAGAAATCTAGAAAATTCCACAAGTGACAATTCAAACATTCAAGAAATGGGACCGCGTCGATCTACAAGGTTGAATGTGGTTCTAGGGGGGACGACACGACCACCACGAGGCTCCACCATGGCAACCACCGCGGTGACCACCCGCGGCGAGGTCCATGGTATCACTACTATGGCCCAAATCGTGCCACCAAGGCAAGTCCAAGCCGTACCGCACAAGGCCCATGCCGCCAAAGCCACGACCCAAGCTTCACATTCTCGTGCATCACACACTGAGCAGCATGTTCCCGTGACCAAGCCCGCCCCTACAGCCCAGCCTGCTCCAATGGTTTCCCAAGCAGTCCAAGTCGGCTCAAGACCATTTCAACCATCCGGACCAATCATCGAACTGGGGGTGATTTCACAACATCCCTACATAGATTTGACATTTCCTAACTCAAATCTCGTCCCCGGAGTCAACCACCAATCCACTGTTCAATGAGGTATAATCCTTCCAAGCTCTTCCAATTTGAGCGGCGAGCAGCACTTGTCCCGACAAGTCATGGAGTTGACAAGTGCCCTAGCGCAACAAACAACCTTAGTGAATCAACTTTTGCAACGCACCGAGATCGAACGTGCCCCAGACGAAGTGTCCCAAAGTAGGACAAGGGCAGACGAGGAACCTTTCCGGCAACGTCCTGACAAGCAGCCAATCAATCAAACCGAGCAGTCGGGCGGTGTACAATCCCGATTGGGTCCCTGAGATAACGGGCTGAGGAGCGTGCATTCTCGATTAGGCCCACGGGCAAGTATACATTCAAGGTTGGGGCCACGCTTTGATGATCCACATGAGCAGCCTTCTAGGCAAAGCATTCATTCGCGGTTAGGCCCACAAGGAGTATCTTCCACGTCACATCGGAGGATGCGGCGTGACGCACGGAGAGAAGAGGCCACTCGATCCACTTCAAGTTCAACAAGCAGCCTGCGAATAAATCCTTCGCTAGCTAGGCAGCCGAGGCAACAACAAGTAGAGCGTCCGGAAAAGCAGCCTAGACAGGTAGGACAAGACTTGGGGCAGCCGAGGGCTCTGCTACCCCAACAAAGGCAAATCCAAGAGGAGGTAGAAAGGCTTTTCAATGAACGATTGCGCAAGTTTCAACGCAACAAAGTGGTCGATGAAACATTACGGCAGGATATGACCAACATAAGTAGGTCGCCTTTCACGGATGAAATCGAGCAGACGAAGCCTCCATGCAAGTTTAGCATGCCGCACTTCACATCTTTCAAAGGAGATGGAGATCCAGAAAGACACTTGAAGCACTACCGAAGCGCGATGGTTCTTTACCGGAATAATTACGCTCTCATGTGCAAAATATTCGCCACCACTTTGCAAGGTTAAGCGCAGGATTGGTTCCACACCTTGCCACCGCAATCCATTCAGAATTTCGATGATCTTTCCTTGGTTTTCACCAAAGAATACTCATCTTACCGCTCGATCAAGAAAATATCCGATCACTTGTTCAACGTGAAGAAAAACCCAAAGGAGTCGCTCCGCGACTACGTAAAGAAGTTTAAAGCAGAGAAGGCAAAGATCGTTGGATGCGACGACTCAATAGCTAGTGCAACCTTTCAAAAAGGCCTCCCAGCAGATCATCCTCTATTTGGAGAGATGATCATGAAAGAAGACCTGACTCTAGCAGATTCCTTCGTCCTAGCAGAGAAGCATGCACTTTGGGATGAGGCTCAGCGGGCAGAAAAGGCACCTGAGCAGCCTAAAAAAGAATTAGCAGCGGCTCAAAGAAAAGAGGATGGAAAATGGCCCAGCAAGAGCAGACGAGAGGCCAAGCGAAGGGATAGGCCTACAACTAAAGAAGGCCCAATAACCAAGAATTACTCAAAGTTTTCAATTCCGATTCATCAAATCCTTCGCGACATCAAAAACGAGCCATGGTTCAAGCTGCCAATCAAAAGGAGATACTTCCAAGTTGGACCACACCAAATATTGTGCATTCCACCGAGGTCCAGGCCACACGACTGACAGTTGCTACACTTGGAAGAACTATCTAGAAAAGCTCGTGAAAGAAGGCAAGGTCGATAAATATTTGGACAAGCCAGCTGCACAACCAAGAAGGAATGCCGATGATGATGAGGAGCCACCAACCAAGACAATTCGGATCAATGGTATCTTTGCCGAATCCGAGCACTTGGGGGCCACTAATAACTCCAAGAAAAGGAAGATCCAGCAGACCTTACTGATCTCACAAGTCCAAGCAGCCGATACACAGCCTGGACCCATTATTGGCTTCACTAAGCAAGACGCAGAAGGCGTTGACTTCCCACACGACGACGCACTAGTGATATCTGTCCAAATAGCCCATGCCATAGTCGACCGAATGATGGTTGACAATGGAAGTGCAGTCAATCTACTTCAACTCTCAGTCATCCAAAAAATGGGCCTGGAAAGCACAATGATACGCCGAGTAGAGGTGCTCACTTGATTCAATGGGCACACCTCAACTGCTATCGCCTAAATCACACTTGACGTAAAAACACCGCCAGTTGTCTCAAAGCAAACGTTCACGATCATAAGTGACCCATCCCCTTACAATAGGATCCTTGGGAGACCTTGGTTGATGAAGCTAGATGTCGTCACTTCCGTCAAGTACCAAAAAATCCGATTCTGCATCCCGAGATGAGGAATTGGAGAAATTAAGTCCGAACAGGCCGCATCCCGATGATGCACTGTGGAAATGTTGAAAGAATCAAAGAAGAAGATCTTTACCCCCGTGGAGGTCACTGAAATCCAAAAGGATGATGAAGCTACCAAATAACAATTACAGCAAGTGGATCGAGAAGATGGCGCTCAAGCAGACGAGATAGGATGGAAACCTGAGGAAGACGCTGAAGAAATCATTCTCAATCTGCAGCAGCCGGAAAAGACGGCCAGAATTTGCTCTCGTCTAAGCCCAGCCGAGAAGGAAGAACTCACTACCTTTCTTAGGAAAAATCGAGACATCTTCACATGGTCACCATCCGACATGCCCGACATTGACCCCAAGGTGGCTTGCCACAAGTTACACGTTGACCCCGCTGCTAAACCGGTGATTTAAAAAAAAAAGGCATTTTGCACCAGAACAAGTAGTTATCATCGAGGCCGAAATAGATAAGCTATTGGAAGCCGGATTCATAGAAGAAGTAGCACACTCGGCATGGCTCGCCAACGTTGTGCTAGTTATGAAGAAAGAGAAGGGCAAATGGAGGGTTTGCGTATATTATACCGACCTCAACAAGGTATGCCCAAATGATCCTTATCCAGTCCCCCGAATTGATCTTTTGGTAGATTCAACTTCTGGGAACCAGCTGCTCAGTTTCTTGGACGCATACTCTGGCTACAACCAAATAGCCATGTACGAACCCGACAAGGAAAAAACTGCGTTTGTGATCGAACGAGGTACCTATTGCTACAAGGTCATGCCTTTTGGCCTCAAGAACGCAGGAGCAACTTACCAAAGGTTAGTAAATATGATGTTCAAGAAGCAAATTGGGGTAACCATGGAAGTCTATGTCGACGACATCATGGTAAAAGGCAAGCAGCGGTCAGACCACATTCGCAACTTGGCGGAAACATTCAACATCCTTAGAAAGTACAAAATGAAGCTCAACCCTACCAAGTGCACATTTGGAGTATCTTCAAGCCGATTCCTAGGGTACTTAGTCACCCAACGAGGGATTGAAGCGCATCCCAAACAAATCCGAGCGATTCTATAAATGAAGTCTCCAATCACCTTGAAAAAGATCCAAAGCTTGACTGAACGAGCAGCCGCCCTCAACCGTTTCCTCTCGCGGTCTACCGATCGATGCAAGCCTTTTTTTAAAGCCATCAAGAGGGCACAACGTGATAAATGGGATGAAGAATGCGAAAAAGCCTTCCAAGACCTGAAAAGGTATCTCACATCGCATCCCTTACTATCTAAGCTAGAAGCTGCGGAGGATTTGTACATGTACCTGGCAGTCTCCGAAGTAGAGGTGAGCTCTGCCATCATACGAGAAGAGCTAGGGGCCCAACTACAGGTATTCTACACTTCTAAAGCTCTTCTCAATGTGGAAACAAGATATCCGAAGATCGAAAAATTAATTTTAGCTCTAGTTGTTGCGGCTCGGAAACTTAGACCATACTTTCAAGCTCATACAGTCGTTGTCATGACTTAATATCCTCTACGATCTATCTTACATGGTCCGGATGCTTCTCAACGAGTGATGAAGTGGGCATTGGAACTAGGGCAATATGGTTTAGTCTTCCGACCCCGTACGGCAATAAAGGCCCAAGCTTTAGCAGATTTTATAGCAGAATTTGCACCCAGCCTAGGCAACGCAGCAGAGAAGCCCAACAACGTCCTAAAAGCAGCCGAGACCTTAGCTTCGCCTGCTTTCCTCAACGGAGATCTTTGGCATTTGCATGTCAATGGCGCGTCCAATTACAAAGGTTCGAGAGCAGGCGTGGTTCTTATCACCCCAGATGGCTCGATGCTTGAGCATGCAATCACTTTAGGCTTCAAGGCATCCAACAATGAAGCAGAGTACGAGGCATTACTGGCAAGCCTCCGAATGGCAAAAGACTTAGCAGTGAAGAAGCTTGCGATTTATTCTGATTCTCAGCTAATTACTAGCCAAGCCACTGGGGAATACATGGTAAAACATCCAAGGATCGCCCAATATCTTGAGAAGGTACGTAAACAGCTTGAGGCATTTCAAACTTACATTCTCACTCAAGTTCCACGGACAGAAAATGCCCATGCAGATACGCTAGTCGGCCTAGGCTCCGCCTTTGATCACCAGCTCAAATGCTCTATTCCGGTGGAATACTTAGATAAGCCGAGCATAGAGGCAGAGCCAGTAGCCGAAGTGTCACAGGTTAGTGTAACTCCAAATTGGCAAAGTTCTATTATAGATTACTTGGTCAACGACACACTCCCCACAGAAAGATTGGAGTCTAGTTCGAACCAAGGCGGCACGTTATTATATGTGGAATGGCATTCTAGTTCGAAGATCCTACACCGGACCACATCTCTGTTGTTTGGCACCTCATGATGACTTGAAGGTCCTAAGTTCAATCCATGAAGGCGTTTGTGGAAATCATTCTAGAGGTCGATCTTTAGCACAAAAGGCTCTTAACGCAGGCTACTATTGGCCTACCATGCATCAAGATGCTAAAGAGTTAGTACAAAAATGCGACCGCTGCCAACGTTACAAGCCTATGCCAGCACTGCCTGCCAGCGAGCTACACCCGCAGACGAGTCCTTGGCCGTTCATGCAGTGGGCAATCAACCTGGTAGGGCCTATGCCGCCCGCTGTTGGGGGCAGAGGCATGATGATCATGGCAACCAATTACTTCGCCAAATGGGTAGAGGCGGAGCCCATGACAACAACTACTCAAACAGACATAGAACGCTTTATATGGAGGAACATCATTTGCCGTTTTGGCATCCCTCAGTCCATCGTCACCGACAACGGCCCGTAATTTATGGGCAAAGATATGGCAAGATTCTTCCAAAAATATGGCATTAAGTAGCATATGTCCACACCAAGGTATCCGCAAGGCAATGGGCAAGCTGAAGCCTCCAATAAGACGATCCTCGATTGCCTAAAAAAGTCCCTTACCGACAAAAAGAGAAAGTGGCCAGATGAACTCCCCGGATGCCTATGGGAGTATCGCACCACCAAAAGGCGAGCAACCGGAGAAACCCTTCTCCTTGGCATTTGGTTCGGAATCAATCATTCCTCCCAACATCATCGTGCCAAGCATCAGCACCCTACTGCCAGATGTCGAACAAAACAGTAAAGAGATGGCCACAGATCTAGATTTAGCAGAGGAGAGGCGCGAGCAAACCATAACCCGCATCGCAGCCTACCAGCAGCAGCTCCTCTCTAGTTACAATAAAAGGACCAAAATCCGACAATTTCGACCCAGAGATCAAGTCTTGAGAAAGGCTTTCGTCACTGCCCGCAGAGAGGGATCAAAGAAGATGGACCCTATTTGGGAAGGGCCTTACAAGATCAGCATAGTAGGCGGCAAGGGAAGCTACACCGTCGCTACCATGAACGACAAGGAGATCGAGAAGCAATGGAACGCCTACAACTTGAGGAAGTACTATGTGTGATCTCCAACTATATCAAGACCCGAAGACTCAAGCAGCTCAACGGGCACCACCTCGCGAGCCGAGGACTATCCAGTTGTTATGCAATTGTGAGAACCAGAAATTTTTTTTTAGTTATTAGTGCAAGTGTTTGATTTAACTCTCTAATTTATATAATTAGACTAATATATAATTTGGTTCATATTTTTTAAGATTCATTTATACGTGTGTGTATATATATATTATATATATATTTTTTTAAAAGACAAATACAATATTTTGTTATTAATTTATTGATTTTTTTTCCTTCTCCTGACGACAACTCCAATAAGGAGTTCTTATCTCCAAAAGTTTGGACAAATATTATATATACTTCTAACAAAAGAAAAAGGACAACTACAATATTTTATTATTGATTTTAGTTCTTTGTTTCCTTCTCCTGGACGACAAGGAGTTCTTATCTCCTTAGTCTGGAAAGGGCAAAAAGGAGCCCTAGCGCTTTTCTTCCTCTTCGAATTTCAGAAGTAAGAAATAAGTTTTGTCTTTGAATCTTCAATTCCATACTTATCTAGAGTTAAATTGGAGTAGCCAACAAGTAATTCATGAGGTAAGTTTGTTTTTGTTTTTGTTTCTTTATGACTGTACATTGAGCTTGTGTTTTCCATTCTTCTTTCTCTCTTACCACCACGTAGGAATTTGAAAACAGGAGGTGTGTTATTTTTATTGATTAGGATTTTCATCTCAATCTAGTTACCATGTGGGTAGTCAAGTAAATCCTCCTCTTACTGCTAGCAAGCAGGAGGTGTTCAATTTCTGTATCTTGGTGGCTTGTGTCACCTGAGTGTTAGTTCCAGGAGAACTTGTGGAGTCTATGGAAGCAGGAGGTGGAGGTCTAAGAAGCAGGTGGTGAAGAGTCTAGAGTTAGGCATCATGATTATTAGGATAAGCAAGAATTTTTAGCCAATTAAAAAGAAACAAAAACCTGTATAAAAAGGGAGTCAGTAGTTCTTTTAAGAATCAACAATAATAGAAATGTCAGACAAAAAGCTTTATAGTTTCAGAAGGCTAGTGAAGGAGAAAGGGTGCTAAGAGTTGAAGTAATTTTTTTTTGGTTAGACTTCTCATTCCCTTTATTTGATTCATCTTTTTGACGATTTTAGTGGGCTCTGAAAAGGTTGGTTAATCAATAGTCAATCTCTTTCAGCTAAAAACCCCATATTATAAAATGTTCAGTTCCTCTTTGATTTCAAAATATACTTATTTTCTGTTATTGTTTAGCTTAAAACAGAGAACTTTCATAAACTCAAAAAGAAATAGTCTTTTAAGTGAAGTTTTACACTATATAAAAACTTTTAGTTTTAAAACTATTTTACTAGAAAACTGAAGTATGATTTGTTTGGGTTATCATTATGCATACTTATGTGTTCTACAAAGTCTAACTATGATACGAGTTATATTTTGAATTGTATACTTAAATAGTGATAGTTTATACTTTGAATAGGAACTCACGAGTTGGACCAAGATACTTGATTAGTTTGGCAGTTATGTGGACTTACGTTGTAGCTTTGGAACCAGGTAGGGGGTGCTTGGGAAACCTCATAAATAATTATTCTTTTATTATATGATGAATACATATTGATGTTGGAAATGTGCCCTAAAACCAATCATATGATGATACTTTACGGAAATTTCACATGTTAAACTAATCTAGTTTAATATAAAGGGCAAAGATTATTGTTTCAAGCTGTCTCATATAAATGTTATGTGCTTAAACGATAAGTCCAAGGAATATGCTATTGGGAGAATGTGATCTAAAGAAGTTAGATTCATGAGACCATTCTCTTTCGTATACATATCCTAAACGTTCCTGATCATAGGATTGCCAATTGGGCATTGACAGTCTGTTAAGATCAGTACGTGCTATGTCTTCTCTTAGGGAGAGTGACTGGTCTAAAGTCATTGGTGTAACTGGCGCCAAGACAAGCATGTAGGTGCTCGATTGAAAAATGAGTCCACTGAACGCGATCAACGAGGAGTTCTCATATTCATGTCATATGAGAACTCATGGTTGGGATAATGCAAAGTAGTCCTTTGACCTGAGGCATCACAATTGTCATGTGGTTAGGTCCTTGATCTTTGACTATGTCAAAGTCACTTCGTCAGAGGGCGTCCATGGCATAGTTGGGGTTAAGCCACTTAGCCATGGAGGCAAGTGAATGCGCAACAAGGGATCTCTAACCTTCAAATCGTTTGAGGGAGAATACTCTATGATATGATTAAGAATCTCTGGCCAGAGTATGAATGAGATTTAGGAAGTTGTTCCAAATCACATTCAAGGTAATCATATAAGTAAATGAATCACATTGGATAGTAGAGATGAATAAACTATCAAACCAAACAATGTGGTCAAGAGTATTGTATTAGAGAAAGACCGTATTGCATTGTAATCCTAAACTGAATAGGTTCTCCACCTCTTCTGATTAGCTTGGGTAGCCATGATACACTGCTAGGTGTCACTCATGGTTTGTGGAAGCCCTAAAGATGAATAATCATTTAAAGGAGAATTGAAAGTATGTTTCAATTCACAATCGATCGTTAAGAGTAACAATCACCCACTGCCTCGCTAAAAGGAACCTAATGGATCGCACACCGTGTAAGGTAATGGTTGAAGAATATAATGAAGATGAGTAAGGACAATTAAATAGTTTAATTGTATGTGGCAAGAATTAATTAAAAGTTAATTAATCTAGAACGAAAGGTTCGTTTTAGGCCTTAAGTTAGTTTTGGGGTTCGGGACACAAAAGGGTTTTGGTCCACAAGGCACATAAGGTTTAAGTTGTGTGACAACCAAAACAAAATGGGCAATTAACCCACTAACAATAGGGAGGCCGGCCATGATTAGAGAGGGAGTGAGTTTTGGACTTATTACAAGTTTGCCACTCCAATGAAGAGAGGTATAAATGTGACTTTATAGCTTTTCTTCATTAGGGTTTTCTTTGAGGAAAAATGAGAGTTTTTGGCTCTCTCTTTCTCTCTAGGAAGGCCGGCCACCATGGGGGAGTTTACTAGCATCTAACTCTTCCATGGTCACTCATCTTCTTCCTCAACCATCCTTGGTGTCGAAACTTAGAGGTCTCCAACTTTGGTGACTTTTGGAGAACCCAATTCTTCCATCCATATTCAAGAAGACATGGAGCCAAGAAGCAAAGTTCCTCCTTCCAAATCCATGGAGCCAAGGAGCATGGTGACAAAGGAAGAAGGCCCTCACATGGGTGATTAACCTTTGCTAAGCAAAGAGGTGCTTCAAAGGTATAAAGAAATCTCAACTCTTTCTCTTAGATCTTGAGTTGAGTCTTGGTTCACCATTTCTACTAGGCTTTGAATTTCATGGGTAATGTTTTGTTTTGAGTGCATACAAGCATGATTCCGCCTTTAATTGTTAATTGCATGCCATAGATGTTGCTCAAATGAACATGTTTTTCACAATATTTCCTTCAATTGACTGGTAATTATCTATGTGGTTGGATTCATAAACTCACTGCGATATGATTTACTTGGATGGCTTGATATACATGCTTTTCATTCATTTGTTAAACAATGAACTAATTACCTTCAGTTGAGATTCTTGTGAAGGAGATAGGGAAATGGGAAATGAGGAAGGCTTTTGTGTAGTTGAGTCTAATTCTTGGCAGGTACCAAATCTCAGGGCAACCCCAAAGTGCACAATAATTTAAGGGTGATACGAGACTGGCGAAAAGGAATTAGGCAAAAGTACTAACAAAAGGGAAATATGGTGTTCGGGTTCAGTTTAATGGGTTTGAAGAGAGAAATTTTGTGCATCCATACATATCATTTGTCTAATGTGTTTTAGCTACATATTTTCTTTATGCTCATGGTTATATAAATAAATTGAGGTATAATGTCCCTACTGAGCTTTATGCTCACCCTAATTAAATTTGTGCAGGTTCGGAACCAGAGAATTAAGTCATGTGCTAGAGATGTTACATGTTGTACGATATGTGTAAATAGAAATAAAATAAAGAGCTTGGTGGTGTTTGCTCTTTTGTTTGAATAAGGAACAAGAAGCCTTATGTAAATTTATGTAAAGTGTGCTTTGTAAAACTTGAGAATTATCTCTTGGTGAATAAATGTGAATTATGTTTGAACAGATTATATCTTCTAAATGAATTTTTCTTTTCTTTTCTTTCTTCACTATTTAACTATGGATTAATCTGTTCTCAAAGATTTTATTCCATATTAAATTGTGAATCATGCTTTAATTAGAGTTTTAAGTTATTACTCCGATGAGGGTGTGACAGCAATCTTTTACAATTAAGTTATTCGTTCACTTGTTTTTTTCAATAAGGAACTATTTACAATTTAGTTTGATTGTAACAACTCGTCATTTTCTACACTTCAAAGGAAGACCGCGCCTTTCTTAGGGACTCACCTCAGGAACTGCATTCCCTAATGGACCAACCATGCTCTCCAAAGCGGGAGGATAAAATCTACACTCCGAATATCCAGACGTGGATGAGCCTGGCTGCCCTAGTATAACTAGATGCGCAATGGCTTGTGGCGGGATTCCTAGAAGTAGCCACAATGGTCTTTTTTAAGGCCTAGCTAGTTGAAGGATTTTTGGTTCCTTGGCCTAATCCGCAGGGAACTGGGCCCTAGAGACGGAGGGGGCACATTATGAAGTACATCCGATGGACGGCTGCCCTGGGAATCTAAAGCTACTACCGAGTGCACTAAGGTAGCCTACGATTTCTAGAAGACTGCCTAAGGCTTGCCCTTCGAGCAGTAAAGCCACGCTAGACTTAAACAACCGCACATACGAAGTTCTATCCACTGCTGACATGCTAAGTAGTCGATAAGCTTCACCTTTGGCAAAAGTTGAACAACTTACATCAAGTCCTAAAGTGTTGTGATGCTTGTTACGCAACCTACGGAATTGAAGAAAACCAAGGTTAATAGCCTAGTGGTCACGCGGACTTGTCTGCTTCTGTAAGTAAGGCATCCGGCTGCCGACTCTAAGGCTAACAACTTTGCAAAATTCTACACCAACACCTATGACTGCATAAGCCACGCGGCCTGTTTACTTATAACAAAGTAGCACGCCTGCTACTGGTCTATAAAGTCTAAAGGTTGAGGCATGAAAAGAAAAGAAGTGAAGATGGAGAAAAACGAAGGAAGTAAGTTTATTAAATTTTCTAGCAAAATTGATAAACAACTATCAAAGACTGAAGGGGTTCCAAAAAAAAAAAAAACGACAAGGAAAAAATAAATCCTAAAGGCTACTTAGAAGACTACTCTTCAGCAGCTTGGCCACTCGATGACTGCTCGGTCGTCACACCTTCGGCAGCCACAATATCCCCAGCAGTGGTACCATCCGGCGCTTCACTCCCGGCTGCCCCGCCTTGGGCACCCCATCTCCAACTACTTCACCAAGAGAAGACTCGAAAGTAAAGGCGAATAAATCTTTTGGAGAAATAGAGAAGGTCTCGAAGTCTTTTTCAGAAAACTCAAAGTCAGACTGTCGTCCAAAGAGATGATCTACATAACCAAGTTTGTAGAAATTAGATTGATTTTGAGTCAGCGAAGCCTCAAACCCAGCTTTCTCACCCTTCAATTGTTCAACTTCCTCAAGCAGACGAGCACGAACCCGCTGCATTTCCTCCATTTCTTTCTTCAGATTATCGTTGATCTTCAAAGCACCTTGAAGCTCCAACACTTGAGGCTCAAGCCTATCAACAACCTTCTTGAAGTGTATCACTTGGTTGTAAACAGCGATCAATTCTTCATCTTTTGCATAAGCAGCGCAGCGGAATTCAGAAATGGCGCATTCAAGATCTTGAATCTGAGGTATGTAATGTTCAATCTCCTTCTCTGCACTTTCGTATTTCACTTGAGTCGCGTCAAGCCTAGCCTTCAAGTCCGTAATCTCTTGGCGATCGGTCTCAAGTTGTAGAGAAGTGGGGGCAGAGATATTAGACCACTTCAAAGCGGCAAGATCAGATTCCAATTTTTTAACTTTCTCGGCCGAAGAGTAAGCTTCGGCTGCCATAGACCTTACCACCTCCTTGGCAGCCTTGGTATCCTCTTAATCAAGAACCATGGACTCGGCTGCCAAGATCGCCGTTTTTTGCATCATGGTCAGCAGAGCAGCCCTCCTGTACTCAGACGTGTGCTTCACAAAGGAGCTCGGACCAATAATCCCTTTGATGCCATCAACAAACTTAGCACACACGTCCATATCCTCAAGAAGGTCTGGTTTCAAGAGCGCGCAAATCTCAGCAGCTTCCCTAGAACTAGACTTGGCAGATTTATCACGACCACTGGCGCAAGCAGTCACCTTTTTCTCAGCAGGCAACTTGGTCGCAGCAGCGGAATGGACAAGTTTTGGCACCACTTTAGCAGGCGAAGGCATCTTGCCACTCTTCATAGTAGCAAGCATTTCCAAATGAGAGTCAGACTTAACCCCAAGCGGACGCTTTGGCATAAACTTTGGCACTGGAGGTACTGATGAACTTCTAAGTTAGGCAATCCTATCAACAATTGAACTAACAGCTTTCGGAACAGCAGGCGTTACTGGCACAGATCCGGCAGCCTTCTTTTTCTCGTTCCTGGAGGAAGTCAAGTCAATCACGAGCTTGGGAGCAGCTGGTGAATCCTCGCGAGCAGCGGATGAAGTCTTCAGTTTTTTCTTATTGAACATCTCCTGAGCAGTTGATGAACCTCCGCGAATGATCCTTGGCTTCTTTTCAGCAGACATCTCTTGAACAGGCGGGGAGTGTTTCTTTCTTCCGCTATCATTTACAGCAGGCTCTACCACAGTGATAGGACGGGCCAATGCCTCTGTTTTGATTCGCTTTATCTCTTCTTTTGGGGGCAACCCATCTTTCTCCCTACGAAGAGGACTTAGCAGCCAGCGCCACTCACGATACTCGGAGGGAATACCCAGAGCGACATGCACTTTTTTCATGTCCGGAGAGACCTTGGGAGTTGAGCCAAATTCCGAATCTACAAATGCAGCAGAAAACAAATCAGAAAGTTGAAAATCAGCCTAGCATAAAAAAAAATTGCAGCAGCCTACATACCGGATATAAAGATTGTTAGGACACGCAGCTCGGGAGAATGATCAGACTCTCACTCTCCACTTATCTCCAAAGTCTCCTTGGCCCAGTCATGATCTCCCTTACTCGAGTTGTCAAAAAATCTATGACGAGACCGCAGCTGCCCAACTCCATCAATACGACCTATGTCAAAGAAATACCAGAATTCGTTGGTGGTTAGTCCCAAGTCAAAGAATTGGCTCAAATTGTGGAACCCCACCATCACTCGGACCACATTTGGGGAACATTGGGCGAGTGCACATTTCATGGAGCAGAGCCCTTCTTGGAAAAAACGCGGCATGGGAAAAGTAAACCCTAACACAAAATAGTAAAGGTGGAATTTGATGGCTCTCTGAACCCCATCGCATGGCTCACGGCTGCTACCATCCGTAACTCGCTTCACACGCACTCCCGATGGAATGACATGCCAATATGTCTCAAGGAAGTCCCTAAATGAATCATCAGAGTTAATCTTGAAGTGAGCAGCCTGGAAGTAGCCAACCTTGCTCAAAGACCCGCCTTGACGATACAATGGCGGCACACCATCATCATTCTTGTGGCTTGAGGAAGACATGCTAGAGAAAATTCTACAAAAAGTACAAGGAAGATTCATTAGAGGGTTGCAAAAAAAAAAAAAAAAGGGTCAGGGAGCCCAGCCCGTGCGGGCCCCCTACTCTATTCTCTCGGCCCTAAGGGCTAGACAGCCCAGTCCAATCAAATGGGGGCAGACGCCCCACTTTCTTCTCCCCAGACACGGGCCCGAACCCATGTTTCTAAAAAAAAAAAGAAAAAAAGAAAAAAAAAAGAGGGATAAGGGCCCAAAGCCACAGGACCCAGCAAGCTCGCCAGGCCCCACGGCCTGGCCTGATTCTTCTCCCGATCGCGCCCTAGAGCCCAAAAAGCCAAAAAAAAAAGAAAAAAAAAAAAAAAAAAAAAAAAAAGAAGAAAAAAAAGGGACCATGCCGTGGCTTCCCAGGGGATCCCATCACAAATCCACGATCCCCGTCAAGCTAAATTTCAAGCCCACAAAGATCCAAGAAAATCAAGAAGACAAGAAAATTAATTTTTTCTTACCTAGAAGCACCGAAAAGCGATCCTTTGCACGGGCAAGACGTAGAAGATTGCTAGAGGAGGGGGAACAAATATCCTCTAAGCTCTCTTTCTCTCTTGTAAGGTTGAATAAGTTTCTCTCTAAAGGTTGATTTAATAATCCACTTAAGGTGGACTTAAATAAGCATTGAGGAAATTTATTTCTTTTTCCTAGAAGGATTTAATTTCCCATTAAAAGAGAGAATCAATAACAAAATAGGAAGCAATTCAGAGTTTCCTAAAGCGAGAAAATCTCTACACCTGTTACCCTTTTTTGCAAGCAGCCCAACAGGTGTGGGGGCATTTGTGGAGCAAAAAATAATCACAAGGCGACACGTGGATATTTTGACAAAAGAGGACCAAACTACCCTTGAGGTACACCGGGATTTCTAGGCGCGGGCAGTAGACAATCGCTTTCAACAAAGTAAAAAAATGCTCCAAAAGAGGTAAACAATTCAAAGTCCATCTCATCAAATTCCTTTTTGCAAGGTAACCTCCAAATTATTATGTTAATTGATTAATTAATGGATTAATTACCCAATGAATCCATTAAATATCAATTAAATCATCCAATTAACCACAAAATATATCCCATTCAATCCCAAAACTAGTCAATGGCCGGCCACCATCCTTTCTCCTTACCTTTTTCTATTTTCCCCTCTTTATTATCCCATTCATGCTAATTAATCAATTTTGTAACCACCAATTTATTTCTTTAGGCCAATAAATTGGTTAATTAAACAAAAATCTCAACCTAAAAACCATATTATGGCCAGCCACTTCTTCTCCAAAGTGGACCGGCCTAGCCCTATATAAAGGCTCCTATTTTCACCAAACACTCATTCCAATTCTCTTGCAAAAATTCCAAAAACTCTCTAAACACTCTTTCTCTCTAAAATTCTAACTTTGGCATCGGAGGTTCTTCGGCCAAAGCCCCTATTGATCGTGGGCGCATGAGGCTTTTGGCCTTGACCAAAGGTGTTAATTGTTTTGTAGGTGCAAAATTGTCCAAGATAAAGGAGGAGAAAATTTGCATCCACACTTATGTTTTTACTTAATTAAAGAGATGGGAATTAATGAGCTTTACTTTCGTGCCACTGGCAGAAGTAAATAAATGTTGTAGATTTTTTGTTTTCTTAACTAAGTTACCTTTTTTTTGTCAAACAATAGATTTTGTTAGATTGGATACTAAATTAGCCACCGACAGAGTTTGAATCCACATCGTCATGCAAAGACTCAACACCTTTCTACCACTTTGGTAAATGGTCCTTGCAACTAAGTTACCTTTTAAAAAGAAAGACATGGTCAAACATCTTCATACTCAATTTAAAATAAAAAGAATTTACTAAGATTTCTGACCGCACGATATACGATAAACAGATGTGGGGATCCTCATAAAGAGAATCTGGAGAGAATCCTTGCTCTAACAACATGGTCAAACATCTTCATGATTAGATATTTTTATTATTTTTTTTTAAATGACAATTGATAGGGAACTACAATTATTCACCCCTTAAAACATATGAAATACTTAAAAAAAAAAAAAAAAAAAAAAAAAACTCATGTCACAATTACATGTATGGAAGAGTTAATCATTAAAGTAAGAAGAAAAAAAGTCATATTTTTACTTCTAAAAGGCAAAAGACTAAGAGGTAGATTCGGTCTAATTTAATCCCTGCTTCGGATGGGGCCCAACAAGCCTATTCGAAAGCTCTCAAATATGATACAACTAAAGTAAACACCATAAGCAAAAAAGTAAATTGTAGCAATGGTCCCTCAACTTTAATGAAATTGGAGAAATGGTCCCTCAAATAAAAATCCATTACCATTGGTCTCTCAACTCATCAAAATGTGTAGTTATGGTCATTTTCATCAACTTCGTCAAAATTTTGTCAAATTGAGTTATGTTGGAAGGACCATTGCTACAATTAAAGTCTCTCAACTCATCAAAATGTGTAGCTATGGTTCTTTTCGTCAACTTCGTCAAAATTTTTATCAAAACAAGTTATGTTAGAATGATCATTGCTACAATTGGGTTAAAGTTAATGGACCATTTCTTTAGTTGAATTAAAGTTGAGTGACCAATGGTAATGAATTTTTAGTTGAGGGACTATAGCTGCATATTTTGATGAGTTGATGGACCAATGGTAATAGATTTTTAGTTGAGGGATCATTACTCCAATTGAGTTAAAGTTAAAGGACCATAGCTACAATTTACTCTAAGCAAAAATGACACTACCGCTCGATTCTCTCCCGACACTTCGACGAGTGCGTAGCCATTTGGCCGTCACCTGCAGATCTATAAGCACCCAATAAATAACACAATCACTTTATAATCAATATCTTATCTAAAATTAGTTACATTCGATTAAGATTAGTCTCATCCAACAAAATGGATATCTACTCTCAAGCCATCGAAATGAAGAAAGCAAAGTAAACATTTTAGGAACAAAAGACCAGATCCACAACATATCCACTTAAATTCGATACTAATAATGGTACGAAGATCTTAAAATAACTAGGGGAGACAAAACCCTTGCAAAGGTGAAAGAAGAATAAAAAACATAACACATAATTAACTAATAAGAGACATCAGACTAAGGGTGGGTTCGGTTTGGTTCGGTTCAGTTTTTTGCCAAAACCGGAAACCGAATCGAAATTACTGTTCGGGTCGGTTCGGTTCGGTTTTCTATCGGTTTGTGTTCGGTTCGGTTTGCATTCGGTTCGGTTTTTCTCGGTTCGATTTTTGCCTGGTTTGGCTTTTTTTTTTTGGGTTTCCTAATAGCTAAAAAAATTTGTATGAAAACAACTTGCAGCCTATTTTGTAATACATCTTCCAAAGGATTATATATAAAATCAAATTTCCATTTCAACATAATCGTCAAAATAAGCATTCCAAATTTCTAATACAATCATCAAAGGCAATGAAAATAAATATTCAATTCAAAGTTCAAATATAATCAAGTCTTCCATAGTCCAAAGTTAAATAAACATCAAAGTTCAAATATCAAATCTTCCAAAAGTCCAAACCTAAGATAAACATCAAAGTTCAAGTCTTCCACACCTAAAATAAACATTCCAAAGTTCAAGTCTTCCACACCTAAAATAAATATTCGACTTAAAATAAACATTACAACTAAGATTATAAATTCAATAAACATCTAAAGTTCCATCCTTACACATACTTCTTCAAGTTCTCAAGATCAACACTCAACCATTTCAAGTTTGAATGACAATTTGCTTGCTAACGTTTGGGCGGCCTAGGGGCAACATAACACATTTTTTTGAACTTCCACTTGTCATTTCTACATACAAATAATAAAAGCAAGAATACTAATTAAAATTTTATTTAAAATAATCTACCAAAATCAAATGCAATAAATAAAATTACCTTTCTCAACTTCTTCACAAAACTCCATCTCCTCAATGGTTGGCTCATGATGTAATGCGACATAATAGACCTAAGCCAATTTTGAGTACATATCAAAGCCTCCACCATTTTTGGACTTAAAGAACTACGATATGGATCAATTATCTGTCCACTTGTACTAAAGGAGGACTCCGAAGCAATGGTTGATACGGGAATAGCTAAGATCTCTCTTGCAACACGTGCCAAAATAGGGTACTTAGAAACCCCATTCACCCTCCACCAATTCAAGATATCAAAGTTCTCTTCTTCTTCTCCTTCATTAGGATCGGAAAGATACTTGTCGACATCATTATGCAGAACCCGGGCTCTCTTTGCTTTTCTCATCTCACTTTTTTCTTTCAACTTTCTTTCTATTTCGGTCATACTTGATGAAGAGTCTCCACTTGTTGTTTGAGAACTACCACCACTACTTATACTTTGTTGTGTACTTAAAGACATATCTTCATGAATTCTGTAAAGATCAATCAACAAGTCTCTCACCCCATTTGTGGCACTTTCAACATTTTCTTCATCCTCACCAAATTGTATCTCAAAATAATCAACAACTTTCTCTAATTTGTGGCGAGGATCAAGCACAAGTGCAATAAAAAGATATTGATTCATGTCATCAATTGAACCCCAATACTTGTCATATTTTTCTTGCATCAACATGGAGATCATACACAAATGTTCATCATCTTTGTTTTCATGCAAGAGACTTTTGATCTTAAACAAATCACCAAAAGTAGTATGAATGGTTGGAGTATTAGAACAACATATTTTTAAAGTGACTTCATAAAAAGGTCTAAAAAAGATTGCAAATATTCCCGCCTCACTCCAATCATCAAAGGTGGCCCCTCCCTCATATTAGCATGATGTCATTAACAAAGTATGGAAGATAATGACCATCATCTACTTTTAATCTATCAAAAGCCATCTTGAACTTTAAAGCCGATTCCAACATTAAAAATGTGGAATTCCACCTAGTAGGGACATCCAAAATCACAAGCCCTTTGCTATCTATTCTCACTTTCTCAACACACCTCTTAAAGCTTTCCAACCTTTGAGGAGAAGATCTTACATACCTAACCGCATTACGAATGCTTTGTATAGCCGTATTTAACAATTTTATCCCATCATTCACAACCAAGGTATTAAATATCGATGATATCGGAAATATCGGTGGTTCAAAAACACGGAAATATCGATGGAAATATCGGGATGTTATCGATATCGATAAAAATTGAATAAAAACCACGGAAATTGTAAGAAAAACTTGGAAATTTTTATTGAAACTTTGCAGGATGTTTATTTAATCAATTATCTATTAGTTTATCACAAAAAATTAGAAGGAAATGCATTGCATGATGGATTTAACTGATTTAAGTTGATTATATAGCGAGCTGGCAAACATTGTGAGTGTAGAAAATATGTAGTAATTAATGAAAGAAGTTTAAACACACCAAAATCATTTATATATAATGAATTAGTACAAAATTTTACACTTTATATATTGCATTGTATAAATGGTGCAATTGAGTCCTTTATCTAATGAAACCCCAATCCTGTGAAACCCCACCCCCAGATTAATTTATATTTTCACTCTTTCCCTGAAATTATATAAATTGTGCAATTGAGTCCTTTATCCTAATCTAATTTGGACCCTCCATCTTGATTCTCACTATTCGTCACGCTGCCACGTGGCAGCCCATTAACCCTCACCCTATCTTTCTCTCTCTCTCTTTCCCCGAGTCTCTCTCGGACCTCTCACTCTCTCTCAGATCTCAACTCTCTGTCTCTCTCGAACTCTGGTTCTCTCACTCTATTTCCCCGATCGCACCCACACCCCGGCACACCCAAATTCGTCTACCCCGATGCCAGCGCAGCATCTCCACCACCCTCCTGACTCTCCCTCCCTCTCCTCCGTCTCTGGGAAGCACGACGACTCGCAGAGGAACCCAACCCATATTCCGGCCACACCCAGGCACACCCAAATTCGTCCACCCCGATGCCAGCGCAGCATCTCCACCACCTTCCTGAACTCTCCCTCCCTCTCCTACGTTCCTCCTCCATTTCTCACCTCCCGGCGACCAAAAGAAACCATCAGACCCGAGCGGGTTTTGGGATCCATCAAACCCGAGCGGGTTTTGGGATCCGGAGAGAGGATTGCAGAGAGGCGCAGATCTTGGCAGAGAGAGGATCTTGGCAGCCTGCGATGACGGAGCTCGGCTGCCGTTGCGACGATGGAGAGAGATCGCGATATTATCGATAATATCGCGATATTATCGATATTATCGCGATATTATTACGATATTAATTTTAATACTCTGAAAATATCGCCGTTGCAAAAAAACGATAATATCGGCGATATTTCGCCGATATTATCGATTTTTCAGTCCTTGTTCACAACCAAATTGAGGATATGAGCAACACACCTCATATGCAAATATTTTCCATCATGCAAGAGTGCATTAGGAACTCCCCACCCATTTATTCGGTGCACCAAGTCCCTTAAACCGGAAGCATTGTCAACTGTAATAGTTAACACCTTCTCTATATCCCACTCCACTAAACATTCCTCCAAAAGTTGAGCAATGGACTCTCATTTATGATTTGGAATGACACAAAAGTTCAAGATCTTTTTATGTAACATCCAATTATCATCAATAAAATGGGCGGTGAGAACCATGTAATTAGTTTGTTGAATAGAAGTCCATGTATCCGTTGTTAGACACCCTAAATGTCTTCAATTGACTCTTCAATTTATCCCTTTCGGAATAAAACAAGCTAAGTACATCCTTAGCAATTGTCTTATGACTAGGAACTCTCCACATAGGACATGCTTGCATGAAAAAAGGGCGAAAACCTTCTCCCTCAACAAAAGTAAAAGGCAACTCATCTATAATTATCATCTCAACACAAGCCTTAGTTACTTCCTCTTGAGAAAAACCTATAGCTTCCAACTTATCTTTCGTGTCGGCAAAGGTTAAGATCTTTTGCCTATTTGCGGCAAATATTTCCTTATTAGGACCGTAGCTTCTACATCTTGCTAAATGGTTTCTTAAATTAGTTGTACCATTTTTATCCGGATTAGCCATATATGATTGGGTGCAACACTTGCACAACCCCTTAACTCTACCACCCTCAATTTTTCTATCAAAGTGCTCCCAAACTGTAGACCTTTCATGACTTTTTAATGATTCCAAAATAACTTCTTCTTTACTTGGTCACTTGCGTCACCTTCTTTTGGAGTTGCATCGGAGGGATTTCCGGATCCACCAAGAGAAGTAGGGGTTTGTCGAGGTGCCACCACGATGTTTTGAGGCGGAGTTGATTCACCAACAATGTCCATCTAAAATAAGAGAATCGTACAATTAATTATTCAAATAAGAGAATCATTACAATTAATGAATTAATTATTAAACATAGGGGCTAAAGTAATAGAAAGATATGACTACTCACTTCCGATGGTATACTCGAAGATGAGTTCGTTTGATCTTGAGGGCTATTTGAATTTGATCTCATTGAGTTTGAACTTGAGCTTGAGGCCCTTGAGACCTTTGACGCCTTTGACTTCATCTAATTCACACAAAATAATAAGAGAATAGTAAGTACTACAAAGTACAAACTAGTGCAGATTCCAATTAGTGCATATTCCAATTGGTGCAGATTCGGTTATTGGTATAAAAGTTAAAAAATTATGATTTAATCTTATGTGATCATTTTTCAAGGCCAATGATACAAAAATGCAGCAAGAATAAGACAGAACAGAAGAATCTTGCAGCCCAAATCCCAGTCAGTTTATAAAAACAATAAGACCAACAATACCATGAAGAATAGAACACAGTCATGGTTGAAAGAACAGAGTAACACACCGTTATTCAAAACAAAAATACACCCATAAAACAGGCCAGACCACCTAGGCTATAAGGTCCTTCATTAGTGAATTTAAAAAAAATCCCTAAGCGGCTCAATAAACTTGCAAAAAAGGTGACAAATTTCTATGGTGGTCCAAGTTTTAAACACAGCGGAGAGGAAATGAGGATCCCAATATATATATATATATATATATATGTGTGTGTGTGTGTGTGTGTGTGTGTGTGTGTGTAGCTACCTCACCCACCACTGCTCCATAAATTCAGAAGAACTTGCAAGGTAGAAGATTAAGATCAGATATCAAAGATTCAAAAGCGAAAAAAATACATATTTACCACTAGGATTGGGCAATAAGAGATTTAAATAACCTTGCAAGAAACTTGGTTTTTTTCCTCTACCAGATTGACTTGGTTGTCTCTTGAATGATCTTCTCTTGCGCAGAAGATCTATTCAATTGATTCACCTGTTAAAAAAGGGGTCATTAACAATTTAACGTGAACAACCAATGAAAGAAATCACATAAGAGAACTGTTCTATTGATTCCAAGTTCTTAGTCACATTTAAGTGCACTCAAGGGGTTGTATACTATTACCAATGAAAGAAGTCAGGAAGGATATCCAAGTTCATTCAAATACAATTTTGCGGATTAAAATTTGAGAACCACATATTCCAACTAAAACTCACAGGTTACAGCCAGTTAAATAGAATTGCATTCCCACTTTTCTCATTAATGGCAAACTTCATAGAGAATTAAATGATGATACTCAGCATACTGAACTTCTTATCATTCAAAACCATGGTAAAAGAAACACAGATTAGTTGTTCAACCACAAGAATTTGGCAAGGCATTAAGATTCCTATCATATATACATACATGCATCAAGAAATCAAAACCCTAAACGAAAATATATACTTCCAGTTCCAGATAATTAGAGCCAAATCATGTAGTTAATTTTCAGACCACATATATATATGTATATATTATTATATAGTTAGATCGATGCATCAAACTGTCATCGATCAAAACCCCAAATGTTTTCCACTCACATGTATCTGTCTCAAAGACCTAAACAACCACATAGATCAAAACCCCAAATGTTTTCCACTCACATACATTTATCAACAGAGAATGCAAACAAATAATTGAAAATCTGTAAATAGAAGTTAGAACAGAACCAATTTGAACATATAAGTGAGAGTGTGAGACTAACCTTTTGCTATGGAGGTGTGAGAGATTGAGACTGAGAAGGGTCGCCGCTAGGAATAAGAGAGTCAGAGACAGAGAGTTTGAGAGAGTGATTGAAGACCGAGAGTCAGAGAGTTTGAAAAGAGGCTTAGGCTGGCTGTTGCGCGAACGCGAGGTGCAAACTGGGAAAACGAACGGAACTACGGGAGAGAAGAGGCTTAGGAACTTAGGGTTACAGTTTGGAGTAAAACGATGCTGTTCTAGGATAAGATGATTAATTAATTAAAAAATAACTTCGATTTGGTTTTCGAACTCCAGAAACCGAAACCGAACCAACCAGATTTGGTTCGATTCGGTTCAACAGATTAAGTTTGGTTTTTTTTTTCGGTTCGATTTTTTCGGCCTCGGTTCGGTTTTCGGTCCCCTTTTTTTTGGTTTTTCCAACCCACCCCTACATCAGACATCTCTCCACATAGACATGGAGAAGAGAGACCTGAGTTATACACGTACATATTGTTCTAAAAATCTCCGCTTAGTGTCACCTAGGCCCCGTCTAGGTGCTATACGGCTAGCCACCGTCCCGATTAATGCCTAGGTATTTGAAAATTAAGAAAGAGCGCATAGAATTGCTAAGGCGCCCGCCTAGACCACCTAGGCACCCGCCCAGACCCGCCTAGGCACCCGCCTAGGTTGCGACTCACTCAGACAGAAAATAAATAACTTTCATTTTGCATTTTATTTTTTAAATAATGATTAGGTACTTGTTGTATACTTAAATGAACACACATTATATGTTTGTTCCCCATGTTTTCATTATGTTCTAATACTTCATAATATATATATATATATATATATATATATATATATATATCATTCAACTTTGTAGTTTATGATGAAATTATATATATTTTAAGTATAAATAAATACTTATATATACGAAATATAATAGATTCACTTAAATCCGCCAAGGTGCCCGCCTAGGCCCTGCTTGGCTGCCTAGGCGCTAGGCTCCAACATGCCGCTCGACTAGCGCCTAGAGTCTTTTAGAACCTTATGTATTTTTAGGAGAAAAACCTCTTGGAATCAAAGGATGTTGCAATGAATAAGATATATGTGTTTGGGAGATAGAAAGAGATGAGAAAAAAGAACAATTTACTGTGATAATTTTTTTCAGTTATATAAGATATGTGATTTTTCTACGAAAAATTTCTCATATAACACATTGTTCAATATAAGCATAACAGATGATGACTTTAATCTTATATATAAGGTACTTTTTTTCTAATTCAACAGTTGAAATTCGTAAAATTTATTTTAGTGCTTATAAGTAAAACAAAAAGACGAAAGACTATCAATTCTCTTGTTTATATGGTCAAAAGTTAACAAAACAGTAAATGAATTATGAAATCAAAGAACAAACTCTTTTTTTTCTTTTTTACAAACTACTTTTTTTTTGTTTTGCTTTTATAAACTATAGTTTTAGTGAGTTAAATTATTAAATGTTTGGAGTAGAGAATCGGTAAAAATCAAACTTACACCAGAATTTAGAGAAATACTAAGGAGACTCTTTTAAAGTGGAATTCTCTATAAACTCTATAATATATCACAATTTAATGT